>OY987204.1:60819603-61490276 GCA_963920795.1 Eutolmus rufibarbis | reverse complement strand
CTAGTTGCGCAAACGACGCTTAATTCGATTCAACCATTTGGAGAAAGCGATTAAGATGAATAAAACTATAAACAAATCGGGCCTACCTACCTACCTAGGGTAAGTTACGCGATGAAGGATATGTCGTCTAATAGAAAAGGATAATTGAGCTCAACCTTTGAAAATTATTTATTATGTCGCTAATTGGAACTTTAATATTTCTCGATTTTTTAAAAATCCCCTATAATTATATTCTAGTCATAATGTTTGGATTATAGACGTTAAAAGGAGAGGAGAATCAAAACAATCACCCAAAATACCAAAGAGAAGAAAAAATACGTCTTTAGAAACTTACACAGTAAAGTTTTTTAACTATATATGTATATTGCTCAAATTCAACTATATCAGAACTCCTAGGTTTTTCCATTTAAAAATCTAGTTAAAATTTCTTTACTGATTTTCATTTAGTTGATTTTCAACGTAGTATTAAAATTTTTTTATTTGAAATGTATTAGGCTCATTAAGTGAACTGAATAGAAGTAAATAAAAATTAAAAATAATTATACATATACAAATGAAATTAGGAGAGTAGAAATGCATGTTGTTGAATTTTGACTGAAACTTTCATTTTTTGTCTTATAACTGAACTACTGCATTATAATCGGGAAACTATTGAAAATGTTTATTAAACTCCTACATTAACATATCATAGTTTGCCGACTTTATAAATCCGGAGAAGCGAACTAAAATTTTCACTTTCGCCTTATCCTGATTGACTGACTCAGTGCCGCCGCATTTAGGTTAAATATAATTTTGTCATTTTTAATTGGATTTCTATTTAACATTACTAAATTTTATGTTTTGCCAAATTCTACTATATACTCGTATACTCGTATATGTATCATGTAGAATAGTTTTCAAATCTAGTTAGGAAAAAACAGCCGCATAAAGTTAAAATTATAATTCATAATAGAATCCTAGTTAAAGAAATAGATAATATTGATTTTGAAAATCATAAAGAATTAACGGAGTCGTAAAAGTTCGTTATTGGGAAATTTTCCTATATAGATATTATTTTGAAAGTGTATTTTGAACAAAGTTAAACAAAAATTGTATTTCCTCAAATAAACACAGAAATTTGTAACTTTGTTTGCTATAGATATGAAAAATGTTCACCACCTCTTTGCTAATGTTCTAATTCCTAATAATTATTAGGTTAGATGGAATATTTCTTTCTTCCACACTTCCTTCTTTGGACAAGATTAAGGTTCCTTTTACAGCCAAAGTACCAATCATTAACTAGCATCCAAAAATGAAAAATGCCCACATTATTTAGCCTTGATTTGATAAAGTTCGCCTCTCATCGTGGTTGCAAGCTAATGGAAGGAGGTGATATTAATAAAGGCCTGCCAATTTAATGGAAAAACTTTTCATATTTATCACTGGAAGGTTAAAAGCAATATGACTGGACGTAAGCCGAATTATGGATGTGTACACGCATCAATAGAGAGAAATTGCCCCGTGCGGCGGTGGTGGAAGTGGAAATCTTCCATTTGGCACGTTCCAAACCCTGTCAGATTTTATGAGGCATAAACAGAATTTACGACTGGCGGTAAGAACCTTCCGCCGCCCTCGTAACCCACCCCCGCCGCAATCTGAGGTCGAAATACCTTGCCGCACAGTCTACGTGCGAACATGTTAATATTTTATTTGTCTGCAGTGTGAATAATAGAAAAAAGCATTTTTATTCCCGGGCCGGGCCGGATCGTAACGCAGGTCCCTGTACATCCGGCGCGCATCACTCAACAGCTGCGGGAAATTTGATAGAACTGCGTCGCAGCGAGCGGAGCAGCACGCCGCCCGCGCCGCGCCCCGCCGGAAGTGGGCTCGCTAGCTGCCGCATAGCCGCCTGATTGCTGATTAGCCTATCGCCGGAGCGGGACATCGTCTTAATCGAGATGGGACCCGGGTGGCGCACAGATTAAGGGTTTCCCAGGGCATTCCTTCATTAAATTAAGAGAGTCCTCCCCCACGTGGCATTACGGAAACATTCTAATCACTGAACCAAGTTTAATATGTTTATTACGATTACGGCCCTGCCGGCCCATTTATCTGGGAGCGGCAGCGCCGGCATATCTTTATATCTCGTGCGTCGTGCGTACATTACGCCGGGAAGGGCCCATTTCGGCATATGTACACGACGTCGTGGGGCTGCAGGCCGGGCTCCAGACCTCAAGTTCTTTAATTAATTGAGACATTACGCAGGGCTTCCCGGGCCCCGAGCGTGGGCGGCCGAGGGTTTCTTAAGGAGCCTGTTGGCGCCTCTATATCTTGCTTAAGCCACTCGGCAGCGGTTTCCCAATGTCTTAAAGTTTTCTGAGCTTACTAAGTACCATTTGCTACAGCTGCGGAGCACGGTCATGTGTTGCATGGGAAAAATTGCCTGTTTTTTGTGGCCCATAAAACCGGGCATGCCATTGTTGGCCACTTAACCCACAACTGCACATAAGATTGACATGGAGCTTTTGATTGCTGGGGCCAAAAGGGCACAACAATTCTAGGAAATCTCTGGAGCGCACTTTGTAGCGAAATTGTCGTTTTCATATGGAGCTTTCTTTCAGATTTCGCATGAATCTATAAAAGAATTTTCAATTGCAACGCCAATTTAAGAACTGGCAAAGTTTTAGTTCAACTTCTATCAAAAATAGCAATTATGTTTGTAACATTAGTGTGAATGATTTCAGGTCTATTCCAATATCTGTCGTAGGTACATTCATTTCCTCGAAAATTATAGAGCGTAAGAGAAAAACTCTTTTTACTGAAAGCAAAGTAGGAAAACCTACCCAAAGTCACTTACAGGTACCAAGAATTTCTTTGCTATTCTTCGTCCTCACAGATAAAGGAATTTAATATAGCAGTACTAAATCTCATTCTTTTCAGATCATCAATATAAATTTTTTCATATTCATAGCGTAACTGACTTTAAGTAAAATTGCTACGACAGATCTTGGAGCTGTCTTGATTATTAAATATAGCTGCCGGAACCTCTTCTTGAGTATAAAATTGATATACGACAACCCATGTCAACTATAAGATAAAATAAGTCAATAAAAATTACTTAAGTATAACTAAGTTAGTATAAGTAAGTCAAAAAAAAATCATAAAAATCAATCTATGGTTCCTTTTTGTACATTACAAATCCACATACGTTGCAAAGTCATAAGAAAATGGCGTATTTTGTTAATACATATGTATTTCAACATCTATAAAGAATAATAGAGCTTCGCATAAACTTTTAACATATGTTATCTATAAGCAAGTTGTTATTCGTTATTGTTATTTAAAATTTGCTTTTACGAGCTCACAAAAGGGCTGCTTGCAAAGTAAAAATGGAAATATTCAACATTTCATTTATTAAGAACATAATCATAAAGGTAAATGATTTATTGGTTTTACAGAGCACTCGTTCAATGTGGTTTTTGTTCAATTCAATACAACATTTTCATTTCAATGGCAGAATTAAAACGGTTTTACAAAGTAAAGTCAATCTAAACGATTGATCTCGAACACAAAGCTCCATAGATCTCTTAAATGGATCTGACTTTTATGAATAGCACTCCTTCTCTTGTACTGGCGGCTGTTGTTCTTTCGAAAAGTGAATTTTCGCAGCATCGCAGACTTGGCGATGTCGCTTTGTCAATAGAAAACTGGAAATTTAATAACGAAAAAGCGCCAGTCTGGGCCGGGGCATTTAGCGGAGGTGGAAAGGAAAGAAAACCTTCTGCTTGCCTGCAACTGACACGAATTGGCGTTAGGACCAAATGTAAATATCAAAAATCTCCACGAATTCGTCTGGTTCGCTGGAAATCGAATAAAACTCCTTTCCAAGAAAGTGAAACAATTAAGTTTATCCGACCGGAAACTCCAGTGGGGATTGTCTGCGGTACCCAACTTTCTCATAAAACTTTTCAGTTGCAGGCGAGACTTGAAAATAATCCGGTTGCAGACCTGCTGCTCATGGCAAGAAGTTTCAACTTAAACCACCCCGGCCATGTAAACTACTCTGTGGAAATAATTCCACTTTAAGGGAAGCAGTCCCGAAAAAAGAGCTGCAGTCGGTTCGGGGAAAAAATGCCCCGGAAAGGAGCTTTTTTTCCAGGTGCCCTTTCAGGGAAGCTATTTGCCGTCCTTTAATCGGTCGGAATTCTTCTCAGATGCACTTGCTCCGCAGGCGGTGCCTGTGATGTCGAGAAGCTTATTGAAATCAAAAACATTTCGTGACTGCTTAAAACCCTATTTTAATAAAGTGCGGCAGAAAGGGCCACCCTGGCGACCGGGACAAGCTTGTTCCTCCCTTGCACAATTATACTTTTGAGGGTGCTCCACGATTGTCCTGCCGGGCTCGTTGGTGGTCCTCCACAAATATTAAAAAGAAATTTCGAATTTTGTTTACCAGAGCTTCCTGATTCAGTAATCGTTCCTTTTACCACTTTAAAATTACTAAAATTAAATAGTATGTACATATGTAGCTTGTTTGTAATCGCTAAAGAAGAATTACCTTAATGTCTAGTTTCTAGGTCCAGTTTTTACAGAGAGATTAACTTTGCCCTAAGATAAGAAAATTACATCAATTCGACATCTACATTTAGAAAGTTTTTTGAGATATTTTCAAAATAATCTAACTGTAGAACACATATGTATACTAAATTTAAAAGATATTGAAGCTTCAAAAACGTACGAAAAATAAAAAATAGCTGTTTTAAAAAATTATCTCAAATCAAATTCTCAAAAATTTTCATAAATTATATGAAAGTGGTGGAGGTTATACCAATAAAATTATTAAAAAAACTAAAATTAACAAAATGTCGGACAAGTAAAATTTACGTCATGGGTTTTGTTCATTATTTTGGTTTTAAAATACCTATAAGAAATATTTATAATGCAAAAAAAAATTCTTTTTTTTATATATAAGCTGCAATAAATTAAGTTTATTTTCAAATAAAACAAAAATTGAGTCGACATCTTATTTCGTTCAAAAATTATATCTTATGTGGGTTTCGAGAAAATCGCGGTTAAAGTTTCGTAACTATTGAAATGTAATTAACATTTTCATATATTTTTCTTCCAAATTTTCCTTCTGATTGTTCTGTGCCGTTGTTGTATATTTTTTACATGCTTTTGCCTCAGAAAGTATTAAATTTTAATGCAAGAGGCAGTCAATGGTTAGTTGTCTGGAATGCTAAATGTTTCAGAAATTTGTAAGGAGGATGACTCCTTTTAGTTTACATGCATTATGCATGTAAAGAATGCAGTCCTCCGCATAATGAGACCGAAGCGAGGGATCCGCCAGCAGCGCAAGGAACCCGCAGCCTCTCAGAAAATTAAGGGAGAATCTAATGAGTATCTACGCGCCACATCTTGAAATAGTTGGGAGCCACTCCCTTGAAGAACTCCCAAAAATCCAGAAACGTTGAAGTAGACAGTTGGCGAGGCACCCGGATCCACAAAAGCGTCCCAGAAAAACGAGAGGTAAAAACAATTTTGAAAGAGGGTAAAACTTTTCGGCTGCGGTTGCTCCTGGGCACTATGCTTGGCGTGGATGCGGAAGAAGTTTTCATCAAGAAAATAATTTTCACCGATAATTAAACGGCGAGAACATGCTTTAATTCCAGAAGATGACTCACACCCCGGTCGGCAGGACCAACTTCGGCAGTTCATAAAATGTTCCTTGGGCGGGACCAGCTCATTAGGATTTAAATAGAGTTTCTTGTTTTTCCGAGTTCCTAGAAGCGGTTTACTTTTGAATGTGTCGGCAGTCGACGACGGCGCTGCACCACGCCGCCCCAGCGCGAAGCTAGACGCCAAAACTCCTTTTCAACTCCTTAGAGAAAGGTGCGGTTTTCGCGCTGAGTTAAGTAGGCGATAAAATGAAGTTAACTTAATATTACGAGAATTATGGGAAAATTGCTCTGCTTTCTTCTTGAGTTTGTTTAATTTTATTTAAATGCTCAGATTCATTCCTCCTCGGTGGGTCCTAAAGTGGTTGCAATGATTATGCGCAGAGATATTCTGCGGAGATCGTTTTTCTCTTCTGGAAGAAAGCATAACAATAAATAAATGAATGAATATTAACAATGCACTATATGTATAACTACTACACAGTCCCTGAAAACCACGATTGAGTTAAAATATAGAGGGTAGATTTTCATAATGAATTTATAATTTCTTTAAAGATGCATTTATTTCTTGGGAAAATTTTAAGATGTTATGTGTTGCAACTTGTGTTAGAGCATGGAAATATACACGTACATAAAAGAGAACAAATTCTTAAATACCATATTCACTTTAGAGCTTAATAATTCGAATTTTCTTTTATGCATTTCTTTAAAGTTTACATTTTCAGAAATATGTAAAAAAAAAAAAATGTATGATAAAATTCCGAAAATTTATTGAGTTAAAGTGAACTTTGTGAGTCTGTCCCTTAATTTTCACGTAAAGAAAAATGCAATGAAAATTTTAAACGCGTTTTTCTGGAAAAGACTTTTGTTAAACCTTGTCCCAGCAAATTTTCGAAGGCTAATGAACCAATTTGAAATAATTTTTTCTTTCATATTTTCGTAATCGTAGTGGCTATGTTTTTAAAATTTTAATAATTGCTATGAAAAAAAAGATAAGAAAACGTACAACCATAGCTGCATTCATATATCTAAATATTAATAAATTTTTATTTTTTTAATTTCCGATTAGATACTCTCACCAGAACAATCGGACAGGCGCTTTTATTTTATCATCACATCGTGGCTCGTAAGTTTATAAATTTTAAATATTTTTCATAAAAAATTTGTATTAAACGAAATGTACATACTTTTTCCGATCCTTAAATAATTAGTTAAATCCGAGAAAAAATTCCCAAAGGTTGAAAATTTTTAAATTATACAATTTTATTTCTTATTAAACATTGCATTATAATTAATAAGCAACTCGACAAGATTTTGAGCTATTCGAAATATTCTGTTATGATTAACAATAAATTATAGTTTTGAATACTAAATATTTTCTATGCGGAATTGTCATTTTTCTCGAAAAAACGCCCAGTTTGAATTTATTGGACCTCCTTCCTTCAATGCTTAAGCAAAATGGGTCAATAACTCTGGCAAGTATTTTTAAACCGAGTTCCTGTTCGGAGCAAGTCTTCTCCTGATACAAGGAAGTCGCAGTATATGTTATATGTGTTATATAAGCTGTTTCTGTAGAAAGAAGCGCACATAGCTCGGGATAAACTTTTTCGAGGATTTTATTCGAAAATTTATTGACATGATGTACTTATCTGGTCCCATGCTCCATACACTCGCCACACCAAAGCTGGACGTGGGCGTTATGCTCCGTCCGGGTACAATTTCATTTCGTCGGAAGTGGAGTAATAGGATCTGCGGGGGTGGGGCGAGCATGTCTTGGAGTTTCATAGCTCCGCTTATGCAGTGCTTCGAAATTTACTCACTATTTTACGAGTGCTTCATGTGCCCGAAATGACTAGTAATACTCCTGCAAATATTCTATGATTTGTTACCCAGGGGGTTTGGGGTCGAATTGAATAAAATGGCACGACGGGCAGGGGTGGGGTGCAGTCCATAGATACTGCACCGGCAGAAAGGGTGGGTATCTAGTTTGATATGATGCACATTCCGCAAATTCATCTAGTTTGTGGTTTCGAAAATACAATTGGCAAGCGAATTTATTTACATTGCTGGTCGTTACCTAATCATCGCGAGCTCATTCGCACAGGGGAGCTATGCTGAAGCCGACAGAAAACAAAATAACAAAATGCGTTTTCATTTCGAGATAAAACCTTAATTAAAAAACATTTGCGTAAATAAAGAACATTTTATCGGATAAATTTGCTAGTTACCGCAGGACAGGGCTTTATAAAATTTTCAAATGTAATAAAAACATGCGTTTGTAATGTTCCAAAACAGCGCGGAGATAATGCAAATTTCAATACGGCCCCGATCAACTGATGTCTAGAAGTTGTGCCCCCTCTGCCCAAAGGGCAACCAATGTTGAAAATGTAATCATTGCAAATCATATGCTAGGAATCATTTAATAATTTCGATTATAAAATTAATGAAAGGAAGTGGCGTAATTCCCAGTACAAGTGACGCTAACATTTCTGCAGAGGTTTTACTACATACTCGTATGTATTTATATCTGTTAAGGATTCAGCAAAATTCTGGTAATTAATATATAGCAGGGATAAATTATTAATTTAATTTAAATAATTAACATAATAATTTAATTGCTTTACGAAATCAAAATGTTAAACCATTTGAATTAAAAATGTTCCAAACCTTCCATTTGTAAATAATTCTGGAAGTCTTAAAAATTATCAACTTGAAGTAAAATTTGTCGTTCACCTAATCGTTCTTGATAAGACGGTACTATTTGTCGGTTGAAGCAATGATATTTATTGTGATATAAGTTAATTCAATAGAAACGTGCATTGGAAATATATCTTCAGTCTATAGATTTCAAAGGTAGGCTTAAACTCTCATCTTACAACTACGAAACTAAACATCGATTAAATCACAATAATTTTCCTGCAAATGCATCTGGACGTATGTCCGTACCGAAAGGACCCAAATATGATCTATAAATTATTCTGCAGATTGTGCTTGAATGGAATCTTTGCCAATAAAATCTTACTTAAGATGGAGAGTCTAATTCGTTCTACTTCGTCGGGTATGCACTAGTTTGTCGTATGTTATATGAACTTGTAAGGAATTAGAGTCGCATTACTTTTACTTTAACCAGAAGGCGATTATAGAAGCAATCATCATGAAAAGCATATAAATCAGTCCATCTTTCAAACGAATATTTTACAAAAGCCATAACTGATTAAGGAAATAAGACAAAATTTATTTTGTACAGAATTTACAATTGTATGGTCTGATTAAAAATGTAAATATAATTTTTATTGTTATCATGTTTTTCGCTGAATAAAAACAAAAAAAAAACTATACTATACTATACTTTACTATACTATTCTTGTAAGTATATTAGGTTTTTGTTCTTGTTTGTTTTGTTTTTTAATCATGAAGTTGATATTTACCTGCAGTCTCATTTACATAATCATATTTAGGATTTGTTTGATCGGAAATACTAAGTATTATATAGAAATTTGTTAAATACATCTGAATGAAATATAAAAACATAGTTTTGTATGTATTATAAAAACAGGACATCGATTTAAAATAATAATATAAATAAAAACAGGACACAAATTAAAAAATATAAAGACCAAATATTTTGAGAAAATAGTAAAATTTACCTTTCGTACTTTTGCATATATAATATATCGCTATAACTTAAATATGTATTTTATCTATATTAATACAATAAAATCTGCAATGTGGTCATATATTGTATAGGTACATATGTATGTATGTCAAAAAGGAAACAAAGTGAAAATTAGCAGTGATTCTCAAGTTATATGTATATAAGCCAGTAGATATTTCATTTGATAGTACTTCCTTTCCTTTATTTTTATATTATTTATATCGGGCGCCATAGAAACAACTATTTAAAATTTTGCACTTAGTGCAACGATGCAATAGGATATACAACAAAGCGTGATTACCCCTACTGCTATTTATAGCAAAATATATTGCAAAATAGGCTATCGTTTTTTAACCGATGACATTTTTCAGTTAATCCGGCATCGAATCTTGCTGAGTATCCGGTATCCGGCCAAACATCCATTCGTTTCATCTCTAATTTTATCGTCCATTCATACCTTGTAGCTTACCTTTCTTTTATTTCGACTTGTGCTTAAATCTGACTATGAAATTTCCTTGAAATCCCAGAAGGCCAGATTTATGCAAAGTGCAGGAGGTTCTTCGCCGGATGTGCGTTCATATTTAAAGTTTCGAGTATTGCACTTTAATCTGCTTCCGAGCAGAGTCCCATTGAGCGAAAACATCTCATTAAAACTTGAGCCGGGGACGAGGACAATTCCTGTGCCCGGAAGATTTAATGGCCATAACTATCCGCTTCCAACTGACAACACAAAGAGCTCAAACTGTCCGAAAATTGTTAGCATTTCGGGACGACTGGATGGTAAACTTTTATTTGAAGCAGCGGGGGCGGAGGCGACCCAAACGTCCCGAAAGTACACACGTGCCGGCCAGCATCACATCATTGTCATATGCAGCCGCGCTCCGAGCTGCTCTAAATAATTCCGGAGTAATTCCGCCGCCGACAGGAATTCCAAAGTTCGGATTTATGGCCTGATTAGCCTGATTAGCCGGCGGTAAATAGTTCGCCCGCGGGACGCTCCGAGTTGCCAACTTTTATGAGTGTTTAGTGTCACAACTTGGCGGAGGTCCGGGCGAAGTGTCGACGGCTCCTTGGCCGAGGTGGGAAATTTTTCCCGGAATTGGGCTCAAAGGATCGGGAAGTGCACGGGACCGGCCGGGTTATTAGCTCCAGTCGTTTGCATTAATTCGGCACTTAACGAGACGGAGTCGTTGGAGCGACGCCTCAGCCACGGAGCCTGCATGGCACCGGGACGCCCTAATGAGCTACTCCGGGCCGCTTTATGCGCCAGCCGGGAGTGTGCGACGTGAGCTCGGAGTTGCTAAAACCTAATTAAATTAAATCGCCCAATAACTTGTAACTCCCAAGTTTGTCCAGCACTTCTCCCGTAATGACGGCATCAGCAAGATTTGTCTTCTGCGCTCCTCCTGAACTCGGAGATGCCCGACTAATTAAAGATGTTTGCAGAGTTTTATGTCGTGCGGGGCTCCCCGACGTCTTTTGGAGGGCGGGGGTCCCATCATCCCCGGCTGCCCTGCTTAATGCTTTCAGAGTCATGAAACTGGCCAAAAGGTGTGTAAACAAACCCGAGGAATGCTTTTGTACGGCAGAACGGCAGTAACGTCGAATAATTGAAAAACCCTAAGTAGCGGCCAGGGGGCGGGCGGACGCAAAATTGCGTAAGCCGACAACCGGCAATTCACCGGCATCCCGACGCTCCCGAAAGTCGTTTAGCGGACCAATTTTTCAGGGCGCCCCTAAATTCGCCCGCCCCATTTCCACGCATGTCGACAAGACGAATATGTTTGCCGACTTAATGAATCCTTAAAATGTAATTATTTCGGCTCTGTGGGGGCTGCTGTGGGAATTCCCCACGCTCGATAAAATTTTGAATGCCTATAACCGCATTCCGGAGATGCTATGGCCCGATGGAAAAATCTACATATTGCGGCCCGGGGACCCCGGCCCCGGGAATGCTCCGTCGACTGGGGCGCAATAAGCGGAGGAGCCCAAACGAGTTGTTATTCGTCCGGAATCATATCGTTCTGCGTCCTAATTCAGCCTTATGAATGACATTCTTATCCCATTCAGAGCCGCATTTAGCTTTCTTGCCGCCGCTGATGGATGGCTCATTTCGGGTGGAATTACCTCATAAAGGAACATCGTATTTTTTAATATAACCCCGGCGCTGCGAAAACTACGCATTCTTGCGAACACGGTCATTTGGCAGAGAAGTGGCGCTTCTAAACGACTTTCAGGAATGAAAATGATATCTTCGTCATACCTGGCGGAGGCTCCTGAAAGTGCCACAACAAATCCTTTATACTTTTTCTTACACATTTCAGGTTCGGAGATAAGATTATATATTCTAGTAGTAGTTGTCAATATAGAAAAATATATGTGAAATGATTTTTTACCTTAAAACCTTAAGTGACATAAAAGAGCTATGTAAATAGCAACCATAAAATTGAAATAGAAAAATAGTTGCTTGTATAAAAACATTCATAGTGATAGTAGATACTTCACTACTATAATTTATTATGGACTTTAGTTAAAGTTACTTTAAATAAAATACTTCGAACTTTATACTGTGGTGTGGACTTTCATTTTAAATATTTTTTTTTTTAACTAGTATTAATCACCTACCTAAATAAAAAAGTAACTGTACAGAATAATTTTCTTCAAATTAAATTAAAGCTGTTGTCCAAGACTACATATTTCTTCTTGATAGGCTATCTGTGATGATTGTATAATGTAAACTATAATATAAATTAAATATCTACATATATACATATGTTATATGAGGCTGAGGGTTTGAGAACGTATATGTATTATATATAATAGAAGACTCTGCTTTATGTACACTGACACTGTAACGATGAAAATATATATTCAAAATTTAGCTTGCCTGCAGGATGTTATTTGGTTTGATATCCTTAAGTATCATTCCCATTCCAAATAATTTGTTCCTAGAGGGCTCAAAATGTTGTAAATTATTTAGCTCAAGATCATTGTTTACAAACAACGAACCAATCGCATCTACTTTGTCTTGAGGACAAAACCGAGGTTGTTTAAGTGAAAAATAAATCTCCTTACGGCGAGAGACTTACGCGGCTCCTCATACATTCCTCGTTGCCCTTTTCCCAGGTTTTTGCTCGAGGACTCCTCAGAGCGACTGTTTCCTAAACAAGCGTCTAACATCCGGCGATTCGCTAGAATAAATCGCCCCAATTATTATTTGTCACCGACACCGAGAAAAATACCTCGAGGTGAATTAATACAGAAATCCCGGCAGTTCCTTACAAGTAATTATGTAATTGTTTTGCAACAGTGGCGGCATCTCCGGAGCCCCGAGTCCCGCATTCTTTGAGCGAGTGCTCTCCGATTTAACACTGCCAGGAACGCCTGTTCCGGCCATTTGTCATCTATCAAAGCACGACAGAGCGAGAGGAGACACATCCTGGCGGTGGCGGGGCGCGGGCTGGCGAAGACGCAAAATTCTGAAATTATATAAATATCACTCCATTAATCACGGGAACAAGTAAGCATTTGTCCTTATCAGAGTGCAAATCCCCGTGCTCGTCTGGCCATAGGGACCCATATCTGGTGTCTACTTTACATCTGAACGATTAATGACAGCAATCCCGGCCCCGGGCTTGTCCAGCGCACAACCTGGCCCCGCAGGATCACCTACTGCCCCCGGGACCCTGCCGCTGGCAGCGAGTCGAAATCCCAAAATCCGACGGATCCGGGTGTATCTGTTGATGCTATGACTGGTAATAATTTTCGCAAACATCCTAAAAATTTGCTCGGGCGATTTTATGCCACCGGATCACACGATTGTTTCCCCCCAGCTCTCCCGGGTCCCGACAGTGGCTGTATCCTTTTTCCTGCCTTTATTGAAGTCACGCTAACTGGGGCTCCCGTCGTCGCTCTGAAGTGGTGCGTGCTTCAGTGACCTACTTCGGTCCTGTGACTGTCCCGGCAGCTACCCATTAGGGCTGAGAGAGCGCCAAGGAAGTCGGAACTCTTCCTCCGGGCTAAGAGCAAGCAGGAAGAGTCCTTCGTCCTTCGGGATCCTGCGCACTTAAGCCTTCGCGCTCGAAGAGCATTTTCATTCACAAATCCCACCCGGTTGTACATAGCCCAAAAATTGGCGGCATTTGCAGTGCGCATCTCTAGCAGATAGCAGCACCACCCGGACTATGTATCCCGGATTCGGGATTCGGGACTACGGGCACAGGATAACATAGCGAGATTATAGCAATGATGCAAGCGACTCCAAATTAATGTTTTGTGCAAATTTACGAGAAATCAGGCGAGGGCGGCATGCACCTTTTGTTGAGTTCGCATTTTGGGCGATAGAGGAGGACTTATGTCCTTAAAACTCTGCGACGAAGAAAATTATTTCAAAATTTCTTTCAACAAAGAAAGGAGACGTGTGGGCGCGGTCCAATTTTATGTATTTTGTTTGATTTCTAGTGATTAAATCTAGAATACAAATGTTTATCTTTCTGATTGAAAAGGAAAGTTGAATAGGCATTATATTCATTGATTTAAGTAATTATTATTTTTTATAAAATGATTATAATTATTTTTAAAGAAACTATTAACATTTTATCAATGTTATCTATTAATATATATAAGAAGTATAATTAAAACTAAAGCCATATACATACTTCGAGCGAAAAGCACCCAAAATTGATATGTATAATTGGATGATATATGTTTTACTAACTTTTCGTGACAATTATATAGTTATTATTGAATTCATGTTGATATTTGCAATGTAAATTAGTGTCTGCTGCTATCATATCAGCACATAGATGTCTGTTTTCAATGTAAATGAATACTATCAATATTCATATTATCTTCCTGCAAACGATTTTCATTAAAACAAAACCCCGAAAAGCACATAAACCAGCAAAGGAGTCAGTTTTATGAAAATTATTCCAAAGTCTGAAATAAAATAAGTAGCAAATTAATTTTCGAATCATTTGCGCCAAGGACTCCTCTCTATCCGTAGGAGCTGCTCACGGCGCCTAGTACATTTCGGGGACTGCTTATGAAAATTAATATTCCCAATAATAAGTGCTGCTGGCGGTGCTCCAGATGAAGCCATCAGCGCAACCAACCCTTCTTATCTCGATTGCGGGCGCTTATAAATTCCTAATTAAGCTGGCACCTCCAAGGCCCTTCCCGAGGTATCAACTCGAGTGCCCATCCAGCGGCGAGAATTTTACACCATCAATAGCCCAGCGGAAGTGGGTGCGCGGGGGCGGATGACGACTTCCCGGGGCTCCTGCCTTATGCAAATGGGGTGTTGTGCGCGGAGCCCTCGTCTTATCCTAAACCGTACTTAACCGCTCATTTCCCATTATTGTTGTCTGAAGGACGTTTAAATTGATTTTAATTAACTTCAAAGTGCACACAGCGGGAGGCGATGGCTGGGGCACTAAGGGCCACCTTCCGCTGGTGGCCAGATGTTGCTTACAATTTTTGGTAGGGCCCTGCCCGTCACAGCAGGCCAGCAGACAGACAGACGTCCAGAGGATGCGATGGCAATCCGATGGCAGGGCACAACAGCCACTGGCCCAAGAACAACACGAGCATTTGCATATAAATGAATTTTTCTCCTTTCATATCCTTCCAGGAAACCCTTCATCCTTCGGGATGGCTGTTAATGTCATTTCTGCCTCCCTCGTCTTTCTCGCTCCCGCCTTAATCCTCGCTTTCATTAGCTGCGAAGTTCAGCGCTATTCGTGGCACAGGGGCGCTTCCCGGCGCTCCGTGGGCCCGACCTGCTCCCGGTGGTGTTGTTTGCTCTTCCCGAAAGGATGATGATGTTGACGATGATATCCCTGTTCCTGTTGCTTTTGCCAGTTTCTGCCACCGGCACTCCTGCCGCCCCCACCGCCCCCGCCGGTGCTCTGGAAAAAAAAAAAAATCACGTGGCGCCCTGCCTTATTTATTTTGCACTGTGATTCCTCCGGGGTCATAGAAAAAAGAATTTGATTATCCCCCGAGCTGTTCTACAATTAAATTGTGAGCAGGCAATTAATTTTACAAGTGAACTTTTCTCGAGGGCTCCAAGGAAGGACTTAAGCCCTTGCGTAAATTGTTCGGTTACTTGAAAGCGGACCGCTTTTTGTCTGCCGGTTCCGGCGCCCTCTGTAGCGGGTGAACTTCTATTTGCATTTTGGATACAAAAGGATCTGCTAATGATTTGTAAATCTTGCCGAAATCCTTTTCCTAAAGGCAAAAAGGTTCACAAAGGGAATTGATTACGTTCTACAGCCCCTTCGTCGGATTAAAACGTGAAGACGGATGGTTTCCTCTTGTTTTTGTTGTCTCACTCCTGAGTGGAGCCATTTCGTTATGACTCGGATGGAATAAAAACACCCACGCAATTAGATTTTCGGAATTCTTCTTATTTTGGAACAATCCATTTTCAAAACACTTGAAGCCCGTTTTAAGCTTTTTACAGAGAGCCACTGCTTAAAGTTCCAAACCTTTGCCCATTTTTAATAAAGCACATTTTTAAATTCACAATAATTGATGATTTAAATTTTATCGTTATATTTTCTCACATAGGCTTTTAAATTAACTAAAAGTTCTCTAAATTCTCAATTTTTGTACAATAGTATTAGACAATATACAAAGGCATTCTAAACTTTTCTTAAAAACACGCATTCAATTAAAAGGCTTATTTCTATTCGCACCGAGCTAGATTAGATTATATTTTTGAAATTTAGAGTGCTAGCACTTAAAAAAACTAATTCATTTATCAGTTCAATTTAGCGTGAAACAATAAACCCCTTTTATATTTATTTTTTTATTTTTAAATATATTTCCTTGCATATACAATATACATACATATACGTAAATATATACAGACCAACTATTGCCTAAGAAGAGCCAAGAAATAACCTCCTATAACCAAAACATCCAGTGTATGCTCCAGTGCATCACGTAGAGGAGCATCCCACAATTTTCTAAACTTCTTTATTCATTTTGTCACCTAATAACATTTCATAGCCAAAGAGCATAACAGAAGGCGACTTTCACTACCAAACTTTGGAATTTTCAAATTGCTTACTAGCATGCTGGAAAAGATGACTGATATGAAGGGAAATTGATAGCAATCGCCTCGAGGCACGTCGTCGGGGCTGGCACATTCTTGCTCAAATAATCCTCAATTGTTTATTTCATGAGGTTTTCGCACGAAAGGACTAATAGATTTGCTTTGTGGAAGGAAAGGGCATAAAAGTGACTTGTAATTTCACTAGGGTTACATACTACAGAGGGGTAAAGAAGTCTACATTAACTTAGGTCGTTTGTATTGAGCGATGCCATCAAATTAGGAACTGTTACATGCAATAACTGAATTTTCATTTCAAAGGTAAAGATGATGATTTTCATATTAAAATTAATTCTAGTGCATTTATGCTTCAAGAACTGATTGTTTACTGTTGTTGTAATTAATTCAATATTCTTAGTAAATGTTTACTCCACATAAAAGAAGCAGGTTTGTAAGAAGCGAATAATTATTGGTATAGTCTTACTAATAGCGACAATGCATTTAGTATTAAATAAAAAAAAATTAAATCTAACAGATATCTACTTTGTTAGAGAAATATTATTTCAAAAAAATACAATATATGTATATATATTAATTTACCCATATTTTGTTTACTAACTATCAAATGGTTCATGAGGTTTTTTTTGTACAACTTTTCCTCCACATATTATATTATTAAAATTCAACATAATATTATTTTCCTAAAACAATATATTTTAAGCTGTATAGAATAAAGTAAGACTTTCTAAACTCTTAAACTTAGCATCTACACTGTAAACTGCATAAATGTTATGATAATAAATAATGATAAATAAATAAATAAAAACTATCAAATGGTTCTGCTAAAAAAGGAATTTACTCGAAATATCCGAGATTTGAGATCTTTTACTCCAACCATAGTTGTAGAGGTTTGAGTTTCGATCAATTTCATAATATAAAAACATATTTCACTTATAGATTAATGATTCCATTTAGCTCGACAGAGAATAGAACAAAAAATTTCAACAAATTTAATGCGCCAAAAGTCACCATATAAAGTGAAATATGCATTAAAATGAGGAAAAAGCGACTTGTCTGAACAAGCCATAAAATCAACCTCCAAGTGAGTGACCGCCCCTACCCAGTAAAAGTTTGACGTCAATATGCGGTGACATCAATTTGTTCGCCATCATGTTTCTGTCACCGCAGTCACCCCTCTAATTTGAGGATGAAATGAAAATTAAACTGAAATTATCCGCTACGCGAGTTTATTATCACGCCAAATCCTGTCATCCCATTATCACCGCCCCGCGCCCCTCCCCCGGGCGGGGCCGGGCTAAAACCAAAGCGTCCCACTGTGTCCTTACCTTAAGGCGAAGGTCGTCTTGTTAAATCATGGACGTCACGTTTTTTCACGTATATCATCAGTAATACGCCGCGGAAATATTCCGCTCCGAGATTGATGTAACCCCATCAAGGATGCAAATTATCCTGCCCACCCCGCCGGATCGGAGTGGGGTTCCCGAAGGACGGCTCCGCCCAATTTGTTGGCACGGCCACCCTCATAAAATCCGGGAAGCGACCCGCGGATGGGGTCGATCTGGGGTTCCATCCGGCTGCTTGAGCCTGGGAATCACACGTCAATTTGTGATTTAAGAGCAGTTTAATACCTTGCCGGGCGGGCGGGGCGTGATGCTGGTGCCCCGATGGGCGCTGGGCGCGGAGCCCCCTAAATGGGTCATTAATGATGGGAACGTCTAATTGCGAATACATTGCAAGGGTGATTAAAAGCCACTTTAAGAAGAAGTTGCTTCATTGCTGAGGTTAGCACCGGAATTTTACGACTTTTATGGGGTTAAAGGTGTGTCAGGGCTCCGGGAAACAAACGAACTTTAATTAGGCGGGATTAGGGGGCCTCCGGTTATGGGTAATTACTCAGCGCCGGGATATTCCCTTGATGCCTTGACACCAATTGAAAGTTTCTGGCGGCCCAAACCTATATATCATAATTGCCGAATTGTTTTACACTTTGAGCAAGTCCTTCACGAGGACTCTTGGCGGCGGCGGCAATTCATATAATTAAAATATCTCAAGATGATGAGAGAGGTAATTTCGGGCTGGGAAAAATTAATCTTTTCAAGGCTTCAAATTGCACCAAATTACTTGGAGGCGGATGCTCCCGCACAGCTCTGGAGCATGGGGCCCTAAATTAAAAGGGAGGAACTTTATTATCTCATTTTCCGCCTCGACGGAGACAGTCCTCGCTTCATTTTTGGGGGAGTTTTTTGAACAAGGAAGTCGTTACACTATGGCAAAGACATGCGGAAACTCCAAAAGTCGATGGAATGGGATCATCCGAATATATTTAAAGTAATGCCGGGAGATATAGAGCAAAGTATTTCATTCTACAAATTTATTTCCTGACGATCGAAAAGAGCAGTTCAAACTTTGTCCTATGAGTTTTCAGGATTAACAAAATTTAAACAAATTAAAGGAAAATAGAAGATTTGAAGAGAAAAAGTTTCAATATGACTCACATACACATAACATTCCAACGGTAGGATAACTTAATTTAAGAAACATACTAATTACGAAGCGTTTACATCTTTATATGTAATTTAATAATTCCTGAAATTTAATATTAAAGTAATCGATTAAAGCACAAATTCATAGAGACGTATCGTCGCATAAATTACTTTAAATTAAGTGTACTACATTTTTCCGTGATGCGCTATTGTTGTAGCTTACGTATTTTCTTTAATAAATTGTATAAATTCGCTTTAAATACATATATTTTACACTAATATTATTATTTTACAAAAATTAACTAATATACTCTGATGCAATAACCTTAATTAATTTTTAATTAAACAGTTGTTAAAAAACTAGACCTCAAACTTACTCCTGCGTCTGTCTGTCCTATTCCGACGTATTTCTCAGAGACTTTTAAAACTTAAAAATGTGTTTTGAAAATTTTTCAATAAGTATAACTAACCAAAAAAATAGAATGTTATTTTAAGTAAGTAGGAAATAATACCAAATTTTTAAATAATGAATTATATTTACAACATTAAGCAGTTAGAAATTAATTAATTCTTTTATAAGTTTTAAGGAAATAAATGCATTCACTGCAGAATGCCCCAACTATGATAGAGTTAAGTTCAGCAGTAGCAACTAACCTTTTTGAATAGCTTGTTATCCAAAGTTGAATATATTCCAGAAGCTTCCTAAAAAAGCTTTTTCTTGGAACTGAACTTTAAAGGATAAATAGAAATCCTTGTTATTAAACTTTCTTCTTTACAAGTTCTGTAAAAATTTATTTTCTTGTGGAACAAACTTTTGAATGTCTATGATATGTATTTCAACTTTTCTAATATTTTACGCCAATGAGAAATTTACTTGCCCTGGAAATAGAATTACGTCGTATAACACAAAGGATTTTACGTCTCATAATGTTTCTTTACTAATAATTTCCCATCTTATATGTATTTTGAGTTTTCTGTAGTTGGACACCCTATGTAGAACTTGCACGTAAATATGAAAGAGTGTGTAAATTACTTGATAATTAAAAACTCTGAGAAATGCGGATTATACATCCTTTTCGGAAACTATATTTTTAGAAAATATAACTGATGGATTTTCAATTTACGTCCTCTATAATTTTGTTTGAAGCAAATAAGGTGATTTCAGTTATTTTTGTAGAGTAATAAATAATAAATAGTATGAGTTTCTATTGTATTATTCAAAATTAGTATAGGAATATCATAGCTATTTTGGTAGAAGATAATTATCAATCAATCTTTAGATTTAATTTGCATGTTTAAAATAAAAAATAAAGATGTCTTGTAGCATTTCATTAAATAAATTTCGTTTCTTTACTTTTAAATGTTCACATAACTTTGATGGTGTTTCTTGTTACTAAAAGCATCAATCATTTATATTTATTTTAGATAATTTCTTTGCGGCAACATTATCTGAAATTTTATAAATGAATTTTGGCTGAAGCAGAATAATAATTTGAAAAAGTGCAACATGGTTTGAGATATTGACAATCTCTCTCTCAAGCACTGAAAGTGGACTTTGTTCTTTTAAAAGTAGGTGCAATGAAAGCATTAGAATATAATTCGACTGCACTGAACACGGTCGTACACCACTTAAATATAATTCTCAATTGTTAGTTATGATCCCAGCCTCCTGAAATAATACAATAATGCAAAATATTGCCTAACTCTAAACATTGTCAATACCTGGATAAATCGAAAAACATTTTATTACCCAGAGCTAGCCTAATTATTTTGTTATGTCTATTGAGAATTTTGGGACACGGCGCACTTAATCAGGGATTTCAACCCTTATTTTCGGAAATAATTTTTGGTTGAAAAAGTTACAAGCCCCGGGTAGAACCCCAAAAAAGTTTCCCTTGAAACTTATGAAAATCGGGGAAGGATGAAATATTTTTCCAACAGACAGCGCTGAATCTGTTCATCTTGTACTAAATGGCTTCGCCGACCCCTGCGTTCCCCATCCACCCCCTTTCGTTAAGTTTCACCCCACTACTATCCCTCGGAACTTTCATTCACTCCAACTCCAACACAGCGACACGCGCCACCCCGCGTTCATTTCCGTCTACCAACTTCCTCCAGCAACCCCCACCGGGGCGCTCCCGCACTTAACCCTGCATGCCCCCGTGCGGATCACCGAACGAACCCCTGCCGGCCCGCACCTAAGGGTGCTGCTTCCAAGACACCGCTTGAAGTGAGGTGTGGGTGCTTTTTGCTTTCATTCATTATTTGGACATTACCCAGAGGCGAAGACAGAGCCCCGGCCGGCCGGAGTGGGTCCCGGCCGGTCGAGGAGGCGCCTGCCGATAGCGGGCTCGGCGCTCCGAACCACCCCTAGGAAATTGGCTCCCACCGTAGGTACAGTCGGTATGTTGATTCAGGCTCGTGTGGTTCTCCTGGAACTCGCAAAAGGTAAAACTTTTGTTTATTGCTTTTTCGAACATTTTATTTTGCTTCAGGAGCGTATTTTTATTCCAGAATTGGTTTTTATTATTCTACAAGTTCAGAAATTCACAACTGTTTCCAGGTAGAATTTCCTGCATAATAGATTTTTATATTGTTCTATACATTTTAATTGAAATTTCGAAAACAAAAACATTTTTACTTTCCGATAAGAGAAGATGAAATCTGAAGTTATATTTTCATTCGTTGCTTTGTAACATGGGCCTTTAAAAACAAAAGTATCTAATAGAGAAATGTTTTGCCAAAGGGCTTAAACTCAAACCTATGGTAAAGGTTGCCTCAAAACCGCTTCTGTTTTCCATTGAAGCAATGAAACAGAAAATTATCTGCTTTCGAACGGTGCTAAATAAGTCTTTACTTGAAATGTTGTCTCGAAAAAAATTACTAATTTATAAAATTATTAATTACAAATGAATATAGGATTTTTTTTCATTGTGTTAATTTAATAGTTTAATATCTTAATCGACCTCAGTCAAAATTAAATTAAAAGTCAACCGCGAAATTGTTTTAAAGCATACAAATTAAGATGCAAGGTTATTGGTGTGGTCCTGAGAATTATTTAGTTAAACTTAAATTAAAACATTATTTTAAATGCCTTATTGAAAAGTAAAGTGTTCAATACTTTGCATCGTTGCATCGAAATGCATATTTTGTTTATTAAATATATATTATAATTTGTTTTTTCTCGATAGAATTCCCTGAATTATCTTTGTTTTATAGCTGCAAATATTTGGGAATCAATTTCATACATCACCAATATGTACATATTTTTGATAAAGAATTACAAATTGTAGTTCAAATATCTTCATACATAAAACACAGCGTTTGGTTTATTATTAGTACGTGAAAAAATCATAGACTTTTCGCTTTCTTAGAGTGCTCAGGGTGATGTCTCCAAGAAATATAAGACAGGTAGGAAAGTTTCCTGTTCCTGGTGTACTCAAATTTATATTATCAAGATGAATTTGCTTCTACTTCTGGATGTCGGAAACATTTTGGATAAGAAGCTAATAAAGTAGTTGAACGTGCTCGCTCTGAAAAATCCGAAGATTTAAGGGTGCAAAAATGTGATCAACTGGGAATAAAGAAAGCAATCTCAATCAGAATTCCGCGCATTAAGGGAATGTCGTTTGAAAGTGTGCTCACCCAGACACCAGTCACATTACGAGGTCCTTAATCTTTCCGATAGATTTGCGGAAGGAATAATTCATTCTGAAAAAGGGAGCATTTCATGTGCAATTTAGCCGGGCAGCTTTACGATAAACCCAAACATTTCAAGCCGCAGAGCAGACACCACTAGGGAATTCCGGGAATTTGCGTTTCGTCTCATCCTGTTTACTCCCCGGGGGTTGATGTTTTCCAGTTTCGCCAGTTCTCCGAAAATTCTGAAGGAGCATCCGCTGCCATTCTATTTCCCGCCCGAAGTGCCCAGGCACCGGGACCGAACACCGGGAGCAGCAGCGCAGCAGTCCTCCCAGGATCCGGGATGTCCTTCTATTGGGTAATCTGGTGCATGCACGTAAGATATGCAAATTTGTGCTTCCTTTTTCTTGGATCTTTTCTGAATAATTTCATTTTGGCAAATACATTTTTTTCCTGGATTAGTGATAGCGCGCCAGGAGCGCAGAGGAGCACCGACGCCACCGGCGGGATTGCTCCTCCAAATAAGGCGGAAGCTGGAGCAGCTCCCGAGTACGGTGCTGTGCGGTGCGGTGCGGTGCAGTGCGGTGCACCTCGGCGGTAGTCGACGATGCAACGGAGGCAAATTGCGTTAACGTGTTTGCTTTCTTGTTTCATCCGCCGCCGCGCGTTGTTGCCGGAACCGCTGGTGTTATTATGATTTGAAATTTTATTTCCCATTGCTGCGGAGCGAACAGGAAAATCCCCCGGGAGCCCGGTGGGAGCGCCCTCAATGGCTTTTGAGCTAGGGCTACTTAAGTGACTTCGCCTGGTTCTGTGTTTGCTGTGTTTCTCCAACAAGAGCAAGTCGAAATCAAGGACTTTTTTGTATATTAGCTTTGAAGTTTTTTTTTTAACTCAATCTGTAGTTTGCATTTTTGAGCTCTGTGGAGAATTTTCAGGTATACAAGATAAAGGCCATTTGAAAAAGATAATTTAAAAAGATTTTGAGATAAAAAGGATGATTTTATATACGACGTACCTATTTATTTTATCTATGTATATATGTCGTCAAATTCTAAGCAGAAACTCAAATCTTATGCGATAAAAGATTTTTAACGAGATTCTTACTAAAAAGATTAAAGTACCCACAAAACTAACGAATCATTATTTAATTTAGCTCCTTAGAAAACTTATTAACATTTAATTTTGAGACCAAAGCTTTTTCATGAAATTTTTAGGATGAACATAAATACTGTATACGTACTAATATAACAATTTTTTAGTCTTTTTCTAGGTCATATTCCTCCAAAACTAATAAAATAAACACAAATACATTTGACCTGATAACACCTTAGGGAGTTTATGGGTTGTATATTAAAAACTTAAGAATAGCGTAGCTTTAAATTTTATAATGATTAACAAATTTGCTGGATAGAGCTAGTATTGATTTCGGTTTTTACTTTGAAATTGAATATGTAGCATGAATATTTGCGTTAATATGATATTTGGAAAAACAATAACTTATCTTATTTTCATAAAATGAAAAACCCGCAAAGTCGATATTCTCAAAAAGAAAGCAAGAAATTTAAGTGTTGCCCTCCTCTTAGCCATTTATCCTAGCGACGAATCCTCAGCTGAGAGCTTCCAAGGCCTCGGTTTTATCGGGAGCAGTTCCGACGACGCAAACATGGAATTCGCATAAAATATCCAATTATTGTCGTCGGAATGCAGATAAAGCAGTGAGGAGGCTGCACCCATCCCAGGGCCCGGGAGCAGTGCACGTCTTTTTGGGGGCCGCCGAAGACGCTCGGGGTGACCTGGATCGCAAGCTGGCTGAAAGCCCAAGGTCGGGCAGGCTTAACTATTCTGGTTGCCTGCTAGGCGGCGAAGAGTCCCGAGAAGGGTAATTGAAATTTTTAGTAACTGTGCAGCGCGCTTGTTCCATCTTCCACCAGACGACCTCCTTGGGATGTGAAGGAAAGTTCCACGCCGCCTACGGGGAATGCGCTCCTTCTCGACTTGTGCACGTCCACATATTCCGCTCGGAGCCCCGGCGGGACTCCTACCAAGGCTATCTGTCCGTGAAATTATAAGTTGCACTGTGCGCCGAGCAGAGAACTTAAGACGTTCGGCATATGCTTGCACCGGGAGCAGTGGGAGCTCCTGTTTTGTCGATTTGCAACTAAACGGCAGCTACATTTACTGTGAGCTCTCTGATTTCAGGGAACATATCTCTGAATTTTTTATTATATGTATACATATATAACTCGCGCCAACCTTACGTGACCTGTCCATGATGTTAAGACTAGCAACATGGAGTCCCAGACATTTGAATAGTTGATTCTATTTCATTCTCTTGAACCATAAATACTTCATTAAAAAATCGTTGTCATAATTAAATAAATTGTTAAGAAATAACGCTAAAAATATATTTCTATATAGCTATTTCTTTTAATTGTTGGTAAATTACATTCGAAACCCTTGAAAATCTATACAAAATACTTTCCAAAAACTCGATATTTTTCGACCGATACCTTTAAAAGGGACAAATTTTAAATCGTAAGAAAAATAATACTAAAGAGACGAGTCCTGAGCGAAACTCTGTTCACAAAAGTAGACAGACTATATTTTATTTATTCTGAGGCATCCTATACCAATCTTATATGCATATATTTTTAGTAAAATAAATTACAGAAATTGTTAGAAAAAACATCAGAGAATAAAGTTTTTATTTGTGAGAGAATCGCAAAATGTTATGCCTCGCCTGACTGTTGATTCTCCATCACTACTCATTCAATATGCAAAAGAATCCATAGCGAAAGAAATCACAAATTCTAACAATGCAGTTTTCTTCAGGGCAATGCTGCGGACCTGCGGTCTTCTCTGCTTGGGGCCACCTCTGCACCCACCCCGACCGGCTCATTGTAATACGTGCTGTGAGGGTTTTCCGTAAATCAAAATTGAATGCAACTTTGTGGCAGTGCGGGATATTTCCTTTCATAACTTTTAAATGAAAACAGACATTTCCCTGAGTGGCTTTTCCCTTTGTGAGAGAGACACTAAAATACACTTTTGCAGCGTCCTTTCATCGGGGCAGGGAAAGTAAAAATAAGTAAAAGGACTACAGCTGGAAAAAACGCGGAAGGGTCCTCTGCTTTGCTTTTGACAACTCAACCCTAAAAATTTGCCCACTTCACACCACGAGGGACACTTCGACTGAAAGAATCCTCTTAGAGAATGCTTTCCTTCAATTAACTTTTGTGCCAAGATTTACGTAGGGCAGTGGGTGGGCGCGCCCTGGATCCGGTGCTGCTCCGGTGCAATTAATAGCGAAAGGGGGAAGAGCTTTTGCTTTTCGGATGTTTGATACCGTGGGAGGACCGGTGCCCGGCTGGCAGCCCGCAGCCCGGCATGCAAAACGGGGCTCGCCCGGCAGACGAGGTCCCGAGTGCTCCCGAGGACACGGTCCCTGCACATGCACCGCAGGCGGCTACAATAAAGGGAAGATATATAGGTCTAATGGACAATTTAATTAAAGCCATAAGTCATGCGACGAATTGTTTCTTTTTTGCGTCGAATATTGCATTCATGTGTAGGATGCCATTTTCGCGGTAATAATAGGACCAACTGCTGGGGGATGCTGGTGATAAATTAAAAACTGCATCCGAATCCGTTCTGCTCAAATTACATAGATGAAAAGTTGAAGACAAATGGCAACCGCGGTGGACGGCTGAAGCCACTTTCTGACCGCTAACAAATGCTGGGTCCAGCGGATTTGCTTTCTGGACCATCTGCCCTGAATTCCGGATACGATGACCGGGTAAGGAACAAAAAGGGACAAATAAAAGCAATGTAAGGGATAGTGTACTTTTCAAAACTGATATACGAGTATTTGCACCTAACATAAATCATCTCATTCTTTTCAAAACAATTAATAAGACTTAACAGACAGCCATTTTAGTATAAGTAATTATTTTGCTGCTCAAACTTTATACGCATTAAAATATGTATATTAACAAGTATGATAAATGTTTAGTAGGCTTAAAGAAGATAGAAACAATTTCTTTAAATTTTAAACCTGAAACACATAGAAAATGTACTAGTGGCAGAAACTTTGAAGTTATTTGTTAATACGTCTATAAAAAATATTAAAGCAAAGTTTGATCTAACCTCTAAAGTTTTAATTTTAATAGAGAACTATTGAGTCAGGCGCATATTTCTAAAGCTATGCAAATTTAATGGTAGCTAAATCTGAAATAAGAAAACTTACAATTTTTGTTTTCTTTTTAATGACAATCACAATAAATGCTAACTTAAATCTATTACTCGATGTAAAATTGCCGAGTTTCCACATCTATCACGAAATTCGAATGTAACGCCCCGCCCCAACCAGGATATTTAAAGTATTTTATTTATTTAAGCTGATTCTGTTTGTAAGACAAACTAAGCCAAGATCTTAAAACTCTCAACTTTTTTTTCAACAACCGAAGCTTACCTGACAAATTGTGATCTGTTAGTAACCAACATGCAAATGCATTTTTTGCTCTGGTTCATTCAGCCGCAAGCTGAGCGACATTTGGCTCACGAGATTCTATCAGTCTTTGAGATGCTGGGGCTGTGGCAAAGTAAAACGCCTTTGCCCTTCGCCTCTATTGCAATTTTTTCCCCCGGAAAAGGCCACCCGGCAAAGTGTTCTTGACTCGCAGGATAATTCATCCTCCCACTTATTCCGGGTCCTTGCACCGAAGAGAGCAGAAAATAAATTCAACGCCCCGAGTCGGACCGGGGCGCTGTTGGGGCCCCGCCAGCGGAGCGCCGCGCGTTTCCCAGTGACAACGGAGGCGTCGTGGGGCGACCATCAGTCTTCTTTAATGCTTAATTTATCCAACTGCCTAATGTCCTGTATCCTCGCCGAGTTAACAGGAATCGTCCTTGTTATCTCCCTGCATAATAAATAACTGAGTAGTTGTCGTCTTGTATGCACCGCCGCCATCACGCTGCCTGGACGCTCCGAGGATCCATTAGGAGACGCTGGCGCAAATGGAGGAAGCAGATAAAACTTTCCTTTTTCGTCCTGCCCGCTCCGAGACGCCCCCGGCCCGCCCTCGCCTTTGTTCCGCCCTATCGCAGGGGGCATCTCATGGACGGGGTCAAGTTTTAAAACTATAAAACTTGCCGGTGCACTGCTCTCCGGGAGATTTTCAATTGTCTGCTGATGCTGCACTTTTTTCCAGGATCACCTCCTGGAGGTGCTCTGCTCCCGTTGCGATTTTTTCCCCGATGCACTTTGCACGCCGGTGTGTGTGTGTGTGAGTGGGTCTTGGGGGGACGCGGGATGTACCCATCCCTTTGTTTTGTTAAGAAATCCCAGGAAATAATATTTCTCCTGGAGCAGCAGCAGCGGAAAGGATGTGTCTGAACTTCTTCTGCTGTTCCTTGTTTTCTTAGGTTTCGCGATGCACCTTGCTTTTGTTTTCGCTCTTTTCGGGGCGATTTTATTGGAGTCCCGTGCTTTATAATGTGTGCGGTTTGGAGGAGCCGGAAGAAATATTGTTTGCTTTTTACGGAGGTATTGTTGGGATCGGGCTTTAAGTGAATCCTCCGCAATGGGGATCATTTTCACTTGAATTTTCTCACTTTCGCAGAATGGATCCTGTGGACGGAACTAGCTCCTGATTTAATCTTTAGTTTTACACCGCTTTCCATTTGAGAAGTTTCGTTTTTACTATCGGACACTTTAAACTGAGGTGATGATATAATTGCGTAATTTCGCTGAAAGGAGTCAGGTACCTTTCGAAATGGCTTCGGATCTCATAAAAGGGATTTAAAGAGCACTTAGTGTTTTTAAAAATTTCATTTGCAACGAATTTATTCCCCCCTTACAGCGTACTATTTCTTGTTTATTTTCTAGGTTTGAATAATCCACACAGTTTTTTAAGCTCAGGCGAAATTTAGCATTTCGTATTATTAAAACTAGGAAATAAATGAAAAGTTGCCCCACAACTCGTTAAAGTTGAAGTTCGAACAAGAAAAGGGAAAATTTAATAAAATTGTGTTGTCTGTCATTTTTGAAAACTACTATTATTTAATTTATTATGCAAGTTTGGATTTAGGTCCATTCGAAGTTTTATAAAAGGAAAGCTTAAAATTTTAACCTAACTTTTGCAAATATTGTTTTAAGTTCTGTCGATGCTTTTGTAAAATCTTGAACAAAAATTCATAATATTGCCGACATTGGAGAGCTTGACTCGCAAGAACAATTTGCACATATTTTAAATATGTTTTTCTCAAAATAGTATAGTATTTATATAATAATTTTCATATCTAAAGGTTGGAAGAAAAAGTGTTAAATATTATCAAGTACATAGAATTTTTTTTTAAAAATATTATAACTAATAATTCGATCTATTTTTATTTTATTACATTGGCACCTGAAATTACTCACTGCGAAAACTTCTCAAAAGTAAAAATATACAAATAATATTTAAAAATAAAATTAAAATCCCTTTGTTTTATGTCCAGAAATAAAATAGCTAACTGCTGGAAAACAATTAGAAGCATTAGATCTTTACGGTCAGAATCCTGTTCCATGGCTGATCGATACAAAAGAGAAAGATTAGCGGGCTTGTTTAAGTCAAAGGGTATTCGCGGCAGCTACGTCTTCCCTTTTTCTTTTAAAGATGACCCGGGGTTATTGCTGCTTTGCCGCATCTTTAAAAAAGGTGATGAATAAAGGGCGCACGACTGAACCTTAAAGCCTGTTGAAAACCCCTAAAAGGTCCAACTATTCCCCGAATAGCCCGCAGCAGCTACTGAATTTCCACGGATATCTGCCAAAAGGGATCAAAGGCACTTTTGCCTCTTTAAAATGCGCTGCCAGCTCTTCACGCCATCCTCTGAAAATTCCTGTCGCAAATACCTCTCCCGAACGGGACACGATGCTTGTGGATGTATTTTCGAGGCTGGGCAATTGCAGGCTCCTTTGTGGAAAATTCAAATTTCGTTTGCTTGATCGTACGGAAAACTGCAATAAGCCCACTTTCAAAAAACACGTCCGGCAACACAAAATCATCCCCGCTCCGTCACAAAAGAGTCCCGGATGAACCCAAATCCTCGTCGTCTCGTCGTCCAGGTCCTCCTCGCTCGGTGGGATAGTGCCTGTCTTCCCGATGACAAGTGGCCGGGCTCGGGGCTCTCAAGGGAAGGGCCACACGTGAAGTCATTGCCCATCATCATTAAAAATAGGAAGCCCGAAAACATAGTCCCTTGCAATTATCCGGGCGCATCCCGGCGTGCAGGGCAGCTCTGCACTTCGGAAAAAGTCCTGTTCGCTTCTAACGTGGGACTAGCACCAGGTTTTTCCGGGCGGCCGACACGGGGATTACACGGTCATCGGGGTGCAGCCGGAAAGGGGCCCTGCTGCAGTCCGGGCGGAGCCGCTCAAAAGCGGGTTGCCAGGAATTTATCGTCTGTTAAATACTGTTTTACATCGCTGCAGCATCCACCTGCAGGTGCGCCGGGCCAATTCACCTCTGCACCTGCTCCTGTCCGTCAAATTGGCAGGGCGGCTAAGTTATTTTGAGGGGGTGGGCGGGCGCAGGGCCCGACTATCTGCCGGCTGGGAGTGGACTGGGTGCTGGTCGTCCAGAGCCAACTTCGACCGGAGGAGCCCCAGCTGCAATTAGGATGGAGACTTCTATGAAATCATTTCAAATTGGGATGTTGTGGATGAAAAATGAAGCGATTCGGTTCAGGCCGCCCCCAGATGAAGTTAATGCAGTTGTGGATTCAGAGCTGCTCCTGGTCCCGCTCCTCCGGACTGCTCCCGCGGGCTCCGCCAATTCCCGAGCTGATGAAACTTTTGACGGAAGTCTGCCGCTGAACTGTTTATTTATTTTGAGATGTTTAGCCGTGAACGGAGCAATTTGCATCGCGGCCCTTTCCCGGCCCTCCTTCGGGACCCCAGCGGCCATGGCGGCGTGACTTGATGAATTGCTTCAAAATTTATCGTGGTGCGAAGCTCATTTAGTGAAGTCGATCCGCCTCGACGGAGTGTTTGTTGCAGTTTTGGTGGCCGGTTTAAGAGCAAAGATTTGCTTGGCGTCTGCAACTGCCAGATAAAGTTTTCTGGTGTTTCATAAAGCACTCGGCTGATGAATAGAGTCAGTTTATCGGCCAGTTTTGTACTATTTTTTTTTTACCAAACATCCTGGCAAAAAGTTTTAAAGTAATTTGCCATGCTAGGGATAGAAATTGAACTAAATCTGATGAAAGGAGCAAAAAAATTTATTCGAAATTACACTTGGACAATATTTAAATGTCCCTTAATACCTCCAAATCGAAGCCAATATATTTACAATGTTAGAATAATTTAGTGCGAATAATTATACACATTTTGGTTTTCTAAAAGTAAATTCTTAAGCATTTAAGAAGAAATATGAGTGGAAATAGGTTGACTATTTAATTAAATATGTAATTACTTAGAAGAATACCCTCGTAAATGGAAAAACCTCTCAAATTATACTACTTATGATTTCAAAGCAATTCATTTTAAAAAGACACTTGGTTCAAAACACAAGACTTAAAATTAAACAAAATATTCTTAATTTTAGAAAAGTTGCTCAAAAGCAGAAAATGCAAATTAAATAAGTCTGAATAAAGTGCGAACAGTTGAGAGTGTAAAAAGTAAAGAAGAAGCAAGAGGGAGAAAGAAGTTACCTTAAACTGAATTTAATTTTAGTTTCTAAGAAAATATTTGTATTTTTAAACTATTTGTGTTTCTATGATAAATATCAACCTTTTTCGCTCAATGTAATAAAAACTTAAAATTGCAATAAGGAACGAATAACGAATAGTAATTTACTTTTAAGACTTAAAATAAGCAAGTTTTAAAAAGGAAGAAGCGAGGTGTTTCGATTCACACAACCAAGCCCATCCTTTTGCTTTATTTTAATCACAATTATTTATAAACAATATCGGATTTCCAACATCGTTGCACTAATGTTAAAAGCCCATAAAATTATAAGTTTGGACGACGAACGTTCGAAATCTATGAATATTTTAATTTGGAATAAAACAGAGTGTGCAAAATCAACAGAAAACTCCTCATCCATCTAAGTTCAACATTTGCTGAGTACGATTGATTGCTTTTCTGATTTCCATGAACGTGAATTTATGCGGATGATTTCGGCCATAATCAGGAAAGGATTACCCCGGCCGCTGCGCTAAACTAGAACCGAAATTCTTTAAAACTTTTCTGCTTTTCACTCGCAGCCCATTCGCTGAGTACCTAAATAATCAAACTCCGAAATAGGCAGCAATTCCGTTAAAAAATTTCACTGGAACTCCCTAGAAGTGGATCGTTGGAGAGAACCGGAAAAATCCTACGAAAAATCCACAAACTGGAGGAAGGTTCGCCTCATGGGGCCGAATCTGGAAGGACGCCCTGGAGGGCGGAGGCGGTGCCCAAGAAACTTTGTTTCGTATTTTGTTTGAGAAAAATCCCCGCTGTTTTTGCCGGCCCAACTTGTCGTCCTACATCCTTCGAGCACTAGGACCACTTTCAATTCCGGGAATAATAAGACAATTGGAGCAGAGCAGCTCCTCTTCCTTGAGGAATGTGCAGCGTGCAGTGCACGGCCAAGACGCTCCCGAGGAGGATAAAAGGTCAGTTAAGAAATTACTTGTCAACATTAACACAGTTGGGAATGTTTTTATTGGATTTTCGCTGCGGGAACTTGTTTAAATTGAATTTACTTCGGACCACAATTGAAATTTTGTTTGAGCGGACGAGAGAAGACGGGCGACGGAGCCCCCGAGCACTGGGGGGCCCCCGACTCCAGACGCAGAAGAAAAATTACAGCGCTGTGCTGCAGCTGAGAGCCGTTTTGGAGATTCCTTCAGATGGGATTTAATGCGGAGCAGACGGATGATAGAATCGTTAAATATTTGAGTGAAAGCTTTAGCACCTCTGGGAAGTTTTCTCTAATTAAATTAACCAAATAAACCCCGAGCTTCTGTGGATTTACATTTGACTGCTGCTTGAGAGATACCTGAGGACTTTGACGGTGCCATCATAAAAGGAGGTATTTACTTTGCCTTCAACCGTAGTTACTCACCTTGGAAGTATTCGTTAGATGAAAAGTAATTAGAATTCGCGAAACTTAGTACAACTTTATCACATTAATTGCTTCTTCGTGGCAGCCCAATCAAGATAGGCTCCAATTATTACTTTGAAGATTTTCAAAATGTCTTAATCTTTAAATTTCAAAATTAACCCTTTTTGAAGGAAAATCGTGGAAAATCATTAGTCTAATTATTTTTATTACAATAGAATCCAATTTTAAGAAACAAAAATTAAAACATCGAGGAGAGAAGACAAATTGCAAAATCAATAAAACCATCAAATTCACCTCAATTTTTTATATGTTGGACAGTTTGTAATGAAAACCATCTGTATATTTTTACTATATGATTTTTCTACCATTTGAGCTATTTTTTTAGTATGAGCTTTTAAATATATTAAAATTAAAGAATAGAATAGAATTTATTAAAGTAGGTAATATACAATAAGTAACAAGAATTTCTAGATAAATACATATTTAGATTAGAAAGCTACATTCATTACAAACTGGAATGTGATAGCGGGCAATGAGAAAGAGATAACTAATATATTACAATAAGTAAAGGGAAAATTTAATATTTAATTGAAAAAACCCTTACTGGCTTAGAACTATGTTAACTTACACTACACCTAATTATTGCACTAGATATCAAGGATATTGCTGTATTATTAGAAATAAATTTGCGATTAATTCTTATTTATGACTCATAACACTTTGTACACGTTGAGATAAACCACGGTAGATTAAACATAATCTTTAGAATTTTGTTTTGTATTAATTTTAATTCTTTGTTGGGGTAAAAATATATGTTTTCTTCTGCGGGTAAAAAAATAAATTGAGTCTTACTAGAGCTATTTATATACTAAAATTTATTCCGCGACATTGAACTGAGTGATTGTGCTCAAAATCATCGATTTAAGATCAATCTGCCGGAAATCAGGCAAGCAATCAATCTCACTGAGCAAATGTTGACCTTGGATGAGGACCTCTCGGATGACTTTGCACGGCAAATACCTCCGGAAGACCGGCAAACTAAAGAAGCGCTCCGCATGAATAATCGAAAATAAAAGCCCCATTCCCGTCGATGGTGGCACGGAGGTGCGGTAGGCCTCACCGGGAATATTCGGCGCCCCAAATCGTATCACCTTTAATTCCCGGCCTCGCCGCGCGCCGATGATAAGACTCGGAAACAAATCAAAATTGCAGGGAATTCATCTTGCAAATTGCATTTCCCCCGCAGGCCAAGTGGGGACGTTTCGCAATTTATGCAGGAGTCCCTGCCCCAGAAGGAGCGCCAGCGCCTATGCGGGGGTCGGGAACTACCAGGAGTGCTCCGGAAGACGAGTGCGCTGCGAGCGAGAATTAAATGAAAAGCCCGCCAGAAAATTTATGGATTGTGTTGGTTTTCTGCTGATGATGATGCCATTAAATGGGGAATTTATTTGGGGTGGATCGGGGCTGCTCCCATTGCACCTGTCGGGCCCGCACGTGCAGCATCCCGACCTGCTCCCGTCGTAGGTGATGTTCCCTTAATTTATGAGGCGAGGCGGCTGTCGAGCCCCGCGACCCCGGCCGGGCCCCATCTTGGCGCTCCTGTCGAGGGACTTGTGCTGGAGTGAGTCCTGCTCCGGGATGCATGAAATCTGATTTGTTAATTACTTGTCAGGGAATAGGACTGATGCTCCGCTTTGTGCGGCACGGCGCTTGTTGTGTGCACACAACTTGCGAAAACCTTTTAAGGCGTACAAAACTTGTAACTTGCAACTTGCTTCCCGAATTTGTGCATCTTAAGTTCCAGGCCCCTCGGCGGGTGGTCCTTTTGGGAATTCGGGAATCTTCCCGGAGCGTCTTACGGAAAGCGTTGCTGTTGCGCTCGACGGAGCGTGAAAGGTGACAAGCCATTTGCCCTTATGCAGGAATTCAATTTGAACTGTTTTTGCACCTAAGTCATGTTCAGGGTAGGAAAGTTTTCGATTGCGCTCCTTAGCGCTCGTCCCCGGGGAACCTAAGGCTGTTTGTGTTTTCAATAGTTTTGAAAGGGCTTTCGCGAGTGGGGCGCCAATTACTAGCGGGTCACAAGAGTTGGAAGAGTTTTGGCTGAACGTGGTCTAACGAGTGGGACGCTATGGGAAAACCTATTTATTTTGAGTTTAAAACGTTTTGCGAGACTTCTGATTAGCGCTAATTGTCTAACCAGTCAAAACATGAATTATTACACATACACGCACTGAAAATTCTAACACTACATATGTAACCATACATTTTTAGTAGATTTCTAATAATTGTAGCAAAATACACTCTAGAACATGGTTTCAAAATTGTTTAAACTTTACAAATTACAAAATTTCTTTTGCACAAATGATGGCATAAACTGAAAGTGTATATTTTAATGTAAAATTTCCTTTTTATTATAAAAATTTAGTTCATCTTCAGGTTTTATTAAATATGTATGTTGTATAATTTTCTCTTAAAAAACAAAGCATGAGGAATACTAATGTACTTCTAATAATGTAAAATCACTTCTAAAAAAATAAAAAATTTTAGATTAGATATGTACAACATTTATAATACACATATAGAAATATCAAACTAGTAAAGTTGACCTTTTAACTGACCTTTAGTTAAGTTAAAGTCAATATTATGAAATTGGGCATTAAACAGGCGTGAAATTGACGAAGTTTCCTCATTCAAACCATAATTAGTATTGTGATGAGGAACAAAAAGGAAATCGTGATTCCTCAAGGAGCGGGAAGGGACTGATATTTTAAAAATATTTAAAAGCTCCGCAGAATTAATCATACCCTGAATGCAGTCAAATGCAAAAACAGTTCTGGAGATATTTCATCTTTCCTCGAGGGACTGAAGTGATAGTCTTAAGCCTATCAGTATAAGGCGGTAATGAATTAGGGTTAGCCCAGTGAGGCCACGAAGAGCAAAATTCAAAAATGTCCGCTGAACACCTTCAATACGATAAATATGGACCGCATAAAAAGGCGGCCAAACATGACAAGCGTACTCAAGTATTGGACGATTTTTATAAAGTAGATACTCAAATTGAATTTTGTTAATTTTATACCCTACTGTTAGTTCGACGATCAAATAGACATCGATTCAGTCACAAAAAGCCAATTCATATGGACCACAAAATTGCCCCAAATAAGTGATTTCATTTGGATCTAATGAACAACTTCGGTCAATAGACCCGTTCAAGTGCTCCAAATTACCTCAACTTGTGCATTCTAGACCTAGCCGGGGGCGACCATCAAAATGGCTCGGGCAAACGCATCCGTTTTGCCTAATTAATAAGCGGGGGCAGAACTTCTGGTCCCCGCTATCGGCGCCCTGCAGGGCCCCCAGACACGATTAATTAACGCAAGTTCACAAGTCACAGACCCCGCAGGGCCCAGGGCGGGCTGGAGCACCATCAGAATAACTTTCCGTTAAAATCCTGACATAAATCTCTTCGGGAGCCATAAGAGAATTACTACGGCCCTTATCCCTTTACAGCCGTCCGACTAACCAGATTACGCCCCCGCACTTTCGGTTAAGTTCGGCTTAATGGCACGGCAGGATCAAGCCATGGAGCCCGAATAGTAATTTCCCAGTAAATAGAATAAATCCTGGTGGACAAGCAGCAGGACTAATGGCCAAGAAAATATACAAATGTTGGCGCAACAATGGGCACAGAGTCCTGTCTGGCGATAATGCGAGCCCCCGCTGAAGACGGGGCCGGGCCCGGGATGCAGCCGATGGGTCGAATGCGGCGCGCTGCAGAGCGCATTGTTCCCGGCCATTGTGCCCCCTGGCGGCTGGTCGCAAACAACTGCCCCGGGCCAGACGGACGGGACGCCTCGTGCAGATGTCGGGATATTCCAGTCATGCTCCCGATGACCTACAAGGAATGCGGACGAGCCCGGACCGATACCCAGAGGAGTTCATTAAATACCTGGCAGTCATTTCGGGTCGTAGGTGTGCGGGCGGCCAGGCGAGCAATTCCCGTGGGAATGTCGGGCGCTCCGAACATTTATCGCCGGAAAAGTAATCGCAGAAGTCATCACGGCCGTTTGGTGGGCGCCCATAAAATGCGTTGCGGCAGGTCGTAGAGAGTCCCTTAACCAGCGGCCGGCGCTTAATTGCTCGACGTTAAAGAGCTATCGCCCGTTCCCGAAGGATGCACGGTTCCTGACCCACCTAAGCCACCCACTACCACTATATTTATAGCAGGAGTCATGGGTGCTCCGGGAAACTTCCACGTGCCAGACTCGCCGAACGAGCGTCCACTGCTTAAATTTGCCAATAGGCCGACTAGGACCACAAGGGCGGCAGATTTTGGGGAGCAGCAAATTTAATGGAACAATTCCGCAATTGTAGAAAATTTGCAAGATCTAAAAAATTACGATTTTCTTCAAGTCTCTCCTTTTCGTTTCTTCAAACTATTTCTTATATTATCCATGTAAATATCTTTTCTCAATACTGTTTCAAACTTTAAAAAATATTTAGTATGAATTCAATTATGAAAATATTTTGAGGAACATTTTCAAAACAAAACAACTTTGAATAGAGAATATTAAGAAATATTTAGAATAAGGGCGGCATTAATGATATTTGGTAGGAAACTACTTCCGAAAAGTTGTATTATAGAACAACTAAAAAAAAGAGTTCTGAAATTTTAAATTTAAATTATTTAAACTTTACTTTATACCTACTTTTAATTGCCCATCATAACCGCCTAACAAAATTTAAAAAGTTTCAGTGAAAAAGCCTCTCCACTAAGCGAAGGAGATTCGTTTGACCTGAACTTTTGCTGCTCAGTTCTTTTTTTCTATTTATATAGTTTGCATATTCTGATTTTTTGTTGTGCGTCCGCTGCTATTTAGCTTAATTATTCCCTGTTAATTTTAAAGTTTGAGTACTTAGAAATTTTCAGCGAAAAATATATAGGGAAAATAAACTGGAGCGATTTGAAATTTATGATGCACTAGTTTTGTTTAATCTTGTGGAATTTGAGTATGATAATATCATTTTTGCGGGCCATTAATATTTTAATTATTGAAAATATGAATAAATTAACAATTAATGAAAAATCAACAGTAATTTGTGCAATGCAACAATAATGCATTGTAGTATTTAATAATATGTTTTTGCCTTGTAATATGCATGAGCCAAATTAATTCAAAAATAGCTAAAACTAAAACTAACTATTAGAAAACATGAATATCCATGCTTTCCGAGGGTTGCTCATCACTTGAGCCACCTTGTTCCGTTTTATTCATGGGGTCGTGGGTGCTCCGGAAAACTTTGTCGTGCCTCGGCGAGCTCTCCAGCTGCCAAAGGTTGAAGGAAAAATGTTTCACGGGAAAGTGTTGGCTTGCAAACGAAGCAACCTCCGGCGAAGTCACATTTTAGTCTCCTGGCAGACAATCAAATAAAGTCGGTGACAAATATTCGCTGATAGAAAAAAAACGCCTCAGTGGCAGCAGGAAGATATGGGGCCGCCCGGAAATTATACAGGATATGGGGGCCCCATAAGCAGCAGATGGGAGTGCTGCGGGATTCCGGTTCAATAAAATGAAATTTTTACAACTGTTTCCGCGTGCAAGTTTTTCGCTCGCAGCCGGGACCGTCCCGGACCATCCCGGCTCCAGCGCGGGGAGCGGGGTCACGTCCCGGCGAATAAGACATTTTAGCTCGAAACGACATTCAAAAGCTGATCGAACCGCTTCAGATTCATTTTTGCAGGGGATAGCGCGCCCTTTGTGGGGCTGCAGCGTTCAAGCGGCCAGCGAAGCAGATGGGGTCATTCGGGGGATTTCTTTTTTTTACTGAGGTCAAAAAAATTTCTCGTGTTTTGCTAGTTTGTTTCCACGCTCATGAGTTTTTATTCGTTTGCGATCTTAACCAGAGCCACTAATCCGATTTGTATAAAATTGGAATCAGTCGATTTTTATGAGCCACGAAACAAGCACCAACTATCGACCCTAGCCCTTCGAGCACATACCTTTTGAAGTTTAAGTATTTCATATTCAGAATTCACAGCCTTTTTTACCGAGTTTCTTTTGCAAAGGGCTTGCTTCGTTACTAATATTATTTTAACCACAGCTAAGATACAAACGAACTTTGAGCGATGAGCTACATTTATACAAAACTCTTTAAATTAAGCTGGAATCAAATGTTTTTTTTTATCTAAAGAATACATAGTTACATAAATTCTTTTGAACCGAAATTTGTAGTAGTTAGATAGTACCAGCTAATTTGTTTTCTATGCGATAGATATCCTAAGTTGTACCGGAAATCACCTTTAAATATTAATTTAATGTTAGAGAAATTCAAAAATGTTCAATTAATTCACATATATACTTTAATTTGCTCATTCAATAATTTAACTCGAATTTTTTGCTTTATTCAAGTTTATGCATTAAATTTAGCATAGTCATAAAATTCATTTCTGTGATAGTCCGAGGTTCAAAAGAACAAAATTATTTATTTGTCTGCTGAAAGTGTTGGAAAGGTCTTGAAGGTGGGGCAAAAAGAAATCTGCTTTTTAGATTAAGTCACTCACTACTCAACAAAGCAAATCAGAGCTCCGCTCGTTCACTCAATTTTGGAGTGCTTTTAAATTTCACTCGGAATATTGGCTCAATTTCGAGTGCTGTTAAATTTTCCTCATATTTTTGATTTATCTAAAAATTTCTCAATTCAAATATTTTTCCAAATGTTTTAGAAATATTTCGTCAAAATTCAATCAAGATTTTTCCGAAAAAAACGCCGATTCTCGCAGCCAACGGCCAAATCTGTAATAAAACTAATGAACTAAATTAATCTATACACAAAAATTTAAAAATTTACCATGTAAATATATTAATCTGTATTATTCAGCATTTTATTTTGCTTTTCCTCTCCAATTTAAACATCCGGGCTTTGGTAATTTGCCTCTGAGGCCGTGATAGAGATCAAAAGAGTTGGCTGGCTTTTTGCGTCAGGAAGTTTTTTAAATTTTGAATTTAACGTTTTTTAATTACTCTTTTTCCCTTTGAGCAGATTGAGAAGATTCTAGCTTGGAAATTGAATTTCTATAAATTGACGAAAAAGCTGCTTAATCCCGATTTCCACTAACACCGATAAAAGTGAAAATAGCTTTAAAATAATTCTGCAGCATCCGGGTTACCCGCCGCCCGGCGGCTACTTGACTTTCTCCTAAAAACTATGGTCCATTTTATGAAAAAAATTAAGCAAAACCGATTTTGGCCTCTTATAAAACTTGGAGTTTGTAAATGCGGAAGAAATTAAATCTTTGAAACAGAATAATAAAAAAGTTTTCTATCGTTTTTATTTTGAATTTAATTTAGAAAACCCGAAAAGTAATGTTAAGTGATGATGAGAGCACGAGAATTTCCCTCAAATTCTCTCCAGTTTTTTTATTCATAAAATTGTCAGTAAAGTCACAAACCCGCGCAGCCACTGTAAAGAAACTCCGAATTGGTTAATCAGATGACATTTCTGTTGTCAAAATTAAAGGAGGAGCATCAGCAGCAGATCGCCCTCGAAGTTTACCAGGAAAAGCCCTGCTTTTCGCGTTTCCTGAGTTTCAAAATATATCGGAACTCTATCGAAGAAAACTTTAGTGCAAAATGGAGGCGGTTCCCAAGCTGCCCATGCTTTGGTTCGCTCTCAAACTGAGTCCCGAAGGAACGTCGTTCGCAAACTTGAAAAAGGTTGGTGCTACTTTATTTTCATGTTTTCGCGAATTTCTCCCAACCTTAGAGATAAGATCCGATGTAAATTGGTGCCAGAACCAAGTTTTCAAGACACTTTTAAAAGATAAACCGGGATTTGAGGGGATTTCGAACGCTAGGAGGCACGGGGTCACTGGTGTTTTGTGACATCCAATTCAATTTCACGGAGATGTTGACTCATCGCGGGCACTTAATTGCATTTATTGTTTCAATTTTGTGATTGTGGCTGTTTTATTTACCAATTCCTTGTTTGGAAAATGTTATTTACAAAAGCGTCTCCCATGACCCAAGGTCTTGCCCACGTATTATTTTGAAAAGATGTTTTGCCGGCGAGAATGGAGCTGGAAGTCTCTTATACAATAGGAAAATTTCGACTTTATCACCTAACTTTGCGGCTTATTTGACCTCTCGATAAAGGTGAAAATACTTTGCAGCAAACTGAGCTTGCACGCGTGAAAGACTGAATCAACCTCTATATTCAAATTCTAAACAACTTGGCCAAACATATTAAATTGCATTTCCGCTGCGCTCAATATCAAATATTCAACAAACAGCCTCCTCCTCCTCGGCCAGAGACCACAGATTCTTTAGCTGAATGTCTAAGGCCATTAAAAGCAGATTCGTTCAGGTTGCATCAAAAGAAAAGGCCAACAGAATTGGTGCCCAGTTTTCCTTTTACTAGAGTCTAGATTTAGTTTAAGTTGTTTGTTACATTATTGTAGCTTATACATAAGTGAACGTAAATAAGTAAATAGTGTTTGGAGAATTTTAATCTCAAATTGTATTATAGTATGAAGCTTTTTGAATGTTTCCGGAATTACAATCGCAGCTGCAAAACTTGCTCGTATATTCATCGCTTTAGATCCCAAATGTACGTCTTTACTACGTTTGATGGGGTGTTACAAATGTTCTGTTTATCGTTTTTGTACAAGAATACAATTTTACAGAAAATGCGTAGAGGAAATATTTAATATATTGTGTAATTTTCTGCTTATAATCTTCTCTTACAGTACATTGCAGAATGCTACCAAGAGAATCCCGATTTGTACTCAAAAGAAGTGCACAGCCTCGAGACCCTCAGGAACCAGGCGATGCGGCCTGAAAAAGACGAGTCCGGGTGCTCCACGCTTAAACGCTATTATTGTCAGCTTCATTTTCTAGCAAATCGTTTTCCACACCTCTCAGAGCGCAGTCTTTTCGCCTTCACGTGGAAGGATCTTTACGTGAATAATATCGTCGAAACGACAGACATCCGCTTCGAAATGGCAGCGGTTTTGTTCAACATTGCCGCCCTCCACACGCAGGTGGGAGCCTCCGTAAATCGCACAGATGTCGAAGGGATGAAGGCCGCCTGCACCCATTTTCAGTGCGCCGGTTGGGCCTTCGGTGAACTTAAAGAAAAATTTCAGGGTGTTAACAGTGGCAATGATTTCATGACGCCAGAACTTCTCGTTTTCATGCAGCAGATATCTTTCGCCCAGGCCCAGGAGTGCATTTTGGAGAAGTCGTTGATCGATCACAGGAAGCCGGCGATCGTAGCTAAGGTTACAGCCCAAATAATAAATTATTACAGCGCTGCCCTAATTGCTCTGTTAACTGGTGGTGATGATGGCCCCATCGCTCAAGTTATAGACAGTCACGTTTTCAACAACGTCTGGAAAAAGTACGTAAAGTTTAAGATTACTTTCTTGACCTGCATTCTGCACCTCTATCAGGGGCAGCAGGCTGAGGAGCAGCAAAAGATGGGGGAGAGGGTTGCGCTATATCAAGCAGCTTGGAATAAACTTGAGGAGGCTAAGAAGGAAAGTAAAGGGATGGAGGATCGTAAGGAGATCATGGAATCCCTCGTTTTTGCTTCCGATGTTGTAGAGGGCAAGAGGAAGGCTGCGGCTAGCGAAAACGATTTCATATACCACGAGCCTGTGCCTAATCTGACCGATATCTCAGCGGTTCAGGGGGCTAATTTAGTTAATGGCATCAGCTTCAGTATTACTGATCCAAAGGTCGCTGGAAATGATATTTTTGCTCGTTTGGTTCCTATGAAAGCTCACGAGGCCAGCTCTTTATACAGCGAGGAAAAGGCTCAAATTTTGAGGAAGTACGGTCTTAAAATTGAGGAGAAGGACAATGAATTGACCGCTTATATAAGTTCTCTAAATATCGAACACCTTAACGTTAGTGAGGAGCGCGCGAATAAAATTCCTCAGGGCATTGTAGATAGATGCGCTTCCCTTAACGCAAAAACTAATGCTATTCCAGATTTAATTTCCTCAATGTCTAATTTAGCTGAAATCTGTGCGGACGTTGAAATGAATTTAAAAGAAATCAAAGAACTTTTGAATGATGAGGATGCTAACGAGAAACACTATCAAAAAAAGTCGGGTGTCCACCGAACAAATGCGCATTTTACAGAGCTCTCAAGGGAATTCCAGAAGTACCTGGAGGCTCACCAAAAAGCCGGTGAAAGCAACGATACCTTACGACGTGCTATGGAGCTGCACGTTAACAATTTGAGGATCCTTTCTCGGCCTCTGCAAGAAATTCAGAACAGCGTCCCAAAATTGAGCGGAGACATCAGCGAAGATACATTTAGAGATCTCAAATTAATTTTAAACAAAGTCAACGAAATGAAGGCGCAAAGGGCCCAGTTTCACGCGGATTTGAGGATTGCAATAAACGACGATGACATCATATCTAAAGTTATTGCGTACGGAGAGGAGAAGGATATTAAGGAACTCTTTAAAACGGAACTGGAAAAACACGATAAAGTCTGTTCGCTGATTGATCAGAACTTGGCGGCCCAGGCTAACATACTCTCAGCTCTTACAGAAGCCTACGCTAGATGTGCGCCAATTCTGAAGACCTTGACGGATGTGAAACACAAAAAAGATACGTTCTTCACTTCCTTGGCTGCATCTTATGACGTCTACGAAGATCTGCTGGCGAAATGCGCGAAAGGACTTGAGTTTTATAAAAAACTACAAGGTAATGTGCAAAAGCTTTTAGCTAGGGTTAAAGCAGCTCGTGATGTTCAAGACGAAGAGCGGCATCAGCGCTTAAAATCAACAAAAGTCCCAAAGGCTGCTGAATATCCAAGTGCAGCTGTTTTACCTACGGTAGAAAAATCTACAACTCCAAAGCTAAAAGACTATCTTAAGTCGGGTAAAACTTTTACTGGAACTGATTCAACCTACATTCCGCCAATTCGACCAAATCCCTTAGGGTCGGAGGCCCCTTCGATTTCAAACTGTGTCACTTCGACGTATTTTACTCCTCAGCAGCAGATTCAGAGTAATGCTGACCCTCCACCTCCCTACACACCGCAGGCGTATGATGCGACTGGTTATACAAATCCAATGTACCAAAATCCACAAACAGGATATCAAATGCCTTATCAGCAGTCCCAGCAGTTTTCAAATTCCTATCAGTACCCTTATCCTGGCTATTCAGATACTCAATCTGCAGCAAATCTCTATCAGCAGCAATACCCTCAAACAGGGCAATATTCTTACGATTCACAAATGTACGGCACTCAACCTTCGTACAGCCGTGCAGAGGGTGGCCAGTCATCGCAGACGCAATTGGGATCTGCTAGCGCTCAGACGGGCTACATGCAGACTGCGCAACCCACCCAGCCCCAAATGGGGTCTTCTGGTGCTCAGACGAGCTACATACAGTCATCACAGACAGTCCCCCTTCAACTAGGAACTTCTAGTAGTCAAATGGGATTTACGCAGGCAGCGCAACCAGCTCAGAATCAGATAGGGTCTTCAACTAGCGCACAGATGAGTTACAATCAAACTGTGGCATCTACACCTAATGCACCTATGAATTATAATCAGCCTGCGCAACAATCAACTTCAGTTCCCAGCTCGTCTTTAGGATATGGAGCTGTTTCTAATTCAGCCACTACAAGCAAGCAACAAACTTCCTTAGCAGCTGTTTATCCCTCCCAACAATCTACAAACTCTTACGTGCAGTCAGCTTATACCCAGCAAAACCCTCCAGTGGCTTCACCAAACCCATCAACATCTTCAGGAGGAAGTCAGTCGTCGTCCCAGTCTACCGCTCCTGGATGGAACTCGACTGGCATTGTCAATCAAATGGAAACCCTAAGTCTTCAAAATTCGAATATTTACGCAGCATATTCGCAGCAACAACAGCAATATGAAGTTCCTCAAGAGACTCAAGCTGGGTCAGTAGTCGATCCGCAGTTTTCCTATTCACAGATGTCCTGCGTTGCGTACAACGACCCATCCTCGATGTATCAAACGCCGGGTTATTGCGCTCACCCCGGTTACGTTTTCAACAACCTCACTGGAGATTATCAGTACGCCAGTGGGTACCTGGGGGATTCGACTGGAGTGTATTCGCAGTATACGAACGCTGCACCCGACAAATCCAACAGTAATACAACCAACAGTTTAAATCCGGTTGGATTATCAAGCCAGTTTATTAATCAGGTGAGAAATATTTGTTTAGGTTAGAATTTTAAATTAAAAATTTATTTTTGCTCTAGCCACTTGCAACAGGTGGAGAGCAGCAGCAGTTGCAACAGCCAGTCACGAGCAGTACTGGAAGTGTAAGTTATTACACCCTTCCCTACGGTTATCAGTCAGCGAATATGACTCCCACACCTGCACATGTCGTCCAGCCTGAGAACGCGAACATGGAGCAAGGTGGCCAGGGCCAATCCACATATATGCAGAGCAACAACAATAACACTACGCAAACAACGATCAGCGGAACGTATGGTAAGTAAATAAGAAGTATTTAGCCGCTTTGTTATAACCACTTTCGCTTATCAGAGGGTTATTTCTGTTCAATAAATTTTTATTTGTATAAACAACTCTAATGTTTGCATATTGAGAAGTAATTTTATCGATTTATCAATTTTATTCCATAAGGAGGGTCCTGGCATTTTGAACCAAAAAAAAAAACAAAATCGACTTTTTCTTACATTTTCGGAATCCAATGTATCTTAAATATGATCCCATAAGAAGTTTTTGAAACATGCATTTCACAGTAGTAAAAAAATAATTTTAAAATAATATATTGAACGTGTTTTCATTAAAACCCTTGAAATAATTAAGATAATCAACTGAAGGAGTTTAAGCTGGCTCTAAAGAATCGGCATTAAAATATAATTATTTATTCCCTCCTTAGGTAAGTTCAAGTTTTATTATTCAGTGAGGCCTTGGTAACTAGAGCTTGTCCCATTTTCTCTAGATTAAAGCATTTTTTGCGAACTCAAACATTTAGAGTGAATATTTAGGGGTATCATATTAATATTTCTTGCATACTCCTGAAGAATATAATAGAATTTCAGGAATATTATCACCAAAAACTATCCTAAACTTTTAACTGACTAATTGACAAAGTCAAGCATTTGTTGCAAAACCTGGTAAAGTGGTTTAATGGCAAGATAAAAAATCGGTTGCATTTTTATAATGTCCTTTTATGGGCTGGTGGACACGATAACTTGAGAACTAATGATGCTATCTTGATGATTTTATAATAAATATTTTCTTGATCGAATTGCTTGGTTGTTGTTTTTTTTTTTTCTTGTAAAATCCGATTTATTAACCATACATTTGGGTAAAATTTTGAAATTGTAATTAAATTCGTAAAATTCAAAATTTTGGAAATCGGCTATGTCTATGTTGCCCATTTTGAGAAAATATGTTTTTTTCTTTTTTTCGGATTAAACAGACCCGAGATACCGTGTCCACCGTGTGGACCAATTTTTGGGAAGGACCTTCATTCATACAACAATGACATGTGTAATATTTAATATTTTTCAATAAAATTTGGTGGAGATATTCTTCAAGGTATGTTTGAACTTATGCTTATTTTATTTAATCCTTTGGAAATCTCCGAAAAAAGTCCACACAAAAGTATCACAGTGACATGCCAGAAGAGAACAATTTAGAGACGTTCAGTGCAGTTTACGTTATACAGCCCAGCAGGTTATCCACATTAACACCAAATATGAATCGTGAACTACCGTCGATATTTTAATTTTTTTTTTCCAAAGTAGAGTTGTAAAAAAAGGCCTCTAGGGGCTTTTAAACCATTCTCAGTGTACGAGTACTTCATAAAATTATCAAAACCATTTACAAAATGGCATACAAAAGCTTTAAAAGATACATCCCGTAGATAACATGTTTGAATTTTATTTATTTATTTATTTTCTAAATTAAATTTTCATTCATTTTATAGTTAATGAAATATCCGTCAAAGTTAATATAAAGCAATGAGTAGAAGTAGCATAAAAGCACTAATTAATGTACAATTTTTAAAGCAAATTTTTCAGAGTGGTGGAATTGGCAGGAAAATTATTATCAGCGGAATTAAAACTTTCTAAAGGTCGTTAATAAAAGAAGTATAAACAACAGTGGTCCAAAATGGCTACCTTGAACACCAGCATTTGATTCGATTTGATTTTATCTCTTATAGCTGAATTGTCTATAAAATTTATTAGATTAAATGCAATTTAACTGTAAGGAACAAATCGACTGAAGTGAATATGCCGATTTGCGCCCAGTATCTAAAATGTTTAAATATATAAATTTCGGACGGATAGAAAAGTAGACACGATGAGCCAATATTGTATACTTTATTTCTCATTTTTAGGGTTACGTACATTCAATTGTAAGTGGTTATAATAATGTGGTATTTATAAATCGCCATCATTTTTCATGCACTCTTCATAAAACCATCTAGTTCTAACCTTCAGCTTTGCTCCCACTTTTTTCCTTTGCACTGCTCTTTGCTACTTTCAGCCTACGCTCACGGTCATTTTCCTGTATTGAATTACTCAAATACTTCTTACAGCTAATTCAATTGCAGCAGACACTCCACCTCAGACAGTGACTCCGTCGGGAAATACCCTCAAACCTGCTTCATCCTCTAAGTCTAACAATTCAGTTGGAACCACGAAGAAGCAGTTGACTCCGAAGAAGTCTTCAAACATCGACCTGCTCTCAGACATCGACTTTTCTATCAGCGAAACCACTTTATCCACTCCGCCTCTACAGCCTCAGATAGCCCCAACTACGGACAGCCGGCCTCCAAGTCAAGTTGCACTTCAGCCAGAACCAAAGCCTGTTACTCCTCCCCCGCCAGAACAGCCACCAAAAAATATACCTGCACCTGCTCAGGAGATTGCGAAGAGCATCGAAACAATCTTTGCCCCCGAACCAGTTCCAATGGACCGAAAGATGAGCTGCGACAATCTTTCAATTTGCTCCGATCTGAGCTCTGTGGAGCACAGCTTCGATTGGGACAGTGTCTCTGTTCGGAATGAAAAAGTGACCCAAGAAGCCAGTGGGTCCGAGCAGCCGGCCTTGAAGTTCAAGGACCCCTTCAACGACCCAAAGACCCTAAAATATTTCCACAAGGAGGTTGAGCGATACGAGAAAATCGTCGAAGCTCTAAATATAAAAATGCTGAACGGCAACACGCCGCTGGTCAACAAGTGGAAGGAGCTCCAGGACATGCTGGTCAAAGACGAGTCGAAGCGCAGCGCGGCCGTAGCGAAGCTGTTCCCGGAGAAGAATCGGTCCACAGATTGCATTCCATACGACCACGCTCGGGTCGTGCTAGAAAAGAACACGGACGACTACATCAACGCGGCCTATGTGAAGGTAAGTAGGAGGTGTTCAGATCAGTTCCACGTTTTGTCCTTTTTCTTATATTTCTCGAGTATGAAAGTTGTGTGGACGGCCGAGAAGCTCTCAGGATGGCTTTTCTCGGTGTCCTTTGAAGGTATGGGCTGGCTTTTTATATTTAGTTCTGTTCCTTTATGTTGTCTCTTCCCGAACGACTTTAAAATTTTGTTTCTCTTTTGCTTTGTCCTCTCGAAAGTTTGACAAGGATAACAAGCTGGTAAGTAGGCCGGCAGCTTTCTTGGTGAGATATTTTTACCAGTTCTCTTGTTTTTAGTATATTAGTGTCCTAATAGGTCCCGATTTGATTTTTGTTTTTGGCAATTTTGGCAATAAGGTGATTACTGGTTATTTTTTTCTTTTACACTTGGTATCTAGATAAAAATAGATAAAATTGGTAATCCACTAGTTACATATCTATAATAGACAGACAGAGAAACAGTTATTTGTGTCATACAACGACAATTTTTTAAAAAGTTACAAATAATTTAGAAAGACAGTTTTCTGTTCGTAACTAAAAATTTATTAAAATTCAGCCAAATCGTACTCACGGAAACAGCGCACAGAGCTTTGATAGACGAAATAAGATTTTTTTAAAGAAGCGTGCCAGTTTTCAAATTTTCTTTTCAAATTATTGTTTAATAAAGCAATCAAATTAAATATAATATAATTGTAAACATATTAATAACACATATTAACCGACATGTGGTTTCAAAAATGATAAATAAATATAAGTTACAGTAAGGGACACAAGTGAGAACCTTGAGTTACTACTTCAATGGCCAAAATGTGCTTTGTACGAATTACGCTTTGTTTCGCAATTTTATTTCATCTTCCATCTTTTTCTACTTATAAATTTTAAACAATTTGAACAAAAGGAAAAAGCAAAAACAGCATTTTTTTTCAACAGGATTTAGGCCCCGGTTGCCCAACATTCATCTTGGCCCAAACGCCTCTTCAGAACACAACAAACGACTTCTGGTCGATGATTTGGGCGCAGAAAGCGCGGACAGTTGTCTGCTTACACACACCCAACGAAGTGAGTTTTCAAAGATTTTGGCAAATGTATCTTTTCTAAATTTTGTTCAAATTTCTTTTAGATACTAGACACATTCTGGCCACAGGAGCTAAACAAAGAAATGCATTTCGACGATTTTTCTGTCACTCTGGTCAAGCAGTTCGATTTGTCGCATTGTCTGGAGCTTAATTTGAAAGTGACGATGACTGGCGCCGACGCTATTTTAGATCTCTCCCTGCTGCAAATCAAGGCTTGGACTAAAAGGTGCATCTCTTCCGCACGATTTCTTTTGAATTGGAATCAGTTTGATTTTTTTTACAGCTCCCCGTCACAAATTTTAGGCATCGCCCAAAACGTGTTAACCGCTTACAACCAGCGCTCCCAAGAGTTCAAATCAAACGCCCCATTGATCATGAATTGCTTGACGGGGTCGGAGCGGTCCGGAATTATAGCACTAGCCATTTGCGCTATTCTTGCAACGAGGGCAAAGAGGCCGGTTTTAATAAGTAAGAACATTTGCTTTTACTTTTATTTTTGGAAGTTCCTCTTATTATTAAATACTTTACGATTTATGTACAGATGTTGTTGATGTTTGGTATCGGATCTGTTCGCAACGAAGAGGTGCTCTGAGGGATACCAACAATTTGGAGCTGTCTATGCAAATTGTGCTAAGCCACGCGCATGATGTGCTTAACAAGCGTAAGATATTTTTGGTTTAAACAAGCACTGCACTACTTTTCATATTATTCAAATTTCGAAAATAGTTATTTATAATATGCTGGCAAGATTTAAAGAGTTTAAGGTGGTGTAATTTCTATTCGATGGTTTAGTTAATGTTTTTATTTTATTGATTATTATTTTCCACGTTCGTTAATTTTAATTTCTACCAACACAGGTGGCATAATGACATCATACCAAATGAAAACGGCACCAACGGCTGCTTCCATTGAAAAAGAGGAGGTCAAAGATCCTCTCAATGATCTGGACCCTCTATGGAAACTGAAACAGACATAAAATACAGCAAAGTGATATTTAAACTGAGAATGCCATGGGGACTACTTTTGCATGTATGGATCAAAATTAGGACTGAATTTAAATTATTACGATTTTAATTGGAGCGCTGAACGAGCTACCGTTGTTTTGCTTTTATTTATGTCTTTCTAAGGAAAACTAAATTTATCACTATATCAGAATTATTCATTTAAACAGTATAATAAAGCAGATATCACAAAAATACCCAAGTAGTTTTGAAACTACCTAAAACGCTTAATTCTATAAAATTGTAACTAAAAAAAGCAAAGTTCTGCAAAAAGAAAATTTATTTAAAAAAATCATAGACCACTTTTAAGTCTACTCTACGACATAGAGAGTAGTTTTATTATCAACCGGGTTATTAGGATCCTGGTAAGTGACGTAGACAACTTGCTTTGTGGCTGCGATGTCGTCCGTCTTGATCAAAGGTTCGTTTTCGTCCAGTTTTGAAGGGTTCTTTATGCAGTCGTCAATAACGTTCCAAACGCTCTCATCCCCCGTCGTGTTCACATCGCACAAAATCAAGCTCTTTGCGTCGAAGGAGCTGGCGGTGAGGTCAGCCACCAATTTAGCAACACCGTCATTGGACCCTTGGTCGTCCTGGCTAAGTAGCAAGTCGTTGTTTTTCGTCTTGTTCTCGTGCATCTTTTGGTGTTTATTCAAATTCGACCTATCCGCGAAGTGCTTGCCGCACACTAGGCAGCTGAAGGGCTTCTCGCCGGTGTGCAGGCGGCTGTGCTTCCTCAGGGCGGGCATGTCAATGAAGGACTTCTCGCACTGGCCGCACTTGAACGGCTTTATGTTATCGTGCCTCCGCTCGTGCACCTTCAGATCCTCCCTGCTCAGGAAGGTCTTTTCGCATTTGGAGCACTTCAGAGGTCGGATTACTTCGTGCCTTTTTATGTGAATGCGACACTGCGAACTTGTCTTGAACCTCTTCGGGCAGATTGAGCACTGGAAGGGCCGCTCTCCTGTGTGAACACGCAAATGCTCCTGCATGTTTCCATGCTGGTTAAACCCTTTGCCGCATTGCTGTAAATAATTATTTAAATTTTGAAAATACTCTATTACATTTCTTTCAAAACTTTAACGAAAACGAGTCTACAAAATTGATTCGTTAATTTCCGAGAAACCTTGGTCAACAATGAACACCAGTGGACCTAAATAGCTTCCTTATGGTACACAAAATTTATTTGCAATACTAGATTTAAATAGAAAATCTCAAAATGTACTCACCGTGCACTTGAACGGCTTAGATCCACTGTGAAGACGCAAGTGAAGTTTAAGGCTATGCTTGTGAACGAATTTCTGGTCGCATATTTTGCAAGAAAATTTTTTCTGGTTACTGTGCTTCACCCGGTGGTTGACTAAGTTCGTCTTGGTCTGGAAGGAAGGACGACTTTAGTTGGTAATCATTTATACCACGAGATTTTACCTTAAAGGTTGCTGAGCAAATGGTGCAAATGTGGGGTCTCTGTTCCGAGTGGACCACCTGGTGCCTCTGAAGGAGTGTTTTGGTGTTAAAACGTCTCTTGCACTTGCTGCAAATGAACCGTCGTCCTATGTTGTGGTCGTTCTTTTTGTGGTCGATGTAAGCAGCGAATTCCACGAACTCCATCTTGCACTGCTTGCAGGTGAACTTTTCAAAATTTTCCAAGTTTAGTTCATTGTGAGTGTTTTCTAGATTTATTTCGTTCTGAGTGTTTTCCAGGTTTAGTTCGTTCTGTGAATTTTCCAATTTTAGTTCATTCTCAGTGTTTTCCAAACAGTTATCATCGCCAATTGTGCTCAAAAGAATGGCGCTTTGTGGTTGTGTTGTAGAATATTGAGAGGTAGACGTCCCCTGTTTAGAGTCTTCGCTATGATTTATCTTTAAATGTACTTTTACCATATTCCCCATTTCATCTATTTGGCTCAGATCTCCCAAGTTAATAATAGAATTTTCCGAGGTCAAATCGTGAAATTCAACAATAGGTTTACTATCGTTGAAATCCTCGAGCTGTTGCTTGAGATCACAATCCGTGATCTTTGGATCAGGATCTTCAATGAGACCTTCTCCAGAGTGCGACTCTACCAATTGATGCTGGATCAGATATTTTCTGTCTTTGAAGCTTTTCAGGCATTGGATACATTCGAAGGACACTGAATGGTGCGAGAATCGGTGCTGGAGGAATTTTTGCTCTTGCCAGAAGCAGACCTTGCAGATGTCACACATAAAACGTGTTTTGGTCTTGTGGGCGTTATTTTTCTGTCGCTTGCTCTTTCCATCGAGCTTAACGACTATAAGATCACCCAGATTAACGCCTTTGTCGTCTTCGACGTGGCCAATTAGTTGTTCTGAAGCATTTGCTTTGGGCTCTTTGGCGCCGTCCGTGGAATGTATCAGAGAATCAAGGCCGCCGCTCTTTTCTGCTAGGCCCATGTCCGCGTAGACTCGTTCTAGTTCGGACCCTTTCACCGACTCTTGATAGCGAGAAGGAATTTTTATTCGCCTTTTCTGTCTCCCGTTTGAAGTAGGTTTTGATGGACCCTGACCGTTTTCGACTCCAACAGGACTTTCGGCAGGGGTAGGAACATTTTCAAGCTTGTTCTTTTCCGATTTTCGGGGTCGACCACGCTTGCGCTTAACTGGAGTGGGTGTTTGAAGCAGCTCGTGATCGCTGGGATAGAGGAATTCGGGTATTTCGAAGATGATGGGGATGACCTCGTCATTTTTCTCCGCTGGATCATCCACTGAAGGAGAAATGCTTGTCAGACCACTACACTTTTGCTGGCACTCCTTGTGGAGCATTCGCAGTATATCTTGACCGGCTAGGATCAAAGTGAAAAACTGCACAGTCGATTCGACCTGGAGATGGCAACCTGGGCATATCCAGCGGGGAAATATCCCGTCATCGGATATCTGGACAGTAATGAAAATTTATAAATGTCTAATCAAGCGAATAAAAGAATTTGTTCACACTATTAAATAGACCGAAACAAACAAATCTACTTATGACTTACTTTAAAATAGTAAGTACGAAGATATTCAAGATATTTTACTTTTACTTCAAACATAATAAATATGTAGTTTAGATTTTATAGCTAATTTTGTTTGAGCGCCACTGACTTCGCTTCATATTATCTATGTATGTATTGTACATACATATATTGCAAACTTTAAACACATTTTTCGCAAAACATGATTTTTAAATGCGGGATACAAATCCCCGATTTGAAATTTTCGTTGTGTTTTCTTTATTTTCTATTTGTACAGTCTTTTATTATTTATTGAACTATCTGATTTTCGCTATAAAGTGAAATTTAGAAACTATTATAGTAAAGAGTTTCCAAGGAAGAAAAGGTGTGTAGGTTTTGTAGATTTATTTATTTATTTATTTCATCATGTAACTTTTCACAGTTAAGTAAAATATGACTTCTAAGTTCTGAGTAGGTTTGATTACATATAAAAAAAAAATTTCACACAATGGAGTAAAGTCTAAATTCTACATCTCGCAAGTTGTATTAGAATATTAGTAGTATTTGTTTAAAAGTTAACGATATTATTATTCACAAATCTTAAAGGTCGAAGCAAAAGTGAGAAATCTCCCTAATAACAAGTAGAGCACAAGCTCCCTGTGAACTAATGAAATTAATTTTCCTGAATAAGATATTCAGCTTCTTGCCCATAAATAAAAGTGTGGAAATGGAAAAGTCGATACAATTCATAAGCGAATATCCAAAAATAGAGTGGCAACACGGTGATGCACAAATTAAAATAAGTGTGAGCTTACAAACGACAAAAATTATAAGATAAAATCTTAAGATAGATTTGAATAACAACGGCGAACATGCGGAATGCGCGGTTATTGGCCAAAGTATCGTTAATAGGGAGAAAAAGTGGACCGCGGATAGATCCCTGCGGCACACCGAGATTAGAGGAAGAATCCAGAAAAAGAGTGGCGCACGGCTCTTAGGATAAATCGGAATCATTTGTAAACAAGGCCACCAAGGCCATTCGCGATGGACGTCACTACCGCTTTGAGGCTTCGGCAGCGTCGAGCAAATGACCAAGTTTTTATTTCTCAGATTTCTGCGGGGAGCGGCCAAACCACTTAGCAATTCGATCTAACGCAAAGTGGCCGTTAATTCCACTTGATTCCAGCAGTTCTAGCGGAAATTGGCGACTCCGCGGGACTGCAGAGTCAAGTTCCGCCGGGCCCGACTGGCGCAGGGTCAAAAAGCGTTTCTCTTACTCGCAGCGGCAGGTAGGTGTTGATCTTCTGGCTCAAGTGACCTTCCGCGTCCTCGCCGGCGTACAGCGGATATCCATTTGGATTTTGTTCACCACATAAACGGCAAATTTTGGAATCGTACAGAGAAACTAAATAATCTTCGGTGACAGACATTTCAGACGAAACTGTCAACAAACATTTATGGTGTTTAGCAGAGCATTAAGCTAGCAAAACATTTTTTTTTATATCTGAGAATTTAGTGACTTTCCAAGCATTGTCATTATATATTGTTATAAATTTTGTTATTTTACTCGATTTTCTTTTATTTGAATCAACAATTCTGCGTTATTTTAGCTCTCTTAAAAAGAACTGGAAACCGCTGTAAGCACATACCTCCCGATTTGCTGTCAGAGGCGGTGATGTGTCAAAAGTGAAACTTGTTTTTCTTTACGTGTAGTGTCAAAAGTTCTGACGACGGAGGTGAAGGATTTTCAGGACAATACATCGACTCGTAGGCAGGGAGGACTCCCAAATCGCTGGACAAAGGCTAAAGTCACCGCTCCAAAATGGTAAGCAGCGACCCGAGAGCAACAGGGGCGCAAGTAAAATAATTCACTGAAAATGGCCCATCTTCCGTTGCAGTCGTTCGCTGAAAAGATAGCCGGGCTGATGGCTCGACCTGGCCAAGATGTGGCCCCCAGAGACGACGTCCCCTGGCACCTGAAGTACGGTGCGCGGATACTCGGAATCGTGGGCAGCTTTCGTAAGTGCAAATTAGTTATATAAAAGGTTCGCACAGGGCAAGCTCCGGGGAGGGCACTCTTATCGACCACCCCCGCCTCAAAACCGATCGATTTTTTCATTGTTTTGGGTGGCTCTGTCCGCCTCCCGTTGGTTGGGGCTCCATCGCTTTCGGGCGCCTAAATTAATTTGTTTGAGGTGATTTGTGGCACTTGTGCTCGCACCGCACGGGTAAATGTTTTTCTAAAGAAGCCAGCGATAAGATAGCAAAGCACTCTTCCCTTCAAATCTTAGTTGAGTCACCACGGCTATCGTTCTGGCGGGATGCGAAATATCTCCGCTGTTCCGTTATCAAGTGGTGTAGAAGCTTAGAAAATTCGCTGGATATGTAAGTACGCCTTCTTGGCGCAGCACCTGCACGCTTCAATGAGCGTAACCGGGCGATTATCGTCAGGGTTTTCGCGTGATAGTAACTCCATCGGATTGATCGCTTCTCGGGAACGTAGTCAGCCTCTCTCCGCTAGTTGCGGTGCGGTGTTCGGTTTCCCAAGAGCTCGGCTTTCACACCCGAAGAGCGGGCAGGTTGTTTGCTTTCACAACGATTATTACTTTTTCCCACATGAATCCCAAAAGTCTTGTTTTATTATGGTGTAAAAAGGGTGCTTAAAAACATGAATGAATTTCTACCACCGGCGTTCAGCTACAACTTTTCCGAGCAGAAATTAGCAACCTGCGTTGGCGCTTTTAATTACAATGTGCTTAATGTGCACTTTTACAATACTTGTTTCCCCGCTTTGCATCGCGAGTAGGTCGTTTTCTTTGTTTTAGGGTATACGAGAATGGATTTTTTATTATGTATTTACAAGCAATTTATTGTTGGTACAATTAGAGTAGTCATTTAAAGCGTATGACACAGAGGGGGTAGAATTATCCCAATCGCTTTTGAGACCTCTACTGAACATATGTAGGTAAAAGTTTACAAATCCAATTGTTGTGGCTAAAGGGACATAGTTTAAGACTTCGATTCATTCACTGCCAACGCATTTCTTAAAAATTTGTTACATGTTTATCAAGTTTCTTTTTAAAATCTCTACAATTTCTGAGTTATATCATAAGGCGAAACATTTCTAACAATAACACCATTTGTCTCTTGACCCCCAAGTTTTACAGCTTTAGTATCCATTCTCCTATTTTAATTCTTGAAATTTATCTGAAAGTTTAAGAACAAGAAAATGATCGTGGCGTAGCATTTTGTTTCTATTTTCTGCACCTGTTAATAGTTTTCAATTTTAAATTGAAATTAAATATAAGTCCAATGAAAGTAATTCACTTAATTTTCACCTTCAAGCTCACTAAAATTTCTAATTTTTTAGTTGCAATATTTCTCGGTCTATGGAATTGCTTCAGCATATTGCTGTTAAGCACTGGCTGCCTGATCTCAGGTATACTCCAAATGCTAGCGGGCTTCCTTGTGATGGCTATAGAGGCACCCTGCTGCTGCATGTTCATCGATTTTGTTCAACAGCTGGCCGACAAAGCTGACCAAAGGCCATATTGGAATAGAGCAGCTCTATACTGCATGTAAGTGCATTTTCTCAAATAAAATTTCATCGATCTAACAACTCAATGCCTTGCAGAATTTCCATCCCACCTGTTGTCCTGTGTATCGGGCCAACCAGCTTCTTCGGGTGTGGGTTCATCTTCGGCACAGGAGTGCTATACGGCTTGATGTCCCTTGGCAAGAAGTGAGTAAATTCTGATGCTTTTTTAAATGGGTTACAGAATATTGTATTCTGGCTTTATTCTGTGCTGTGCGGGGTTTTTATTTACATTTCTAAACCCATTGAGGACATTTCTAGTTGCACCATGCGTTTTAGAATTCTGAAAATTGAAAAACTTTTGGGAGTTAATTAAAAAATTAATAATAATAATTTGGTTGTGGTGCGACTAGAATGCTCCCGAAACTATATAAATTAATTTCATGTGATTAAATAACAAAACTTACTGTGTCACATTTGTGCCCTGTCTATTTTCTCGTTCATGCTTTCATTAATGTCTACTACTTACCCGCGTTGCGTATATACTAAAAATGAAATAAAATAAAAAAAAATACGAAAAAACAAAAACCCTGATCGGCTGAGCAGAGGATCTCCAGAGGATATGGCTGCAGTCGCATCCCCTACAGCAATGTCGCCGGCACAAGGACCAGTCGCGACAGATCAACACACCACCTTGATGGAGGATCCAGATGTATGGCGTCCAACATAAGTCTCCTCCTAATCGCCCAGACATCCACCATAAAAAAGACATCCTCCATTAAATTCTCTTCCAAATATTGCGATTTACGTCAACATTTTTGCTCATATTTAGATTTAAACGTAATGGTCGTTCCAAACATTCTCAAATTTCGTTTGAATCGTTCTTTTTAAATAAAACGCTCAGATGCATCCCATCCCACCTTCATAACTAAGCGCCCGAGAAATCCTTATTTCGATTCGCCTCATCCTTCCATCCAAGTCGATTGTATCACACTTGATCACGGTTAGCTTCAACATCCCTCGCTGACTGCATTCTCATCTGCAACTAAATCGTCGGCTAAGACTTACTTCAAAGGCAATTAATTTTCATCTTTAAGTCGTTTTCCAGTTGTGGTTTGTTTCTTTTTCACTGTCACTTTCCGTCTACTAATTGCACGTCGCTATGTTTGCATGATCATTTTTGAGTGTTGTGCATGTACATGATTAATGATTACTTACAGATTTAACTATCAATTTTTACTCTATAGTACATCTCATTTTGACGCTGTCGTTTATTTCTTATTGGTCATACATTTTTAAGAAATATTCGCTAGATATTATAAGAATCATTATTTTTCTTATGACATTCTTTAGTTACGTGCTAACGAAATTCCTTTTCGTTAGATCTACGTCGTGAGAATGCATTAAACCAAACAAATGGCGGCAGATTCAGTTGAACAGGCTAAGTGAGAGGGTAAAATTAAATAATAGCTATTCTTGGGAAATTTTAAGCTTTTATTATTGCTAGAAAAATCATCAGTCTTAAGAAGGCCAGTATATTTAATTTCAATAAGCGATGGGACTAGAGCCTGCTATCATCCTGTTAATAAGATTTTGTACCGTGAACAAACAATTGCGATTGTATTATTTTTGTTTTCTTAAACTAAAATATTCAATCATAGAGAAACATTACGATAAAATCTGGGGTCCTATTCCTAAATACGATTCGATTGATTAATTTTATTAAATTCATTGTTTTAACTTGAATGCTATTCCACTAAGAATTTACTGTATTTACAATACGACTTCAATGGAATGGAATATTTAATTTTCGCATTCCTAGAACAATCTTCAGCCGAATTTCCTCTTTATTTTGAACTGAGGTACTGATTTAATAGCATTTTTTAGTTAGTAATAGTTAATTAAAGCACCATTACAGAGCATTGTGTACGCACAACTGTCCATTTAAAAAACCAACTTGTTGCTACTGGTACCTCATACCAACCGAAATTAATTCGATTTCCACCACCATAAACAACTATTTTCGTCGCATTTCTTCTAGAAAACTAATTAGTATAAATGCTTTTGTATTTTTGAGATAGTTTTAGATCAGTTTAGTGTTGTACAATTAGTACCTAGGTATTCGCACTTGAATTTAAAAAAGGACAACAAATTAAATACGTTCGTTACAAAAAGGCAGCATGTGTCCGCATGAAAGTATCATAGCATAAGAAAAACAAAGCAGTTGCTCATAAGTTCAATGCTAATAATCTTGTCACAAAAAATAGCACCGTAGCACTCAGTTTTGTGATTTCATTTTTTATGACAAACCCTTTTTTCTAATCTGCAGGGCTTCAGAGGAGGAGATGCGTAGTGCAGCAGCTCAGTCTGGCTTACCGGGAACAACGACAACAAGTGACCGCGCGAGCATCGTGAACAACGCCCAGCCATTCTCATTTACAGGGGCCGTATCAACTGATAGTAATGTGTGATATTTAAGCAAAACTAAAACAAAACAAAAAAGCAAAAAAAATAACTTAGTTGAACAAAAGACTTCTCTTGTACTGCTGTCCCTATGTTGTTTTACAACAGACGACCGATTTATTTATTCTTAAAAGTAACTTTAGTGGAGACGAGAGGGGCGAAATATTATAGAAGAAGCAAAGAAAATTTAGAGTATATTTAAGCGATTAAGAGAGGAATTATAAATATAGTGAAAGGTTATACAAAAACTGTTGATTCTATGACTAAATATTATTAGGAAGGATGCCATCGTGTTTTGAGCGTTGATGAGTTGTACAATATTGAAGAAAGACAAAAAAAAAAGTAATAAGGAGAAAGCAAGGAGGTAGTGAAGGATGTGAGGGTGGTCGGTCATTCGCGGAGCGAGGGTAGGTAAATATTTGATTTCTTCTTTGAGTGTATTTATTGACTAGCTCCGACACGTTAACTAAATTATATTTATTAAGAGTTTCAACGAAAAAAACAAAACATCCTCAAGGAGAAAACTTAAAAGGAACTTTTGTTGGGGAGTTATTATATCACTAGTTGTAGAACATATTTTAATTTAGTTGCATTACGTCGGTATTCTTCGTTCAAAGCTGACTAAGTTTGCAAAACATGAATCTCTGTCTGCCCCTGCACACACTGTTTTTAGTCTGCATTCATTGCTTTGTGAATTAAAAGACAACATACCAAAAGACGATCGAGCGCCGTAGCAACATTGCAACATTCCTCATATACAAACAAAATTAATCGTTTCAACACTCACCAGCTCCTCCTCAGCTGCGTAAATCTTCCTTGATTCGCGCCACCCACAAGACTTGTTTTAGTACATGTTGTACATTTCCATATTATTTTCCTAATTATTTAAACATCTTTGTGTATAGCAATTTATAGTTAAGCGCGGTAGCTCTTATATCGTAATTGTATTTCAACAGAGATAATGTAAACTCATTTTTTTGTGATTTTATTATATTATATTACAACAACAATGTTTTCTATAATCTCTTTTAGTTTTCTTCCAGTTTCACACTTTATTTTGCCTTTCTATAGTTTTTTTTGGTGAACATGCTTCTTGAACCGATGAACTGCAGACGATAAATTGTAGATAGTAGAAAAGTAATAAATATTTTGAGGAATGTAATTGCTTTCTAATTGAAATTGAACACTTATTGCCTCAGAATTTTTTTATAAATCTTCATGCTTGCGATGAGCAGACTAAGCAGACTAAGGGGTCTTCGGATGAAGAGCCTTACACCCGTCTTAAAAATGTGTTCCCATAATAACTTTAAAACGCATAGTTGTCCTGTAAATGCTCGTGGACGTTTTATAAAACTAAGTGAGAATCAAATTTGACCTTGTCACCGGTTTTATGTGAAAGGTTTTTAAGGAAAGTACGCTTTTATTAGATTAGATTAAAATTTATTTGTTCTCTTTATAAACACAGCACAAACAACTTTAACGCATTGTGGGAAATTACGGCTATTCAGTCATAAGCTATATATAGCTGAATTGCGGAATTGTGTGAATAAGCTTGTTTTTTGATATTTTAGACATTTTTTATTTTAGAAAAAATAGTTTAGTAAGAAATTTCGAAATTTCCGATCAGATTTTCTAAAAGTTCGACATTTAAACATTTAAAAGCCTTGAGAATGAATGCTTCAATATCTACTAAAATAATTACTAGTTGCGATAAAATACCTTCGTCGTCGTATTGTCTAAGGGTAGATAGAGAGGAGTTCACTCCAATAACTTTTGCTTTAAATATTTACACTGTCGAAAAGAAAGTGTCAATAAAAATTCCACAACGGCCTTAAATCAAAAAGGGAAACGAATTAAAAAATTCCTCGCCCATTGTTTTCACTGCCTGTCCTTGAAGGAAAAATGGAAAAACAATAAAACTCATTAAGCGTGAAAATCGTCCGACAATCAATCCGAATTGGCCTACATTCCTCTGAAACAAATTATTCATCGATAACGTCTGTCCGCGCTGGAGAGCGTCTTAAAATTTTGATTTGGCCCTAAACCCTGCTGAATTCGAATGCCGGTCCAGGGAAGTGGTGGTGCGGCTGCACGACCCCAAAGCCTTTATTGATTCATAAAAATGTGAGGCGACATAAATCACGGGGGCATCCGGGCCCATTACTCGTACGGCGCTCGGATATAAATGTTAATTTAAGAAAGATGTACCACTGGAGCGATGATGATGGGAGCGCTGCTCCACGTCGGAATGATTCCTGGGCGGGGCGTTATATATGCATAAAGTTTTTGGCCATTTTCAAAGAGACCCGGGCCAGCGGAGCCCGAGCCGCACATCCTTCTGGCAATAAAGGCGCGTTGAGAATGAGAACGAGCTCGAGAACGGTTTAATGTTCCTTGAATCGGCCATTAAGATAATGGAATTCTGCAAGAGTTGAGAAGGTTAATTTCGCATTTTGTGTCATTAGGAAGTTGCCTCAGTCAAAATTACTTCGTTACTTCGACGCAATTAATTTCGCCTTCGCATTGACGGGAGGATGGGTGCTTCCTGGGAAGAGCCTGCACCCGGCCGGAGCCAGTGTAAACATATTCAAAGAAGAAATTTTAAAGTCGTAACATAAGTGTTAAAATTACATATCGTACCACAAGCTTATTGTCTAAGTGTGTTTAGCAGTATTATTAAGGAAAGCATGTTTACTAGTTAATTTCCTGTAAAATTAAAACGTACACGCAGTCGCCGTGGGCGCCGGTAGGCACATGACCTACAAAAAATATTCTAAATTAAAGACGAATTCATGAAATTTTTCTACACCGAACAACTGCGCTCACTATTATTTTTGGTATAAAAAAATGTATGTTGGTTTCCAATCTAAAACAAATTCTTAGTTTTTAGATTAGGTACCTAATTAATTTTGGGAATTATTTTTAGGATTGGTATACATGCATTGCATTGTATATGTATATTATTTGTTAGAACAATTTTTAACGGAGACTTACATTTCCTTTTAATTTGTTTTTATTTTCTATTATTGTACGACGACTCTTGACTGATTTTGAAAACAACTCATTGTAAAATATTAAGGGCAGTAATAGGAATTTTTCTTTTAAGATCTACCAATTCGTTTGATTATAATAAACAAAGCAATCCCGACATTTTATTTATATTTTCAAAAGTGTGTTTTGTGCAAACGTAGTAGTATTCTTAAAAATAAATTAAATTATCATGTGTCTTCCGAGATTAAAGTTTTTATCAATTTATGCAAAATTTACAAAAGCGGAGATCATTAAATTCACCCTATCCCCTTCATTTAAATTTTTTCTTCTAAAATTCATACATTATAACAACATCCTATACTAAAAACGCTCTCACTTGTCAACTGTGAGGCTATTAGGGAAAAAGTGTAATTTTATTTTGATTTTGCCCTAGTTAGTCGAGTTATGTGAGTCAAAACAATTCTTAGAACTTCCTGTCCTTTTATTTTCGCCATAAGTTTAGAAGCGCAGACTAACTATAGTATGAGTGATTTTAAAACAAAATGTTTACGCGGAGACAACTCAGGCAAACAGACTCAGGAAATTAAGTTTGGCCAAATTACATTCATTCAACAATGCCCAAAAAAAACTTTGCCGGCGCCTGTTAATTACTCCAAGATGTTGAGTTTACGTGGTAGCCGCGTTGTAAGGTACCCTAAACTCCAAAAAGTGATGCTTTAGATGTTTCAAATTTTATAGAATGCAAATCGACCGCTTTAGATATGTTTTTCGTAAACACGAAAAACGAACGTACCAAAGTGAATCCAGGTGCGATTGAAGACTGCCATTTCGCGGCACATTCTAGCGATTCTTAAATCTAGTTCATACATCCGAGATTTATGAATATGTATCTAGGTAAAAAATTCACAGTTGTAACTACTCATATGTGTACAAAGGACAAATAAAGGATATATTCTGTACAAAGCGAACACTGTTTATTTCGGTTCCCCTCGAAACCAATTAGGGAATAAAGGAAATCCTGACAAATCCTCGCCCTCAATCAGTCAGCGTGCGGCTCACTCGGAGCTCCTTGTCACCACCTACGACACATTTTCCACTTGGCGTGACATGCTGCGACCTGAATGTCCTTTTCATGTCCTCTGCCAATTAACTTAATGCCCATAGTGCGACCCTTTAAAATTTCGCATCACAATACACTTCCAGGAGATCCCGAGCGAATCACAGGATCAAATTGTTGCAACAATGGAGCCCCGGGCCCTGGGCATTGTTAGCCTTTCGCTCGGCAATATGTCGCTACTTCCCGAGAAGGTAACATTTGTTTTAGTTGTCGCTAAAATTTAAAATCTGGACTCTGGGTGCTCGGGCGAGAAAAGGGCAAAGATGGTCCTCTGTTTTTAAAATAGGGAACCGGAAAGTCCTGGTCCATCGCATTGCAAGAATCCGATCTGTGCGGGTGATAATTCTTGTCCAGCAGCGACGGACAGGACCTGAAACCCGATCTGAACCAAGTGGTGAATTTTGCCAGTCGGGCGAGGATGGACGGCTGCAGGATAATTACGATGACAAAGGGATTCGTTTTCAGAAGGATGACCACCACTGGGTGCTATAATTACATTTCTTAAGGATAATCAAGAGGGCGATGAATGGCGCTCCGATTTAGCTCTGGTTTTACGAAACTTGATCCCAAAATTATGGGTCTTATTTACATGTGGTCAAGGGAGCGACTTCCTTTTCTTACAGCGTTTCTGGGGATAAGAAAGGAATATTCACGCTCTTGGGTATCGTCTCATTAGTTTTCGTAGAAGGTTAGACGCCTCTAAGCTGCTTGGGGCAGACTTATTGCAATATTGGGTGGTGCGAAAAAATATTTTGTGAGTAATGACTCTGCAAAAATGAGTAATAGTATAAGAAAACATTAATATGCGATGTAATAAAGTAATTTTTATTAGTCCACCCTTTGGATGGAAAAGTGGAAACTGAACTATGAAAAAAGATTTTCATACTTCAAATATGTATTTAAATATACTCTTTTCTAGCATTAGATCTGTTGGCGTATTTTTCTAATGAAATTTTTTGAGCAAAACCTATCAAGAAGGGATGAGGTCCTATTTCCTAAAGACTCAAATTGGGAAGAAATTGCTCAATAAAATTCTGTGGGTTGTGAATGTAATTTATTTGAAAAAACAGGTTTTTTTGTCACTTTCAGATAATTTTTAATCGAATTTCGTACAAAATTCATGCTATCAAATCGTGACATACTGTCGGAGGCTACCAATTTACAATTGAGAACAAACATTTGTACCCTCCGACTGTATGTACATAAATAAATAATTCAAAATAAATTATGAAATTATAATTATGTAATTCATTAATTATTTTTGATACACCAAATAGAATTGATTCATTTGCGAGGGTGCGACCGAATAAAACCTTCAAATTGCGGGCCTCGTGCGACCTTTCGAAAAAATCTGAATATTTTTACCCGGGATTCTAGAGTCGAACGTGTTGAGGATCGAAATAGTGAAATTTTTGGAACCTTCGTGATGTAATAAAAATGTTATATAAGTTGAGATGCTCTAAAGACGAGAACTTGACGATTGTAGCTCCAATGTATGTGTAGACAGTAAAAGTGAGGATGTATTTGTATAGGTTAATGCCAGTGCTAAATAATAAAATAAGTAAAATGTTTAAGGCAATCCCTATTATGACCCGATTCCAGAAGGAAGATGTTAGATAGAAGAGGCCTCTATTAACTTTTCTCTTACCTTTTTACTGGTCACATCCTGGAACTAAAGTGGTAAAAGCTCCTTGACCGTCGTCACCGAGCTGTCGTAAATCTCGAAGTAGGGCCCGTAAGTCGCTCTTGCAATAAAACGCCTCCACACCGCCACGCAGCTTAACGCAACTGCGAAACGATAGACACCTCCGCATTTGGGGCGATTACCAGCAATCTGGCGATCGTAAAAGCAGTTTTGTGACATAATCCCCCCGAAGCTGCCCGCAGCATAAGCCCGCAATTGGCTGGCTTAAAAGGTTTTTAGTGGGTCCGGGTTTTTGCATGTCGTGACACCCGAAAATTAGGCCCGCCACTACTTTCACTTGGGCCCCGACGAAGGGACCACCAGACCTGGAGGAGTCCCGCAGAAGTAATTCGCCGGCGCTAAATTCGTTTAATGTAACGATTGCATGCTAAGCAGCGTCTAGGTGCAAAATGGAAAAGGGCGGAAGGCGCTGGGAGTGGAAAATTGCCGCTTCCCATTGTTGGCCGCCTTCCGGGGTGCGCTGGGGGCAAAAGTTAAAACTCGAATTTACTTTTATCTAATCTCCGACGGGAATGAATTACGATTGGGAGCTGTGTAGGGGTTGGGGCGCGGGGGCGTGAGTTCGCAAAAGTTTTACTTATGTCACTTAAAACGGAAAAATGTTCCGAGTTGACGCTGTGAAAATTTCACGTTTCGGTTAATTGCCGGCAAGGGGCTTGCAGGGTTTTAGCGTAATTAACTTGTTTATGGAGTGCGACGCGATGCGTCGTTATGGCAGCATGTTGGCCTGATGAGATTTAAGTCTTCAGGTGTGAAGCATACCGGAACAAATGCGTTTTCAACTTTTCGCGATGAAATTCCAAATGAATTATGGGAAATTCACGTTCTCTTCGTGTTGTCGCATGGCTGGGCGTGAAGTGCGAGACTGGGGTAAAACCACAGGGTGATAAATGTTTTCAACTTTTCCAGGTGAGGTGATGTACAAAACGAGCCACCGAATAATGTGAAAATGCCACAGAGGTGGGGTAGTCTCTCTGTGAAATTGCTGTTTTCATGCGGATTTTATTTTAATGGAAAATATTACGAAAAATTATGTGCAAAGTATCTGGAGGTATTCAAATGGCCTATAAACATGAAACCGCAAAATTTTCCTCATAAAAAAGAACTTCTCGGCACGTTTGAGGTAAGAAGACTTGACTTATTTTTCCCTCTTTTGTATGAACTGATGTCTGGAGCTCCACCAGTCTTCATCTTTGTGGTGACGAAATTGTTGTACAAGTAGGGGAGACTGCAACAAAATTAATGCAATCGTTACAATTTAGATTAGATTAAAATATATACTTACTTATATACAAAATCAGCCAATCAGTGTAGAAATAGAAATTGCAAAAATGGTATAAGATAGAAAAACAAACAACAAAATGTTGAAATGCTTTTGATTTGCAATTAATATTGATTTCCTATATCGATTATTAAAACATCATCTATCCCCTGTGCGGGAACAATAGAAAACATAAAACAGTGGTAAGCTTTTCTACTTTTTTCAAAAAAATGAATAAATACGCATATTATACAATAAAAAAGTCAGCGATATTATGCAGCTTAAATAAAAACATAGCATTATTAACACATTAGCCACTGATATCGAACATAAAAATTATTTAGAATTTCACTACTTATTACATTATACCACCGATAATCTGAAATAGGTTTTTTTTAGCGCCAGGCCTGGGTCACATTTGACCCGCCTCCTTTTCAACTAGCTTTAGTTCAATTTCAAATTCGATAGTGAAATGTAATGAACTAAAACGATATCTCGTATTAAGCAAAGAAACTGAAAAAAATTAAGAATAGTTTTGAATACTAAAATTTTGGAAACTAAAAAATAAACCCTATATGAGGTGTTTTGTTTAACGTTGTCTAATACATAAATTGGCCTCGTAAAGGTACCTATGTATTTATGCGGAAGAAAAATACGTGTAGGTAGGTATGTTTTATATGTACATATGTAGGTTGATTGTCTCTCTACTGAAAATTTGTTGTCCTTCGAAAACCCCTTGAACCAGACTATCCGAAATCCTTAGATTTGATTATTTACAGTCCTTTCTCTCAGGTGATTTAACCCAAATAAATTTCAGCATGATTCCACTCCATTTGCGCAAGAGACCGCAACAATCGAAACAAAAGAGCACCTGAGCGATAGTCGTGATTTCTTTTGTGCCCAAGCAAAGGTCTCCCGCAGCGCCGATTCGAACACCAAAAAGTCTCACGTTCGCCTCCGTCTAATCGCAACAGGTGAGTTATGATTGATGGCGCCCTGGACCATTTAAGGCGCAGTCCGCCCGCTCGATTTCTCGGGCGACTCTAAATCAAGATGCCAGAGGAAACCGTAAAAAGGCACTTTTATAGCCGAAACAAAGGCGCAACGCTTATTTTTATTCTTTTCATAAAAATTTCACCTTTTCCTCGAGTGGTTTTCTGGGAAACCGTGTCGTCACGATGCCATCGGCAGGAAATTGAGGAAAATACGAAAATATCTCGGGTCCGCCTGAAACCTTTTTATTGGCCGGAGTCGTCGCTGAGATGCGATTGTTTCTTCAACGTGAAGAGGTCTTATGACAGCTTTACAGCGTGATAGCGAACGGATTGGATGATTTATTTATCCCGCGCGATAACGAACGCCACTTCCGTGGAAGTCGCACTAAAATTCCACGGAGGTTCCTGGGTAATTGAAAGGCGATAAGAACACGTGTCACGCCTCGAAATAGGGCGCTCCTAATAGAATTTTAAATTCGTTCGAAGCTCTCTGGCGCCAAAAAAGCCGATTTCTTTTCAAAACCGCATATCTCAACGCCCAGAAGTGCCAGACAAAATGCCCAGCCATCCAGAACGAATAAACAATCCTGGAGTCCAGCGGCCGTGTTGTGATTTTCCTTCTCCCAATCAAATCTCACGGAAAAAGGGTTAAATCGGTTTCTGCGCTTCATTGGAGATAATTGCGGCTTTGGTCCAGCCGGAGAATCTAGGAAGCGGGGGAGGAGGCGTCTCAGTCGCTTGCCCTTTTCCGACTGATTCCCCGGCTTTCACCAGGCCGGGGTGCGAGGAACAACAAAACTTCAATTTACTTAAAAATCGCCTCGGGAAGACGGGGAGATCCTGCAGGTTCGGTTCGGTAAACGGAGTGCTTTCGGCGTGTTTTGTAAATAAACAGAACGAGGTGAAAGGGTTCTCTGACGGGTCTGCTGAGATTTCTGTGATTATTTGCGTTCAATAGCAATCAAATTGGTTTCGCTTTCGAACTCAGTCGAACTCGGGCGGTTATTTTTATTTTTGCGAGGGCTATTTGCTGCGAATGAATTAAATTGAGCTGAGACGGCCTGAGGGTCCTTGGGGATGGCTGATCATTAATTATTCCTGCTAAGCTGAGGGGTTAAGCAGTTTTCCGGGTTTCCATGCAACAGGTTGATTTTCCTTTGAAATAGTTTTCGTCTTCCTACACTTCTGAGCTAATCATGCTTCAATTAAAGTTTCTATAGACAAAAACTTTTTAAACTTTTTCAACATTTTAAAAAAGAAGTGGAGCTGAAATTGTATTTTATTTTATTTATTTATTTTTATATAACTTAACTCTTATAACCCTATCAATTATTTTCGCTTAGATTATGGTAGCTATTTGGGGTTAGAAGATGAAACGATATCGAAAATGTTTTAAAAGATAGTGCAAATATCTAACCTCTCTTTTCTGATCCCAATTGGTATACATTTTTTTTATTTTCATTAGTTCACATTATAATAAGCTTTTCTGTTTTTTAAAAAGTTGTTTTTACATATAATTTAGATTTAAACTGGTACTACTAGTGCAATAATTCGACTCAAATTATAATAAGTGAGTTAAAACAAAAATTATTTACTCTATTTATCGCCACATTTGTAGTGTGAAGTGAAGTATTGGGAACAAATTACTTTGATTTTTATGACTCTTGTAGAAATACATACATATTTACAGAAAAAGAAAGTATTTATGGTCATTATTTCAAATTTAAAATTTAAATAACTCGGTAAGTAGGTATCACTATATTAAATTTAACTTTTTTTAGCTCAAATCTTGGAAAAATATACCACCCAATATACATACATTCAACATTGTTTTATGTGCGTTATAGAGTTCAAACAAATTCTTTATGCACACAATTCTTAATAATGCATCCATTTGCATAATTGTATGTACAGTGAAGTAACATGCCACAATCTTTGAGCATGAACAACGCATAACGCGCAGTTTTCTACTGGAAAACTATTAATTTATTATGCAAGTGGTCGTACTTTCCTGGTGCTCAAGCAGTGGGGTCGGTTGCATAGTTGCACTAAGCATAGCCAAGCTCTTCGTAATTTCTGCAATTTGTGTTTTACAGTTTTACATCACTCGGAAAATTGCCGCATAATTAACCAAAACAAAACAGGTTGTGATCGTGCTCCACCAGCTGATCTTGTTGATAGTGCTCCGTGGTGCAAGCGATCACGACCAAACCTGCGGGCTCTACGGATGCTTTGCTTTTTTTCTAGCATCTTATCTTAAATTGCTTCTTAAGATAAATATCTGATCGGGGTCCATTGCTTTAATTAATCAGTTGAATTCTGATGCAAGTCACGGGTCGTCCTTAAATTTATTTCGCCTGGGCAGCGATATATGGGCCACCCGGTCCATTTTTATTTTCTAATTACATTTGCCCGCCTGGAGCTGGAGATATTCCCGATAAAAAGGGGAAGCCGCTTGACCACTCCTAATCACAAATTGATTGCTGTGGTTGTCCTCCTCTAGGAGCTCTAATTGGTAATCAACGTCTCAATGAGGACCGACCTTGTGGCTGTCGCCCTCATGAGAAGTTTTGAAAGGGCCGCGGTGGTCACATGTGCCCCGCTTGCCAGGAGATCTCGTAATTTGATTACCTTCAAACAAATCGGGGAAGAATTGAAAATGTTGGAACATAAGAGACCCTTAGTTTCCTCTTTATTTCTTTAATTCCTCCGGGATTAATTTGATGTCAATTCTGCAAATGACTAACCATTGGCAAGCTCCTTTATCAAAAACACGAAAAGAGTATTAATGTTTTATTCATGATATACATATGTACATATAATAATATAAATAATTAATTATAAAATTAAGAAATTGCGAAAAATGTAATTACTAACTAAAATATGACATAAGTTATCCTGAAAATACCCTTTTTCAATAGACAGAAATATTTGTTTAATCTTTTGCCCAGTAGAACTAACATAAAATAGGTGATTTATCTATTAGCTGGTTCAAAAAACATATATAACATTATACTTAAGCAATTTTGATAGTTTCGGATTCAGGCTTCCTGGTATTCAAAAAACTTGTTCTGAATGATATTAATACTTTGTCTTATCCCATTTTTCTTGTTTCATCCAATTGATTCGCTCTTCCCTTTCTCTTTTGTGTAAATATAAATTATAAATTTATTATTTTAAATTTTATGTATATAACTAGTAACTCTAACTTTTAAATAACTTATGGTAATATATAACTGACCTTGTTCTGTTTTACTATCGTTGTACCTGTATAAAATAAATAAATATATACATAAATAGAAGAAGGAAGAAGCTAGGATAGAAATAGGATTAAAGTAAATCTATTATTAGGTAGTTTTATTGATCGGTAAATGTACTTTCGAGACTACGTAGAATTTGTATACCTATGAATTTTTTTCGATATCATTGGTCGATAGTCAAAAGAAGACATCCGTAAAAAAATTAATTTCCGATGAGTGAAAAACAGTAACCTGCTGTGAAGATTCCGAAACATCCTTGAATTTACGGACACAATCACACATGCCGAGATATATCATAATTTGATTACTATACCTTCAAAGAAATCGGGATGGAATTGAGAGCGCTGCAGCGGAGAAAACGTTCAGCTTCCTTTTTATTTCCTCAATTCCTCCGGGATTAATTTGATGTCAATTCTGCAGATGACTAAACGTCGATGGGCTCCTCCACCACCGGGAAGTGAGCTCTCCGGTTAAGCGCGTTCCCATGCTGCACGACCACGAGATTATTCCAAGTGTGGCCCCAGCCTAAGTTCTGCTCCTGCAGGCTCCGGTCGGGATCTCAGGATCGGGGAACTGGGAAAACGGTGCCCGGAACATCTGACAAATGTGGGAAAATTTCGTAGAACTGCTGGTTCCCTGGAGAGTCTTGTTACACACTTCCTCGTGAATTTCTTGAGATTTAAGGAATTGCTGCGGTCGGATTTATTCGAATGAGGGCGCATGGGGACGGCGGCGGCGGCGGAGGATCCTTTTGAGGGATGTGGAAAATTTGTTAACTGCGCGATTTATTGGGTCAAATTTGCGATCCATCGGGACTTTTGCAATATTTTATAGTGCGCTGCTTCCGCTGCAGATTTCCCAGGCCAGCGAAATCAGCAGTCAGCCGCGAAGAATTTTTATTGTCCACAGCCTGGCGGAGGGAATATTGAAATTTGATTGCGCTCCGCCGCATTAGCGTTCGCAATATATTTTTTTTTTTTTTCTAGGACTCGGGTGGGTGCATTTAGCTTGATTCCATCAGAGAAAAGTTCCCGCAAGTTTGGCGGTGCGGCAAAAAATTCGTCCCAATTTCCGATTTCGCCGCATCCTCGAGCAGCCACCGCAGCGCGCACGACCACCCGGGCGGCTCAGGCTTCTTTTCGGTTCAATTACAAATTCATTGAAATTTTCCTCTTGGCGGAAATTGCAAAAGAAAGTCTTTCCAACTTCGCAAAGACAAATACTTTAAAAGGTTAAATTGATTGCACTGGGTGCCTTTGCTTTGCCCTATTGATTTCGCCCCCTGCCCGCGCGCCCCCGCGTCAGAGCTAACTTTGAGATGTGAGTGGATGGGATGGGCGCTCCGCCTCGACTTCGGGTTACCCCATTGCGGTGGGTGGCTGCACTTTGATCCGAAGCGATTGGGGTGTCCCCAGACATTTAATGGAAAAAACAATCGCAGGGGCCGAAATGCTCCTTCAGTTGCAAGTAATTTGTCATTAGGGCTTAAGGAGCGCCCAAGAATAGGTCAAGACGGGCAGCTGGGGCTCGGGCGCAGCTGACCCACCCTAGCGATTTTTCCTTTACACACTCCCTGACATTGCTCAATTTTTCTCCCTTTTTTAGGGGGACGCCGCCACAGCGTCTTCTCACTGAAGTCCCTGCGGAGAATCGCCCCAAGATGCAATAAATTCGATCCTCGTCGAAAGTCTAATGAATTGGACTTAGTTCGAATGCAAGTGGTATTGATTTCGTCCCGGCTGGCGGACAATGGCTTCAAAAGAGTTCGTGGGGCGCCCTTTCAATTGGGGTGTCCTTCGGCAAGGGGTTTTTAATTATCCCCCTTATTGCTGCAGATGAAGTCGGAATGGTTATAGGATTTATTGAATCCGCCAGTCGTTATCTGGCAGTAATGAGACTCGAGAAGCAGACAGTCATCGAATTTTGCCACTTGGTAATTTGAAAAGTTTTCCATGATGAGTGATGAGCTTCAGTCCCTCTTTCGACAAAGTTATTGAGAGATTTCTTCTTCCAATTTTTGCAAAAGAAAAGCGTTCATACGAAGAAATCTTTAACTTCAGGGTTTAAGGCTTTTTGATTAACCTGGTAGTGTTGTAGAAGTAGAAGACATAAAGACCTTGATGGTATTCGAAAATGCTAATAATAGTCTTTTACAAGTTAAACATTCTTACTAAAATTATAGGTATGGTAAGAGTGGAAATACTTACTATTTACACATGTAGTCTCAAACGTGTACTTTAATAAATTTCCTTTTTGAAATCTACATTTACTTTTAAATTATTTTTAGCTTCCTCTGACCAAAATGTGTGGTCAAAAATCAAAACATTTTAAGGCATTAAATAAGTTACTACCCTCAATTTAAATTTGTTTAGAAAACATATTTTCTTATACGCCGATTTAAAATATTTTGGCTTTTGATCACAGAAATACATATTTTAGAATTAAGAAAATTCATAAGGATTGCTGAAAAAAAGAGCATATTCAAGCATTAATTACTGTGAATAGCTTCGAATTCAAATTAAAAACAAAATATCCGGAAACCCGTCTTTTTAGCAAAACACAGAAGCTAATTGGCGATTGATAAAAATTACGTATATTTCAATTCGTTTTAAAATCATTAAATGTTTTATTGAACCTGATAGTGATAACATATTATATATGTACATACGTTATACATATATGGAAAGCTGATATATTTCGTAACAAACGGACTTAAATTTGAAGAAAGGGTATATTTAAGACTTCAAGAAGTAAAAGATATTCTCAAATCTTGGAGCTAACGTCTGTTGTTTTTATTATTCCGCTCTAATTATTTAGGTAATACTTAAAAATAATGCATATTGAAGTTTTAAGCAGATGTTTCGTAAATTTGCATTTATATGAACGATAAGGAGCAGACAATTTTTATATGTAATTGCTTTAACGACATTCACTTAAGGCCTTTTTATGTAGCTTTCAAAATATCCAATTTCATCCGCACGTTGCCTAAAGTGTTAGAAAGGCTTGAAAAGTACTGCAGCAGAGCAGCTCCAAAAAGCAACGAGGCTCACTCCCACTTTCTCTGACATGCTTTTAGTGGCAACAAACCGTGCAAGATGTTTTTTGGGAGTGCAAATATTTGCTGGCAAATATAAAAACAGTCGGCAAACATTAAAATTTAGCTGAATGCAAACAAAGGCGCCAGCCAGCCCTAATGGGCGTCATGGCCGATTTCTATCAGAGCAGGGCTGCTCCATTGTGCCCCCAACTCCAGAGTCGTAGACCATCTCCTTTTGTGACTAGGCGAACTTTCCCCCATCATTTCGTGAGCAAACATGCCCTAAAAGCGCATCCATTTCCTTGTTTGCTGCCACATTCAAACACTTGTGAGTTTCGTGATTTCCTCGAGCCCTTCTGCTCCTTTCCGAGCGTCTTTTGAAGTTGCTAACAACTGCCGTCACCGTTTTCTTGCAACAGGGCCGTGGAGGGTGTCGTGACCTTTTGATGGCACTAAATCACACTGCATGCCACCCGGACATGAACAGCCCTTGAGAACGAGAAGAAAAGGGGATCCCCCGTAATCAGATAAGAGGAGCAACCTCATTAATTCGGGGTAGCTTCCTTTGATTCGAATTTGATTTGCTGCATGCGCCGTCCCGGCAGACTGCCATAATTCTCACGAGTTAAGAGCATCTCTGGCCGGCGAAATGGATTCCATTTATCTTCGGTGAATGGTGGTGTGAAATTGGATTCGATTTGATTTTTATTGGCCCGGGGAAATTTAAAGTCTCAGCGGCAGCCCCGGGTACTTTAAAGTATCTGAAGGCTCGAGAATACGCCCGCATGCCTGCGCTCGGCTTCGATTTTAACGACATCGTCGACAGGAGGCTGGCTGCTCAGGGAAGACCCTGTGAATGGGTTCTGCTTGATTAGGACGGGCTGGTCTGATTAACGTAACTAACCGAGACGAATTTTCAATTTTGAATTATTAGCCGGGATGGGCTGCCGAGATTTATTGAGGAGAGCAACTTCAAATTACTCCTTAATTTGCTTTGATTTTAATTGGACCCTTCGTTATTAGAGCTTCCGACTTTTTATTTGATCTTTTAAATTACTTGATAGTAACGCCGATTTAAGAACAAGAACAGAGAGAACTTTTAAAACGAGCTTTCAGAACTATTTAAGTTTTTTTATTGATTCTGATAAGAAATCTTAACGGTATGTATGAAATGATTCTTAAGAAATAATCGATATTCAATTGATAATAAACATGTTGTTGCATTTGAAAACGTTTATGATTAGTTTCTGTTCCTTCTATCTTTAACAAAAAATTTGCAAAATTTCAAAGTGTTATCTACATTTTTATGGGTGTCGCATATAATTAAGAAATTGATGGAAAATATATTGCAAATAGGTACGATTTAAATTAAATAATTAAAATAATGTTAAGATATGAAATTAATACGATTCGATATTGACCAAATTTCCAGTATTATAAATGAGTTAATAAGATACATATATGTACAAAAATGTGGAAATTCAAGATTTTTTTATTCTTAAAGGGTTTTCTTATTTAAAAAATTAATTTTTTTGCGAATTTCGATTCTAATACATAAGAATGTATTCCCCAAGTATTATAAAAACATTCGTGTTCTAACCGAAGTTATTAAGATATTACTGAGCACACCCTTCTCTGCGGCCAACATCTCAAAAACTTTACATAAACTTGTAAATAACTCAAAAATTAATTATACGATCGAATTGATATTTTGAGAGCTTTAATAATTAATAATTAAATAATATTTTGCATCAACTGAACTTAAACTAAGAAAAATATATGGTCATAAAAATGTTTATGAACAATTTTAGCTGTTTTCTTTTTATCTGGTTCAGAGGTTTTCTGAGGTTTTTAGTATTAATCTTTTTTCGCGTTCTTAGGTTTAGTCGAAGTGTATTGGTTTATTATTTAAAAATTGTTTTTAAATTGATCTTTTAGACATCCACGGTGAGCCCAATCATCCCCGCCGTTTTTGATTATCGTTGTCAAGGCTTCTTTTTAGCATAATGTATATATGTATATGTATGTGTGTATGTACCTAAAAATAAAATAAAATATGTTTTTCATATCTAAAAATAAATAGTTTTTTATACAAAAATTTCATTCAAAATTACTGAATACTTTTTTCATAATAATACTTTAAAAATTATGGTATTTTTTACTTATTCCAATAAGAAAACTTCCTCAATCTCAGTGATCAAATTATTTTTCGAATTAATTTTCAAAATATTAGATTGCGTGTATCTTGACCCTCTTGCCTACCTTCAACCGTCAAGTGTCGTCTTGAGCAAACCCTCATTAGCTGTCGTCAAATCAAAATCAGTGTCACCAAATTGAATCAAATCTGGAGCCTAATTGATCCCTTCAGCCGCCCTCGGGGGAGGAAAGAGTGCGGCCGGGCCCCATCGCGGTTAATTGTTTTGGCCGCGACATGACGTGTCCTGGCCGCGGTGTTTGTTGCGGTGTCTGCGACATAAATTCACCGACGTTAAATTATTCCTGTCATTAATTACCTCTCACTTAAGTGAGTTACAGCCGTCGCGACTCGCCGCAGTCCGTAGTCCGCAGTTGTCGTTTATTTCATCTTCGGATGCCTCGCCTCCAGCGGCTATTTTTACTAGACACGCTCGACTGTCTTAGTCTAATTAGACGCAGGTCGGCGGTTGGCAGCAGCTCTTACGAGCGGGAAATTGCCCTCTTGGGGCCAGCATCTAATCAGCAGCGATTTTATGGATGTTTAGTTTTAATTGGTGGACAAATTATTTTTATGCCCGTCTCGAATGGCAGGTGCTGCGTTTTTGGACTCTCGAAACTATCAGGGGTGGTAAAATGAGACCTCAGTCTCGAAATGAGCAACAATGGACCACCTCAGCAGAAGCATTATGCGCTGGGTATCTCAACATCTTCTTTGGAAGACGAAATTTTCTGGCAGATCAGGACGACTATTCACCAAATCAAGCCACTTATAACAGCGTCTTTATTAAGAACTACCAGAAAATCTTCGAACAAAGGTCACAAGCAGCAAGACGACATCTAGACCTCAACGGGGAAGAAAAGCAGTGGAGGACAGATGTCTTCAGGGCCAATCATCCTCCAAAACCGTTCTAAGAAACTGAGCCGCGGTCGGTTATCGGACAGAGCAAATCGCAAGGGATTGCTTAAACCGACCCAACGACGACGGCTGGCTTTTCTTCTCGAATTTTTTGTGATCCGCCCTAAAACCCTCAACAACCTTTGAAATTTGCTAAAGGCGATCTCTTTTGTGTGCCATCTAAAATCTCATTTTTGGCCACGGATTGTGCTGCAGGTATGAGACGCACTTTTGGCAGCATTAAAACTGCATTCACTCCCTTTTAATTTGTCGGCATTTTTTGCAACGCACTCTGATCTTGGACTGCTGCGGTGAGAGCGATTTAGGGCAGATATTTTGAGTGATTTTCTTCGGAGATGGATAGTCCGACAGAAGGCCATCGGCAGCATGTGCATGATGAAATTTTGAATTTATGAAGGCCTTTTCATGCCGAAACAGTCGACATGCGGATTAATAGGCGGACAGTCCATTTAAACCGGGTCAGGCAGGGGTGAGACCGATAAATGGTTCATTATCAGAGAAATAAAGGCACCAGGATGTGGTCGAATTGAATGTTAAGTTTTTATTTTCTTATCGAAGATTGCAAAATGTAAGTTCTTTTCACAAATTATTTGGCTACTTAATGTTTTCTACAATTATAGACCTATACGTCAATGCCATATTTTGAAGCAACAATTTTTTATATTTGTCCGTTTGTCCTTCTGTCCTTTTGTTTGTCACAAACCAATTTCTTTAGTGCGGAAAAAAGTAGCAAGCTGAAATAAAACGTAAAAATCAGCAAAGTCAGTATTTAAAAAGAATATATTTCTATAAATTTTGATTCTTGAACATTTAATACATACATTACATAAATAGTTAAATCCGGACATCACCGTAGCCTCATTTAAAAATGACAAAACCATATTTTTCAGATTTTAATTTTTTGTTTGTTTTAAGATAGGTATTCTTGTAAATATTGCTTACTAAAATTTTGAAAAAATAATATTTAATAAGTACTACGGATATTTCAAAAAATTATGAAAAATACTTTTCACTTAGGTGAAAGTATAGAATTTGAAGAAGATTTACAAGAATTTTATTTTTAGAACTTTTGTATTTTACGTACCTAGTTAATAGCATGTATAATTATTTTAAAATAATGTACAGAGAAAATGCCAACGATGCATTTTCACGTGAAGCCAAGTGATTGAATTTAATGAATCCCAACAGACAAATACGACCAATTTAACTGCATTAAAGATTGGAAAAAATTCTATAGTTTTGGTTAGATAATTTGTTGAAACTTTCAATGACTTAGAGGAGTCCTTTTAAAATCGGAATTATACGCCACTATTCAGTCAAGTGTTTCAGTTCTTCGACGAAAAAGTTGACTCCCCCAAGGCCAAAAATCGATATGCAGAACGGCAAACTCAATTCCCACAACTTCTACAGAAATTTGATTGAAAATCGAAAATTTCTCACACTCTGGTGTTTGTTACCTTCCCCTTGAAATGGTCGGTGACACTTCACGGCTGAATAAATAAGCCGTAGCCCCCTGCGAGGTACAGCCGCCGTGCCGTGCCTTGCTATTTTACATAGAATGAATCTTCCCACCAAGCCTCAACCTTCCCGTCGTCATCCAGAGGAAGGCAAGCCACTGCAGACTGCCGCCGTGGTACGTCGCTGAAGTTTTGTGTCATGGACTGTGAACATGCTCATGTCAGAGTGACGTGAACACGACCATAAATAATTATGAAAATTCTGAAATTATTTTTAAATTACACCTTAATTTCACATAACTCCGGCAATTTAGGGCCGACACACCCAAGGCATTCCCCACAGTTGCGCGAACTACGGAAGAATTTCGTTTTTCGGTTGAACGACTTCTTGATAAGTGTGAATTATGGCGGCTGGAATGGGCCGAGAGGGACATAAAAAGGGTGAAATGGGAATTTTGAACAATTATTTTATTTGATAACCTAAATATAGTTGCGGGAACTTAGGGCGGGGGAGGTTTTAAAAGTGATTGCGAGGCAATTTGGTTCCAACAGATGTTTTTTAACCATGCACCTGACGAAAACCACAAAACTGAAAAAACCAATAATACTCGTACCTCCAGATGCATTTTTAAAAGTTTATCGAAAATACCTCTTTAGCCGCTAACATCTGAAACCCGAAAACCACAAGGGGCCATCTGGGCGAGGAGATACCGCCTGAGATAGGAGCTGGTCATAGGGCAAACGACTACAGGCCATTTATAATATTTTCTCGAGTTTCATTCCTCGGAGAGTGGATGTATCTCGACTATCATTAACTTTCCATCTCAGGGCCTGCAATCAAAATAACTTATAAAATATTTCCGGGCCATTATCTCTGAAAAAAGGCACTGGCTGTACCTTCGGAGACGATAAATCCACACCGGAGAAGGATTTTGAGGCACTCGCATATCAAAACACGGCTGTAATTTGCCTGGGGCCCTGAGATAGCGTGCCTCCGCTGCCCTGGTTTACCTTTGTGCGTCCGAGTCTTTATCTGGATTTGCCCGCAATGGAAAAAAGCCAGAAGGGCACAATGCACTTTAATGGAGCTTCAATCCGAGACGAAATAGACGCGGAAAGGGCAGTGGTCCGGATTCCAGACGTTGTGACTTCTCGGGATTTTTATTCGCTCGTAATCGGACGGGCACAAAAACAAACAGAGATAAACCTGTCCAGATAGTCCCTCCTGGACTAGCGGGAAAAAAACGCAAGTTCTGGGATTCTCTGGGGGTTTTATTCGCCGTGGCGGCAACTGTTTCAGTCAAAAAGACATTCTGAGACACTTAGAGCAACCGATTGAAGTCACGGCCCTCCACTGATAAGATCAAGTCCAGGGTCTTGAAGATTGAAATAGGTCTTCAGGAGTTTTTTAGTTACTTGAGGAGGAGCGGCGAAGACGTGCCACGGTCACAGCCAGGAGTTAAGCGTCCTCGGGGGGTTTCTTAAAAGCAGAAGGCCGCACGGCAATTACGGAACATATGTCGCTTCTAATGTTAACACAGCAGCCATTTGCGGCCGGCTTCTGTTTCTTGTCGCGCCACCGTCGAGAACATGTCATTTATCGATGATAGCTAAAATTAGATCGATAAGGCACTCCAGACAGTCGTCTACTTGACCTTAGAGAAAGGCTATCATCACCTGTTTCCCAGGAGAGAGCACTTCCGTATCTTTTAAAATTCTTTTCGTCTTCAAGTGCACAAATTGTTTGTTTGTATTTTATTTAGTTCAGCATGGTAATAATAAAAGTGCTTAAAATCTATTGAATTTGTTTGGGGTGCCTTAAAATACCTAAGCCAACACTAACCATTTTGAATATTTTAGGAAAACATATATGATATATGTATAAAAAACCAGTCAAGTGGGAATCAGTTTTCACACACGGTGATCATTGGCCACATTTCATTATTTGATTTGAAACTAGGTTGATATTATTTTTGAACAATTTCCGTTTGTGTAAACCTAAAATTGAAACTGATTTTTGATGATGATTACTGAATTACTTTTCTCATTGATGCTATTGACTTCTTCAATTAGGCACTAGTTGTTTGTTCATAAATACATATATGCTTTGAAAGATTTTATAGTCTAGCTAATTAAAACTTGAGGACAGTATACCGGAACTATGAAGCTTTTTATTTTCATAAAAATTAATATTTTATTGTCTTATCAACTTTTGCTTTGATCTGACTATTATAAAATGTAACCATGAATTATATTTTGATATGCATATGTATTCAAAAATAATTATAAAAATATATAGTTTAGGCACTAAACTATAAAAAAATTTATTCTTTTTAACCTCTAATATATTTTATTTGTTTTGAATGTCTTTGTAGATGATAAATAATGCTTCAGAACTGTGTCCAGACTGAATGTAAAACCACCTAAACATTCATATTTAAATACTAAAACAAATTTATATCTTCCAAATATATCTTATAAGACAAAAAATCAAATGTTCTAAAATAATTACAAATCAACGATTCCACGTGAAATAGCATACTTTAAAATATAAAACCCGAAATCTTCCTCCCGATGTCTTCAATATATTAAAGATACATATATAAAATTAAACAAAAAGCCGAAAGATGATACTTTTGTACATTTAAGACTTTTTATTGAATATCACTCACTGTACTATGTTTTAAGCTACCAAAACTTATTTTAAAATTTAAATATGATTTATGTTTTTATCGGTAATCCTAAGAAAGTTGTGTAACTATAAAAATTTCTTTTCAGTATACATATATTTAAACTAAAATTAGCACAACATAATAAAAATACACATACAAATATTTGTCGAGAAATTCTATTACTACTCGGTTTTTTTTAGAGATATCTATTAGTCTACAAATATTAAGGCTCTTCTTTTAAAAATTGAATCATCGTTGTTATTTCATTCTAGTAGTTTTCAGATTCAAAACTTATGTGAGTTGTAGTTCCCTTTGGTGTATGTGGAGCACAAATATTGTGCAATACAAACAATGGGTGTTTTGTTCCAAAATATAAATCATGAAACTGTTCACGGTTTGTAAACCTTTCAGCCTCCGCAATCCTGGCGGAAGTAAGTTAATAGGCCAATTCAAACTTTTCCTCACTAATTTTGTTTTCGTCAAGTCACAGAAATTTATTACGTTTCTGATTCAGCCCGATTGCTTCAAAAGGCCGGGGACGGGAATCGAAAAAACGCCTACAAGGCAACGCTCCTGGTGCCCTGGTGCCCTGGTGCCTCCGAGATTAATTTTATTTTCGTTAATATGCTGACAGCTCATTGTGGGCATAAAAGTTCTAATGTTTCATTTCGATCAGATTTTTTTGATTATTGTCAGTAAACAGAAGCCGTATGGCGCATTGATTTCCCGGGCCGCGGGCGTGGGCGGGGGTGCGGCGCGGTGGCAATCAGCAGATCCAGAGCCAGAAAGGGCTGCGGGGATTAATGAACGCAAACATTGCAAGGAGGCGGGGGCAGGCAGGGAAATCTCGGGTGCAAGACGAAAAACATGATTTACCCGGATTACGAGAGTCGGAGCGGCGTACTGGAAAAATATGGCACCGGATTATTCGAACATGTGGTCTAGAAGTGGATTAAGCGCTTGCTCAAAGCTGTGATTTATCGAGCGGGGCGCGATAGTGCTAAGTAGCAATTAGAGATTTTGATCGATTGCGTTTTGATTGCGTCCGATTTTATGGGCTAGTGAGTTTTTTTAAGAACACATAAATTTTCCGGCTGTCTGGAAGGTGCGATTAAGATAAGCTTACGAAAGGTGCCATTAGGCGCAGCAGCCACTTCAAGGATCTCATATTTGTTGGCAGCATAATTGAATTGATTACGTTGTCTGGATTTCTCTGAAGTGAATGTGGGCCTAGTTATTTTTCAATTTAAATTCCAAAACAATAGTCAGAAATAAATCATTTACGTCTACAGCCAGCAAAAAATATTTAAATATCAGAAAGGTTATAAATAATACTTTATGTGTTATGCCACTAGCTTAAGATACTTTTATACTATAAGTATACTATAAAACTTGCAAAATATTCGAAAAATTAATATAAAAAAAACTTATTTAGTTACGAATTTAAAGATTACCCTATTCCTTTATAAGGCTGTAAAAAAAATAACTTTAAACTGGGAATGGGCAGAGAACACGAAGGATAAATATTCGGATCATTAGGAAGTCAAGTTTCGTACTTTCTTTAAAATCTTTTCATTCAATAAACCGTTTAGCCAATAGTCTTCCGTCTGAAATCAAATTAATTTTGCTGACGATAACTAAACAAAAACTTGACCAGTTTCCTCCTAATTAAGAGCAAACTTCGTCTCAGCTAATTTAGCGAGGAGGACGAAAAAAGTAGCAGCCGGCCCTTATCTACCAGGGACCAGAGAAGGAAGGTTCGTCCTGCCGGCGGGCTCCAGTTCCAAATCGCTTTGAGGCCACCAGTGAAAGTCGTCGCGGCCCATTATCACTGGTGAAGGGCGGTCGAGGGCAGGGGCGCAAAGCTGGAAGTCGGCTTATCCGGGAGCTGTTAAAAGTCCCCCGGAGCCCGAGGAGGCCAGCCAGCCTGCTATTCCTTGAGCCTTCATTAGGAGGACTGCGCTGTGTCTTAGACAGACAGACATCCACAGCCTGGCAGCAGATCTTAGCTACTCTGTCGCTGCGACCAAGTGTAGAAACATTCAAAATTCATTTCAATTAGCAGTTAAATTTCCCCAGGACATTAAGGACAATTGCCGTGCGACGCCCTCTTTCTGCTGACTTTAGTTTCGTTTATTGTCCTTCCCGGGTGCAATCGCCGGCGGCAGTCGACGCCAGACGTCCCCCCGACTCCTCTGGATCCCTTTTTGAAGGCACTTTTGAGCCATTGTGCTTTTGAATGTTGCGGGCTTTGTCCTGGATCGTGTCCTTGCGCCGCAACACTTTTCACTCAGCCCTGACTAATGTCCGAGTTCGGCTGCTACTCGGCTCCTTTGTGTTCCACCTCAAATGAAATTTATAACGCCCCGTGAAATTCAGATCAGGACCAGGATCAGGCTCAGTTCGTCATCCCAATTGCGGCTGGGAAAAGGTGTGCCGCGGGCCGAGCTGCACGTGATGGTGCAATTTGAATGCAATGTTTTGCACAAATTACGCCGAGTATGTGTGAAGTGTACAAAATTAGATTTAAAATATAATAGAAAAGGCTTCCATGTTATTAATGCGAAATTGGACAGAATCTGATTAGGGATTGCGGAAATATTGTGGGATTTTCGGGATAGGTATTTTTGCGCTGTAAACATTGTTGTATTTGAGATTTGAATTATGGCCAGGCGATTTGCTGAGCCATTAATCCTTTTTAGCCAACTTCAAATAGGATTTCCTCAATTTGGCACAACGAAAGTTATGTTGAATATTATATAATATACATATTTTGAAAATTACTAGAGCGTGGCATTTTGTTCCTTATTTGCTAATTCGTAATCTACAGAAAACTGCCGCAGAAAAAGACAGTATGATACTTATTTTATGAACGGCGTTATAGACTTAAAATATAAGAATTTTTTTTATTAAAACTATACTGTTGAAGAAGAGTTTTGTAAAATGTTGATAAAATTATTTTTGTAGAGATTGAAATGATAGTGAAGGGATTAAAAATGAAAAAATTCTTCCAGTTCTAGATGTTTTGTTGAGCTAAATTATGTCATTTCTTATACCGATTTTACAATTTTTAAAACAAGTTTCAAGATATCATGCTTTTTTACCCAGTTTTTTCATAAATCTTAAGTTTTGAACAATTTTAATTTCCGGATTCGGAGTTTATTCGAAAAACCTGTTGAAATTATCTATTACTTGGTCTATAACTAAGCGAATATTATACATATCGATCAATGTTATTTGAGTAAAATATGTGCTCTCAATGTGTTTTTAACTACTTTAATTTTTTTATGTTGATTGCTTTAAATATTTGCATATACATCGCTCTTAATTTGATCATCATCGGTTGAGCTGCTTCACAAACAGGACTTGTTCTCAGCATATGTGTCCCCGACTTTGAAGAGGCTTATCAATCATCCCACGTCAATAAGCGAAATATGATTAATTGGTGTCCTCTATTTCGTTAAAAAAACAAAATGCGTCTTTTAAAAGAGGCACCCGTCACAACAGCGCAATTGAGGGTCCTGAGGGACTCCCTTAGCCCCTACATGCGGGCCAGGCACACTTCTCTCCTCGACTGGCTGCGATCGTTTTTTAGGATGACTTACTTAACGTCGACCCTCACCCGTCGCAATTTATCATACGAATCAATTAAATTGTCGATTCTCCCCTTCGCCTGATAGTGTCTCTTGCATGCTTCTTCTGAGTGAGGGAATTTCCAACAGGACGGGAAAAAACATGTTTCCATAGACGATTTTAAAGCTAAAATGATAGGTACCAAAAGTAACATTTAGGTCCTTTAGCAAACGTTCAGAACCCCTTCGAAAACAACGCCCGGGGCCCATGCCATCGTCGTCTTCACCACGTGAGGGTGATGCGCTTGTTTGCGCGCCTAGATCAAATCGCTATTAACTCCCATCCGGGAGGATGCTGGAATCGATAAATGTCAGCAGCTAGCCAGGAGACAGTAAACAAGTTCTGTTTGTATCCACTTGCGATTATTTATTTTTCCAGTTACCATGTGCCGGGGCGGCGGGGACCGCACTCACTCCATCTTGGCGCGAATTATTAACTCTCCTCTGGTTTTGTTTAAATTTCATTTTAGAGCGTACAGCCCCAGCGTGATCTGGACGTGATGCCACAGTGACAATTAATTGATCGACAAACATTTGTTTAGCGCAGCGCGGCGACTGCTCCCGGCTGCGGAGGGCCCCGCCGCACCGAGCCCAGTCATAAATTCGAAAAAACCGACGACGACGAGAAGCAGATTGAAAAACAAAGCCCGCCGTAATGGAAGACAGTTTTAATTAAAAACGGCGTAAAATATATCTTTGGACTAAATTGGATGCCACGAGTCGAGGGGTATTTTTAGCCGCAAATCCGCTGCTGTCGCCCGGTGGGTAATGGCCAGGTCGAGTGTAGCCCTGGGGCCCGCGAGGAGCTCCTCCGGGGCCCTGGGAAGGCCCCGCCACGAGACGGGATGACTGACGTCCATTTCTCACCGAAGTGACTCCTCTGGCGGTTTCCTGGCTGTTTGTTTTGTTGCCACCTACGTTTTATGGCCGCGAAGATCTTCCAGATGTTAAGATCTGTTTATGTCTAATTAGTCGTAAGCGGCGTACCGCGACAGAGTGCCATGCGTCTTGTTACGGCAGATAAAGTTCGCGGCGGGTAATTCATGGGGCCCGGCCAGCGCTGACTGATACCAGCGATGTCGAACAGCTCCCCGGCATGTTCTGGAGCAGCCGGCAAAACGACCAGGAAAAGTTGGGGTGCTCGAAAGAAATGCTGCGACTATGTTGCCGGGACGAGCGGGGGAGTGGGTGTAGGTGGGAACGCTTTCGCGGAGGAATTTCAGCAATACTAGTCAAAGGCGTTAACATCGAGCATGTAATTTCACACGTAAGCAAACACGGCCCTTTGATGTTCGGGGAGTTTTAAGGAGAACATTTTATTTCGTAACCACTTCTTTCTATTTTTGTTAAGCTAGAATATTTGTCCTAAAGATCTCTGCATTTTTGTGCCATGTATACTTATGATTGTGGGATTTTACATAATAGCTTATCAGTTTTTTTTTTTAATTTCTCAAATTAACTAATTTCGCATATAATATGTTATTAAACAAATTTAAACGATTGCTAAATGAGTCTTACTAGAATTCTATAGATAGCCCTTTTTACAAATTTACGTATATTGTTAAAACGACGACTTCAGACATCAACACTCATTTTAATTATCGCATAATTTAGTAAATTAATGTATAAGCAGGCAAGTTTTTTGATTATTTTTTAGCGACTTCAAAAAGACGATGTTTTATGTATCAATTCAGCCCATATGTAATTTTGATGATATGCAGGTATTGCCACTTGCCAGAAATTTAATAGAAAAAAGTATTAAATAATTACTTTGGGAAAAAATATTAATTTTAGAATTTTGTTTTGTTTTACTTTCAGTTTCTTAACATGGACCATAGTTAAATATTTGAGATTAAAATATGACTTTATATATTTTTACTTATGAATAGATCTTCTAGTTATGAATAGATACAGAAGTTTTATTAATTAGTCACCTTTTATGAAGAATTAGTTTAATGTTTTTTATTGAAAAAAATTAAAATAAAAATGCAATCGACGTAAAAGAAGAAGAGTTCGTCAAAAGTATAACACCTTAGAATTTTACTAGATCAGTATAAATTAAATTCTTTCCTAGAAAATCAATCATCTTAGTAGGTAAAGTTTCATTTCATCAAGTGTTAATGGCTAATTTGTAAGTTAAATTGGGTAAATCCTCTATGAATCAAAAATTCAAAAATGTTCTAATGAATTTAATTCGACTGCAAACAGTTTCAGAATCGACACTTCGTACAAATGTGAGGATACATTTTCCGAAAAGCAAGGATCCCGAAACTGAAAGGAGCTGCTGAAGACGACTAGCACCACACCACCCTGGGAGTATTCTACAAATATTTGCATCGACGCAGCGATGTGCGGGTGTGGATGAAATGAACGGGGGTTGACGATAAATTAGCACTCGTCTAATAACCGAAACGCCCACCGGAGCAGGGTCCCGGGTGCTGCGATGGTAATCCTGTGGCCACCGGCAGCGTCACGTTCACGTGCATGTGAACGGAGCACGGGGACGTATCATTAACTAGAAAACTTTTTAATGTTATTAGGTGTACACCAGCCCATCCGGGCATAAATCGCTCCGGAGCTGCGAAATTACTACTTTTAGTAAGTTTTAAGTAGATTTCAGTGGGGAACACGAGTGTGCATCCCAATTAAGGATTGCGCGGCGCCCAAGAGGGCCAGTCACTTAAAGAGTTGAGCATGTGACAAGGGCGGGGGATTACCAGGGAATAAGGAGCAAGGAGCAAAAGGGGGCAAGAGCTGTTCCCAAGCATGCCACTTGTTGTAAAACAACTTCAGCAGCCGGCTCTGGAGGGCCCGACATGTGTTCGCCGGCTTACCGGAAATGAGCAGCTCCTGACGCGGGGGCGGGGTGCAAATAGAACAATAAATGTGGCCAGTTGCCAAAAACCTGCGGAGTTTGATAAGCGAAAATTCCTCGCATTAGTCACGTTCCGCAAAACCCTTCCCGGTGCCGGGGAACACGTTCGTCGCCGTCCGCACGTTGCGCTGCGCTCCTCGAAGGATGTGGCGCAGTAGCGCCTTCCGTGCTCCAGTTAAGCGTCCCATCGCAGGGGCGCACCTCACCTCCGCCAGGCAACAATTTCCCGATGATTTCTAATCGGTGCCAGGCTTCACGTGCAGAAAAGGTGCTGCCGTGGCGCCCAGGTGGGAGTGGGAACTTCTTGGCAGCGGCCCACACCGCCCGCGCCGCGCAATTACTTTAAAGACGGCCAGCGACTTCAACTTGCTGGAGATGGATGCTTCCAGTCGAGGCGGAAGATTTGTGGCGCTCGAGCGGAGCGTTTCGATGACGTTGACGCCTGGCGTGACTCGGGGCCATTAATTAGGGCATTACAATTTTCGCCGTGTTTATCGGCCCCGTTGTCTGGCCGGGGAATCGCGTCATTGTCGGCGGATACAGCGACTTTCGATCGGCTCCGGGAATATCAATCGTCTGGCGGTTAATGTAATTAACTGGGGCTCGTCTTGCAGCGGGGGCGACTCTCTTAAGTCTCTGTGGAGGTGATAGCGCCAATTGATATAGCGCTGTTCATTTTGTAGAAGCCTATCAAAGGTTTCATTTATCGTCATTCAATTTAAGTATTTCTTCATTTTTAGGGTTCCGTACTAAAATGGGAAAAGACGGAATCTTTATTGTAAAATTTTGATCTCTCTCTACACATCGTAGCAGTTCAGTTCAGGTCTAGCAAATTGAGGTACCATTTTATGTACATATATCAAATAACACTTTTATTTCAAAATACATTCATTCAACAATTTATTTAAAATAACTACTTATTTCTAAATAAAATACATTTTATTGAAATTATTTAGTTCAATATAAAAATATATGAAATTTTATATAGTCTCCGAGATCCCTGAACTATCCAAAAATATGAATTGGGAAATATCTTATTACACAAATAGCTTAGTTAAATGAGTATTTTATAATAAATTAATTTAAATGCTTAAACTTCAGTTTCGGTATAATTTTTTTTACTCTTTTGAGGTGCTAATATACTAATTTTGAACGCTACCCCCGGAAATTATGAGCCAAATAGTTGAAATTATTTACACTAATAGTATATTCTCGCTTTATGCTTCAACCTAAACAAAAATCACGCAAAGCTGGTATTTGGATCAAATATCCTTTAGGGCCTTAGAAGTGACGGCCACCCTCTAAATGTAATCCTAGATGTATTTTAAATTTTCCAAAAAAATAAAGTATTATAAGTTTATATAACTTCTCTTTTATAAATATCAGCGCCACAAGTTTTATAAATTGCCTTTATACCAGTTTTAAAATTTTAGAAGATTAACTATACGACTTCTTACTAATTTTTGCAAACCAATAAAATATTTAAAAGAAAGCTTGAATAAGTTTAAAGTTTTATAGTACTTCATTTTCTTGTCGCTTAAAGACCAGAGCTTGGGAACTCGCAAGCAACGGCCACGGAGCCGATTCAAAAAAGCCACAGACGAGCATTAGGCACGTCCCAACCCTTTCGCAGAGAAACCACCTGATAACCTTTCAAACCGCCGAGCGTTTTCGACAGATCAGTCAAATCAATCGACTGAAAATCCTGTTTACGGCAAACCTTTCCGAGGTGGCTCTCCCTGACTCGCGTTACCCCTGCAGCCACCCACGCAGCCATCGCCGGTGTTCGGTTGCACCGGAGCCCACATGCGAAGTATGTGACTCACGTGTGGCTCAAATCGAATTGGGACCGGGAGGGAGGGCGAAATCGAAAAATCAGCAGTCGACTCAGTGGGCGACATGCCTGCGGAGGAGCTCGTGAAATATGCGAGGGTGGACACCCGGTGGCGGGGGTGGGGGCGACCGATTTGCTATGATTAACGCGATCAATAAATGCAATAACAACCGCAGCCACATAAATTGCATCCCCCGGGCCGTGGTCGCGCCGGCCCTAGCAATCTTCGGCGGTTCAAGAAAAGGCGTGAACCTGGCGGTCTGCGGCGGACGGGTGGAGCATGTGCAGGCTGCGGCCGCCCTGCCAGCCCTTGGGGGTGCAGTGAACGGCGGGCGCAGCGACATGTGGGACTCCGCTGCACACCCCCCGAAAAGTTATGGCCCGGGAGAGACTGTGAGAAGTCGCAGGGTGCAGCAGAATTTTGCCACAGTCAATGAAATGACGGAAACTCCATTCGTAGCAAAGACCGCTGCGTCTGAGGAATGACGCCATCAATCATTTTCGCTTCGATTAATGGCCTTGCCGGGGTCCGCCCTGCAGATGATGCAGCCACAAAGGGGCAGTATATCCTCATCTTGTAGGGAAAGAAAATTTCTCCGTAAGTTTTCAGATCAAATTATGGGGCCCTTTCTGGATGCTGTTTGCACTCAGCGCGCGATGGATCTCTCGTGCTTTTAAAAAATTTTTATGGACCGAGCACCTTTTCCGCAGCGATATATTCTGATAAAAGGTTCTGAGTGCTCCGCTGGACATTAAGTTTTACGGCCACGCTTTCTTTGTGCCACAATTTGAGGAATTTTCGAGGTGAGGAATGCATTTTAAGTACAAGAGTTGAGTGTGGCACCGTAAAGCGTGGACCATTGGACGACGGGGTAAATTTGCGTCAACCCTCAAGGGCACTGCTCTAGATAATCACCCCCGCCTCAGAGGGTGCTTATGGGACAATGGGGAGATGGAGCAACTTTTGTTGATCTTAAACCGACTGATGGGAGGTCATGACCGAAAAGTAGGTACGCGTTAAAACTCTGGCGCAAATAATCCCGCTGAAAATTAGATTAGCCGAACAATTGAACACATCTGGCAACTGCTGCTGTTGTGACTAAAACACTCATCGAGTGGATGCAATGTTTAAAAAGGCCGGGGAAACAATGCAAAGATGTGTTTGGCAAAAGACAGAACTTTATTTATTTGGCGCATTGTTAGGCAGAAAGCAAATGAATTATGTTGTCACTTAATGACGCAAATGCTAATGAGCGAGGAACACTTTCAGTCTATTCGAACCTTTTGCTGTCTTGCTGCGGATATTTCGAACCTTTTGGCTTTAACGACTGTTGAGCGGTTTTGGTTAAAAACAAATCGTCTTAGGAATTCTGGTTACAATGTCTGCAGTAATTGGAACAACGAATTTCATCATTTCTATAGAACCACGTCGTTAATATAATTTCTTTTGTTGAACAATAACGAAAAACAGACCTTTAGAACTTTAGTGGATGATTAGCAAAATTTATTCGAAATTTTCGTAATAACTTAAATAAAAAAAAGCAAATTAAATGTTGGTACTTATTTCGAATCTTAAGATTTAAACACTTCCTTATTGCTAGATTGAAATTTACAAAAAACAAAAGACAACTTGAAATTTTAATTTTTCCAAATTTCTTTAATATGAAAAGAGAAAAGATATTGAAGGAAATAACTTCACATATGTAAAGTAAATTCAAATGCGAATTAATACCAAGAAATGACAACACATTTCTCAAAAATTCGATACCATACAAACACCTTATTTTGAGATTTTAAACAGCTGCTGTCCAAAGGTGAACCAAGGTGAATTTCTGATAAATTGTTTACATTGAAAAATTTTTCTGAAGTCATTCGATATTATTAATGAAGTTATGAAAAGATAGACACCTACTTAACTATTTTAAAATTGAAAAATATTTTAAATGCGGTATGTTTCCATATACTATAAATTTAAACTAAAGGAAGTATTCTGGTTTTTTGAGATATTTTAAAGGATATTTTAAAATATTTCTCTGAAGAATAAATCTTTTTTATTTATTGCTATGGTTTTAAAGACCTAAAACGCAAATGGATTTTCGAGCTCTTCAATCCCATTGAAATATGACTTGACCGACCAAATTAAAAAGACTTCTTACACTAGGAAAAGAAATTTCTAGAAAAAAAATTAGCTTTTAAGATTTTTAGAATGTGATATTATTTTCCTTTTAGATAAATTTGAATTTACTAGGCAACAAATAACGTGGGCTTGTTTTCTTTAGTATACTGCGAAGAACAAGAATCAGTTAAAGCGTTGAATCCAAGAAATTATTCAAATCGTGCTGGCGAGGTCTGATTAGATTGCGGTCAGCGAGCCGAAGGAGATAACCTAAAATACAAGTGGTGGGTAGAGCAGGGGCGTCTTAAATCAGCAAAGAGGTCACCGACACGAGCGAATGGATCCCGGTCCGCTGCACCTTAAAATATAATTAAGTTAATAACCCCGCGAAGGATTCCTCCTTTCACGCAAATCAAATTTGAATTGCCACGGCCTTCTGTGGAGCAGGAAAGGAGCGAAAAGGATTACCCGAAAAAGATGCAAAAAGGCCTGCGGAGCAGGCCAGAAATGTCTGTGGGGCTGTTGCCCCTGGAGAGCAATTTAAGTAAATAAAAGGGCCCCAAACGCGAGCTGGCCGGCTCCGATAAATTGTGGGGAGAATAAAGCGAGTCCTGCAGGAGCACCATTAAAAAGTGCTTTTTAAAAATTGCTCAGCGGCCGGGGGAGCGTGCTCTAAATTTACAATTTCCGCAAAAAGCGGAGTAATTATCTAGGAAAAGTGTGTCAACAAAACTCGCAGAGGAACTTCACGTTTCCCGCGGGTGCCGTGGGTTGCTCGCATCCCTTCCCCGCTTGCGGCGCGCCCGAGCCTCATCTTTACCCTATTAAAGTTACCCCAAGTCGCTTTTATCGCAATCAGCAGCTTTTTGTGCTGAAAATAAATTAACAGAAAACACAAGGCGAGCAGCAGCAGCAGCAGCAGCAAAGAGCGCCTTAAGACGCTGGCTGCCCTTTGACGCCCCCGCGAAAGGGTGCTCGCGATGGATGGCTGATAAAAACACAGGGCTGACCTGCGGATGCTTCTTTTGAATTTTTGCACTATTTCGAGAAGACGGGTGCACCTGAAATGCATTTTGCTAAGGGAAAGGACTGGGCGTTCGCTGTTCGTTTTTTACCGGGACTCGCTGCAGCGCTATGTCGAACTGAAACCCGTGACGTCATGTCTTAGCATCTTGCCCTTAAAGCGCCGGATTACGTCGAAGGGAGGATCAGCTGATTCTACCACTAATCCAGAAACTCTCTGTGTGGGAATTCTCCTTGCATGCTGGTGTAATGTACCCGTGACGTCACTGCCACGAGGGGAAGTGTTCGTAGTATACCAAAATCCAGAGTACGGCCAACAACACAGGCGCCGATTCCCGAACCGAACCAGAAAAGGGCACTGCGAGTCGGGAGTCGGGACGGGATCGAGCACATGGCGGCTACGTCGGCACGGGAAGAGTTCTTGCGTTGCTCGCCAAACTTTGGGTCTTTGCCTGGTCGACGTCGAGCCAGGGCACAGGCAGTCCTCAGTCAAGTTCCAGGTGTCGGAATCGGAGGACGTTCGAAGTTGCTTCGACTGCTGGCTGAGGAAGACGATGGTCGAGTAAAAGCCGAGCGCGTAAATTCAAAAGTACGACGACGGCGGTAAATAAAATCGGGAACAGCTCCCATTTTAAGGGCTATGGCGACCGTGGCGGACGAGGGGGTGTTGTTCGAGGGCAGTGGTGGCGCCGCGGAGCATAGTGTAGATATTTGGGACCATCAAATAACATTTGAAATTCCATCGAATGTCGACCTCGAGCGGATTAAGAATCTGGATAATTTCACCACCCTGCTGCACAGGGTAGGCGCGGGGACTGGGCTTGGGCCCTATCCCGGTGAGGACAGTGCTAATTTCCCGGATGTGAACAGTGACGGTGTCCCGAGTGTTTTCGGCAAGTGGACCAGTTCCCTCGACTATCAGATCGTTCTCAATTACTTGTGGATCGGTGTCGTGACTTCTCTGGTTATTATGTCTGTGGTCTTCATTGTGTTTTCCTGCTACTTCTACCGGAAATTTAAGGAATGGAAGAAATGCAGTAAGTCAGACACTATTTTTATTATTACATATTTACGAAAGGTTTATTTAATTGATTCCGTGGACCCCCTTTTGCTAATTACTCTGCATTAACGAGTAACGATGAAAAACAAAGGGTTAACCCACATTCTATTTTATTCATACCTGTTTAACAAATTTATGGCTGCGCTGGAGCAGCCTTTATTTACGCTATGCGGTATATAATTAGCACTTAACCCTTTTATATAAGAGGTCAAATGTGAGTACAGTGTATGTCTGGATGTTAGAAGCCACAGCCTAAGCGAAACGACTATAATCTAATATTCTAAGATAATCTAAGTGTCTTTATTTCCATAATTAGATTCTGTAGTCCTTACAAATTGTATTTGATTCTAAGACTCAAATGTTTTATTAAAATATCATTGATCATATGAATTATCATTTGATTTTTGACACAAATGTATTGTCCCACATTTTAAAATTTTCGGTTATGGAACCAATTTCATAAGAATCACTCAATTTCAAAAATTTGAGAGTGTGATTGTTAAGTTTTAAATTTCATAAGAAATAAGATTATTTTTCCAACCACAATCAAAATACATCCAGATTAACCTAAAAGTTGTTTGGCATTTGTAGTTTTAGATTAGCAGAATTGGTCCAGTCATTGACTATGTACATGTCGCAATTTATTTTTCTCAATGATAAGTCAGTCAAAAGGGTTAGTTGCAATTTATTTTGCTTAAAAGATTCATGGAAAGAGAGAGATTCATTCATTCGTTATCAAGCGTATAAACAAATTAATTAAATACATATTGTTTTACAATGTCAATCTTGAATTTGCTGATGGTTTAGAATTATTCATTTACGAAAAAAAAAGACGAATGCCTGACATAAACATAAATGCAAATTACAATATAAGGCGATGCATTAACAGTCTCCGACTATTAAATAAATAAAATGTAATTTAGTTGGCAATTAAGCAGTTAAGTGCAAGGTTGCAATTAGTCAATCGCCTTCGCATAGGCTTAGCTAGGTAAAACAGGTTCAGATGAGACTTACTCTATTAAATTTTATTTGATTGCAATTTTAAAATTGTACTTCAAATTGTAATTTATTTGAGAAAAACTCATTAACTGCATCATGTAACCTTGGAAGTGACTAAGACAGACGCTTAATAGAAATTAAGGTATAAAATTAAAAAATGGTATGCGAGATGGAATGTTGATGATGCTTTTGTTTTGGAAGAATAACAAATTTTTTTTATGTACGTATTTTTAGGTTTACTTTAGAAGTATACAGAGTAAATTTGAATGGAAAGAAGTGAAGATTAGACCTTTTTGTCCTGTGTTCATCGTGATTTCCTCATTCTACATTATCTGAAATAAAAGGAATCCCAAGAAATTCTTTTAGAATGTATTTTTTTCGTGAGCGAGGAGTATTTTTTCATGATCCACTTCACTTTTAATTAGTGAAAAATAAAAAATAAATGTATTTGCTTCAAACTGCCTTAATTAAAAATTAATTTTTCACAAGATCCTTCGTTCACGAAGAAAATGTTTAAATGCTAAATGAATCTTTTGGGTTTTTTGATTTCAGATAATGCAACGTGGAAAAATCGTGATGACCGCGCATCAAACATGCTTCTGGGAGAACGGCTTTAACTTCGCTTCCCTTTTAAATACTTTCCAATTTAAATTTAAATTTAATGAGAATTGTGAAACATATTCATGTAGGTACAAATAAGTAAAAAATTGTTTATAAAATTTTTGATTTTCTAAGAAACAAACATCCTTTCTTTGGTTTCCTCTTTCCTCTTAAGCACATTACTTTAATAGAAACGAAAGAAATGGTCATTTTGAATGCAATTACTCCAAACCACCTTTAGTCAATAAAATGCAAATTGCATCCATCATTCCGTGCGATATGACGCAAAAGCGAGCGTATGCTAAACCAAATTAAATGGCAATCTAATTTGTCACGAATATGTCCCCGGCGCTGACCCACATTCGCCCAAATTGACCATAAATTCCCCCTCACGACCTCATCACTCGAATTAACCGCGAAAACAAAGGCGAGTCAACGGACGGGACGGGACCCGGCAAATGCTCAAGCGTCTTCCAGTGCCAAGCAAATTGCTCGGAAAATCTTTTTATTTTCCCAGCGAAGACGTCGGGAGCGGGCTGGAGGAGTGATCCAGTTGTGTCCTTAAGCAAATTATATCCTCCTTTCTGCTTATTTTGTCTGCGCTGGACGTCCACCGCGGCGGTCCAGAGCCAGCACGCTCCCGTTCGTCCTCGAGCACCCGTCAATAGCCTAATTTTGAAAAATTGCTTTCGGGATAGCCATCGTGGACTCGATGGGAGCGGGATCGATTTTAATTTTGTCCGCTCATTTTTTTCACTTATTCCCTCTTTTGCGCTGCGGACTGAAGAACGTATCGAGGTCGTGGCGGATTTTAGAGGAGTCTTGAGTTGATTGAACGTTGTGCCCTCGGGGAGGGTGGGCGACTCCCGATTGCAAATTTTGCCGTCTTTGGGGATTGTTGGCAAGTATATCCAGGATTTTGATGAATTGCAATTTTTTACCGCCCGGTGGCAAATTGGAAACTCTTGTTACATGAGAAAAATCGCCTGTTGCTGCCGGGTGGCACTCCACTTAGACCTGTGTCGGAAAATGCATAGTAGTGAATTTTTGCCCTGGCATAAATCCGATTAATTAATATCCCGGCTGTGCTGAGCAATTCGGACGGCGCCGACAGGCTCATTGTTGCATGTGCAGTACACAATTTGTCTCCAGGTGTTAATGGCAATCCGTGCCCGGTCCTGGAATTAACCGGGTCCAGGCTGCTCACGAAGTCCCCGTCCCGGGCCCTGCAGTCCCGATAAAGTTTCAAACTCCCGGCTACCCGCCGGGATTGATCCGGCCGCCACATGAGGACGTTTCCGATTGGACGCGATGATTAATGGCTTGTTTAAGCACTAAAATTCGACGCCGGACGTTAATGTGCGAATTTTGGCCGAAAAGTGCTCTGCGTCGTGTTTGCTTGGTGGAAGCTAAACACAAATGGATTTTCCGAGGTGGAAATTATCGACACTAGTGGCGGTGTGCGGGCACCGGAAAATGCAATTTCAAAGGGCTGCTGGACACGCTAATAGCAAATTTAATTTGAACGCGGTCTCATATAGTAAAAATCAAATTAATTGGACACTTCCATTCTTCGAGCGAATGATGGAATTTGTCTACCGAACCGGCTCAATCCGATATTAGAAAATTAGGCACTTTAATGATTAAATTAAGTCGAATTGTAATGCATTATTCGTAGAACACAGATTTTACTAATAAAAGTGTTTTAATACTCAAGCATTATAAGATACAGGTGCAATGAGACAAAAACTAAAATAAAATTAAAACTTTATTAAAACAAATAAACCAAAGATCAATACTTCGAAAAAGCAAATTTGCTTTTGATGAAAAGTACGCTTTTAAAATTTAAATTAATATTTTCAAATATTAAAGTTCGTTTGTATATTGAATATAAAATAAGTCAATGCGATATGTTGTGACACTTTTCGGGAAAAAAATAATTAAGATTTTATATTTGTATGTTATGTTTTATGCTAAACCTATTGAAGCGGAACTTCTTAATTGCGTTTTTGTATTTTCACGATGTTTCAAGTTATTTTATACCTATTTACGAATGGGATGAAGAAATAGAGGATCTTTCTGTGGTCCCTAAAACTCAACTAATAAATTTCAATATGCTCATTTGTATAATTTTAAACTTTATAAATTCCGTAAAGAAGAGTAAGTTATATTATTTTTTAATTCATTCCTTTGTATTTTACCAAGAAACAAAATTGTAGTATTTCCTGCACGCTACTAAAAATAACCTCGTGAATATACAAATTCAATTAATATGAAAGCAATGCTCTTTTAAAATATGTTACCTACCTACGTACGTGCTTAAATTAGCGTCCAAATATCTATGGTAGTTTCTACGGAAAAACTGAAATTAAAAATAAGAAAAATTTCATTAGAAGAGACGAAGCATTTCGTCAATCTCTCTAATGAATTCCATTAGCGTAATTACGTAATCATAAATTTTCTGTCATCAAAATGATTAATACCTAACTCGATAGGAGGAATATTGCATTTACTTGATTCATTCTTCTGGAGAAAGTTCTTTCACAAAAAATATATGTATATAAATATATAAATTTTTAGTCCTTATATATAGGGATCTAAAAATTATGATAATTCAAATTTTAAAAAGCAAATTCTTATCATTCCATGAAACTATACGAAAACTTAAATTGTATTTTTTGAACCATAATTCTGTCAAAAAATTCTGGAGATGCTTTGCCAAGGACTCGATTTCGTGCTCGAATGTGCCTTTTTTAATGCAAATGTAGGTATGGAGGTTGTGGACGTTTGATTTTAATACCTATGAAATAAGATTACGTAAGTTTTATGAGAAAAAGGACCAAAATGTGATTACTCAGCGTTAAACCTTTCAGGGTAAAAAATCTAAAATAGAAGCATCCCTGTTTCTTTAAAAAAACAACAACAAAAAACCGGGATAGGAAAACTCATTTTGCCAGTTAAAAAATTGACTCACGAAGGAATTTCCCATGAAAATATAAAAAAATCGCGAATAAATAGGGAAAGTCATTACATCTCTGCAGTGCACCACTGCGAATCTCAGGAATATTTCACTCGCTCCCGCGCGTAATATGGAAAAAATCTTTTAAGGATGCAAAACTTGTTACAAGTCACAGTCATCAGCATGCATCTAGATGTTGTCGTCCTAAAAAAATATATAAGAAAAATAAAAAATTGGAATGAGACCCAGACTCCCACTCCATCAGAGAAAAACTTTATCGATAAAGTTTTCTTTTTAGTTTTCATATCGTGAGAACTCTGCGAAAAAACTCATTTGCATGATTTTCTGACATAAATTACAAATTCACGGACTCGCGAAATTTTCTGATAAGTTGCGAGAAGATTTTAAAATGCCGTGTATATCTTTAAGTTTTTATTTTATGTTTCTGCTGTAAACTGTTTGAGTTTATTTCCAAGTCGAATTTGTTTAAGTTTCATATTACCTGAATATATTAGGTGGAGAAAGGGCCTTAAAACCGAAGCCGTACCCAACGGACGCCAAATTTGATTCGATGCAATTTGGAGGACCTATGGTAGGTAATTAAAACAAAATGCCTATAAAAAGGCAATTTTATTCATTTTGCGAACAATACGAGCTGCCTAAAAGCGTCAAGATATATGAAATAATTGCGAACATGTGATGTCATAAAAACCTGAAGCTGTGCCCGTCTCCTCCGCCGCTGTGGCTAAAATTGCCCGGTCAATAAAAGGCGCATTTGCGACCTCCATAAGCCGAGCAAGTGCATGCGAACTTGGCTTTAGGCGCTGGCTAGTGGCGGGCTTTATGGCCGGACAGTCACGACCAAACGACTTGTTTAATGTGGATTCTGAGAGGACACAGTCACCGGAGCGCTGACCGATGTCCTCCTCAGACCGGGCCTCCTGTGATAAGGGGCGCCCATGCCGAGGAAAGTTCAATAAAACATGAAATTTTTATCATTCGTTTAATTGGCACAACGAGCTGATACAAAAATAGTACGAGCGAACAAAAGCCATAGAGTCCCGCTGGTTTCACAGGATTTCTGGGTGGGATCGGGAGTCCGATGCACTTCCTCTCCGCCTGGATTTGAACAAACGATTCCTGGATCCGGGAGCGGAAGGGACGTGGTTTGCAACTGCCAACTGCTGGAACTGAACGGGCGAACTCAATTGGTATTGACATTGGTATTACTTCTCAAAAGTTTTTATGGTGCCAATAAAGTAGGATGGCATGAGAGCATTGTCCTGCATAAAAAAGCTTTCCACATTTTAGTAGGTTGCTGCTCGGTGGTTAAATGATGTTAATTTTATCATTATTATGCAATATTCAAAATAACATAAATTGTTTTCAACTTCAGCGACCATTTCACAAATAGCAAATCCAAAAAGTTGTGTAATGTCTTTCCTGCATTATGTTGCCGCAATTGTTTTAATGCTTAGCTCATTCATTGAATGAGATCTATCATTTTGCCCAGAATTAAATACGAATAGGCCCAATTGGTTTTGTTTCAGTTTGGACAAGAAACATAAACTTATCCACATTCAAATGTGATCAAAATTTTTCTTTTTGCAGAACTACAAAAGTATTTAGATCGATTTGTTACTACTAATGGCATAATAGCTTGTTCAAAGTACATTGAAAGCTCACAAAGATTATTGACCTCATTTAAAGAACCGGCGGTGAAATATATTCGAGGTAGGCTTTTGCAACTTTCAATAGCAGAAAGAGCGGAACCCTCAAGGTACCCACTGACTGAATGGGAACTTGACTGCTGCAAAAGAGAATGTCATCAATGGAATAATACCAGATGAGTCCGGATTGCGTCACGAACTCAGCACCTGCATCAATCATTAATTAGTTATTGCCGCCATTGGTTGCAAGAACCATCATTTTTTGTCCCATCACTTGTTTGCGTACTTTTTCACGAACCCGCAGAAAATATTCCTAGAGATTGACGCCAACAAGTACTCACTCGTGAGGACATCACTATTATTGAGGGTGATGTTAGATAATACCTTTAACGACTGTCGGTAAGTTACTAATATTTACCTAACATTTCGACCTCAGAGGAAAAATCTCGCGGTTTGACGTCAGTCGTTCATTCAGCCACCAACCCATAAAACACGTTTAGACTATCACGTTTAACAGTGATAACATTCAAAGTTGTAGAAATGCATCGGCAGCAAACTCTAACTCATTTCTTATGACACCTAAAAATCTTCGTCTAAAAATAGAATTACCTACTTTTACCAGATCTCTGCATTCTTCTTAAATTAGGCACAAGTGTGCCTTGTAAAGTTATAATTAAAATCATTACTTAGTTTTCCCTTCGTTCGAAATTTTTTTTTTTTCGGCAATTGCCCTCATAACTTTTCTTTAAGACTGTTTTAAGCCAGAGTCCAGAAACAGAAACGGCCTGAGGAAGATAAACGCACTTCAAGGGAGAGTTTTTAAAAGCGTTTGATTGACATATCTCCTCCCTTATCCAGAAAAGGGAAGCCGTTCTGGATGTAAATTTTTTTCTCAAGACCGAAATAAGTGAAATCTCATTATCTCCGATCAGAAGGAGACTGTCGGGGGTGGCCGGCGGAGCCTCCGCTGACAGGACATGATGAATTGATAGGGCACTTCTATGCCCTTTTTGTCGCTATTTCGGCTATTGTGTGTTATTTTGTGTCCTGTGCCCATTCAATTTTATTAGAATTTAAAACGTGGAAAGATTCAATTCGTTATCGAACTCATTGTTCCTGTTTTCCTCTTTTCCAGATAAGGACATTCGGTCGCAACTGCCGGGCGACTTGTTCCCGCCGCAAGTGTCCGAGGGGGGCTACTGCCAGATGGAGTCTCCGCCCTGCTACACGATCGCGACGGGCCTGCCCAGCTACGACGAGGCCCTGCTCCAGGCTCATTTCACATTCGGGATGAGATTCGTATTGCCCTGGGAGAGTCCTGCGGGAGGCGGCTATCAGTGGGACGGAAGCACGTCGCAGGATATCAAGGAAATTGAAAATCGCAACAATTGGCCTGGCCCAGGTGGGGCCGGGAAGGAGCCCGCCGCCTGCACGGAGGTCGTCGTCATCTCCTGATATTAGGGCCGTTTCTAGTTGAATTTTGTTTAAGACTGATTTCCTTGGTTCCCTTCATCCCTTCCTCCCTTCTTCCCTTTTGTATATATTGCGGTTAGGACGTTCTGTACATAGCGCGCTAGGTGGATCCGCGGATCGGTCTGGACGTTTGGTGTCTTTGGTTTGATTGCTTGCGATTTGTACATAGACTGCACCGGAGGCCGGCCGTTTTCGTTCAAGTGATAAACTCGATCAGTTTGAGATAAACCTTAAGGCAAATTTTATTTATTTATTTTGTGAGATATGTAAGATGTGAATTTTATGATAAAACATATATTTTGGAATTCTGGATTTTTCTTTATCTATACCTAATAGTACCCTACTTTATTTTCCAGCTCACATTTCTTTTATGGCTTCTTTTTTAGGTTAGAAAAATATACACCTGACTTCTAAATATTTATTGCGGAGGACCTATAAATATAACAACAATTAAAAAATAAAAATGAACTTGTTCCAAACTAAATAGTATAAAGGTTACGGAAAAATAGACTTAATAATTAAATATAACTAATAATGAAATTATTACAAAATCACAAACCAAATAATAGAGTAACACTAGTTTATAATTTTAAATAAAAGAATCTATAAAAGTGCATAGTACCTACTCAAAGATATTGGTAACTGGCCACTGTTGCTGACTGGTCAGAGTATGGGAGCTTTAATTCAAAGTAGCAGATTTAATTCTTCCCTGTGGTCATGCTGTCGCTCTTCGAGAATTCCCACGTACAAGCATATAATTATCGATTTTAAATTAGCTGTAAGTTTTCAATGTTTGAGACAAGAAAATTACGTCAATATTACATATGAAAGGGTTATATAAACTTAATAAATGGTATTACGACGGTTAAAACAGATTTAGTTCTATACATTTAAAAAAAAGGTTATTCAAAAACCTTATAAAAAAACGTTCAGTTTAAAACCTATTTGGCATAAATTGAGTTTGAGATCTTCCCACGGAGTTTTATAGGTACATAGAACTTTGTGCACAAAAATTTGTCGGTCGATTATATTTTCTGAGATAATTAACTTAAAATTCTGAAAAGTGATAGTTTTCTGTCACAATTTCTCTATTCTCCTGCTATTTTTTTGTAAAAATTATGGACGAACCTTAAATTAAAAATGTTTTCACCAGATTTCTGTAAAAAGTTTTACACAAGTGCTGAAAATAAGGAAAGTTTTACTTTACTTCGATTTGTCATTTTATAAAACGTCGATAAGTCGAAAAGATTCGTTAATTTCAATTCTTAAAGAATTTTTTAGAATGAAAAGATGGTGCCCTTAATTTACTGTTATTTAAATAATTTGCAACAAACCTTTGTGGGAATATGCAAAAACTCTTAGAGGCAAAATTTCAGTTTTAGAAATTTCAAAGTTAAATATCTCGGGAAGTATGCCTACATGTGACCGACAAATTGTTTTTTTATTGTTATATCAATAATATTTTTTTGAAGCAAAAATACCAATTGTAAAAAGGAATTCGATAAGCTGTTTGCATATGGACAAATGTTCCGATTGGATAATATCTATTTTAAAATGTTGTGCATATTCCTCACTTTTCCTCCAAATAAACATTGATACACTCACTGATTAATAAAAACATAAGTACAAATCACAAGCTTTTGTGAAAAAACAAGTTATTTGTATAAGCCTTATATTTATTTATTTTTATCAACATGCGCAGCTCATTTTTATACGAAAAAATGCACAAGCGGAGAATCCTCCACCTGTACAAAAAAGTTGAATCTACAGCTGGTTTTTAAGCCAGAGTCCCAGATATTGCAAGATCAACTGTTACGAAACCTGAGCAGATATAAATATTTTCACCTGGATTTCTTCCAGTTCTGCAACTTAGGTGAGCTACCTCCACAGCTCGACTTTGACCGCCTCCGCTCGCTACGTGCAATAAGTCGTGTCATTTGCACCGCGGCTAGAGGTCTCTAGATTGTGTTATTTTTCCTCATAATTATTTTATTAACTTAATGAGGTACCTGGCGAGGCGCAAGAGCGGCCTGTGTGCCAGCCACCTCCTCAGGTATGCGAGGCTCGCTAATGCCGCAGGTAAACACCGGAATCAGTGCAAAGCAAAGTTTTCCTTCCAGAGCTGATAATTGCTGCTCTCAGCTCAGGTGATAAAGCATTCCACGTGTGGTGAAAATTGTGCGAATTGCGACGACACAATTTAATTTGGAGCACTCTTGCCGCAGCGCCGTGCTGAGCTCAGCGAAATGATTTAGATTTAGGATTTCGGAGATAGTTGCGGTCCGCCGGGTGGGCGGAGGCTTCTTCAAGTCATTCCCAAAATATGTGGGTTATCAGACCGCAGCAGTTAGTCAGGTGCTAAATTTGGCATTCCCTTTTATGCGTAGTAACTTTTGTTTGAAGTTTGACTAATAAGTAATTTGTCATTTCTGTGTCGTAAAATTGCATAATCCGCTCTCATGTCGCTAATGAAATTCATTTGTTCATTCTTGACATTACAAATAAATATTTGTTTAAGAGTCGCTTTTTATGGCAATTTATTTCTGATTTAATTTTATGAGTAATTTGGAGCACCTCCAAAAGGTTGGCTTATGTGTTGTAATTATTACTAAGTATACATATGTACACAGCAAATTGAAATTTCTACAGATTTGTTAACGATCGATTTTGAATAATTTGTTAGTGCGGCTGCTTGTTTTACTTTACAGCACAGAAAATTATTAAAGAAATAATTAAAATATATATTGGAACTGTAAACGTCATAAAAGAATTTATGGGGTATGTTCGCTTTGAAAATGTCTTTCCCGTTTTTACTTTGTAAAATAAAATTAAGAACATTTTAAAACTAAAACCAAAACCGTCAGTTTTTGCAACGCTTAAGTGCACATGCTTTCATGATTATAGATATTCTAATTCAATATTATTTTCGAGAGATGCGAAATATGCTTTTATCATAATATGTAATATTATATATGTAATATATAATGTATTAAACCTGCATTCATCAGACATGATAATACATACATATATTCAATTTCTTCTATTTTTCTTCAGTAAGGCCAATTATTATAGAGGCAACATTAGCATAAAACAGGTTAACATACATACCATCGCATGAGAGCGCAGCTGTTCCATAATAAATATTATTATAAATAGGTCCACTTAAAATATTTTCAAATTTGCATGAATGAAATTTCATTTCTAAAGGTTGTGACGTAAAACTGTGTTATTTTATAAGGCCATAGAATATGGTGTCTTAAATTTTTTCATAGATATGCAAATTCTTTTTACTTTTATTGATTTTTTCCAAAAACTTGACCACTTAATACCATGTGCGTAATATCATTTGTTAAAAATTATGCTAAACGTGACACGTGCCCTTGCGGAAATCATTCGCCTTCTAAATTACTCGCACCTTGGTCTTTTACTGCCAGACGCGTTTCCTTTTCGTCTACTTGTGCCATTTGATAGGAATTTATTACTTCCTTAGGAAATGTTTTTTCCTTCCAAGAATACGCACATTTAACTCATTTTAACTTCTTACCGCTCGCATCGATCTCGTTCGCTTTCTTTTTAATGGAGAGTCACAATGAATGCATAAAATAATATGCAAATGCTAACTTAAAGAGTTGATGCCTAGATTTAAGGCATATTTGCTATTTACTCCAAAATAAAATTTATAATTTTTCGTTTTAATTGTAGTATCAAAGAATTTAAAATTCACTACTGTGTTGAATTCACCTTGAATAATGAAGCAATTTTCAATAGTAACGCCAAACAGGTTCGAAATGCACTTTATGGCTCACACCTTTGTTGAGAATGTTTAGGTTTTTATTTTGTTGTATAAATATGCAAATTTCGAAGAGTGCTTAAAGTTGAAAAGAAAATCTCCGTAAGTAAACAAACAAAGTTTTGAATAAATTTGCATAAAAAATAAAGAGATGGCTGATTATTACAGCAGCAGTAGGTGAAAGGGCGGTGACATAATGTAATCCAATAAATAGCCGTTTAAACAGTTAAAGGTGAGAGGAGCGAGGTTGGGTCATAAAAGTGTCCATTTTCAGTTTTATTGATGGGAAAAAGTGTTTATATTCTAAATATTGATTCCGGTTTACCCTAATCTGCATACCACGCTTGTGGTACTCAATGTTGATCTGCTGTCGTTGTTGGTTGACCTCTTTTTCTGTTTTAATTTGACAAATTATGATGATGAAATCATAATTTTATTACTAATTAAAATCAGAATTCGAATATTGACCTTTTCACTTTGAGATTAGCCACGTTTGTGATCTTTAAATCCATGCCACTGGAGGTAGTAATTCAATTTTAATTGTTTACCGTAGGAACGAAGGATTCTTGACCATTTTGGGAGGAAAAACCTGGCAATTTCTATATAATAGAGATCTCACCAGTCCCGTGAGTCTTTGCAATTTGTCCCCGAAAAGAACAACTCTATTCAGCAGCCACATGCAATATTTTAAGGTCGCCGTCAAGAGGACAATACCCAGAGGATTAAGATCTTCTTCCTGAAGCGATTCGTGCCCTCCTCGACCGTCCGACAGCGGCAAGAATTCGGCAGACGTTCTTTGCATTCATACGCAGGCAAAAATTCCAACTGAGATCGACAATGGGCCCAAGTGCACTTCTTCCTTGGTGCTGCGTTTCGGCATTATTCCCGCAGGAAGCCAAATGGCCTCCGGAGCCGTCTGCTGGTCCCAAGACCCAAGGTAGCCAGGTTCCCGGCGTGACGTATTGATCTTTGCCTTGTTATGGCCTGTTTGGGCAGCACAAAGGCGTCATTAGAGGTCCTTTCCCGGTTTGGCAATTTCTTTGAATTATCTCTAGTTTATGGTCGATCAGTGAAATTGAAAACCTTTCGAGTCTGCTCAGTTAGACGTGCACTGTTAAACGGATTAGGATTTAGGATGGCCCAGCAACAGGAGGTTAATTCGAGGGCTCAGTCGTTTTATGCTGCCAACTGCGGCGGAAACTTGAATCGGGCTCAGTTACTTGCATTTTTTGCTTTTATTAAGAGAACCGTCGTTCCTGAAAGTGTTGTATAGTGCTTTGTAATAAATAGATACTATGATTTTTCTACTTCTCGATTTTCTTCAAACACTTTACTGAACTGAAAGCTAATGCAATAATCCTCGCTCTGATAGTATTATTTGCTATTTTTTTTTATTTAACACGTCTACAGATGTAATTTCAATTTATTATGTGAAATCCCAAAAGTTAAAAGCTTAAGACAGGCAGTCAACTAAGCCACTCATCATTTTTCATAGAAAATCACTAGTGGTTTTGGTTATATTCTGACTTACTATTCCAAAAATTAAAAATTTAAGCTTTATTACAAGAAGCTTGAATCATTGTGAGTTTCGCAACTCAATCAATATCTGTCTATTTCGCAATAACAAAAAAATATATTTTTTGTCCTTTTTCCTCAAAACCCACTCATTCGATTATTTATATTTTGTATTTTAATTCCTAAATGAGGGTGTGTTTCTAGTTCTTTGATTAGATATTCTCTTCCGCAGGTTTAAACTGGTAAGCGAAAAGAGGTAATTTTTAGTCAGAACGAAATTATTATCTCTAAAAATAAAAAAAAAAGTCTTATTTAGCTGAAAGATTAAACTACAGCGACAAATATATTACGTAAAATATTAATCTAGAAAAATAATCTATTCGTTCGAGTTGATTATATGTTTCGGTTAGTATTTATGGTATACAAATTTGGCAAATTTTGGTTTGTAAAAAACGTCTTTAAGTTTTAAATTTATATTTTTATAGTTGAAAACTCTAGGAGTATATATGTACATATGTACACATGTATGTTCCAAATTTATATTTCCAACACCTGATTGTTGCATTAAATTACCTCGTTTGTCGTTCAAAACAACTATCAGGAAGAATGTTTAAAAAAGAAGTCCCAACAGCCAATAAGGTTTTATTAAATGGATCTGCTGGATAAATCTAGTAAGTTAGTGCTTATATAAGCCAAGCGCATATTTCAAGGACAAAGCCGCTTTACCTCGTAAATTCTCAATCAAGTCGTCTTACGCTGGTCGCATTACACGCCGATTTATGTCTCAAGACGGTCTTCAACAGCATTAAAAACAATAAAACTGAAAGCCGCCAACGACTGGGCGACTCATCTTCGGTTTCAACTAGTCCGAAGCCACGTCCGCACGTCCACCGTTTGTCGGGAAATTAAAAACATCTCACACACCAAGGAAAATCCCACCGGATTAATCGGGAAACTCCGTCGCCGGCTCATAAAACGCTAAGCCACCGCCTCAAGACACGGAGGAGAGGCAGTCGTCGTCTTCGGTGGGACTTCCAACTTTTCCGAGAAAGCTCCACAAACCACTGACTAAGAGGATCAGCCCTAATCAGGCGGGCTGTTTACAGCCGGCCGGGGTGGTTCAGAAGACGATCCGGGTCCTTGGAGCAGAGAGCACCTGGAGGGTTTCCTCCTGCGGCTGAGCCCCAGAGCTCTTTATTTTTGCGAGGAAGCCAGCTCACCTGGAGCGGTGTCATATGCCAGCCGCACGGAGTCCCGCCTTTGTCTTTCGCCCGGCGGAGGAACGTGAATCTGAGCGGATATAAACTGATCCGATTAGCTCCATTTTTCCGAGCTCCGGAGCGGAGCCCGACGATTGATTTGTTTCCGTTTCCGCCTCAGCCGGGCTAATTTAGTTCATGATGTATGTCCCGTTCTACTCTTGTTCGGCCCCCCGGCCGGGACGGGGTGCAAATTACTATTCCCGATGATTGATTAAGGCATTCAGGGATAATAGGGGTTTCGGGAACCTCTGTTGACTCCCAAGAACATCTCATTAGTGCTCATTTGTGACTGGAGCAGGATCTGGCGGCGCTTTATTGCCTTGTCGGCGGAATCGTGTTTGTTTTGCCAGTGGAGTTCCAGAGAGACGCCTCGCCTCGTCTATTATTTGGGAAGTGGGAATATTCCTGGATCTGCCGGGATGGTTCGTTTTCCAAATAACTTCTCCCGACTGCACTGGTGCAAAAAAATCGAACTTTGTTGCTTAATCCCCTACTGAACGAAAACTGCGGTGAGTCGTAACATACTTAGGGCTCGTCGGAGTTTACCCAGCTCTTCTAAAATTTGAATATCTAAACATGCTCCAGGTTGTTAATATTTGCCGACTAGCAGCTTTGCTTAGTTCTCTTACATTTTTTATTTTGCTAAGCTCACTGTTGCAGATTACGTTTAGTGTTTCCAGACTGTTTTCAGTTTATGAGCGAGTATTTGACTAACCTACTCCTCACCTTGCTACAAGATATGATTTTTACAAGAATAACTCTAAATATCACTACATTAATTTTTTGATTTATTTGTATTGTTATAAGTAAGTTATGTGCCACTTAGCTCCAAGAAAGGTTCGGTATTCAGTTATGATAAGCTGTCATTGTATTATTAAAGATTATCATTAATTTAATTACGTACAAAAGCAAGCCGTTGAAAATCGTTTTGGCTTTAAATATGTGCATAATTGAGTTCGTGGTTCGTGATTAAGCATATGCCATTAATAATTATAAATCCTGTACCTATAAATAAATAAACATTTTTAAGAAATTTTGTTTCAAGAGCCTTTATTTGCTTACCATGTCTGTTATGTAGTCTGTCTGGAATCTTACAAGTCAATTTTGAACCAGTTCCGTAATAATGCAATACAGTAAATATATCTAATATCTTTCTAAATCCAATATGCGGATTACGTTTTGTTTCACACGTATTAAATGAAAGAGTTTGACGAATAAAATACGATGAATAATATGACATCATTCTGATCGCACGAAGCTTTTTTTTAAGTATGTTTTTATATATCTATAATTTTATTTGAATTAAAATTTATTATTTTATTTCACCAAACTGTTTCCCTCAAAGTTCTTGAAAAGAATAATTTTAAAACTTTTCTTCATTTTTGTTTTTAAAACTTTGAAAATAAAAAGAACTCTTCGATTAAAATTGTGTAAATCGATTTTTTTTGAAACATCTCAAATTCAAATAAAAACCCACCTCCACATCATCATAATATTTAATTGCTTCGGTTTATATTCAAAGGTACTACTCTTTTCCCCTTTTCAGACATTAACGTAACATCCTGTATATCAATTCCAATTTCAGTCGAAAGCAGAGAAATTAATTTAAAAGAGCAGACAAAAAAAGCCAATTTAATTCCGCGCCTACCTCTGCACTCGATTTATTTGTTTCTATATAAATTTCCAATTTTTTAAAGTGCATTCAATAAGTTCTTAATTAAATCGTTCATTCCACGTAGGTGAAGGTGGACCTGTTGATTCCCTAAAAAAAAAAATAATTACTTGTCTCAATAAAATCATTGAAAACGTACTTAAAGTCAATATACTCTCAATGCCTTTTGGGAAAGGTCAAGACTGCATTATGTGAAATTTGCATTTATCCCAGCGTGGCTAGTTTTTTTCGTTTATGAATAAAGTGGGAGCAGGCGTGAGACTCTCAATTTACATTATTGAAGCTTTCTGCTGTGGCCTACAATGTCTAATTTATGCAGTCATGATTACAAGTTCGTCCGGATATAATTCATTATTTATTATTAAAAGTCTCAGAAGCATTGCATGAGCTGGTGGCTGTTATACATTTCGTAGACGTCATCAAAAACCGCATGACTCCAGTGATATTCATGCGACAGCAAAATACTGCACAATTGTTTACGTTATTTTACACTTCCTCTAATTGTACTGAAACGTCTTGAAACTTGTCTCGGAAGCTTCTACTTTCCAGTTGCAACCGACAAAAGGAAAATAAGCCCTAGTCAAACAAAGCTAAGCTGCATAATTAGCCAAAAGATAATAAGCACACAGAGGCGTTTGTGGTGAAACGTGATTGCTAGAGCATAGTCGAAATTATGTGAAATTGGCATTTTTATTACATAACTAACTGCGCTGACGTCTTTGTTGAGAAGCATAAGATATTCGATCGAAATCAGTGAAAAGCCTTGGCATCTACATGCTTTTGCAAGAGTTAGTTCACCTCTCGGTCATTATGGGCCTTCGCATAAAAAGCGTATAGCAACTAACGCTAAACTATGCGTCTTCGAACTAATAACGCAAATCGATCGAGTCTATGCTTCACAGATTCTTTTGAAAAAATTACAAGAAATATCTTACGATCGTAAGAGTTCCAGATCCAAGCCTGAGTCACTCAGGTGATAGATAATAACAAAGAAATTGGGCTGGTACAACAGCAGCCGGTTCTCACCCGGGCAACGACAACTTTCTTCTTGTAATCTTAACTGCTCAGCTCAGCTGGATCCACGGAGGTAGTGAGGCCGGCATTTGAAGATCAGTGCGATCTCAGTCTTCGTCGGAACAAGACGTTAGTGCAGATCTGTGTCTTTTTTGAGCGATCTTTATCGATCAGTCAGTCGATCAGTGTATTATCAATTTTTTTGTCGTAATCAGCGAAAATGAATCGCATAGAGCACGAGATATCTTTTGGAATTCCCTCAAATGTCGACCTGGAGACTTTCACTGCCTTTCCCCAGGTGGAGATAAATGAAAGTGCTTTTGGTGGCGACGACGTGAGGACCGGCGAAGGTTTAGTTAAAAAGTTAAGTGAGGTGAACATGATCCGAAATCAAATTGTCTTAAACGGTAGCAGTTTTGGTGTCGAAGAATGGCAAAAGCAAGTCGAGTACGATCGGTTCATGAATGAAATTTGGATTGGTGTCGTACTTTCTCTGATCGTCATCTCAATGGTCTTCTGCATCTGTTCCTGCTTTCTGTACCACCAGTTCAGGCATTGGAAACAAAATTGTAAGTATTATATTTTATCTGCCAGTCATATCAACTCGTAATATTATGGATTATTTCATGAAGCAACCTGACCTACATACATATTAGCGTGATGTTTGCAGAATTCTTTATCACGAAATTTAATTATAAATTTCAGCATGAATTTGTTTATAACTGATATAATTTGTTTATTCGAAACAAGTATGCTCTGCGATAAGAATAGTGAGTGTTGTTTTCAATGATCATGACCTCCGTATTAATTAATAGCACGTCTTCTAATATTTTCTTAATATGCTATCCTTAGAGTTCTAAAATTAATACCTCTTTTATTATGATCGAAACCACTTCACCAAGCATCCAAGTGAATCCGTTTATTTGTATTATAAACACTGATAAATGCTTTGTCTACAAACCATGCCCATTCGTGAAGGACGCAATTAATAAAAACATATTTTGCAGTAAACGTTAGTTACTTTATCTTTTCCTCTTACCATTATCACTTGAAATTATCGTAATTTATATTTTGCACATTCTACTTGAAATCTAAATTGCGGCATTTTTAACAAATTTTTGTTTATAAATATAGAAGAAAAAATAGTATGGGAACAAAAATATTTTTATCAAGGAAATATGAATGTACTCAATGTTATCAGAGATACTTGCAGATTGCAGACTATTTACTTATTTCACAATTTATTTTTTTTTTTGTGTACAGTACATGGTAATAAATGGTATTCACAAAATATATCGCGTACTTGTGATAAGTTTAATTGTTATTAGGAAATTATACGATCAAATGAAAACCTACATGCGCTAATTGAATATCGATCCTGAAGCGATTATTGAATTTTATTTGTTTTTATTTTTGTTGTATAAAGATAAGATTGCATTTTCGTCAGAATTGTTATTTGAATTCAAGAATCATTTCAGATAGTATATAGAATTATACACGATAGTGACTAATTTAAAAAGTATTAATTTGTTTGAAAAGAAGTACATTTTCGTGCTTATGTTCTAACCGAAATTGTATAATTACAAATTCATTATAATACCTCTTTGGTTCTATTAACTAATTTGATAAATACATATTACAAGAAATGTGTTTGTGAATCTAAAGCAAAATGATTACTAATTAAATTAGTAAAATGCGGTATACCTATATACATATAAAAATATATCCTATGCCTAGAAATACCTTCATAACCTTTAACAGTCATGTGATATTTGGACTAATAAGAAGTTTTAAGAGTGGATACAGGTAACACTAAAAATACAAAATTCAGATTTCTGCGACTTCCCGAATTAAATGTACCACGCCGTTACAGTTTAGAGTTAGCATGCCGCTCGCCGCTCGGTCTGATGGTCATAATTTTTCGCCCGTGTCGTGCGGCATAGTGGGAAACGACTTATGAGATTTTCCTAAACACGTTATATTTTAAATTCAAAAGGAACCTATCAAATTTATAATGGAAGTTTATTTTTAATTATTATAGAACCTTATTATTTTGTAAAAAATTACAGCTCATCTATATTTGTCTTTTTAGAACTTTGTTTTTCGTCAGTAGTTTGTGAATATGCCAAACAACTTATTAATTAAACCTGTTTTGAGGCATAAAAATAAAGCTGAAAGTAATTTCTTTGCATTGTCTTCGACTTGTTTGAAATTCAGAAAATCTATTTTTAAATACCTAAGATTTAATTTAAGATTTTCTTTCAAGATACTTTCGATTAACGAGTTTGACTTTTTATGGAACGATCAGGATTATGCCACATTAACGGTCAATAGAAGCGTTAAAAATTGACTTTACGACACGCTTAGACCTGATCAGTAGTTAATAGTCAAAATCGGACGAGCAGATAGAATTGACAAAACTAAATAAAATATATGATGAATATTACCTCATAAAATGTTTTAACCTTAGAAGCCATTTAGTATTATTGCAAAATTTTATTGTATTCTTCTGTTTTTCATCCAATACCATAAAAACAATCACAGTAATGGTTAACCACCTTTCGGTAGAGTAAGCAAAAACTTTGCAGAATTTATTCCAAAGCGGAACACATTAAAAAGAGGCTATAAAATAATTTCCTCTTATGTTTTTTAAATTTAAAAGAGAAACGAGTTTATTCATTGTACCGCTTATTACCTACTACAAAATAAAACAAGAAGAATAAACTACACAAGGATGCAATATGAGGCTATCTCACAGAGTTTCCTTTACTTTCGATTTAAGAATTAATTTTAATCTACTAAGCTATTGTATACTTAAATCTAGTGCCCTCGACCATGAATTTATCTTTATAACTAAATTTGATTGTCTTCATTTATAAAACGAATTAAAGTGATTTAGAGACGAAATGAAATAATTTAATGACTTCAGGGCCTTTAGCACCAAAGACCTGAAAAGTAAACATAAACAGAGCGACAAATATGCGCAGGTTGTTTAAGTCGGGAATAAACGGGCTCAGAGTGCAATAAAACGCTATTAAAATGTTTGTTTCCGTGTAATTTGAGATGTCGGCGGACACAATTTTTCCAGGTTCATTACTCGCCCTATCGTCTTTTGGGTGTTTTGCTGCTTTATTGCTGTTTTATCACATCTAAACATTTCCCAAACATTTTCTACCTGTTGCAGATGGATGGCTGCGATGTTTGGTTAGATGTGAAAATTTCAATATTTGTATTTAAAAGAGAAATTTGAAGAAAAGTGTCAATGACTTTAGCATGCAGTGTTTTCCTTTTGAGTTTCAATAGGTATGCTAATTTTGAAAAATGACATGAATATTTATATAATATATAAATAAGAATTTTTATTAGTTTTAGTGACTTTCATAAAAATAAAGAGAAAAATATTTTAATAAATGTCAACATGTGTATAGTTATCATCTTTGAATTATTGAGAAAAAATTAAACGAATGCATTATGATGATTATGGTTCTATACATAGTATACATATTTAAACAAACTAATTACGCAAACGGATATACATAAATAAACATAATCATTTTATTGCGTTTTTTATGTGTATCGATAAATTCCATTAATTCATTAGCATTTTCTTCATGCAAGTCACGTTTTATGACTAACATTGAACCAAATGATTGATTATTACAATAAGGTAATTTGTGTTACATCAACTGGTTATGGTTATACGATACCTTTATATAAATTATGTAATAGTCCTGTCGCCAACTTGGGTATAATTTTTAGTCACGTTGCTGAGTCCATAGCTCAAGACTAAATATGCTAACCATGAGTGAAAAATTTACTTGTGGACAAAACCGATTTTTCAAGCTGTCTTGCTGCGGAGACTTAAGTTTCTAGGTGCTTTTTTAGAATACAAATTAGGCTTCGAGCCACCTGCAAGGCTACTGCGGAAGAGTTTGTATATCGCACTTTTATATTGAATAAAAATATTTAACACTAGATTTAGGGAACCCGTCAATTTTATGGGTATGATATTTCGTGTTGAAATCTACAGCACTTATAAATATTAATTTTTAATGAAGTATGTTATTTTTATGAGGGATATGTCTTTGTGTATTTGTTTCCTCTCCAGCCTCTTAGTTTGAGTAGAAAAAAATGTTAAGAGGGAATAATAAATTTTTTTGTTATTATTAATAGTGCTTGGAAATTTAGCAACTTGGAAATCAAACACCCTGCAAATACAAACTAAATTATTTTATTTTTCTGACTTTATTTTCTGTTTCACATCCACTTTACGCTTTACACGAATTGCAAAAAATAACGGTCATGATTCCTACAACGTGACAAGTGCTCACTGCAATATTTGAATAATAAAATTACGCAAGGAATGTGAATAAGAAAAACTCTGTCCTAAGTCGAAGTTCAACTCTAATGGAGAGACTCTTGAAATTACATCATGATCGAAAGTTTTCTAAAGCGTAGTGAACACCTATTCGAATACTTTCCTGAAGTTATAATTGACTGGTAATTTACATTTATGACTTATATTTTTGTACCTGCTGTCTATGTTTTTGTCTAAGGAAAATGTCGTTATGTAAAAAGTGGGTAATTTATTGCGAATTTTTTATGAGTAATGCGTTGTTAAAATTAGATTTGTGTTGCTATATGAAACTATCCCTCACAGGCGGTACCAGAAATTATAAAAAAAATATTACAGCGACGCATGCTTTTATGAGCAAGTGTTTTTCAATTTCTTGTTTGATTAATTTGTAAAAGAAAATTTAGAACAGATTGAGTTTGAGGTCTCCTCACAGATTTTGAAAAAACTTTGTAGGAGTATTAATGTGGAATCAAAAGTGACAAATATGCAAAAAATATTTGTCGGTCCCTTGTACTTCCCGAAATATTGAACTTTAAATTTTCGAAAACTGATATTTTGCCGCCACAATTTTTTGCATATTCTCAGAAAATTTTCGTTTCGAATTGTATAAATACTTTAAATTACGGACATTTCGATCTTTTAGTTCTAAAAAATTTTTTAACAATTTTTGAAATTAACGAATTAAAGGCAAATTAATTAAATTAAAGAAAACATGTGTTTCGACTTATTGACGGTGAAGAGCACACATTTGTCTTATAAAATGACAAATCAAAGTAAAGGACAATTTTTCTTATTTTCAGCATTCATGTAGAATCCAATGGAATCTTTTTATTTTAAGGTTTTTTCCATAATTTTCACCAAAAAATTATGGGAACATGGAGAAAATATGGGGCGGAAAACTTTTCAGAATTTTTAAGTTAAATATCTCAGGAAATATAGCCAACAGACAAATTTATTTGCATATCCGTCACTTCTGATTCTAAACGAACAGTGAAGAAACCTCAAACTCAATTTATGCCGAAATTTTAAATATTTATTTCTCATACTTTGTTTTATCCTTTCCAGATCGCAATACAATTCGAGAAAACCAGGACATCGAATCGATGAAGCTGAGTCCAGAGGACGACGATCCTGTTCCGAGCTACACGCTGGTTTCTGGCCTGCCATCCTACGACGCCGCAATCGAGCAGTTCCAGAAGTCAACGGACAAGAACATCGCGACGTATCCGTCGGTCTTCAAAATTTTTACCACTTTAGAAAAGACGCCGATGGACTGCTCCTCCGAAAAACCGTGGAGAGAATTGATAACGATATCGAACTGCGAAGAATCCGCTGCCAATCAGACGGGGGCGGGGGAGTGCGAAAAGGCCCTCATGGGCGGCTTGACCTGCTAGCCGAAGACGCCTCTCTTGGTTATCTCCTTGTCCAACAGACTGATAGCTTAGTGTGATTCGTACAGAACGTCCTCGTTCTTTTATATCTGTGATCATTTTCTACTTATGCGTCGGATAGGCGATTTTATTGTTATTTCATAGATTTAGTTCTTGTTTGTTGATTCGTTAGTGATACCGGTGAAATTTGCACTAGCGTGCCTAATTTATCATGTTTTAGGTTAAGAATATTCAAAGAAAAATATAAAAGAATAAAAGATTTTTTAATAAATATCAGATGAATTTTTTCATTCCAAATACACAACCTAATCTTTATGCGACTTATGCTCAACTTCGATTAGCTTGAATCATGTTTTCAGTACCTCGGTAAAAAATTCAATAAAGTGCTGATGCTGTGCGGCCAGGAATGCAGCAAATTAATTAGCGCGACTTACGTCATAGTCTGAACTCTTAAGTATTTTAAATTAATTAGATAAAAAGAATTTCTGAAAATTTTAATAACAAAAATTCTGTTTTTGTGAAGTCAAGTTTTTCATATTTTAAAACATGTTGTTTTGAAATTAATAAAATTCTTAATTAAAAGCACTACTGCAATGCTTACGATCAATAAAGTTCGACAACTTGCGTAATACAAGATGTAATAAGTAATTTTTATTTTTACTTCCTGGATAATTTAACGTTTGCAAATATTTTAAAATAATTTGAAAATATGTAAAATATCAAATTTAAAATCATATTTGAGAAAAATAATTGAGTTCCCATCATTCTTCTCAGTAACAAAATATCAACCCAGATTTCTTGACAATATTACAAGTCGAGTAGGAATGTTCTTTTCCCTCATCACAAATTCATTCAAACTTGGTATGAAAACCTAAAGTGCGTTTCTTCTCTAGACCACAAACCAGCCTACCTAAGTTGCGATAATTTCTTATAGAAACAAAAGGTGATATCTAAGAAATGTGTAAAGTAAACCAATTTCGTCACTTTTACTCTCTGACAGCAGCCCACCCAATACACCGGCGCCACAATTCCTTAGAACCTTTCTTATCATGCGGATGCGGTGAAAACTTTTTAGGAAACATAAAACGTGACAAATCCTAATGGGTCCAGCTAATTGCTCGAAAACATCTTACCGCATTTATTAAGTATGTTATCAGTTTTAAATGAGTCATACACAGGCTTATCGCAAACGAAAAGCGGACAGGTGCATAATTACGATAACTTATGTCACCAAGAATTCTGGGAGGTTTGTTTTAAGAGTTGATGTATAGCAAAATTAAGGTTTTTTGTGTTTGAATCTGTTAGAAATAAAACTAAATGAAATTCTTTTCGTAAAAATTAAAAACTTATATTTCTAGAAAGGTGTTTCACAAATAATTAGCTACTACATACATTATACATACATAGGAGTAGTTATTTTTGAAAGTGGTATAAGACCACTTCAAATAAAGGTAAGATTTAACTGGAGAGGTTGTTGCAATTATATGCTATAAAAGTGGACTTATACAACTTTCAAAAACAACGGCTCATATATCAAAACAATTCTTAGGTTGTTAGTTATGATGCAAATTAGTATTTTTTATCTAATTAATAAGGCTATTCACTTTTTGTCGTATTTGATAAAGTATAACAATACAACGAGGGGAACATCACCGCCCCGGACCTAGGGGAGGACAAGCCGGAGCCCGTGCCCCGGGCGGCAAATTCAGAGGGCGGTAATTCAAGCTTGGCAGACGAATCCACTACTCAGCATTATCGCAACTTTGCGATGACTGAAACGCGCAGTATAGTAAAAAAATAAATAAATGAAAATAAAAATTAAAATTAAAATTAAAATCAAAATTAAAATCAAAATTAAAATTAAAATTAATTATTAAAATTAATTATTAAATTTAATTATTAAAATTAACTATTAAATTAATTATTAAATTTAATTATTAAAACTAATTATTAAAATTAATTAGGTATTAAAATTAATTATTAAAATTAATTCTTAAAATCAATTATTAAAATTAAAATTAATTATTAAAATTAAAATTAAAATTAAGATAGAAATAATAAATTAAAATTAAAATTAAAATTGTTTATTTCGGACAACTAAAGGATCCATAATGGGTTAGTAAAGTTTATAGTAGGATAGTATCAATAAAAACACAAAGCACTTTAAATATAAACATAAAAGACACAGATATGTAGGTCCACTTCCCCGCGCCGAGGGCGATTAAGGAAACGAGCTCTGTGAATTTACTCTACGCTTCCTACTGCATCCGCAAGCTGCGAGCGAAGTTTTAGCAAACTTAAACTTATTAAAAATTATCTACGATCGTCTATGGGCCAGGAACGTTTATCGAGCCTCGCAATATTAACAATAGAAAATCGAACTGCTCATGAGATTAATTATGACAAGGCCACATATTTGTTTGCAGAACAGAAGGCTGGAAGAGTAAAATTGTAATTTCAATGTGCAATATAATAATTATTTTAAATCTCACGATTTATTTCAGACCCCATCCTGTCCTATCCTAATTAAAATATATGTTCGACATGTCCACGTATTTTTGGAAAAAAATATAGGTTTAACAGAGAAAGAGCAGCGCTAGACCGGTCGTTGTGGCGTTCTTTGGGGGAGGCCTATGTCCATCAATGGGCGTTTTATGGTTGAAATGATGATAATGATAAAGGTAAAAATATTGGCGGGCGAGGGCGGCATCAAGGGGTTTTCCTTAAGTCAAGGAATATCGCAGGTTAAAATTTCAGGGCTATTTAAGTAACTCCCCAGAAAACAACAAAGTTTGTTAAGTTAATTTTAAAATTACTAAGTATGATGATCTTGATCGCACTATAATTAGATATTTTTAAGAGACAATAATTACAAAATAAGATAATTCAATTTACGGCAAGGATGACACTGTAATTAAAAAATAATTAGCTATTGGAGCAGTCAGAAACTCTAAATAGTAAGTTGCGAAGCTAATGGATTTAAGTTAAATAATTCTACACTTGCTCGCCATCCAACACTTTGTCTTCATCAGGTGCAGAGAAAATTATACTGCCCATCCACACTTCTCATTAATATAAATAAAATACTGCTGGTGTTAATGCTTTTGAATTTTATTTTAATTTCTCGATAGTACAAAAGTTCCTGAATAAAACTTGCTCTAGAGCACGCTATTTGAGCTGCACGGAGACCACTAGAATTGCATAAAAATATAGGTTCTGTCTGCACGTTAATAGATATTAACTGACCCGCAAAAGCGGCAATTTTATTTCCATCTGATGAATTAAATATTTTCAATTGCAAATTTTCATAAAACACTCTTAGTATCATCAGTCGATGAGAATTAGCCGCATACTACCCCACTTCTGGATCAAAGTAATGTAAAATGGTAATTGCAAGGTGGAATGAATAAATAATAAAATATTATATTTTCGATGTAATCATTACGATGCAGCAAAAGGTTTCTTATTTAAACTATTTTTATTTTTTGTTTTGTTTTCATTAATTAAGGCTGTGATTTATGCACGCGCACATTCTGGCAATAAATATTAAGTTAAATGTGTTAAATGATTTTGTTCCGTTCTGTCTAAGCTACTTAAAATTACAATAGCCTTTCTGGCATTCTAATTACATTACAAAACCCTCATAAATCACTGTAAATCTGTTTTTTGAATGCAGTCGTCGTTTTCGTTCCTGACCATCGCATCGCTGGGAGCAATGGGAGGTCTCAGCTCGAGTAATTCCCTCAAAAAGGACAGAAGCATATTTCGAACATTTCCGGATAAATCCCCGAAAAAGTGGGAACAAATAAAATGTAATAGATACATTTACCAACAAAGAATGCGCAAAGATTGCAAACTATGACCCTAATCCGACAGTGTGTCTCTGGGTCGAAGGTTTTCAACAAAAGTCCTTGGGTTCATTTGTGTTAGAAATTACTTCTCTTTAAATTTTTATAGCATCTTACGGATTCTTCACCTCGAACTCGTTTAAGTTTTGAGTTGTCAACTGGAATGAGGGGCAGAGAGAGATTAATATTAATTTTTTGAAATTAATTACCAGTATATAAAGAAAAATACAACACGGGTCAAGTGCAGCTCATTAGTAATCTGGTACAGTTTCTACAATATACACTAAAGTAGGATGAAAGTTTAAATTATGAGGTAACGACGAAAATATTAGTCATGAGTTTTGAATAACACAGTCATGGGCGTTTTAACACTTTAATATTTTATGCATTTAAAAAAAATTCCGGAATGCATTTTATACTTAATGCTTTCTACAATGTACTTTCGATTTTACATTTGTTCTGGTACTAAATCATGTATTTAAAACTTTAATGAAAAATGCCTAATCAAACGATTTCTGATTTTAAGAAAAGTTAAGAAAGATATTTACATTTATTAAATTTAAGAAAGATATTTACATACTAATTTAATAGGGTGTATTTTTGCTTGTACCTACTAAATGGATTAGCTAAACGACGTAGCTACGTAGTTTAGGACGAGGTAAGACGTGTGTACATAATAAGGCTTTCTAGTAATTTTCCTGAAGTTAAATATAGATGAAAGTTTTAAGCTGGAGTTATATGAGTTTTTCTTTACCATTTTTCGCTAGGAGCTTTAAAAATACACAGGGCTTGCATTCATTATTATCTAAGTTTTTAAGGAAGCGAAAACAATATCATATTAAAAAGTATTTCTGAGTAAAGAAACTTTCTTTCGAACGATGAGACGTTGCGGCGCTGTCAGTACATTTAAACTTTACCTCGATCAAAGCGACCGTAGACCGATGGGAAAGAGATGCTCTAGTGTCTAAGCCCTAAGGGAAATTGCCTGCAATAAGTCTCAGCTTTTCTTGGCATACTTATCACAAAATAAAAATATAAGGAAAATTATTTAAAAGATAAGTGAATTTTTATTGATTCTTAATTTATAAAAAAACACAAATTGATGGAGTGAATTTAGGAGGTAATATCTTTCGAAAACTTGCCTTATACAGTGCAGCTTCAATGCTTCTTACATTTAATAGTAAATGGTTTTATTGCACTCGAATATTTTAAAAGTAAAGACTTAAGCTACCTTTTGTACAAACATTAAAGAAACCAATTTATTTCGTCCTTAATGTTATTCTCCTCCAATTATAAATGATCTTCCAAATGAGAAAATTATATTAATCGAACAAAGCCCTCCTCCAGGCCGAGGATAATCAAAAAATTCCAATAAAACGAGGAGCGTCTCATAAGCCAGTCATAAATAGCACCTCATCTGAAGGACCTTCTGCTGCCACCCCCCACTCCAAAAGCAACAACAACGAGAGCAAATAACTTTCACCTAATGCGCTCCGCAGAGTGGGAAATCGGGCGAAAAATTAATTATGAGTGGATTTTCGTCATCTCTGTTCGAAAGGACGTGACCGCCATGCAGAAAAGGATTCACTCGCTGACACCACCACCACCAGTCGGGCGCTTTCGACTGCTCCGAAATAACCCCACTGCTGTTTGTTCTTCCCCCGGGAACCCAATTGTTCCTGCACGGGGAACCCCCTCGGAGGGAAATCACACAGTGCAGGGTTTGCACAATCCCAAATCAAAGGGCCTGCCACCCTTCTTGGCTTCACGTCTGGTGGAACCTGGTTACTTGCACAATCACGTGCCTTGGTCTGGAAATTACATTTTGCATGAGTCACAGCTTCGTGGCGAAGAAAGAGGTAAGCGATGTGACTCAACTATAAAAAATATTTGACCTTTTTGGCTTTTATTTCCATAGTTAAATTAATTAAATTAAATGCTTTAAAAAAAATTATTTATTATTTACGAGTACTATCCAGGTGGCTTCTGTATGTTGCGTTTCGTTAGTGGTATAATGAATTACACATATAAACAGAAATGACTCCCCACGAAACGAATGAATGTTGTAATTAAATTTGTTGATGGCGGGGCGGAGTGATAAATTTTATAAATGTACCATAAGCCTGTCCCACTAGCTATTTAATAATTCTATAAAATCTCAATTTTTATCTGACGATTTTTAAAAATTTTATTATGTAGGTATACAGTAGAATTTAATGATAAGGAAATAGGGATACGTCATTTACACGCTTACCTTAAGTACATTTTGATAAAATTTATTTCTGATTTATGCAACTAAATAATATGCATGTAAAAGACAGAATTCTTCAAATTTTTGCTTAATAACTTTTTAAACAAATGAATCTATTTAGATAATTTAATCGTGGAGAAATAAATATCGGGTGTAAAATTTATAGAATGGAAGTTGAATGCGGTCTGCGTGTTAATCATTTTTTTAGTAAATATAATTAGTCAAGAAAACAATGCAAAACTGACTAAATAATAATCACCGGTCTACAAAACAAAATTATTTTGCTTGAGTCTCAGTTTATTTCATAATTTTTTTTATTTGTCATGTATTGAAATAATGAAAAAATATCCACACCCTCCTTAAAGTTTGCTTTTGTAGTGTTGGTCTTGGTTGTATCTAAGAATACAAATTTTGAAAACCGTATCTTGACCATTTTTAAATAATTATTAAAAAATAAAGGTTCATCATAGAAGCTTGACAATTGGCTTAAATGAAAGTCTAAATCTTAATCTAGGAATATCAAATGACATTTATCTCAATAGCCTCTTGGCGAACAAGTTTTTCATGTGCACTTGCCATGTTCTTTATTCGACATTTATTATATGAAATACCTAATCGGTTTATGGAAAAAAGTCAAATTCATAAGTAATTTCGAAATTTTTTAAGGCCACTTGTATTTTTATACATATAATAGCTTAAGATTTGAGCTATCATTTAAGCAACATTATATGCATGTATATATAAGCTCCTAACTCAATCCTTTATTTTGTAATGATTTTTCATAAATGATCAAAATATGATTTTCTGTAGGTACCTACTTTTTAACGCTATTTTTGAAAATGGGAGCTTTTTTAGGCATTTTCATTTAAGAATTCGTAATCTAGGAAAAATATCCTATAGCAATGTAAAAGTAAAAGTAATGGGCTGGCGATTAAGTAAATATTAAATTGAAAACAAACCATACACAGATGTAATTATGATTGTTTCTAAAATAGCAATCTAAATACTCGTAAATATTATTTTAAAGCAAAAATGTTTTGTTTTTCCGAGTTTCGAATCAACCAGCAGACAGGTCCTGCTGCAACATCCACACTAATTTTTTTTCCCTGTAAAAACAGCCCTCATAATTTTCCGTACAGCCTCAGTTTAAAGCCGGAAGCGGCGACAGCCGAGCTCTAAATTGTGAAGCCCTCCACCTTTGGCGGAGTAAGCGAAGACCCAGATGGACTTCCCCTCAACAACATGAAATTTGTGACAAAATGCCGAGCCATCACCGCGGAGGCAGTGTGAAATTATGAAATTGATATTCCGCCCGCTACTACAATTACCCGGTGCCGCAGTAAACCCATCGGAGCTGCACATGTTTCCCACAAATTTCACTCAAAGTGGATTAAAAAAGCCCGCGCGCCGGGTTGAAGCCCTGCGAAGGTATCGCGCCCGGCTTGAAATTGGATCTGCTGAGTATCGAGAAATCTCGCGGCGTTATAATTCAAATACTTACTCAGGAAATTGCTGTTTAAGGTGCGGAGGGGCTTCCCGGGACAACCCTTCTGCCGCCGCAAGTGGTGGAATTATTTTCGTCGCAGATTTGTATTAAATTACGCCTCGGAACAACGAATGTCGCTGGTCTGACGGCAAAAAAAGCGGAATATGAAAAAAGGGGTTAAGAAGAGAAGAAAAATGTCGCGTTCTAAAAATTGTCAAAACTTGAAATTCTGATGAGGGATGCGGCGGTGCCACCTCCAACAGGAACAGCAAGCAGCTGGATGCCGAGCGAACTCGACTCGAGTGTCATTTTTCGTCGCGAAGATGCCTGGGCCTTTGTTGTTCTTCGTGGCCTCTTCTTCAGAATGGAGTTTCTAAGCGATGACAACTCCGTGATGCAATTCGATAGTTTTGTTAGCTGAAACTGATTGATCGTCGGGGTCGTCTGGCGACCTGCTAGACCCATTCGTGGGTGTTTTGATTTTAATCCAAGATTATCACCGCGAAGAATGTCTTCGAGATTTGGATTTTGAATTGCTGGTCCTTAAAATTTTTAGATAATTTTAATCTGTATAATTTTAGGAGATGTTATAAATTCAATTAAACTGTTGGTTGAAATATAGAATTAAATTCGTTAATTTGATACAAAAATGTCGTAAATTTGATGCAAATTGCCAACTCGCAATTGTTGATTTTTTTGAAAATACATACGACATTTTCATTGTTTTTAGAATCTAATGAAAACAATTGAAAAAAATTGAGTTTGAGGTATGCTCATGATTTTTGATGAAACTTTGTAGGAATGTCCATTTAGGGTCAAATCAAAAGGGACGGATATGCATTACATTATAACAATTTGTCCAGTCGCTTATATTTCCTGAGTTATTTAACTTTAAAATTCTGAAAAGTGATAGTTTTTCGCCGCAATTTCTCCATATTCCCGCAATCTTTTGGTGGAAATTATGGAAATATCTTAAACTAAAAATTTTCCCACCGGATTTCTGTAAAAAATTATACACTAGTGCTGAAAATAAGAAACATTTTATTTTACTTCAATTTGTCATGTTATAAGAAGACAAATGCGTGGTTGTCACCGTCGATAAGTCGAAAAAGACATTTATCTTTAATTCATCTATTTCAAAGATTCTTGAAGAATTTTTTGGAATGAAAAGGTGGAAATGTCCTTAATTTAATGTATTTATACAATTTGCAACGAAAATTTGTGGGAATATGCAAAAAATCATAACAGCAAAATGTCAACTTTCGAAATTTTAAACATAAATATCTCGGGAAGTACAAGTGGGCAACAAATTTTTTTGCAAATTCGTCACTTTTGACTCTAAATGAACCCTTCTGCAAAGTTTTATCAAAATCCGTGAGGACACCTCAAACTCAATCTGTTCCAACAATTTATATAAAACTAGTGAAAGGTAAAAGTGAAAGAAATATTACACAAAATAAATTAAATTTCCGAAACATGTAGTCTTATATCATAAGATCCTTGACTTATGAACTATGTAAAAGAATTCGTGAGGTGAGTTTCCTTTTCTGGACGGGAAAAACAAATTTCCCGAAACTAATCTGGAATGTTATGAAGTTAGTTTAGTGGCACGTATTGCTGAGAAACACAAAGTTGAGTAATCTTGATACTTCGTTAGTCTTTCTGTTCAAATATTCGCAAATAACCCGAAATAAAGTGCGCATCTGAGAAAGTGTTTCAGATTTGCCAGAGCATAGAGAAACGAAATTCAGATGAGATTTTATCCTCGTCCCTGGTACGCAATTTTCTAGAAACCCAAATCTCGTCACTTCTGCTTGAATCTCCCCGGAGGGAGGGGCTTTAAGCGCGGCCAAATCAAATCAGCATTGACTCCGTTCTGAATTGAGTTTTCACTCGAACAAAAGAATAATTTTCCGGTGATAGAGGCACTGCGCTGCGAGGAGCCTTTTTCGGCGCCGCGCCAAATGTGGATCCATTCCCATGGTGTTGGCGCAAATTGAATTATACACTCGAAAAGGTCTACAAATTGTACACAAATCATATGCCTCTGCTTTTTGAGCCCTTTTCAAACCCTTTCGCCGGGGATTGCTTTCATGTTCGCACTCCAACCGCCGACCCTTGTCGACGTTTTGTCTCCGGCGATGAAATTGTAATCAGTTGGAGCGATAGACCTGTCAAGCTGCGGAGACCGCGCCAACAAAAGCGAGAGCAAAAGGTAAACAAAATCTAGGGCCTAGGATTTGGCTGACGCCGCTGAACTTTTTCGGGCTGTCAAATATTTATCACCTCCTCCTGGGCTCTATTATTCCTGTCGGGCTAATCCACTTCGAAAAAGGATTTGTATGTGCGGCGGCACAGAAAATTTGAATGAAAGCCGACCTGAATCCAGGAATCAATCATCCTTTGGGCTTGTAACGACAGTGTGATCCGGTCCTGGCCCACTCCCGCTGGAACATCAAACAGTACTGGATTTCGTGCGTATTAAATCCAAGGATTTGATCAGCTCCTCGAAAAGAAATTACATTCAACAGATGGTGAGTTATGCTATACATCGGCCAGAAAGCCTCCTAAGTCCCGACGCCACATGCACAAACATTTGCTTAAGGTCCTGTCGGCTCCGTGACTGACATTTTCACTCTGGAGGGTCCTTCGGGGCCCTGAATTATTTTATTAGTTCGATACTTTTGATGTGTTTGAGTAAAGGATTCAGACGGGATCCGGAGATTTTTCATATTTCTAGGGAAATCGGCTCGATATTGATTCGCCCGACTTGAAATGGTTTTATTGATAGACAAATTTATTTGACACGGCTCCCATCGACGACATGCTGCAGATGGCTATAAACGAGCCCTGAAAACGCATAAAAGGCAAAGAGGGACGCTTTTATTAAACTTCTATAAGTGGGAATTCGGCGTGCGGTATTAAACGGAAATATGCGGTATATGAAAAGAGTCGAACAGTTGCCATTTGATGCCGATGAATCGATGAGTGTCGCAACCGCGTTATCTCAGTGACCTGAGTGAAAAAAGCATTTCTTTTTTAAGACATATCATCCATATTTATACCCACATATAATAGACATGCTTTAAAAGCAATGTTTTCAAAGAAAATATAAAAACGTATTTATTATTACTTCCGCAAAATAAATAAACATTTGATCACGATCGATTTTATTGTCCCCTCTTTAAATTTAATTATTTTACGATTTCATAAATTAGTCACGACATTACTCATAAAAAGTAGCATGTCGTGTAAAACAACATATTTAGCAGTCAATGGCGGTTTTTAAATGAAATATTTCCCCAGAAATTATTAGTATGGTTACTTTTAAAAAGGTAAAGTTTTCTTTAAAAATGATGAAACAAAAAGGATCAATATATTATTAAAATATCAATTTTGTAGAGTCAGAGCAGTTATCAGTTGGCTAATTAAATAAATAAATTTGAAGAGTAGTCTGTATTTGCAAATCGTTATTGTATCTCCTTCGTATTAGTATTAATAACCTCAAAAGGCAACACTCATTTCCATAATATTGTTAATTTTTCGATGAAGCTTAGGTATTTTTAGAAAAATTATTTTATTTTATTATTTCCTCCACGTTTTGGTATAGATTTATTATGAGGAAGCTTTGTTAAAAAAAGTTTAACATTTTAAATATTCAGTATTGATAAATATATAAATTAACATAAACTAATTTAAATTAGCAAAAAATGGTTATACCTACCTACTTGGCGTATTCAAAAATTAATCGGAGTATTCTAAAAATACCTCTCAAAAATGACTGGGTTAAACCGAAACCGGCCTTAGCGACTAGTTTTAAAAAATCTTACCTACACTGTTAATTTACTTATTAGTGCATTATTGCTTTACATAATTAATATTTTAATAAATCTATAGAATTTCATTTCCAACCAAATCAGGTTTTTAAAAAACGGTAAAAGTGTAATTTATTATTTGTAACCTTAATTTGCTCGAAAATGTCAACCTGATTCAACTAAAAAGCTTAATTAAGAAAATTTGCGTTAATAATATTGGGAAATTATCCTTAAATCAAGAAGTTTCAAATGCAGTTAATAAATTTATCCAAAATAAGAACTTGATCGTAATACGAATTAAGGGCAATAGAAGTCAATGTGAAAAGCATATGTTGCAAATACAAAGCGGCTCCGTACCTATCATATAAAATAATAAAATAAAATCATAATCAGATCAAAACAAAAATATTTAGAAGAGATGGCATACTTATACTATTTAACTTAAATACAAGTTTGAAATAATAATCGAATAATTATTTATAATATTGAAAACCAAATCAATGGCTCAAACAAAACTTTTACCCCTAAGGGTCCAAAATATATTGATTACAAAGTATACTGTCTCCAAACCTCTCTCAAACAATTAGAAAGCCACTTTACCCACAAAGAAACGAAGGCAGTTCAAATAAAGTCTTTGAGTCGTTACAGCAATCTTTTCAAGATAAAACGGCTACTTATCATCCATCCTCGGAGCACTTGACGAAATATCCGAAAAGTAAACACAACTCGAAATCACTTACGCTCCGACAATTCCTTGTTTATCCCCCCGAACGCAAGCGATGTGCCCCAGAGGAGCATGCAGACAGAAGTTGACAATGCCAGAAAAAAATCTCCAGTACCGTCGCGCACTAGAAACAATCTAAAAATCAAATAATTCCCCCCTCCCACGCTTTATTTGCCCACTTACAAAATCATTTCAGTACTTGGATTGTAACTTTCATCCCCATCATCATTCATTCACCCCTCAGCAACGGCCCTAACCTTGGATTTTGGAACATTTTCAACTGCTCGACAAGGGGGTCCAGAAACCTCCCGCAGGAGTCACGAAAGCCGGGCCTACCGAGGGCCATGGGGGCTGAGTCAGAGGGATTTTTCGGCGGGGGCTGCATGTGCACGAGCCCCAGGAAGCAGGCAGTTAGCAGGAGTAGCCGGCGTGCGTTTGTCAGGGTGTCATTATCCCGGTGGGAGTAGATGATGACTTCGAGAAAATCATCTGGAGAAATGTAATTTTGTCAGATCTTCTCGCCCTGCATCCGCATTTCCATCACAAAGGGGAGGATGCCGCAACTGAACCGCCACCCCGGACTTAGCCTGCTCTGGAATGAGTCCGGGAACTACTAGGGTTTGAGGGAATTTTACATTTTCATGAATAACCGGGCGAGGGAGGGTGCAAAAAGCGATCATAACACCACATGCCTGCAAGATTTAGTTGATTGCATTCGGCCGCCCCTGCCAAAACGAGGGCTACTCGGAGCCACCCCAGCGCTTACCCAGAACAAGCCGCGGCGCCACCCCGAACGACCCGAGCCCACCGCCCACCACCCACCTTCAACCTTTTGTTGGCAGGGCGAAATTTATTTTATGACTATCGCAGGATTTTCATTAATGAAAAATTCGCCCCCGCCCCGTAGGCGCGTTGGTGCAGCTCTTAAAACCCAAGTCGTTGCCTGAAACCGTGAAATCTGCAGCAATCCGAAGCGAATTTTTCAATGTTTACCATCTGGCTCACCCCTTCTGTTTGCGTTTCAAATTCGACCGCGTAATGTGATGAAATTTTATACTAAATGGGTTCGGCCGACGGACCGCGTTGATAAGTCGCGCAAATTGCGATGATGTGGATAAGGTAAACAATTTGCATTTGCCTCTAGCGCTACCCAGAACTTTGTCTGACTGAGAATTTGCGATTTTAGCTGGCACCCTCTAAACGGTTCGGTACACTTTTACCACTGCGTCGGAAATTTTTAGACGTTCCAGAGTCCAGCCGGCGTATTTAACTGACTTTTTCAAAAAGATCTAATAAATAACGTGATGTCAAGGATAAGCAGGGTAGAACAAAATATTGATTTCAAATTATTCCAAATAATGGGACTTATTCTGCTAGTTTCGAATATAGCGATGAATAGAATCGCATCCCGTATAACAATTTCCTTTCTAGTCTTACTTTCCTCTTTAATAAAAAATTCAGAATTTAAACAGAAGGAAAATTTAAAGTGTAAAAACTTATAAACTTTCAAAATTTTCCAAAATACCACCAAAACCGTTGTTCATGTTTTCACAATTTCTTTCATTTTCTTTAAAAACTTTGCTATAGAAATCAAATTTATATCACATGCAATAGCGACAAAAAACCAGCGATCGCCAAATAACGAAGCCGAAAGTTGTTATTATAGCGATTTTTGTAACTACTTTTACATAGAAGAATAAGAAGTATGTCAAAAACTACTACGATAGCGATTCCATAGCGACTCGCTGTGTTTAGCATAATAAATCCCAATATTTTTAAAAGACGAGTTATTCTACAAAGAAAAATCAATGAAACGCGATTTATATTTATTAACCATTTCACTATAGTGACAAAAGTAATCTTCTTTAAAAAAGGTCTGAACTAACTTCATTTTCTATTCGGTTTGACCATTATAACAACGATTTATATTTTCATGTTATTATACTATAAAAACGCTTTAATTTATTGCAATGTTTTATTTTCAATTTACAAAAACTGTCATTCAATATTACGCTTCTGGAACCTTCAGAAAGAGGAAGCTTTTGTGTAATTTATTTAATTGTTCATTTCATCATTTTATTTCCTAAAATACCCTTTCCGAACTAAAGCAAGAGGTCAGTTTAATAAAATTTAGTTTAAGTAGCTTTTGAGGACACAAACTCTTGCTGAAATTTTTCCTGCTTTTTATCGATGTAGTGTAGGTATAATAAAATTAAGTATTTTCTTTTTAAATTGCTGTCGAATACGCTTAAGGTGCAAAAGTGCTTAGATGTTTTAATTTTTAATTTTTAATTAATATGGAAAATTAGATAGATATCACAATTTACATAAAGACGATATTAACATGTTGATAGTACTCATTAACTAAATAAAAAAGGTTATTATTTAGAATTACACATGTATGTATTGTTTCAAAGACACATTAAGGTCATAATTAAAAGCAATAGTGCGTGTTCTCATTCTAGGTCAAATGCGACGTGCCCTCACGAGCTGTCTTTTATCAGTCGTCCACACACGAAATTGGAAATTCCGCCAGTTAAATCCAATGAAGCAGTGATCAAAGTGTAATTGAACTCTTGCCACTTGTGCTGAAACGGAAAACGCTAGTCGACTGCGGCTCTAAGAAATGCCCTAAAATTTCCTAATTGCCTTTTTTTCCAATCAAAAATCAAAAGGATGTGAAAACCTAAATAAACCCACCACACGAATCAAATCAGGCAGATGTCGCAAAAGATCTGCCGCAATCGTTTGCATTAAGTTTTCGCCTGAGTGCGTTCCGAAAGACGTTTCTCATAATTGCAGCTCGTGACGTGCGCCCCCGCCCCAAGGACTAGGCGCCCTTCCGCCCTCGATGTCATAAAACTCATTTTCCAATATCGCGCACACAAAAGTAAAGGGGGACAAGTCTCATAGGGGCGAATGGTAATTTGGGCATTTGCGTAGATCAGCTCCCAATTTTTCTTCTTGATTTATAACCCGCAATTAATCCAGGCAAGCTCCAGTGGTTCCTCCCCCAAAAGATAGAACGTAATTCGCTGGCTGTGGAAGTGCCGCGCAAGGGACGTTTTACAAAATATATGGCTTATTTTGAAGCAATTTTCAAAATTGGAGTTTCTAAAATTCAGCAGCATGCGCTCTTCCTAGCCCAAATTCCGCCGCCTAATTCGCGTGAATAATGGGCTCTAATAGCAACCTGTCGGCCACTCGTGGGTCAGGCGTCAATTATCGACTTCGTAGCCTTTTTCACGCAGACAGCCTCTGAAAGATCGATTACCACTCGAAAGGGAAAGTACTCGCCATCGTCCGTCTGAGCGGGACTATTAAGCGTCTTCAAGACGACACTTCCAGGAATCGGGCAGGCATCCGACGGCGAGTGTGGCCCAGCCCGGAGGGTTCCTCTTTGATTGGAACAAAAGGGCCTAGCTGGCTTGCGTCTATCGCCTGTTCTATCATTTTCGAAGGACGGAGCCCTAACGCTTATTACAACCTGTCCTTATCATGACAGGTGCTTATGACATAGGTTCGGAGATTTTATCTCCTTTTTGTCGTTTTTTGCGTTTTGTCTTTCATCGGGCCTCCTGCGGAGAGTGGATCCGATCCGAATAGAAGCAAATGTGGCAGGTGGATAAATAAAAATTGGCAGTTTCCATTGATTTTGTCTTATGGTAACAAGGTCTAATTTCGATTTTGATACCTGAAACAGACACGAATTAATCGAATTGCTTACCTAATGGGAAAATTAATCTTATATGAATTATTATTTTTGATTTTGATTTGCTTTTGGTGTTTATTTTGATTTTTCTGTTCCGGAAATTAACCACGATATTGTAGATAATTTTTCGTATTCAATATCTTCCTCTTTCCAGTTTCTATCTTCTGCAATTTACTTATTTATTTATTTATTTCCCTTAATACAAGCTACAATTAATTGTGGCTACATACGATACTTTGTTTTTCTCCAAAATTACTATTACACGAGGGACTCATTTTGGGATTTATAAACGCACGCCGGAACTCAAATAAGTACATACCTATTGATTGTGATTGTCCGCAACTGTTGTCTTTATTTATGATATCTGTTCCTCTCCCTGGTCTGAGTCGATTAGAATATTAAATACTATATACCTTATTATCGCTCTAATTACGGACTACCTTAAACCAGTCACATCTATCGCCAATTTGATAAATCTACATCACGATATTTTTGATTTTAATTTATCTTGCCCAAAATTGAAAAATCTAAGTACTAAGTAAGCTTTCAATTTTCTAATCTAAACTAATAGATATTGTATGTCTCACTGCAATAAATAACTAAACAAATAGGTAAAGCTAATAATTAATTTTAAAACCCTAAGGTAGAGACTGTCACAAATGTAGAAAAGCGGTAATATTTAAAATTCTATAATCGAGTTTTCTTCAGCACCTGAAAAGTTATCGTCGGTTTTTGAGACACCCTAGAAAAAGAGAAAACTTGTTTCAAATGAAGTTGTTTAAAATCCCATTAAAACTTGTCTGTTAAATTTTGAAGCACTATAATTACCAACGTAGTTTTACTAACAATTTAATTTTAATCTTGAGTAAGGTACACATAAACTGCGAAAACCCAATCAATGGTGTCGTAATTAACGAATTTTCCTGCATCAACAAGTTCACTATGACTCGAGTTCATCTGAATCGTGCGTTTATTGCCGTCCAGAAATCACGCTTCATTCTGTCTGTCATAAAGCGCCCCTGCACCTGGCTGTGAAGGTCTTGTTAGCAATTCACCGACAAAATCACTTTCGTGGTCTTAATCTGAAATAAACGAAAGAAAATCCACAGACAAACGAGAGCAGGCCTCCTTCCAGCACTCCTCATCTTGAAGGCTCCTCGCAGCACAATCGAAAATTTTCGATAGATTACCATCGCATGGACCGAACCTCCGGCCTGGAGGCTGGCTGCATTCATCCGCAGGCAGATAGCCCCGGGCATCGAAGTCTTCCCGATGAAATTAATGTCTTGAATTATCCCGAGATAAAATCTGGCTGGGCGTCCTCCCGGATTGATCCATTTATCCAGGGCGAGTAATGTGTGCTCAGATGAATTACAATGAGCCCCGGTGAGCGGCATTAAAGCGAGGCTCACAATTGATGCGAGTGGAGGAATCGGGCAAATGGATTTTTTTTTCCCGTTTTTTAAATTAATTTCCCCCGGCAGATTATGCGCTGCCAACAGATGGGATGCTGTGAAGAATGAATGCCCCGACCGATGCGATGGAGCTTTGCTCAAATTCCCTCATAAGTAATGAACGATTCTTCTGTTTGCAGTTTTTAAAATTTCGAGAGGGATGACGATAACATGGGAACTGGAGCAGTTGGGAACCCAGATACCTTTGAATTTCAGTTCCGATCGGCGAAATGAGTTATGAATATTTTAAAATCTCTTTAAATCTGCGACCCTCAGCCTCTTCCCTCATTCGGAATTAACTAACTGAAGTTATTTATTCCTGAGGCTGCCTTTAATTAGTGGCTCGAAAAACGAAAAAGATCCTGCTTGCGGAGAAGTGGTTAATTAAGCCCAATTACCGTCCCAGCGGTAGAAATGAATACGATAACCTTATTAGGAGGGGATTTCTAGGAATTAAATAACAAGATATATTTCCTCCAAATAGCCAACATTCCTCAAGTTTCCTTACTCCTTAGGCGTAACTTGAGTCCTTAAATGTCTTTCTTGGCCCGGTCGGTGTTCGGGTACCCACCCCAAATATTTTCTCTCGTGAAATTCAACATATGCGCTGCTGTGCGTACCATCCGCAAAGAACGTTCGCCCAGCCCTAAATTAAGGGTAGAAGCGAGGATATGTCACAGATCAAAATTCCCAAGAAGTCTCAAACGATACAAAGAGGGGACCGAACAACGCATTCAAGTGAAATATTTTCCCGCAGCATATTTTATAAGATTCCGATCAGAAGCCGGTGGACTGACATTATTAAGAAAGGATTTCGGGCATGTTCAAGCCGCTAACACAATTAATCCTTAAACACCATTTGATGCATCATTTAACAGCTCCCTCTGACAGACAGGCAAAATAATGACATTCGGATAACGCCAGGACAATGCACCGTGCTCGATTATTAAACGGAGCGAAAGGTAATGGGCTTGAGGGGGTTTTATTAGTCAGCAATAATTATTATGATGTGCTGATAAAACTAGAGGGATCTAAAAATGCATATATCATCTGCATATTTTTACGAAATTGAAGTCGTCTGTATGGTATTTTGATACAAAAGTAAAAATAGGACATAATAACGCTAACGATGAACAATAGCTTTTCATTTCTATTTTATTTAATTTTAGAACAGTTTAATCTTTAATTCACCCCAATAAATATTATTATGTTTAAATCCTCACTGCTATTTTTAGTACAATTTGTTTCTTTAATACTTTCTTTTACGATCATTCATAAGCGTAGATAATTTCTCAAGTTTTAGAGTGTAGTCTATCAGAATGTATGTATGTATGTATGTATGTATGTATACCTATTTCTAAAATATTTTGTTGGTTTTTAATTTTCTAATGATCACTTAACTCATTGAAACAGTTGACGGTTTAAAAATAGTTATTAGAATTTGTTAATGAAGTTTAGTGCCTGTTCGTATTGTGAGTAAAATTTATTCACTGGCTAATTCCGTTCAACCTTGAATATCGAATTTTCAATTCCATTGTCAACAGAGGTTTTTATTACCTCTTTTTCACTGTCCATAATAAATATTTAAAAAAATATATTTATGTATTATATATTCTTAGATTTGAACTTTTTTCTTCTTAGAGTTAGTTAGACATAATCTGAAGTAGATCATAAACATAAATATTACAATGTCTCCATAGTGTGCAAGTGATATTTAAAGATGTTGTATTTGAAGTCTCAATAAAGTTTACTTGTCTTGACTTCTAACAAAAACCACGTGTAGGTGATTATGCTAGTTATACGTATAGTTACAAAATTATGCTCAAACCGTAAACAGTGAAAACCTGTCGATCAGCTGTAGTAAGTCAACAAGAAAGGTAAAATTTTATAAAACTGGAAACGCTGAAACGTGAAAATTGCATGAAGTCCAGTAACCGGTTGCTTAGATAACTTCAGCGATTGCGTTGGTCGCGCTGCTTTCTTTGGAGGAATCTCCTTTGGCAGTCTTCTTTTCGTCGAAGCAGACAATGGTTGACCCACCTACCGCCAGAGGAGGGGGTTACTCAAGAAGCGGAAGTGGCTTACTTTAATTTGCAACTTTCTTAAGTAACCTGCTCCGTTTTCAAAAGCCGACCGGCAAGTGCAAAAGTGATGATCAAATTCCTGCTTAGCATTCCATTAGAGTAAAACCTAATTAAGCTAATTCTGATAAATAGATCTGTGTCTGCATGAATCATTCTAATCACAGACCCCCAGAGCTGCGCTTCCCTCCCCGGGAGCTTCTGTTAACAAGAAGCAATTGCCTCCCCGCTTTAAAAAGCCTCCCGTGGGCGCAATTTATTTTCTAGGTGCAGAGTGGCTATGTCTTGCTACATAACGCAGAGTAACGCAACCTTAAGGAATTCGTTCGTTTCAGCTGTCGAATAGTCGAGTCCCGAGTCCCGGGTCCCGGCTCCCGGCTCCCGGTTGCGAGGTATAGTCGTATAATAATACCTTCCGGGAAGAGCTCGGGAACAAACGGGTTACCCTGTTTGCAGAGGGTGGTACTCGCTGGCACTGCTCCCGCCGCTCTTGGCCTTGCCTGACGACGACAATCAGAGGCGGTGAAAGATGTTAATTCATTTAAATTGCAAATTCATCCGGGCGTCCTGCTCCTCCCCCGGAGCACTTTTAATCTCCGGAATGGATCTTCCTTGCCACGAGAGCACCTTTGGCTCGAAAAGATGCTCCCAATCCCTCTTGGAGTGGCGGCGGGCGTGTGGGAAGGAGCAGGAACCTCTTTGAGTGTTTCTTCGATTGAATTTCGTGTTTTCTCAGAATTAAGTGGCGAAGGGGATGATTGTCGAGATTTTTTCATTTCTGCAGATGAAGTCTGTGACGAGCTTTTATGGGTTAGCGGAAATAAAATTTTTGCAAAATAACAAATTTTATGGGATCAACGCATGCCGTAAGTACTTGGAGGTCGTAAACTAAATTTTATAGCATCGCCACCAACAGGCGGATATTGCTGCCCTCGAAAGCTTTTTTAATCAGATCAAACTCAGCTGGACATTATAGAAAGAAGAACTGCGGCGTGATATAGATCAGGACTAGCGTTAAAAATTCTGAAAGAAACGAAATGTATTTTTCGTGAAAAAAACCAATCATTGGTTTTTTTCCGTTTTATTCAAGAAAAATTGGAAAAAAACATATAATAAATTTCAAGAAAAAAACAAGAAAATTTGAAAAATTCAGTTTTTTTCGATGAGAAATGTTTTTTTCGGAAAAGTATAATTGAAAACTATCCATATTATTTAATTTTGAAAATATTTGTGCTGTGGATACAAACTAAATATAAAATATATCTACAGTACATACAAAAAAATTAATTATATATTATACTAATTGAAAAAAATTATTATTTATACAACAACAATTAATAACGAAATGAGGTTTATGATAGGCTTGGAAAGCAGTTGGAATAAATGCAAAACCGAATTTTTTTTAGGTGATTAGAAGATTTCACGTTGTTTTAGAATTTTTTCAAATCGACACGTTTTATTCGTTTTTCTCCGCTTTTTTTCCGTTTTTTTCCGTTTTTTTCGTAAAAGCTTTGTAAAATTCGATGACAAGCTTTTATGTTTTTTTCGAATAAAACTTGATAAAAACAAGCTGTTCGGAAAAAAAACGGTGATTTTTCATGCTTTTTTCAACGCTAATCAAGACGCAATAAACTACGATTCTTTTTAAGTTTCCGGCAAAACACCTAGACATTTTTATTTATTCCTGAAGGATTACGAGGCGACACTTTAATGCAACATAATGTTAAAGTTTCCCGATTTTTTAAATTTAGTTCTATGTATGCTCTATATTTTTATTTTTATGAAGACCTAAATATTGACACCATTTTTTAAAACATGTAATAAACTCAAAGCATTTTCATTACCGAAAAAGCTACTTAGTTGCATTTTAGTGAATTCGCTTCAAATTTATTCTGCCCCAAATTGCCTTCCTTTTTCTCTTTTTCTGTAGGAAAACCTTTGCCAGTAAAACCCCTTTAAGCGCATAACTAAAGATTTATTGACGTTGTTGAGCTTTTCTGCATGCTCCTTTTTCGTCTACAAATTATCGGAAACTAAAATGTTCTGGAAAAAGTGCACAGAACGCTGCAATACGCTCCTCCGTTGTTCCTGTTAATAAAAATGTAATTATTCTTGAGCACGCCACCATAAAATTTAATTGCCCTGGCGAAATTGTTCTTCCCGGCCATGCCAAAATATGCTGATGGAAGCAAATTTCCAAATTTTCCTTTTAACAGTAACATTTTTGTTTATGGACGGTTTATTGAGATGTGAAACTTTCAACGGAAGGTGGATTTAGGTCACTTAAGACGGGCTGGGCGTAGAACATTTTACTGAACAAGGAGCTGCAACTGATAGTGCACTGCACTAAACGGCAATTCTAAGACCTGCATTTTTGATTGTCGCATTATGGGATTTAAAACTTAGGCTGAATGACGAAATGCAACAACAACAGATATGACACTCACTTTCTACAGCTTAAGAAAACAGAAAACTAAAACTAAAATGAAAAGCAAGAAAACATCTTTGAATGGATTCTAATAAAAACGAAGTATAATTTATTATAATGCGATGTTTCTTGCATAAAATCTCTCAATTTTTTTTTGAAAGCATATTAAATTAATAACTATAGATGGTAAGTGAAGTAATTAATTAAAAAAACAAAAGTAATATTCAATGGAAAAAAATTATTAGATGTAGTTGCTACTCACTGATAAGAACCAGTTTTAGGAATAATTGCAATATCCGAAGAATAAGAAAAACCGAATTTTTTTTTCAGTCTTCCAAGGAAATGCAAAAACGCAACTTTTATTGACGTTATTCATTTGAACTTAATAAAAACGAGTATGAGATTTGTAAAAATTGCGCCAAAAAATATGCAATGAATAGGTATAAAGTAAAACCAGTTTAATTTAAGAATCATATTATAAAATCTCGACTTGATGCTTTTCGTTTCGCTAAAATAATTTATGCATTCAATATTTAATTGTGCTTGCCATGGTATGTAAAATTTCATTTTGAAAAATTGTAAGGTTTATGAGCTATGAGACTATGTAGCGGTCACGATAAATTCTTCAGAGATACAGATTCATTCGTTCTTCTGCTAATTACTCATAATATGCGCAAAAATAGTAAAAAAACCAATCGTTTGTTTCGTTTTTTCAGTTTTCTTATTAAGTTTTTTTTAATTCATTAGTTTAAATTGATGCATGCCCCAAAATTGCTTCGAACAAATGTATAAATATTCATTTATTGCATAGCCAAGTTGACTAAACTTTTTTTTCTTCCGGCCTTGACTTTATACATCACTTAAAATTTGAAAACTATTAAAATATACATCTAGGCAAATATTTTACTAACACCATCGACTTTTTTTATTCAAGCTCAAATCTTTTGTAAATTTTAATTCTACTAATAGTTTGATTGATCACTTCTGAGCAAAAAAATAATAAGAATTGTTTGTTTTTTTGTTGAGAACCATCTTAAAATGAGTTTGAAATAAAAACGATCCAAATATTTGACCTTGCACTGATAAGATCATGATTTCATTTATAAATCGATTGGTTCGAAGTGTTGAAAATATGTTAATTTTATGGTTGGAATCCACAAATGAATTCCGCGAAAGTCTGCCATAATAACTTCTTTCGCTGAGTGCCACGAAAACCACTGATCCGATCAACATTACCAGTTAGAGCGTCTTCATTTCTTTTAATCTAATTCACCTCATGTGCTTGGGAATGTTTCTCCACTTAGCATCGCGCGCATGCTCTAACGCTTCTCAACAGTTCGCTTAATTACTTAACAATGAATTTGCAATTTTAATGATTGGGACGAGCTGAGATGTTAAATTGCTCGAAGACTTCTAACGTCTGGCGCTCGGGAGCCACTTCTTCAGGCACATTGTTACAGTTCCGGCAACCATTAAAAATGTGGGAACTTGCTAGTCTCAATTCAGAGGCCTATGCCAACAAACGACGCCTACCACCTGCGCAAACAGCGCGCGGCGCACCTCATTAACTGCCTTGAGCACAACTCCAACTCGACTAAAGCGCTCCACGCGAGAAGAATGAAGCAATCGACGAAGCCCAGACAGACTGTTTTGTTTCTTCGATCAGTCTGTCGCGGCGGCCCCAAGCTAGATCCAAGCCCCAGTGAATCTAATGAAATAATAACACACCTCGAAGTGCTCGCGAGTCGTGGAAGAACCGCAGAAATAGCCGAGAAAATGTCTAACGTGACATACATTCGAATTGGGAACTCAATTGTCGTGAAGACTGTCGCGAATCGCTCCAGTGATGTGCATAATTCAACCGATTTGGTCTTTTTGTTCGACAACGCCGGGGATGCGCACGTGAAAAGTTCGATCTCGATCGCCCTAACGATCGCCGCATGCGCGTTTCTGTTGAGCTGCTACTCCTGCTGCTGCTTCAACGGATTTTCCAGCTGGACGCGATCGTACCGTTTTCGATCGCGTTTCGCGAGATCACCGTTCACCGAGCAGACCACCAGATGGCGGCAGCACCTGCGCCAGCAACGTCGTCAGGCCGAAAGGGGCAGTCGCCTGGGTGACGAAACCGGCGACGAGCCTCAAGGTTAGCACAACAAGTTTTGTTTACATTCTGGACACAGCGCCGAGACCTTGTACAAACGCCACAACTAGAAAATGCGTTGTATTTATGGCTGCATTTCGATGTCTTCCAGATGATTTTCATTTCCTTGTTAAATATAGTGCTCTCATAAACTTACGCACTTTTATAGGTTGACGAACACGCAAGAACAATTTAAAACTTTTGTTTACTCATATTATTGTCTCAATTTACATAGAATTTTAAGTAAACGTACATAAATTGATCTTAGCAACAATTTGCATTCAGAAGATGTGATACAACCACGTAAGTAAAAGTGATTGATAACTATATAAATCGTCATTAAATTCAAAAACAGATTACCTAAGGAAGAAATTGAAAAAGTGAATTTAGTACAACCTTAAATTAATACTTCCAATCTTCCATGCTGTAAGCGAATAATTTCAACCTGGAGCTCGTTTTCCAAGTTGAATTTAAACCAGAATAACACCTCCAGGGTGTTTTATGTTTCAAAACAGAATTCGACGAATGCGTTGTTTTCATTCGACGTCAGCTTGAAGTGGGTTTTGTCTACACATATAAAACTTGTTTTGTTTTTATTAGTAATAGGAAAAAAAAACAATCTTTTAAATTCTGCGGATTGCAATTATGCAATGAGTAATCGTTTATCTTGGAGCTCCTTGCCAGCACAGAATTCAAATGATAATATACTTAATTATTATTATTTATTAAGCTTCCGTAAGTGTAGCAAGCACTATTCCAATCAAAGTACATACTTCGGTCGTGTTTGCCATTTTCTACTTATTGAATATCTTTAATATTTTCTTTATTTATGCACACTTAAATTATAAAGGAATGACGCCTCTTAGATAATAAATAATTGTGCAGTAATTTCTACGATTAACCAACACTTATAGTTTTGACAAATGCAATCGCGTTTAATTTAAATTTTTAACCACAATACAGAAATTCGTGCCACATTCAATACAGGTTTTGCAAACATTTTGCGGTTTGTAGTAGTTCGTGCAATTTTATCAGAACTTAGAGTAGTTTCTGATATATATTTTACCTTTTTATGGATTCGTGGAAAATTTTGTTGAGTAAAGAGTTTAAATGTTCCTCTGACAAAGCTTAATTTGCTCTGATTCTATTGTTTCGTTTGGCTTTCATTACCCACCAGACTGAAAAAAGTAAACAAGATATTGAAATTTAAACAAAATTTAAATGTCGTTGACACCCATGGCAACAATAAATAATTTCAAACAAATATTAAGAATAAGTTTTCATAGTCTATATCTTTAATGTAGCATTTTACTTTTTTTTTAAATAAAAACAAATGCATGTAATTATTTTATGTATGCAGCTACATTATGTACCTTAATCAATGAATTTCTAAATAAAACGATCCAATTATCTACAGTACGCGTAGCGATGACTGACCTAAATCAAAAAAGGTGTGGTGCGGTGCGTTAATCATGCAAATCGAAAGTTTTCTACAAAAAAGAAAAAGTTGGTTTCAAAAGCAATTATTTGAGTAGCACGAAGCGTAAATAACAAAGAAGACTGAAGACGCTGAAGAGAGCTTTGAAGCGTGAGCAGCTTATTTTATGGAAATGCATAGCGTTAGGCAAATCCTCAGTGGCTTACAAAAATACGGGCAGACTTACAAGTTAAGACTAATGTTTTTATTAACTCTTAAAATTTATACGAAATATGGTGAAAAATAATATTAATTTGATGAGATACGAAACACAAAAGTTATATCAGGTCTTCAAAGTAGATCCGTTTTATGGTAAATGTAATGGTAGAAACAATATTTTTACTTTGCCTAATTAGTAATAGTCTCATAATTAGCAAAATCGTTCGCCATTAGAAATGCTACAGCTAGTCATGCGTAAAAATTCAAGTTCAAGGTTGTTTGGTAATTAATTAAGTTTTGTTGATGTCGTGCTAAGCATGAGTTGCACTAAATCGACTTTGTAAGGTACGTATTCCAGCAGACCAAACAACGTAATTCTGAGACTATTTCCGTTCACCTAAGGGCTAAAAATGTGATAATGTCCTTAAGTGAAGAAGTCGAGTTCCCACAACAGAAAAGATACCTCGCCTGCCGGAAATCCTTTCAAAGCAGAACCAAAAAATACGAGCGTGATTCCATCCAACAAACCGAGCTGCCCAACCTTCCTGCTTCTATCCGCCAGATCTGGCTAATGGCAAAGACGGCGGCGTTCCAGAATTTATGGCCGCAGGAAATAAGGTCGACGCGGACAATGCAAAGGTCAGTGCGAAAGGAGGTGCCTTTCCGCTCCTCTTTCCCGAGATATCCGACTTTAGTTTGATTTCCTCGAAGTGAACCCTAATTTATTGCCAAATGGAGCGCTCACCTTTCCCTGGGCGTTCTGGCGACCTCAGACACCTCGAAAACGTGCAGGGCCTTGGGTGGATTCGCGCCCTGAAGACGGTCACAACGAATTTAATATTAAGGAATCTGTCATCGCCCCGCAATTCGGCTCATTGCTATTCATTTATTCAGTCGCCCAATAAATCATCGTAATTGTGATTAAGTGCTATCGCAATGAAGTCTAAATGAATTGCCCGGAAAATGGAGGCGCAGCCTTGGAGGACCCGTCGAGGAGGTTCTCAACGAGGCTCGAGGAGCAAATCATGTTCATTAAGAGTACATAGAAAAATGCTAATGTGATGAGCCTTGCGGGGCTGCTGCGGCTGCCTTCGCGCGGAGCCTCCCGGTTCAGCCATCCGGCCAGGAATTTTAATGTCTTCTTAAAGTCGGTTATTAAATTTATTCCTGGGCGCTCGTAGTCATCAATCAGGAATTTATCTTATTGATCATTAGGGGCTTTAGGAGCCATAAATTCTTGCGGTGGGCGCGATCCTTCGCAATGTGTGGATCCTTCGTCTCAAGGAACCTCGCTTTAATATTCATCAAGAATTCTACCGAACGAATTCTTCCGAGAATTATTTGGCTAGTAGCGGGGCACACATGATATTGCCGGGACTGCAAATAATTAGAAAAAGTATGCATTTTGGTTAAGAAGAAACACCAAGCATTTAGTCAAGAAATAACGAACAAGTTAAAAAAGTTTCTCTACCTACTTTAGGAAACCTCATAGTTTGAAGAAACTTGAAAATCCAATGTATTTTGACGATATAATAAACACTAAATCGGAACACTGCGCATTTCTGTTCCTCAAAATATGTATGTATTTCTACTCAGTTGAGAAAAAAAGATGAGTTTTTCGTTCGATATGAATTTATTAATTTGATAGTACTCGTATACCTATTCCACACAAAAAAAAAGCAAAATTAAGATTTTCATATGATAGTGATTTTCTTACTAAAATATTTTCCTCTTTTGACAAAAAAAATAAAAATTACTAACAGAAAAACAACACACGATTGACCCAGATCATGATAAATCCAGTTGGTATTAAATCTATCAGTTCCGAAATAGATAAGAAAAGTTTTTAAAACTTAAAAACAATAAACATTGGAAGCTTCATTAATCTTTCCTAAAAAGGGCCAACAAAAACATAAGCCCAACACTCTGCAAATTTTGTTCTTATTTTAACAAATCGCATGAGGCTGTTAACCTCAGTCACTTTAAATGGAACTTTATATGGTTCTAATTTTAGTCTACACCACTTGTTATCGCTCCGTCCCACGTTGAACTAATTACCATACATTTTTCGTTTCGTGTTGCAAATAAAAAACTTTAAATTTGCTAATAATAAGTAGAAGATCCGATGAAATCATTACTTGGACTCAAGCTTGATATGCTCGTCAAATCTTGATAAAATAAGAGAAATATTTGCGCTATCAGAATTGTAATTACTTCAGTACGTAATTCAGTGGAATGGAAAATGAATTAATATCTAACCAGTTTCGAGAAATTGTTTATTCAGTTTACGCACTTGAGGAAAAACGTGTATGGGAATGAACATTTTATCTTTATAGATACTGTCGCCAACTATCCAGAATTTATAATAGATCAATTTAAACAAAGTTGTAGTTAATATGTATATTCCTATACAAAAACTTAACTTGGAATATAAATGAAAAGCAAATAAAAATTCTAACAATAAAATTTATATCAATTTTTATTTCGTTATTTCTAAATAACATTAAATAGGGATCATTAAAACTTTTAAAATTACTTTGTTAGTTTTGGATAAATTTGTGGTCAAATAAAGAGTTTATATTAATACCTTCATAATTATTTCAAACTTTATGTCGATAGCTTTAATTTAGGTAGGTTTTATTACATTTTTATAGTCTTAGGGACTGCTTCTTAAAGTCGATCCTCCTCCGTTAAACCACATAAAAACAGGAAAGTTGTATTGTTAGAAGAATAATTGAATAATTTTGTGACAGAAAACAAAAGATTAAATTGAGCAATTGAATTATTAAAAGTCCTTTAAACAAACCGATTCGCGCTAAGCAAACTGGCCTACTTCCGCTTCAGATTTAAATAAGTTTATATTTTAGAAGCCGCAAACATTAAAATTTAATTGTTTTGTTGATTTAATGAAATCTGCCTTCCCTAATTCTGCAAATTTAATGGCCAACCATTAAGGGCTGTTTGCGAATGTGCGTATTTTCTGCGAATCTCCAAATAACAATTATTGGGATTACACAAATTCGTTTATTTGCATAACAAAATAGCGCAAATAATTCAATGAAAATTCCGTGCCGTATACGTCCTCTTTGCCTTGATTTGTTTTTCACTAATGTGATGCATTTGCACGCAAAATAAATTGAATAGTTCAATCGACTATCAAAGCGATAGATTCGCTACACGAAGAATATAATATGACAAAAATGTGAAGCAGCAGCGGCAGTGCTGTTTGTTTGCATAATTAGAGTTCATTGATATTGCCTTTTATATAAATTTACAAATTTTTGCTGATGCCGTATCATTTCGGGTGCACGCATCCGTTTAATCGTTTATTTTGCGGTGATAGTATTTAATTTTTTGTCATTCTTGTTGATAGTGGATATTTATGCTAGACCAGAATTCAATTCTTGTTCGTATTGTTGTTTAAACTTAAATTACATAGGTGCATATATGTATATAGCCTGTTAAGCTTCTAAATATAAACTATTTTGTCAAAATTTTGGAAAGTTTCGAATATCAACTACTTTTACTGTTCTTATCAGACATTATTAAAGATAACAATTTTTATTTGTTTATGTAAAGAATAATAGGATATTTATTCTTTTCCTCCAATTCTTAAGCAAAAAAGTTTATTTGCTTATCCGAAAAACTCATAGAGCAAAATCATATATCACTTCGCATAAACTTTCTCAAGGAATTGCACGAAGCACTGAAACCAATCCATCACTCTTAAGTATTTAACTAGGAGAAAAAACTGTCCAACAGAGGAGGAAACTTCTTAATTCAATACAAACAAGGAAGCGTAAAAGGGCGAAATTTTGTTCTTCGAATATTGCAAGATTGAACTCCCTGCACAGTCATTGTATAAACAAATCATCGTTTCATTTTCGTGCACCAAAGGAACAACAACTCAAGGAGCAGTTGCACCAAAAATAAACAGATTGGCGCAGAAAGGACGTTTCTAAGCAGAACCCTGTGTCAACAGAATTATGTAAAAAAGGACTCCTTCCAGCATACAAACCCAATTCTTGTGGGAAAGACATTCGGGCTCTCGGCTTGGGGAAAACCGTCGTGCGAATGCACGTGGAAAATGAAATGCACACGGCAACTGATATGTCATCATATCTGCCACCTCGGCAAACAAAGGCTCAATCAATCTTAAATTTCCGTACAGAGGTGTGAATTTCAGGAGATCTTTGTTTGCGCAGTTTATTCTCGATAGATAGGGTCACACTTACCAACAAAAAACTCCCTATTTTCAATTTCAATTAATTAAATTGTAAAATTGGGATTTTCTAAAGACATTTCCTTTTTTCCTTACTAACTAACAAATTTGTCAAACAATTTAATAGAAGTTTTTAAGTGACAAATAAGCAATATCCATCTTATCATTTTTGTTTACTACGCAACATGACAACGTAAATTATCTTCCAAATTGTCAGAATATTCAAATGATGCTCAAATTCACTTATCTAAATAAATTTAAGCTGACGAATGCGACATTAAATTAAATGAAGACTTAGACCAGACATTTATCATTTGTTGTAAAATAATCATCTCAGTTTAAAACGCAGCTAAATTCAACTAAATTTTTATTATCATATTCACTTAACTCATTTTATTTCCCCCAGAATTATATTACTCAATAAAAAGTTAAATTGCATGAGTAATGTGAATATGTTCAGATTTTGATTCACGTTTTTTATTATAGCTAACTAATTTGAGTAAATTAAGTCAAGATTTATATAAAAGCAATTATAATTTTGAAATAAAACCCTATATTATGGTATTTTTTAAAACATTATATTGATTTTCAAGTATTTTATATATATAAAATTGGAATCATGTGACCCAAATGAAAAACCAGTCACCAAATTTATGCTAAATAAAAAAATGAAGAAAAATTGTTTTATTTATTGGGCTTCACGTGCCATGGAATCGCGCTGGCTATTCAACTTTTGAAAAAACTATGAATGACTCAGTATCTTAGTTAAAGAAATCATTTATGATTTTTTTTATGTCTTTTATATTTTTCATACACATGAATCGCCATTCATTTAAATATTTGAACTAAAAGAAGAAAATATTAGTGTGGCTTTATGCAAAGTTGTTTTAGTATTTTAACACTAGATTTACTAAGTAGATATTTTTTCAAATCGAATTTTTCATTGAAAGTGAGTCATTTTTGCTCTTTTATATGAATCACTTTATAAAAGGATAATGAATACGAGTGCAAATTGTGCTCAGGAGGACGTTGTTATTTCGAATTAGTACCATCACATTTTAAATAAAAAATAAAATGATTTGCTAGGGGTTTTTGTAAAAACTTTATATTTACCATAAATAGTAATTAATAACAATAATCTATCTCTAATATTCTTCTATTTTCTGAATAATATTTTAATTTCGTTTTGGGAATTAGGTATATTTCAAAAGTATGGGACATACTTAGGAAATAGCAATAACAGTTTTCACTTGTTATTGTAGTTGCTCCAATAAATCGATTGTGTACTAATTAAACTAAATTATTATCTCGAAATTGTCAAAAACAAGTAATGTCATTATTTATAATTTTATTACTCACAAAAAAGTGAATTAAAACAATTCCTCTTTACAGAGAATCCTTCTTCGTAACCCAATACGGTAAAATTTTATCATCTTTTAATTGTCCATGCAGAGACGCTTGTTTCTTCTTTTATTACTTTACGGCGCCTTAGCAAGTAATAAATTATGAATGCTCAACTGAAGCTTTAATTCATTAAATCTGATCAATGAACTCGTCTTGAAAAGCCACCATGTCGGCTTAGCTACTCACAGTCGAGATTATTACTTAGTTGGAGTTGGTAAGACGGAAATAGATATAGTACTTATATATAGTATAATTAAGACATTAGCTTCTATATAAAAATAACATGTCGAAGTAATCGAGATAATTAAGTAGTTAAATCTATAATAATAAACTACATATGAATAAAAACGTACGTCAAAGAAGTTACATAAAATTAGATTATTATAAAAAACTGAGGTGAACCGATATTAATTCTCAGATTCTAGTTTTTAAGAAAACCCCAGCAAAAGCTGGGTAAAACAGAAGACATGTTGTCCATGTCGTACTGTGGACGATTGCTTTACAGTAGCCAGAAAGATACCAAACGCGATCCCGTGACAATCAGCAGAAACCGCGAAAAACGTCGATAATTTTGACACCACACCGCTAAAAGCTTTAAAAGTAGATCGCCATATCTATTACAATGTCCCGGCTGAAGTCCGTAAGATGCGCGTTACCCGCCGGCTCATTAGTAGTTAATCAGACGGAGCTAATCAAGCCGCAAAGCTGGGAAAAAAGTTTCACTCTTGCTCAGAAATCTCAAGACCGGTAGACAGAGTGCCAGAGTTTCTTACAGCGAGTTCCGAGTATCTTCAGATTCGACTTCAGTGCGCGGGTGATGGATATTGTGGCGTCGCAGCATGTAGACCAGGACGTTCCTACCTTCGATGCAGACACCTTCGGGCTGGTCCAGAACTACAGTCTGCTCCTGAGCAAGCTAGAGAAACTAGCGTTCGCCCACAACCATGGCGACCACAAGCACTCCCACGAAGACGGTCCCCAAAGGACCATGACCGACTCCGAGTACTCGAGGTTCATCAGCGACGTGTGGATTGGCGTTGTCCTGACGCTCCTCATCCTGTCGATCGTGTTCTTCATCTGCTCGTGCTTCTTGTACCACAAGTTCCAGCAGTGGAAAAACACATGTGAGTATTTAGTGGTTGTTTGGTTGTTGCTATCGGTGGAGCTGGTTCAGTAATCCAGCGAGTAAACACGCCAGTATCTTCTGACGTATCTGCGAGTGGTGTCAATCCCCTAATACTTTTATGACCTAAAAGCGCCAGATTTAACGACTCGCTTTAGTGCATAATGCCAGAGAGCTTTGTGGGGGTCATTGTGGTTTCTAGTAGACAAATCTTAATCTGCACTTTGAGTTTCCGACTCCAGTTTTTGCCAGTTTATGTGGAATGTAAAGGATGTGGCGAATATAAGTTTAATTTGTCTTAAAGTGTCAATTTCGTTAATTGTCGACTTTGACGAATATACCCGGAAAATATAAAGAAACCATATTTGCTACAAGTTGAAATCACATAAAATTTGTGAATTTCAATGTAACTCTTTTTACGCATAAAGTTAGACTCAAAAGTAGCAAATCGATGGCAACATGCTGTCGGTTCCATCTATTTTACTTCCAACTTTAAATTTTTTTACAATCTCCTACATATTTACACAATGTTTCAGGTTTTTTTAAAATAATGCGCTTAAAACAAATCAATACGAAAATTTGTATATTTCTTATCTTTGTTGACAAGCACGCATTTGTCCACGAAATTACTATCAATGTAATGTACTAAGACTTTCATTACGTTATATTTTAACTTAATTTTGAGATTCAAAACGACATTCGATTCATAGTTTTACTACGATATCGACTTATATTAACCAGAACCCCATTTGATTCTTGGACACGCACTTCGACTACAAAAAAACATTTCACTAAGAAAAAAAAACATCGATTCCGGTTGCTGGTGACAATAATAAAGCTATACGCGTGATTAGCATGCAGGAGCCCCCTCGGACGCCACAACCTCTGACAAGGTTTATATTTCTATTGATAGACATCTCGTGGTTCGCCACTCCATCTCTAATAGCACGTTTAAGCCTTTTCGACTTCCGCAGGGTGTTGCTCCACCTTCCAACATACCCTGTAAAAGGCATGTGCTGTGCTCTCAATTCCCACCGTGTGCACCTAAAAATAATATTTCCGAAGAGTGCGAGAGTGGACAAACAAAACTGCCTGCGATGTTTGCTCGCAGATAAAAATGTCATAACATCACAAGGAGGATTTTTTCCGGCTTTTATCAAAAAAGTAACCGAAGTCACCGCAATGTAATGTTCAATGCCCGCGTCTAGCCGAAACCAGTTGGAGGAAGATTGTCTTAGTTGTAATTGAAGAACATTTTTGAATGAAGCATTCTACTCGATCGGAATTGCTTCATCGCTTTCAGACGGAGGTCAGGAGTAGGTGTTTATTGAGAAGGTCTTGGTCGTGATATGAATTCAATCAACCGAAGCATACGCAACTATTTTGGTTAAACGTCGTAATATTTCCAGTATCGCCAAATGATCTGCGAGAGTCTTTCAATGTCATATATAATTAGCGCTAAAGCTCGCTTCTTAATATTGTTTTGAAATTTTGCGTAGAACTATTCACTTTGCCTTGGTTTTCTACGCAAAATTTCACTATCTTTAGGATGTGTGACAATTGTGACAATTTTGCTAAAGATAGAGAATTCTGCGTCTTTCAATATATGTACTTTGTAAGTATGTAGTAAAAAAAAATAGATCAAATCAGTGAATTGATAGTATAACTATAGTGTGACGAGAATACAGTTTTATGATTTCATTCGGGTCACCATACTGAATTTATTTGAAAAGAAAATTGCTACAAAAGTTTTCGAACTTTTTCTTATTCTAAGTCTAAGATCAATTTTATTCGGAACGATCTAACTAATATTTTTGTATTTTATTTAGATTGTTTTAAGATTATTTTATTCATCATTATCTGTACAAAATTTCAAAATTGGGCAATATTTTGCAGAAATTTAGGAAGAAAAGTGTTCAGTTACGCATTAAATTAAAATACATACATTAATTTTCTCCAAAATATTTTAACAATAACAATAAAAGCTCTATTTTGAGTTTTTTTGCAAACTTATTATTTCAGTCATAAGATGTTTCGATATCACGTCAGAAATGAATACCTACAGCTAAGTTTGTGTATAGCTCTCAATAATATTTTTATTGATATTTTTCACTATTTGTGGTTTCAATCAGCAATAAATGCTTCATATTGATTTACTACTTTCGAAAAATGTAATCTATCGAAAAATATATTTTTTTTTATTTTCAACACCTAAATGCGAAGTGTTTTGAAGCTGTTTCATTTATATTGAACTTTCTGAAATTTGTCCATCTGGTCCATCTACATATAATATTTACTAAATTTATTAACTTAAAGACTTTATCCAAATGTAGGTCTCTAAGAGTTTTCTAGATTTAATACTTTTAATACTGTACGGCTATATATCTTAAGAATTTTTTCTGTTCTTATCCTAAAAATGATAGCATGTACCTTTAGTTATTCGAATTTGCGAATTTCGTTAAACAATTGTACGTTCCCTACGAAAAAAACAATTTATTTTAAATAGATAAACAAATTGTAGACTTTTATGTGACCTAATTAAGTTCACTAGAAATCTAGGCATAAACTTCTTCATTACGAAGTCGCACTTATTCTTTATTCTCTGTTGTTTTCGCAAATAATCGTAGTTATTTAACTTTATAACACGTCAACGTCAAACACTAAGGCTCCCAGTTAGTCAGGGTTCGTTGCAAATGGGCGGGCAATAACCCAGGCAAACATCAATTAAGTCAAACGATGGAGCACCTTCCTTGATAGAAGCCGATAACGCGAGTGATAATTTGTCATATGGCTTAACCCTGTGCAAACCGTCTAGGCCTATCAAGGCTGGAATTTTTTGCTGCTTTCTCATTAAATAGGCGTCAATTAAATCATCTGGTGTGAAATGCGCAGATTTTTTAAGGTGCTAATGGAAATTTTGCATGAAGACTACCATTTCTCACTACCTGACCAATTTATCGATTTTAATCCGAATAGAAGTGCAAAAGCGGTAGAGCAAAACACGCGCGGTTTATGCAAAAATTCTAAGTTTACTCACCTAATTAGATTTATTAGGAATCAAATTAAGGAAAAAAATACCAAATTTTGCTCAACTATGGGACTGGCATTGAATTTGCGGTTTTCATGAATTTATTGGTGATTGCCATGATAACGAATTATAGAAGTGTGAATTTGAGTAATGATTTAGAGAAATAAGAAGTTGCGCAATAAGTTTTACTAAATGAAGGAGGAATACGTTAAAGAATGTTTACATTTGTCTACATATTTAGTGCAGATGAAATATACCAATTAAGGGAATCTAATACTTTTGGTTGTTTTTTTGATTATTTTGAGTATTAAACAACTGTCCTTGAAATTCTACGATAAAACACAAAGAGCCAAGTGAATAAAAATCAGTAAATGCATTTTACTTGATATTTTTATGAAATACTGGCTATTTATGTGAATAAAAAATTTAAGCTTTTCGGAAGGCAGAAAAGTTTGTATGGAAGTTCGTCATTTTTCAAAATTAGAAATATGATTCTTGAGATGTTGCCGATGAGATATCGCATCGGCCACACGGCAAGTATTTTAATAAATTTCTAACTTTACTTTACAATTTAAATGAAGTGCATTCACAGTAGAAAAACTAAAAAATCTACAGCCGAACCAAAACATAAGAAACAAGTAAAATAAGTTAATCAGTTAATTTCGTTCGCCGTACACGTCAATCCAAAACAAAAACAAGTTCCGAGGGTAGCAATTACTTATTTCTGTACGTAGGTACTACTTATTTTCGCAGCAAACACTGGCAAGTAAAAATAAAAGGTTATTTACATAATTTCTAGCATTTACTACTACAGAGTGCGTTTACTTTAAGCAAATGCTTTTACTAAAAGTATTTACTTTCACTTTATTCACATAGTCCGAAAAATAAATATACTATTTTACTAATGGTGTGAGTTGAAACTAAGACTTTTCTTCATTAGTTAATATAATTGCAGGCCAATTATTTTAATTAAATTTCGAAACAAATAGAAAATTAAATTTTCGTTAACAACTCCCCTAAATCAGTGTAAATAATAAAAACCAGTCTCCCCCGTTCGTTCACCTTCATCCCATGATTGACTTTGCCTCCCAATAAAACACCCCAGAAAGTCATCTGTCCTGACTGATTTTATCCCATTAAGAACACGAAGTACTCGCCGCCCGCTGATCATCGAAGCAGTTTTGAACCCTTTTCTCCACCACGACTAATTAACAAAAGGCAATCGCATTTACATGGATTAGAGCCATCAGAGTGACACCCCGAGATTTAATTAAACTGCTCCCTGTGTCCCCAAAAATTGCAAAACGACAGACTCAACCTTTGTTGGAACCCGCAGTTGCCCTTTTTCCTCCCACCCACGAACTCGGTGTAAGATCATTCGACCAAGAAATCATTTTTCAACCTGCCACCGATTCCCTTGAAAATCGGGCTGATTTACGTACGTGCGGGGGATGTGCGTCACCCTCGCCCACCACGTGCAATTGCCTCTTAAAACAAACAAAAGGGTGTCAAGCGACGCAGATACAATGGATTTTGGATATTACACGGGATGGTCGCCCAACGTGCATAAAACGAGGAATTGCGCGGGATTACGGCGACATAGGGCCGATTGTGTACCACCCCCGCCCTCATCCTGGGAGGGCTTCAAGGTTGAAAAAATAAATGCAATTTCTAAAGTGCGTGTAATAAAAAGCAGCAGCTACCGGTGGGTGGGGCGGGTCTCTACAAAACGGAGCCACCCTCCCAAGAGGGTGTCCTTTGTAAAGTTATTTATGAAATTGTAAATTCCCTTAAAGTTCCCTTTCTTTTGTGCTGCGCCCTCGGCCACCCTCGCAGTGGTCCTTGAGGCCGGGAAATGACAATAACTGCACTCACGCGCACCCTGTTCGGGCGGTAGGCCTCGAGGAGGGTGGCGAATGAGGTGGGATTGCTTTCGCAATGATTAACCTGATTCCCCCGAGTGTTGCCCTTTTTGCGCGCCTCGTCCTCCGGGGTTGGAGGACTCGCGTGCCACCACCCCCTTAGCATGAAGGCATTTTTGGCCTCATTCCGCCGGAGCACCCCGGGCCCCATTTTCGTTCGTCGGGCGCTTGCAATAAAACTCCGGGTCGCGCTTTAAATGGCCCCTGCACATGTTGCAACCCCAAGTGGAACTCGAAACGGAATTTATTTTCACGCAGCACTTGCAAGGAGTGTGATTTTCGTGGTTAGCCGCGCTTTGAATTAGATTAGAGCGAATATGGCCCAAGCTGTGGGCCCCGGCAGGGCATGTGTCAATTTATGAGCTATTTAGGGTCAGTTAAGCTTCCGCAATTTCCATAATTTGCTGTTAAATTTGAAATTCTAATTTTCATATTTAGCCCGTAAGTTGAGGTTGCAGCTAATTTCCTAAATACCATGAAATTAATTAAGACTTGCACTCACTACGGAATAAATTTTTTTTCGCAAACGGTATATTCATCACGTATTTACATATGTATGTTCTATATATACTCTAACTAAATCAATAAAATAAAAGTTTAAAAACTAAAACCTGACTACGCAAAAGTTTAAAACAAACACAACATTTTATAGAGAAAGGTCAACCTGATTCAACTCCAAAGGTCTGTGATTAAAAATAATTTTAGTCGGAGGCCTTCCTTTAGTTTCGTAGATTTGTTTGGCCTCCGATTGCAACTATTTTTGATCACAGACCTTTGTACATAATTGAATCAGGTTGGGACTTCCTCTATAATATTTTGTGCTTGTATTAAGCTTTTGCGTAGTCAGGTGTTAGTTTCTAAACTTTTATTTCATTTACAAATGTTTATGGTAAGGAAATCATTACTATGCTGAACCATAATTAATATACTATTTTGATTTATCCTCCTTTGGTTTTGCCGTAGTTCTGATAAAAATATTAATTTTGGTATTTTATTATTGCAAAAAACGAAAATTTTATACATTTTTATTTGCGATATAGAAACGAGTGTTCATTTCTAAAATCCGAAATATCAATCCGACAATGCACTAAAATAATTTTTTGTTTTTTGATTTCCAAATGTTTCAAGCATGAGCATTTTCTTGTTGAAATCAAATCAGTAAAGAAACAAATACAAATTTCATTTATGGTATTCTTTGAATACAAAATATTTTTTGTATTAAAAATTAAAATGTAGAAATGACTGAAAATATTTAAAACGGCTTAAATACGTATGTTTAAGCATTATACCTACATAAACTAGACAAATCTAGTATGGCTTGCCATTACTCATGATTTATGTATCCTTTTATTTACAACTTAGTAAGGTTGAAGCTATAAATTTTTACTTTAAAATGAATTTATTTGACTAAGTCTCAATGACTTGTTTTGTTTGTCTTAAAAGCAAGAATTTTGAGATATATTCGCTAATTTATGGGCACATTCGCATGATTTCCCAGTCGGAAATTCGTTGCTTGAGTCACTGTCCTTGCCCAGCCCACTCAGCGTATATTCATCCAAAAACAGCGGAAGATAAAATTTTGAGTAGCTTGAGACGAAGTTCAAACTTTGCTAGTTAAGTTACTCACGGGCACATCAGGTAATTGTTTGTTGGCGCAAATAAATTCCCGGTAGATTTATCTCGCCTCGCATGTTTCTCCGGAAGATCAACCGCGATAAGCGGAGGTGAGTCAAAAGCCTCTGATCCGGCGATCGTGACATCAGCCAAATTATCGTTTTTCAAATTGAGGTTGGGAAGCGTCCTGAAAAGCCGCCCTTTTTGGTTGTGCTAGAAAACGGCGTGAGAACCCAGTTGACGGCTTTTATCCTTGATATTGTTTTAAAACCCTTTCGCCCAAAAACACCGCAAGAGCCCCAGAGCAGAAACGCTTTGCTCACCGCTGAGCCGCGCCACTTTGGCCCCTGAAAGGGAGCTGCAGTCGCTTGGATGGGTGCTCGAAATGCCTTTGCCTTCGGCCCTAATCCCGAGGGAACGCACCAGGGCTTGAACGGCTCGAGCCCTAAACAAAGGGCCGTCACGGAGCCGCTCGGAGCTCTTGATACTCAGAATTCCCCGCACGGCCCCCAAGTGGTGTATTCAGCGTCGATTCACGCCGAGCGGCCGTAGAGTCGTAATGAGTGCCGTCGGGTGCCGCGACATCCTTTCACTTGACCTGTGTGAAAAAACAACCCTTTGCCGGTGGAAAACATCGGAAAATGCCCTTAACAAGACAAGCACAATCGCGTTGTGTGCAAACTTTTCAAAGGGCCGGACCGGTGGCCGGAAGAGCACGACTTGGTGCATTTTGGGGCTGTCCCGGACTTCCTCGCCGCCACTTTCCACAGGGGCGGAATGCAATAAATCCTGCTCCCGTGAATGATTGATGAGGCCCTTTGTGTCGATCAGTTATTTATGGGAACTGAAATTGGAGTTTAGCACTTCTGAGTGATTGTTGGCATCTGGGTCCCGGCGACTTCGCCACTTCTTGCTAGGCTCCGCCCTGGGGTGACGATGCATAAATTCGCCGGGGTACTGAAGGCTGTTCAAAAGCAGCCTTTCGACGACTTGACGATTTTTGTAGATTTTCACTTGGAAATTTGTGGTACTCGAAATGACGTCGACAGAGCCAGGATGTGATGCTCTATTTTTTAGGGACACAAAATTTATGTTGTGAACTGCGTTTGTACGCTACTTTGTCATGAAAATGGGACGATTTGGGTTGGTGAGGGCGTTGATATTTTAAGGAGTAGTTTTGCTTTTTCATCTCTTCTAAAATGTTTATTTCTCATCTGCCTGTCTTTTACAGATTCAGGTTAAAAATCGTTTAGCTTAAAAAGCTAGATAATAATAATACATGAATTGTGTTTTAAAAGAAATAAGTTGCAATGTCTTTAAGTCCCAAGAATTTTTTCCAATATTCACGAAGTTGACCCAACATGGTTTTAAAAACAACCTCACTTACCATGAACAAAAGACGGCTAAGTTTTACGAAATAAGAATACCTCATTGAGATTAATTATCAAACATATCGAAATCAAGACAACCATCAGACTTAAAAAACTAAAATTTAATTCAAATATCCCTAATTAAGGTATTATGATTTAACATTTTAACTACATTTGCTTAGAAAAAAAACCATTTTTTAATCGAATTCTCTAGTTGACTGCATAAATCGAATTCTTGAGTAAGAAGTAAAAGTAGCCTTAATTATTTCGATTTTTACTTCAATAACGCTTGAGGAATGTGCTTTTTATTCAATTTTTGGATAGTGGAATTCGTCTCACATTATGCTTTTCCCATTTCAGATAGAACAAACAGCCCCAGCCAGGCAGAAGTAATAAGGCGGTATGACTTAGACGTGGAATCCCTACCAAGCTACACCTTGGTATCAGGACTACCTTCGTACGACGACGCCCTCGATCAGTTCCGAAAGGCCGGAATAATTATCCAGCACCCGTCGGTGATCAAAATCTTCGAAGACACCCAGATCAAAACATCCACCGAGAATGGGGAGAGTCCAGACAACGCGTCTGTGGCGTCTTGTTCCTGTGGAGCATCACAGACAAATATCGCTGCCTCAACCACCGCCATTTCGCCGGTCATCGAACTGACCCCAAAACAACTGAAAATGCTCAGTCAGAAGCGCCTCTCCCTGCAAATCACCCTGAACGGGTCCGTTCCGAATGTTCGTCGCAACAGCCGGAGTCGCGTGGATCTCTGTCGGGAGGTGAACAGAAGCAACCTGCTCAGGTCCCACGACCTCCCGAACATCCACAGGTCCACCTCATCCCTCAGCACCGAGCGAAACTTCGCCCAAAGACTGGCCTATCTGCAGCACAGGGGCTCCCTGTCATAAAAATGCAAAAAAAAAACTAATTCAGTATTTTTTAGTTCTAAATTTATATGTAGATATTCTCGCTTCTAAGAAACTATTGTAAATATTGCCACGTTATAATTACTTCACTTTTAAATATACGAACTTGATATAAACTTAATTAGTATTTTTAATTGGCGTTTTTCACACTATTCGTTGTTTTCTAATAGACATTTTAAATATACAACACTAACAGACGCTTACCTACGAACATAGTGACTGTGAAAAACAAATAAAGTTTTAAATAACTGCCAGAAGTATGTTAGTTCAAAAATAACAATTCGCATAGTTATTGCAACATGGGTTGCAAACATAAAAGCATAAAGATAAGACCAGATGCAAATTTCCCTTCTTGCTATTTATTTTTCAGAAACAATCTTGTGGCAAAACAATGTTTAATACTAATCACGAATGAATCGTTAACCAACTCTGCTTTTGCTTAAACAGCTTTGCTTGCTTAAGTTAGCAAAAACAAGGTAAATTGACCGAATTCTGTTCATTAAAATTCATTGTTAAACGAAAAAAAAATGTTTTAGCTTTCACAATTCACTATCTCTGGAAATATGTTAGTATTTACCATATATAAAACTGTTCCAAGTCAACATGAGATGATAGTTTTTTTAACTGTATTACAATAGGTACTATAAAATACATATGCTTGGAATAATTATTTTTATTTTGCAATATTTGCATAACTAAGAAATTTGTAGCTTAGATACTTTGCGCTTTGGAACGATAACAGCCGTTTTATAAATTGAGACAAGCACGCATGTTTGGTGTAATTGCTATTAATAAATATTAAAAGAAAAATATTGAGTCAATAGTCATTTAATGTAACGAACACGTTAACCAACAGGCATTTGTGAAGTGTAAAGTAAGTAAATCATGAACCATTTTTTTGTATTCTTGCAGTGTCGATGATAAAAATAATCATTTTAATTTTAATTAATTTTATAATTGAAATTGCGTTCTTTTGAAAGACCAATATCAAATTCTCCCTAACTTTATGCTCGAATTTTGTAACGTTTTTCCTGCAGAGTTTCTTTAACAATATAGTTAACAAATTTTGCGGGTTAATAATTCCCAAAATAAATAATCTGATTAACTTAACAAAATAAAATACTTTTAGCCGGTCTCCCGCATAACTTTTATATATTTATTTGTTAATTAAGTAAAAATACTTTTTACTTTTCCATGGCTTACTAAATTTTTTGGCCTTTTAGCACCAAAGTTAAGTTTCTAAAAAGAGACCTTTTTTATAATTCGGCTGTACGAAATCGCTCATACTTCGCCAACTGAGCTCGTTAGTTTACATAAACACCTCATTATTTGGATGCTTGACTTTTTCGGGAACATTTATAGAATTACATAATTTATATTTACATTTTAATTGATTGGCCCTCACCCAGCACCGTTAAAAAACAGAAAAGTGGATTTGCACCCTGTCCTTTTATTATTTATTTTTCAGTTACAGAACAGAAAAACAAAATGCATTTAACAGTTTAGTTGAGAACATTTCTCAGCCATTTTTATATCTAGTTGGTGAACCTATTTGTGATGGATGGATCAGCTTAGGTAAATGCAATTTCGAGAATGAAATACTTCGTCTTCTTGACAAAAACATAATACAAATAAATAAATCGATTAAAATATTTTAAATACGTCAATTTAAAGCGTATCCAACATTAAATCTAAACCTTCATTAATATTACGCTAACTACGTGTAAAAAAAAAATTCTACTCTAGTCAGTAGCAATCGTTCATCGTTCGTTCGTTTCACAAACTCGGACGTCCCCTACATACAAAATAAATACTTTCAGTTTTTAAGAATTAATCGGGAACATAAAAAAATGTTTTAAGGAATCGCTATCTAATTTTTGGCATTGGATAAGACCTTGAGTTTTACCTAGGAAAACTTTCTTGGCGGAAAGAGATTTCTCAACAAGGTGCATTAGAAGTTGTAACATGTGCAGCTTGGTACATAAATACATTCATACTAGAAAAATGCTTCTCTTAAAAATATTTAGTTTTCTTGCAAGTGTCTCCCCTTTGTGTTGTTTGCAATTTTGTACTAGTAGAACTGCTTCAGTTGCTCGTAAGTTATGAAGAAGATTATGTTCCAAGGACCCATACGCACCCACGTTGGGATAAAGCCTTTGTACAGGGCTCGAAGACCCTCGTTGCGGACAGTCTGTGGAAAGGTTGTCGATTATTGTAATATTGTAAAGAGAAATATTTTGAAAATATGAGACTTACCTGCACAGCACAATCAAAACTTCCTGTATATATCTTGTGCTGCGCTGCAGTGACACCATTGATCACAGCTACTCGCTTTTGATTCATTAACCTCGTCTAAAATCGAAATAAGATTAAAATGTTAATAACGAATGCATTTCGTATGCAGTTAAAATATGTAATAAAACGTCGTTAAAATTTAAAATCGGTTGCTTAAAAGAATTCTAAATAAGCACTAGTCGGCCCTATATCACGTTGACTGCCAGATTTTATTCAGCTATTGAATTTCTAGATTCAATCGGACTTAATAAATTAGTAGAATTTTTTTGATAGGCTTTAATCCTGATTTTGACGGAATTCAAATCTATTCGAAACGTAGAAAATCTTGGAATGAGTTTCAAACGCCCTTGCATTCAGTGGGCATTGAGAATAGGACTGAATGTTTAATTTGTTTTTATACCAACCAAGTCAAGGGAATCGTACCAGCTTATAAAAAAAAAATTGTGCATGAATTTCCTATTCAGTTTTTCCTTACTTAAGTATATTTGTATTTCTTAATAATTTATAAAATCTATTCTGTTGACCGGCGTATAATTTGATCCAAAATTTCAAAAATTAGATAAGATAAAATTAAGTTTAAATTATTTTGGCAAATATCCCTTCCACTAAACCCTGAAAAGCATGTTACAGAATTTTTGGACCCATAAACCATTTGAGAAAAATAAAAGCAACACCCTGTGAAAAGAAGTACATACTGGAAACACAAAACAATCATTCCTTATCTCTCTATTAAAATTAATGATGTATTTGATAAATAAAATTTGCTAACAGATGCAGAGCGCTCAAGTGACTCACTTCAGTGCTAACACATTGGCAACAGATTAAGAAAATCCCCTTTTTACCATATTTTATTGCACGTCCGTTCGTGTAGATTTCCAAATGATTGCTTGATTTTACTTAATAACGTGACTACGCGTCTGACGAAAAATTCGCGTCAGCTGAGTATAATCAGAGCATTTCACGGGATGAACATTTATTGAAATGCTCGCAGTATGATTCTGCACCATTGACGTAATATTGGTGCAATTAAAAATTCCGTCCGGAGAATTATCTTATCGCGAAAAGAAATTTGACGAGGAGCTCTTGAAAAGAAATAGCCTAGACAGACAATAAATCCATTTCTAAGCGGGAAGAGATAAACCGTATCTGGTGGCTTTTCGAGAAAGGCTGAGACAGACGACCGGGAGATAACTTTCCATCCAAATAACTTTGATTCAGATATCGGAAAATACCCGGCTTTTAGTGCAAAAAAATTCGTAAACAAAAACAGGCTTTAGGCGTCTTTGATTTCTGGTATACTGAGAGCTCGATATGGGTATCATATGACTAAGTTAGTGGAAATAAAAATGTAGCGAAAACAGAGCGATACTTACTCGTATCACATCAATAGGAGTCGAAGCAATAGCGCTACCTAAACTCGCTATAAAACTAGATCTGTAAGAGATAAAAAAAAATGGTAAGTTAGCAAGAACAGTAGAGTGATTATAAGAGGGTACTTACATAAAATGATTAGCGACTTGATCACCAAATGCCTTCATTAGCTGCTGCTTACAAAAGTCGTAAACAGGCAATTCGACGGCGGCAATTACAGCGGCTCGCTGAGCTGTGGGGCCAACGCCTCTCCAAAGGCCTCGGATTCCCTCAAAAGCGTAAATCTCCCTAAAACAACCAAAGAGTCCCAGGTGGGCAGTGCCTTTCCCGTGAACTTGCATCCGCACCTTAAGCACATCTGTGGGATTTGCTATTGCACTTGAGACTGCTCCGGCGATCACCGCGAAGAAGACGTTGCCCCAAATCCGCTCGCGTCCTGTAGTTTTGTCAACTAAAAATCCATTTTCTGTGGCAAATTTCTTTAAGGAGTAGTAAGTGCCGAATTTTATGGTACCGTAGGTTGCTTGTCTGAGGACTGCAGGCCATATTCTGTTAATAAAATAATAAGCATAGTAAGTGTTCAGATATTCTGCGATTAAAATTAAGAAAACCAAAACGGTTTTATATAAACTTCTTTGATCGACTACAGAAAATAAGTTTTGCCTTACACAATTTAGTGCCTGGGATAACCGTCCAACTTATAATATGATTTCTATTTAATTCAGGAATAGTACTGAACACCCAGTGAGTTTTTAGCTCGCACCGGAGCAAATATAGAAAATTACTATCTTTTAGGAGTCCTTGGTAAGAAGCTATTCTTCAGGGACTTTTTACAACATTTTCAAAAGTCTCCACAAGTTTTCTTTTAAACTTTTTAAAATATATTTATGATAATTTTAATTCATATTATATACATATGTATATGCATTTTACAAGCTCGAATTATTGTTTGACGCAAAATATCAAAAATAAATTTCTTAAAGTTATTGGGCAATTATCTTTCCCCTTACTGGTTCGGGATGCAATTTTATTTAGGCTTAAAACATGACTTGCAAATTAAATATCTTTGCATCATATTTGTTTTGCTAAAACGCAGCTGTTGGCATGACACGCAATCGAGTGCTTGAATCGAATTTACTTGAAAAATATTAGCTTTAGAAAATTTTACATTTGCCTACCTTTAAAACTTGGTCTAAATTCGAAAACGACTAAACTAAAAGATTTAAAAAATTCAATAGGCCTGAGATCTTCATAAGAATTCCTTAAAAAACTCGAAACTCAAAACTTCTGTATAAAATGAAGTATACTAAAAATAAGAAGTACTTCAGAAAGATCTGCGCTTTTGTTTATGCGTTCTACGGAACTATGACGTCAAACGCTCGCTAGGTTTGTTTAGTTTTCCTTAGTTTTTTGCTAGCAGTATGCGTTTTTAAACGACGTCTTAATCTAAAAACCACTGAATTTATTCTAGAAAAAGTAAGGAGGCACACATTCCTTTTATTTGAATCATTTAGAGAGCTAGGAAAAAAGTGGAAGGATTAAAAAATATGCCCTTAATGCCTGGAAAATGTCCTGTCCTTATATTAATAGCTGGTAAAACCTGGTTTTCTTAGTTAATTCTACAGCCCTAGAAATATTACTTAGCCAAGTGCTTTTGCAAAATCGAAAGGTGTTCTTACCCTGAGTAGAGCGCCCTTATGCCTTCCTGCTTGGATATCTGGGTGAAGGCATCTACCATCCCCCGGTACTTCAGCTGGGAGAACGCCTGATCGATCTTCTGACCTTGGATTTGCAGCCGGGTCTTGGCAGTGTCAATGGGGAAGGTACCTGCAATGGATTTCAAGGCTTTAGCAATGTCAAGGCTACGGGGAGGCACGTAGTCGCCGCACGAGCTTCTGTCCCGGGAGCGCCAGCAAACCTTCCGCGGGGGAAGTCCCGGCAGTTTGTCGTGTGCCAGCTCCGCCGACGACCGTAAACAATCGTTATATAACCCGTCAGGCCTCTTCCGGTGTCCGGTACCACTTCGCACGGGACCCGGAGCACGAAGCTCCGAATGAAATTTTTTGCACGCCTCGGAGCGGAGCACTAGTCACCGGAATTCCAGGAAACGGCCAGAGAAAAGTGATTTGTGATTTTGATTTTGATTTACCAAATTCAGCGGTGATCGATGCGACTCCTCCGTAAACGAACGGCCGCCAGTCCCTGTCTCCCATTCCACGCTCGATAGGCTTTGAAATCGCTGAAATTTATTTTCGTAAAATGCACACTAAACGCGGAACTTGTGAGCGGAACCGAGCATAAATGCCGCACGCGAAAAAGCTCAAATCGCACTGAGACGAGACCTCCCCGACTAGGTTAAATTAAGGCAAACGTCAAACTGCGTCAAACGGCCCGAGTCTGTCAAACCGAGGCCGGCTGATCCACTGCACTGAAATATGTTGATGAACTGAGGCAGCATGCTGCGAGCACAAATGTTGCATGCTCAAATGGCGCCGAATTTGGAAAAGTTCGTTTTTAAAACGAGTAATATTGAGCAAAGTTGAGTAACTTTAAATCATTATTGTGCGCTTTAAAATGTTAGTGCACCTACTTCTTTTCTTATGAAAATATGTACTTATTTAGTAGGATAGCACATTTCGAGAAAACTTGGACGCGCCGGCGGGCGCCCATTGATTCATTGATTAATGCTCTTTACAAAATTTAATTTAAATTGCTAATCATTTTCTGACTTCTTCTTTTCGTGATACACTTAATCAAGATTCTGATAGTAGTAGTAATAAAAGATAAATTAAGATATTTTTCAATACGCGTAGTGATAAACACTTTTGGGTTTGAAATTATTTAGCAACTAATTTTTTTAAGTTTTATCTAAAATTGGAATTATTGACACTTTGTGCAATAATAAACCAAAAGTACTTACCGATTAAGATAAAAGTTAAAAATTGCTCTTACACTCTTTACCTCAGCATTTAAGAATTGCTAGAAATGTGGTAATCTCTCATAATTTGTAAGCTTCCTTGTTGTAGATATGTAGGTAATTATAATATTTTAGAGCTCTTAACTTTTTGCAGAAGTAAACGGCAATGTTGTTACCTTCGCTATAAAATTAAAGATTAAGAGAAAAAATAAATTTCTAATTTCCAGCAGCATATTTTTATAAAAAATGCAAGATGCAAAAGGTGTATTTTCCTTGCAAAAACAACCGTTTTCACATATTTCGCTCAGAATTTACAATCTTACAAATTCATATAATATTATGTAGATATCGCCAAACAAGCAGAAAGGTAGCCTGAAACAGTGAATCCTAGATTTCGAAAAAAATTTCTAAACTCCAAGATTCAAGCTTTAAAATATCGTTTTGAAGACACAGGCAAGGTAAATACGTTTAAAAACATTCAACATTTCTGCTGCAATTTCTTTTCAAATGACGATGGCAATAAAACTGTCTTTTGTTTTTTTTTAATTTACACAAGTGTGTTTTGATGTTTTTAGGTAGCTAGTGGAAAATTCTACGAGCAGTGTGACATGGTCGATGACGCAATTCAAATATTGAAATGGTGTGCCAGGTTATGATTAGATTGAACGAAATCAAAAAATTTTGTTCAACATAGGGACCATGATTTCAGAATATTGTTTATTTCCATCAGACCTAATCCATTAAAAGACAAAACTCATTAATTTTCGATTTTTTTATTTTGTATTATATTTATTACATTTAACAGCAATTTAACACAAAGCTAAGCATTTAATTTAATCATCGTCCCCTTAGATCCCTTAATAACCGTTTCTGGTTCTTTTTTTATGCTTAAATCACTTCTCCGTCGGATAACATTTTTTCTAAAAATCCAGAAAATAAGTTAACACAAATTTGAAAGCTACTAAAATTGCTCAGTTATATAAACAAAATGAATCTCGACAATAAAATTATTCAAAGTACATTGCTCCAGCTCTCTCCTTAAATACTTATAAATTGAATGCCACCTGCTTTCTTTGTTCGTGTTTTATTCAGTGATCTCTGCCTCATCGTCGTTTAACACACTTCTAAATAACTAAAATTTATTTATGCATTTTTCCTAAATATTTACCCAATAAGTGTTTTTTTTATTTTCCAAACCTTCTGGTGAAAGGCGCAGAACCCATTTCAATAACAAATGCTGCTGCTGTGTTCAGCTTTTTACTTTCCCGGTGTTGATCTTAATTTTTAGCTCATGAAAACTATCGTTACATTGCAAATAGAATTAATTGCCTTCGTTCACTCCTCTCTAAATAATTCAAGTGTCCTTACCCCGACTTAGACGTACTATTTTCAGTAGGAGTCAATATTTTATTTATTTCTTCTGTATCCCCCTAGTAGTTGAGTTGGTTTACTTTTGCCTAAAATTGTTCCTTTTATAGAAAATAACTGGCTCTACTTAAAACGATTACGTATAATGCAAAACGGCTTACAGCTCGTACAACTAAACATCTCGAGAATTCAGCTAATTCATTCGGCTAGAAACCATAAGAAATACTCGACTTTCCCAGTAAAAATTCAATTCATAGAAAAGATCGCCTGAAACGCTCAATTAAAAATGTTGAGTGTAATCGTTACCTCCTTGCCTTACGATAGGACCTAAATAACTATGATATCGCACTGTGACTTTAATTGTTTATATTACTTTATATATAATTTTTACAGTTTCCTTGTGTCTATATGTAAATGCAACGAAGAGGATATATGAAGTTGGAGCAGCTCCAATTCGCGGTTTCTCTCCTTCTCTCTCTCTTTCTACACCACAAAGTATCTTATGCTCTGTCTCTGTTTTACTTATCTTAGTTGGAAAACTCGGAAAACATTCTTGCGAAGACCCATTTTCTTGCTTCTAGATTTTTATAATGATGCCGGCAGTTTTCTGCTCTTTTTATAGTCTGGTTTTAAAAATCGTATAAAAATTCCACTTGATAATGTTTTTTTTCTTCTTAATTTTTTGATTTCGGAAAGCGGCGGGAGAATTTTAACCATTTTATTAATTCTTTACAGCATAAATATCATTCGTTCGTTATTGTTCGTTTTATTAATTCGTTTTCAATTTTTTTTTTCGTCTAGATGAATATTGCTATTTTTTATGTAAGTACTTCTCCTATCGAAACAATTTTGAAATAACTTGGATTTTGGTACGTTGCGAATAAAATTTGAAAGAAATTTCGAAATGGTATTTGTCATAGATAGCGTGTCATAAGGTACTTCGAAGAGAAACACTGTCAATTATAATAAATAATTAAAAAATATATATATGTACTTAGATACATAGTGTGCGTACAGTTGAATTGATTGGATTCTATCTACGTCTATTGAATTTTAAAAGTCAATAAAATAAGTCTCTAAAAGCAAAAAGTATAGATTTTACAAAAAAGTTAACTAACAAGTTTTTCCACAAGAAATTATTCTATGTATAATACATTGTATTTTTTTATTGTTTTTATTCGGTAAAAAGTTTGAACAATTCATAGATAATCATATGCTTTTGCAGTTTCTAATTATCACTTTAATACAGTGAAAAATGGAAATTTTAAAATTCGAAGAAAACAATGTGAGAAATGAATTTTCTTTTATAATTTAAATTGGTGGGTTTATAAAAAATGAATTCTATTCAAAGTGACCTTATAATGCAAACATTTCGCTAATAGATAAAATTTTCCTAATCTCTTTCTTTCTCCTGAATAGCTGCAAAATTCATCAAGTAAAGAGTTGTTGCCGTAACTTACAAAAGATTCGAAATTTAAATTCTCTGACATTTTGAGAAAGACGTTTCTTTACGCTGAAAATCACATAAAAAGTAAAATCCTCCTATGAAAGTCCTTAGCAAGAATACTCTATTTATGTACACAACGGTAGATACTTACGCAGTACGTACTTAGGTTCCTTACGCATTTATCGTTAAACTTTTAGTAGGTATGTATATTTGAAGTAAAAGTCAATACAAAGTTGTCCCTTAAAATTTACAAATATGTATTGTCATGAGTTGTTTCTTCCCCTCTAGTGGTATTACCGTATTACTTTAATGATGCCGTAAACGTCTAGGTCTAGAAAAAAGATTCTTTTATACAAATGCTCACTTCCCTTTGATATGATCAATAGAATATGTTTCCGTGTCTTGTAAATGCTCCTGTCGCACCTGTCCTCCACCTGATGACAATAATGACAATAATGACGAATGTACAGCGTCCGAATTTTGACTGATTAAAACTAATTCAGGGGAAATTGCTTGTATTTATTTTTATCTGGGCAAATTATTTATGCTTTCTTATGTACACTTATGGTTGGATGTTGGGATGAGGATTTGTACTGGATAAACTGGCGTAAAAAAACACCATACAGTTCAACGCAATGTGCGTCTTACTTTGAATTGTTGTGGCTTTGTTTTTCGATATTACTTTATGTTTCTGGATGATTTTTATTTGTAATTCTAATTAGTCAAAATTCACGAGAAATGGGGAAGATGAAATGCGATCGTCGTCCTTTTTGTCGACTAGGTACTCGTATCATTTAATTTGGTAGAAAAATAACGTTTTTTTTTTGTTTTTGTTCGAAAAGAAATTGCTTATAATGTTTCATTTTAAAGACTATTGTGCATATATTGTCAGTATGTCTTATGTATTCCTTTTATGAATATGTTTCGTGTTCTCTTTGAGTTTTGGTACCTAAAATTCTGGAGAAGCTTTAGAAAGAAAACATAATAAATTCGAACATTAGGGGAAATGACTTCCTGGAATTTGGTTCAATAAAATATTTACTTCCAAAATGGGATAAGACAATGGTGCACTTATGAAATTCATTTTTCACCCCCGTTTTTTTATAAGAAATGTTCAATAGACTTTTTAAATGGGAAATGAAATATGTGGGCTATTTTTTAGTAGACGTTCTTCTCTCTTATATGAGTTAAATAGGAATTCGTATTTTAAATAAACCAATTAAAATAAAAATCTGAACAACTCTTGTTCCATTCAATTAATACATATCAATCATGGACTTCTATGGAATTTCTATCGATTTTTATTACTTTTCTCTCTAGTAATAAATTCAATATGAATTAAGAAAGAATCTGTCTAAAACTTAAACCAAGGAAATTATTTCACAAACTAGTAATTAGTTGTAATGAAGAATAGAAATTCGTTTTAAAATTGGTAACGAAAACATACATTTGTAATGAAAATTTAACAACTTTAAAAACTTTGTGTTGTGCTGGAAAAAAACTCTTTGTGGTAGGCTTGTCTAATCCAATTAAAGATTTGAGTGCCCCTTACATACAAACACTGAACATATATAATATTACCTTACTCTTTAACTTTACAACTCCAGAAATTCAGGTCCCAAAATCAAAAAGTGTTTTGCTATTCTCACGTCTTCAGATATGTTTTTGGAAAAGCTTATTTCAACATTGGAAAACTCTTTTCGAATTTTGTAATAATTCTAGTTATGGAATCACAAACAAACATTATTATTAATCGCACAGAGCTCGTATTCACTTGTCCAAATTTATCCCCAAATAATCCTATCTGCTGTCCTAATTACTTCTAGAGTCCAACAATACTTTTTAAAGCTACAACAAAGTTATAAGGTAAAAAGAAAATTTCTTTTTAAAAAATTTTCAGGAAAATAAAGTTATAAAAGTTCTCGGTAGAGTGAATCAATTGCTTCGCTACTTGCTCTACATTTACCCAGTTGCCTCACACCAAGTCTTTTATTTTTACACTATCTTTACTTTTATACACAATGCTAATTCTGTTTACTTTTTTTTTTTTTAATATTGTTTCAAATTTGGTCGAATTCAAAGTGTTGCCCTTTGTGTTCAGTTGCTTCAATGACGCTCTTATGCGCAGTTTTATCCGTTACAGTTGTTTCTGACGTTTTTAGTAGTAAAATGATTCTAGTCGCATTCGCTTACTAGCTAGCCTTCTAAGTCATCAGTTATCATATATAAAAACAGTGTCTTAAATTTCTTTAATAAATTTCTATGTCCTTCTTATGTTTCTATTTTCTTTTTTACTATTTACACGATGGTTATCCGAACACCATCAGCGAGAGATTTGGGTACACATAATCTCTCGGATTAATACACCCTGCGCGGTGATGTCCACTTTCGCAGTCCTGAAAAATTAAAATTTATATTATTTTTGAAATGAAGTATGAGCTAAGGGTTTGCGAATAATTTCTTAATTGCGATTCATCGTGAATTGTTGAATATTTAAATAAATAATATCCAAATTAAAATTGGAATTGTTATAAGAAACATTGAACTCTAAATTTCAAATAAAATAAAAATATATCGAAGAGTTCATATTAATTACTTAAACAATTTGATTAATCAAATATGCGGTTCGATATCGATGAATTAGATAAAATAGGCAATATTTTATCGATTCGATTGAGACGTTATTCGCATACTGCGTGATATGAACAAAAATGTACTCACTTCATTAAGTGCCTAGCAAATATCCTTGTTAACATTAAGAACTAATCAAATTAGCGCCGCTTAATGTTAAAATCTATAAAATGCTCGCGACGCTCCCGAGGGGAACCACAGGGGCATCGTCGAGGACAATCTCGATGGCGATGGCAGTTTTCCTTAAATCTTGAATGAATCTTCAGCGAGTCCCTGGTTCGTTTATCACATGAAAGACGCCTCGCCATGGGCTGCGCCTCATCTCAAATTTATTCATCATTAAGGAAAAAGCTTGTATGGTATTTAATCGAGAATTGATATGATGGTGGTGTGGTGGTGGTGGCGTTTGCTCTGAAGTGAAATGGGCTTCTATTTGTCGGAATATCGTTAACAGCGATTTAGACCTCTTTTTCCCTTCAGTTATTGCGCGAACTCCTAGACAAACCACTCATCTTTTTGAGCACTTGAATTTGTTGCAGCCGATGCTGTGGTGGTGGTCGTCTGCGACAGATCTGGACCTAATTGCCTAAATTTGCCAGGCACCAAATGGGACGGACTTTGGTGGCCATCTTCAATTTGTGTAGAATGCGGTGGTACCCTGATGGTCCCGCAGGGTGATGCCAGTTTCCCGATGACGGTATTGTTGTGTGTTCACGTGGCAGTGTACCGTGCAAGTGTTTCGATGAACCGTTCGATTCAGCCGATGATTGACGTACTAAAAAGATAGAATCTTAGTTTTACACTTTATAGCCGTGTTCTCCTACTCACATTGAATTGATGTATTCTGATTTACATTCCTAGTATTTCTACGACATATGCATATCGACCCTCCCACTATACACGCGCATACGATTAAAAGACTACTTACGGCTACGAGGACAAACCAAGTCATTTCGAGCCCCAAAAGAGTGTTGGGGTCTTGGTCTAAAATTGAAAAGAGCATCATTAATAAATTAACTTCTATCTACATTTTTTGAAATTCCACTACAACTTGGGTGTGGTCAGGTGACCGTAGTTTTCAAAACAAAGTATAGATAAGAATTGGTACAATATAAAAACATATTTCTGCATAAATATGGACTTCTTTTAGATTTGAAATAATAAACATATTACAATTGAACAATTGAACAATTTTATTTATGTAAATTAAATTTAAAAGGATTCTGTTGGGATACAGTAAAAATAAAAAAGGTAATTAAAAGTTAATTAAATTAAAAAATATTACTTTGGCATAAGTTGCTGGTGGACTCGTCCGAGTTATCTCCGCAGTGGTTAACACCGTCACATATCAGATCTGGATGGATGCAGAATTCTCGGAGCGTACACCGGAAATCTTTACATGCGTGTTCTAAAATAGAAGAATATCTTGTTAGTTTAAAAATTCATTAAAGTACACCTATACACAGTTTTTTCAGAAAATGCTAATATTTTAAACATAACAGAAATGAAGAAATGAAAGAAGACTGCATGTATGGTTAATTTCTTTCCACGTACACACGCAGTGGTTTTGTAATCAAAACTTTCTGCGAAAGTGACATTTGTCGAAACGTATTCTGGTAACTCAATTGAGAAATTATAGATACCTTTTGAATGAAAGTCCTATTTTAATTCGGTATGTTGTATATATTATAAAGTATGTCATTGCGCCGTTGATTGTCATATTATAGGTATTTATATAATGAAAATATGAATTAAAAATTATAAATGAATTTTTTAATTAATCTCCGATCTTTTAGATTTTAGTAACTAATTAAATTTAAAATTATTACTAGATAAGCATTCCTTTTTATAAACTTCTATACAGTTGAGAAGAGTGCATTATTATTATAAATAATTAAAAATTAAAATGTACCTACTACTCAAGTATGTTAGATGTATTGAACTGATTGAACATCTTAAAAGATTATATTTCTAATTGATTTTCGAAGAATTTGTAATTTTTATGAAATATTTTTCAGATACTTACTGGGATCCTTCACAGCTGTAATAACCAACTTGAAACCATTTGTGTCTGTGCCCCATCCGTCGGTGACATATTTAAGCGTCACAAAGTTGGTTCGTGTGAAAATGGAGCCGACAGACTGCTTCGTATTTCGGCACGACAAATCCGCCTGAAAACCGAAAATAATTCTCAAATTAGTGGATTGATAAAAAATTATGAATTTTTAATGGACCGAGGATACTCATTTAGCACGGCCACAGCAATCAGCGTAATTAAGGCAGCTGTGTGTCCGTCAGTCCAAATTCGAGCTCGACCAGCTCCTGCCGTAATTAAATGCTAATGGCCAACGATAATTTTCTAACTCATGTGGAGCTACATCGGTCGGGGACAAATTAATGAAGGCGAATCAATGCTGCGGCCGAATAAAACAGAGCTTCCCCTCATTAGAGCAATGACAGTTTTCGGGGTTTTAACAAGTGCTCCGGCACAACTCCCGAACAACAGAAGGAAGGTCGTCGCGAGCCGGGGCTCCGAGGGCCGCCGCTTGCTTAAAATTAGGAAAAGGGCCAGGCAGCGAGGGTAATTAATAGATTTGTTTGATTCGTTATCCTCCGCGCAATTATTAATGAATTCTGTAAAATTCCAAGGAATTGAACCTGAGGAACGACCACCGCTGGTTTTGATTAATTTATTGAAATATGCCGGTGGCGCGGGCCGGCTATCTTCCCGTCCCACAGAAGCTCACCTTTCAGGCTGGGAACTCGAAATTAATTAGACGACTGAAAGTGATACCTCTTGAAACAGTATGAACCGAATAAACAAAGGGGGCACTTCCTAGACATGCCCACTGTATGCTAAGGGCTCCGCGCGTTTTCTGCCCTTCAATTTGCGGGAGAGGAGTCCGATCGGAGGAGCCGCACAATGGTTTTCTGGATCTGCTCCTAATTTGTGTGCTCCCTCTTCCCGGTTCATTTAGATATCAATCTAAAATCGTACTTCGCTCCGCACATCCATTGTTCGGGCTCCTGATTACATCTAATAATGGGCCGCTGGTTCGGCGGGTGTGAGCGGGACAATCTCGGAGCCCACACCCGACAGCGGGAGCAGTCGGCCCAGCACGAAAGGCTTGCTTGATTTAATATAGAAAAAACTTAAAGGGATAATTTGTTTTTTGCGTGATCTAGACTTTATTATGTCAGCCAATCTTAGTTGGGGTGGGTGATGGTAATAATTTGCAACAATTTAGGAAACTTCCTCCTGCGCTTCAAGTTCTGGAAGCGATAGATTCATAGCCGGGTGCTTCCATTATCATGTTTTAATTGGGATCTAATTATTTATTATCAACTACATATATGCTTTTATACTACAAATATATATTTACTATAGGATATAAATGATAGAGGTATTTGTACCTTCATTTACTAGCTAGACAACATGGTAGACAAACAAACAGACAAAGAGAGAAAAATAGAATCGATTTTTTAAACTAACAATACCAATAACAATTATTTGATAATATTCATTATATCGATAAAAATAAAAATAATAATAAATAAAAATTATCTTTCATAAAAACTTTTAGTAGATTTCAATGCTCTTTCTAAACAATGAACAAGAACATTTCATGAAAGCACTTACAATTTCCAACTTTGCCATTTTAGGAAACATTAATTAAAAACATTTCAATCTGCATTTCGACAGTGCTCTTTATACCTAACATGGACAATTTTGGCCGAAATACATATGTAGGTACTTGTGGGAGGCGTGATGAAGTACGAAGACCTCAAATTCAGAGCATCCCACAAAATCTAGAATAGCGACTAAGTCTAGTTGTCGCACACATTTTCGTTGGCCTGAAGTCGCTTAAGTAAACACTAATTGCTCTCTTCCCTTTCGAGGGCTAAGTCCGAACCTTCACGGGGTTCGACGGTACAAAATTGAATAAAGCAGCAAACTCATCGGAGCTGTCATTAACATAGTTTGGAGTATTTGGCCGCGTGTGGAGTAGCTTCAAAATAACCACATACAGTTCGGACCGAACGAAACTATGGAGTTCCCGAAACTATTTTGCGCCTCCCAAAAAACGGGCCAAAATCGAGCATAATCCTCGAGAGCTGCACAACATGAACTTGTGTAACATTAGCCCTCAGGACCTGCTCCACCTCCTTTGAGGTGAAGATTTCGCTCGGTCTGCCCAGGGGGTGGAAAGGCGTGTGGGAGCATTCTGCATTTTCCATGAGTTGTACCGTGCAGGCGGGGGAGTGGCGCGTGTGTGGTCATGCCAACCAGCAGCTCAATCCTTTCAATTAAAGCTCGAAAAGCAACAGTTTTGGGCTGAGTCCTGCTAACGAGGTAACTAACAAGCTCCCGGGTGGGGCGCGATCAAAACAACCGGGCGGGGTGGCTCAAAGGCCTAGCCTGGAATTCCTCTCATAACGAGGTTGTTTTCATGGAGACGCCGCCCGGTGTCATACGCAGACGGATTCGGCGGCCCCGGGACTCCCGCCCGGCTTCGGCTGCGGCCCGGGGCCCCTTCAACTGGCTGCTGAGGGGTGCCACAAAGACCAATTTCAGATGTAGCAGGGAAAATATTTTATTGCTCCCCGAAAAAAGGATAATTCCTTAAATATTTGATTGTATGCATGTTTGCAGGCTGCTCACCATCCGGGGATCTGTCGTAGTCGACTTATGCTCCACTCGCAGTGCCCAGCGTTTTTGCCATTTTTAGTCCTCCTGATGGCGGACTTGTGTTTTACTTCTCCTAAGCTTTCCAGAGGAATTTTCATTTTATTGGATAAATGTTATCCACGAAAGATGGCATGGATTCCCTTTGTTTTTGCTCCGATGAGAGTGCCTTTTTACTGCTCCATTCTCGGATCTGCCTCAAAATATTGCTGAGTATTTGCTTTATTGGACAAGGACATGTTTTTTATGCAAATATCTTTTTGTCTAGCTGCCCTATTCCAGGGCAAATTATGTTTCACCAGCGATAAAATATGGCTTTGTCGGTTTTTGTGGCTCACACGTAGCACAATGCTCCTACATACAACTCCTTGGCTTGCGGACGGGAATTTCACGTTCGCCTCCTAGAGAAAAATTGCACAAAATCATCTGCTGCACCTTTTATGGGTGAAATCATGCTCTGTATTTATTACTAAATTTACGACTTTCCCATCTCGCAGCGTTTCGGTCTAATTCATAGATATGCGAGGAAAGAAATGGATTTTACGAAGCATAAAGTGGTCAGTCATCCTGATAAAGCATAGAATTTATTTTCGGATGAGGAGTTTTATGCTTTCGAAAAATAATTACAGGTACGCCAAAAATGCTGGGAACTTAAATCAAAAATTATAAAAATTTGCTAAGATAGCAATTTTGCCGGATCTTTCTTGATATATTTTCATATTTAAAGCTTTACGCAACCGGTTAGGCTGAATTTGATTCTAAAACCGAATAAATCTTTTGATTAGGAGAAGAACCAACATTTTTGGAGCTACACCACATTCGAATTTTGGGTTTAGTGCTAGTGCAAAATTTTGTGCATCGCTTTCAAGAATACTTCCAAAAAATTAAAATAACATCATAATTTTTGCTTTAGCGTTCTCTTAATATCCTTGGGGATAAATTTTTCGTCAACGTGATCCAGTTGCACACTTAATTCTCAGTTCAAATTGTATAAAATACGAAGAGTATTAAAAAAAAATGCCTATTGTAAAAGACTAAAGGTTCAAACTTTTATTCGAATCATGTTACAAGCCCTTATTTTATTTTTAAAGTATTTTTAGAAATGATCAATGTACGGTCTTTTTTCAAAACAATATTTATTCAAAAACAACGTGATGGGATATTATCGTTTACGAATTCCTAATCTGCAGAAAGAATTTAAAATTACATAAAACTGGTTTTAATTGTAATTATTGTTAGAAAGGAAATACTTCTCCTTTTGGTGAAGATATTCTTTGTTATAAGGAAAAAACGGTTGCTTTTCCATTTTTTTTTGTGAATAAGTCTTTGCCCCGAAAATCATAGAAGTATCGCGAATGCTCCAAAAACTCATACGATTACGATTGACTTCACATTTAAAAGGTTACAAAAAACTTCAAGAAGTTGGGATATATACATATACCTAAAAGCTTATGGAAGTTTTGATATTTTTACATTATCTTGATAATCGCCAGGGGAAATTATTGCTATTAAAGAAATATATGTATGGATATACATACATATGTATGTTTTAGAAAACTGGGAACAGATTGGACAAATTTAAGTTTACAGACATAAAACCGTCCCAATCAACTTTGCTTGCTCAAGGTCTTATAACTGATATTATTTTTATTCAGCTGAAAAATAGGTTTCGTTGGTAAAAGATAAGGGTTTCAATTTTTCGTTCCAGTAAGATTCAAGATTCTTTATTTGCATCAAGCTCATACAACCTCATGTTTAGAGTTGGCAACCCTAGAAGCAGCTGTTCCTTGTTCCCATGGGTCAAAGCACCCCGAATGCCATGGGAACGCTCCCAGATACCGGGAGCATCCGCACAGTTCGAAGGACCAAATCTGGCTCCCCTTTCAAGTCGAATGAATTTAAATTAAAAAGAATCTCGTCCTTAAATTTCCACTTGGAGCGCCAATAGACCGATTTCTATTTCAGCGGCGGCGGCGCGCAGTGTCGGGAAACCCTAAATCGAATCTGGAGCTCAGTTTGAGTCCATCTTAAGTTCTGTTGTTGCCGTCAACTCACCGTGCAGCAGGACGGCAGGTAGATTTGTGGTTGACACACTCTCCTTTAAGGACTTCGCCGTTCGGGAGCCCTCCAAGGAGGAGCGCGATGTGGAGCCCGAGGGTTCGGGAACGGAGCCCGGGAACAGGGCTGCTTACTGTCTGAATACATTTACATAGGAGAGCGGCATTGTTATTCCTCGCCGAGGCTCCTGGCAGCCCTACGTGTCCTAGATGTAGGGTAATAGGTTGACACAGTTGAACATTTATGTGAATGGGACCCCTCCACTCCGCTCCGCTTCACTGGAGCTGCTGATAAAACTGGAGTAATTGAAGGTAATCTGCTCCAACTCCATTCGGAGCCAGAGGTTTGTTCGCATTCCCCTTGAATCGGCGGAGTGAAAAAAAAGGAAACTTTCTCTAGAAATTGTTCTTCAACTGTGCTGACATGAGCGCGCAACATTTGAGCAGTTGAAAAGTTTCTTGGCGCAGCGCGGAGTCAGAAGGACGAAAAGCAAACGTGGAGCAGAGCAGTTAATATCCAATGCAAGCTCTCAAAGTCGATGAAAATGTTAAACTTGTTAATGATCTAATGGAGATGTCCTCCGTCAGCTTTTACTGGGGAGTCGGTCCATTCGAATCCAACTGGGATGCTGCGGTGGGATCCAACTTAGTAGACCGCTAGAGACAAAAGGAAAATGGAGCTTCATTCAATTGAGGATAGGAATTTCAAATATCTTTTGTTACATGAGTAAGAGATTGCCACGTCACGTGTTTGCTTTTTTCATCAGAAATGCCGAATTTGTCGTTATGTATTTGAGTAAAAAATTTATATTATGAGGAATTTGTTATTTCCTATAAGAAAAATATAGTTAAATAAATCCAGTCGTTCGATTGGAAAAAAATTTTTGGAATCCAAGATGCAAATTTTGAATTGCAGTAAATATTTGCATGTAATGCAGTAAAAATTTATAATCCCCACCTTAAGAAAACAAGGCGAGATTCTTGTTGCCCACCTATGAAACTTTCTACTAAAAATTTTTTCAATACTTCCTGCGTTTATCTCTAAGAGTTAAAATTGGTAGAAACTTTTTAAATCAACGCCCACAGGCTAAAACTTTTGAAAAATTGAATGCCTCACACACTGAGTGTGGTATTTTTATTTTAGATGTTAAACTGGCAAGTAGGATTATAAAATTTAATTTCTAAAATATTTAGAAGTATGAGGTATCTAAAAATGAAAATATTAATCAGAAAATGATTTTTCTACGAATTTCAAACATTGGCTTCTAAGAATTAATGTTAATAAAAAGCTTTATAAAGGCGACCGCGTTTTCATCTAAATTCTTAGAATTAAAAGAAAAGAAAAAAAAAACAAATTTTAGATTAAAAACGTATATTTTCTGAAAACGTGTTATAAAATCGATTTAATAAATTGTTGTGGTATGTATGAATAAATTTTTTTTACAAAAGCTTCAAAAAGACTGCTACTTATTTCAAAGCAACATTTGTAACACTTTTTCGAAAAATAATCCGATTTGTTACTACAACATTTATAGTTCTATTAAATATATGTACTACAGCACAAAATCGATTTCTTATCGTCGAATAACTAGTGAGAAGTTCTTAAAGCTAGTCGTAAGCTTCCGAGTTTTACAAAAAAGTTATGGACCGCAAATTTTGTGAGCCTCTCATGACCCATTGTGGAGGAATATTTGCGTCCCAAATTTATAAGTCGAACTAGATTAATTCCCGATTGAATAGGCAGAATACGTCCGCATATAAAAAACAATATTTTTCAGTAGGTACGGAAGGAAAAATGGTCGTTGGATCTCTGAATTCCTACGAGTGCTGGAAAATTCTTCTATTTAATGTAAAAATATTCCTTCATCTTTCCTGTTTTCGTTTCTGTATTTCTGTGAAAGTCCCAAGGCCAAAATTACAAAGGCCGAGAATTATTAGCCGCTCGTTCTGCTAAAGGAAAATGCGGATTTCGAAGGGAAAAAGCATTTTATCAAATAAAAATGGAGATCCTATCCGAGGACCACAAAAAATGGGATATCTCCCATAAAACTTCACACAAGGCACTCATCGGCCTCGTTCCCGGGGCTGAGTGGGCGTGGTGCGATGGAACGGAATTAAGACCGGGAAAGAAAACTTAGCTGATAAAAAGCGCTAAAGAAGCCCCATCTCCCTGGGGATCTGAGAATGTTTTATGTCTTCGCGGTCCAAAGCCGGTGCACTCGTAAAATTCGAAATTTAAAAGCAGGGGTGGCTTCATTAATTAGGACTGAAACTTACAAATTTTATCGCGAATTTTGCTCCTCGCGAGGATTTTTTGTCGTGGCCGTGGTCGTTACTATCATAAAAGACGCCGAGGTAAAATTCACTGGAAACTTAAAGGAAATAATTTCGGGTGGTATAATGTTGCGGATGAAATTTGAATTTTAATGGATAGAACGCCTGCGCCCCAATAAAAAGTTTTCCGCTGCCGCCACTGCTGCGGCACTGAAAGGGCTTTTTGGGGCGTTTTAATTGCTTATCGTATGTTGTGCATATCTGGGGCCAGCAGCCGTCCGCAGTTATTGGTTTTGTTACTTACAGGTCCCTTTGCGGAAGCGCCCTGATCCCGATTGCTGCAGACATTTCAATAGACTATCTGAGTATCTGTCATCGTCATGTAGCATATCGCAGGGATTCGGTCTTTATGGCGAAATCCCAAAAAATCCAATTTCTCCTTAAGCCAACAGCTCACAGGAGATGTGTCCCACACATACCTGGAGCAGGGAAAAAGGGGTTTCGGGGAAGCCTCATTCCTTGCGTAGACATCGGGACTCTTAGTTATCATAACTGAATATAAAAGGACTGTCACGACTTCCAGGTTGATGATATCAAAAAGTATGCGAACGACCGGAAGGTCCAGGATAATTTGAATAACATAATCGACTTTAACTTTGCCGGCTCCTGCCGGCTGAGTCGGGAGTCCTCAGATAAAGTTTTAACGTGGAAAATGGAAAATTTCTTTTGTAAGAAGGATTTGTCTGGTACAGCAGAACGAACGTTTTTATCCCTCTAAGAGTTCATTTGTGGAATATGAACAACTTAAGGCGCAATGGGCTCCTTTTGGCTGAGGGCATTCCGCGCTTAGTTTGGGTGTGGGAAAGAAAACTGAAAATATTCAAGAATTTAGTCGCGCTCATTATAGATAAAGAATATCTTTCTTTATTCAGTCCCAGGTAGAGGCAGAGGAGCAAACTTAAAGAAGTTTAATTTATGAATTGCCCCTAAATGCTTCCTAGTGCTCCCTTTGTTAGGTGCAAACTTCGAAATTTGTAACTTAAGTCCTTTTCGCAGTTTGATAAGCTGGTAACTGGGCCAAATGCAAGATTGGCTCCAGAAGTTTCAAAAGTGAAAAGTTTCCTGGAACTCCACCCTCTTGTTACTTCCTATCACAGGAGTTTTGAACCGTCTACCCTCTGGTGTAAGGCGCCCAGTCATTTTCTGTGCCCTAAGCTCAGGATTTCTAATTAAATAGCCAAAGACATGACGTCGCAATACTGTTTCTATGCAACAAAATAGCTAAGATTCCGCCCATGGTAACTTGAAGACGGGTGTTGACGAAGAGTCGAGTGCAATAAAATCATTTTTCAGTTCAAAAATTTCTTGAACTTTGAATTCTATCGTTGCATCTACCACTTACATCTTTTACAAAAATTATAATATAAAAAACCGAAGTGATTTAAGATTCTTTCTTTTTGATAATCAATAAATCGATTTAATTTTTTTAAATTAATATGTAGGTATGTATATGCTAATATAATTTCTCTCTTTTTCCAAAATCCGTTTTAGCTAATGTAATTAATTTTTTGGAAATACTTCTGTATAAAGAAATTAAGATACAATTAGTTTAGAAGTTTTTGGTTAGTATAAAAGCATTAAGTTTAAAATCTATCTTAATTTACAATCGAATAATAATCCTACCCAACTTGAACCACAACTAAAAACTATGTACCAAAAGCATCTAAATATCTCGATCCTCATTTTTTTTAGTCTTGGCTCTAATCTTTTAGATAGAGAAATATTTGAAAATATCGATTTATTTATTCATTCGTTTTTTTTTTTTTTGCAGAAAATGATTCTCTAAGATGTTGAGAACGCAATATACGAATGGAAAGTTTTTCAATTAGCGCTTTGTAATAATTTGTTTATACAAGACAAAGATCTCAAAAAAGTGTTTTTTATAACTTGTTGCATTTTACAAAATAATCGACAAATATCATTATTTTTCCATTCATATTGAACGTATTGATCCAAAGTACTAAAAAAAAGCGCTAGCCTCGCCAAATTGGATTGTTGTGCACAAAAGAAACCACGCTGACATTTCGAATTTTCGAAAAAAATGTAGTTATTATGTGTAATGCCCCCTTAAAATTCATTGTATAAATTTAATTTCGAAAACATTCATTTTTGATTTTAAAATTGTATATTTAAGTAAATGAACCACAACGTGATAAATTGTGTTTTTATTACCTTTAAAGAAGCACTAAAAATCACACATTTTTTCTAGTTAAAAGTTATTTTTCGAAGAAAACACTCTTTGCCACTATTTATTAAGTTTGCAGCACTTTCCAGCAAGTCAGACGTTTGAACCAAACTTTCGTGATGAAAACTAACAGGGTCTGAGTTTTTTTCTTCCACCTGCTTTAATGTAAATTTTCCAAACAACCCGCAAACGCCGCTGCGTAGCCTCTTTCAACGCCCCCGCATCCTAGAAACGTAGAGAGCGCGAAAACTTAATTTCCAAGTATCTCGGAAGGAAATGTTGAAGAAAAGTGCTTTATTAAGTTGCTAGAATAGTTTTCACCTTAATTTGCATAAAGAGAAAAACCCAAAACATCGAAATTAAGGGATTCTTTAGGGCACTGCGGGAGACGAAGAAGGCGTACAGTCGAAGCAGACAAAATGAGCAGCTCATCCTTCAGGATTTATTTTTTTACCTACTTAGCTGGCAGCTGCCCGACCATTGCTTAATATAATGGACGCGCTGAGTGAACGGAAAGTTGAAAAGTTTAACTGGAATTTCTTCGAATGTCTCAGGACTTAAAAAAGAAAATGCTAATTGAAAAGTTTGAAGAAGAACTTCTTGAAAGAATTCAATATCTTACTTTTCCCTTAGAGCGTTCTGCGCCGCAACGCGCCCTGGCGAAGGGCTAGAACTTTCCGCCTACTAACCAAGTTAATTCCGAGCAGACAGGTAAGAAAGTTACACGCGGGCGCTTAATTTTATTTGTTAAATGCAAAAAAGGGGGAAAAATAAATGGCCGGAGAGCGCCATCGAGTGAAATGCTCAGGTCCCATTTCAGTCAGGAGTTTAATAACTTCCAGCACTTTCGCCGGGTGCCGGGACGGGCACCGGAACGCGGGGGCGCCGCTCGAATTGGAGCCACTTACCTTGTGAGTGCCCACGGCATGGGCGCCGTCGTACACGTAGAGGTGATCGTTGCAGTCCAATTGCAGCATATCGAAGCGGAGCATAAAGCGTTGCAGTATCGAGTGCGTCTGGAATGTGATTATGCAGTCCAAATTCCTCTCGTTTTGAGACCATAAGACAGCCCCATCGATTTTGCGATAGAGCTGCTGCAGGAAGTGGTTTTTGCACAGCGACTGCATGTAGTCTGAAAGTAGAAAAGAAAAGGAAATAATTAGACAATTGCACAAATCTTTATTTCAGATAACTTCAACATAAATGCTTTTGTTTTTACTTTTTTAAGAGTTTTATTTGATTAACTTCCACCCCTACCTACAAAAGATGAACCAATCCGGCTAACTGCCAATAAATTATTAAATTTCAGGCTTTTCGTCACTTACGCAATAGTATCAATTTTCAATGTTTAAGGTTTAAATTTGATATATTTTCCTCTTCCTTTAGTCCTTATTCAATTTAGAATTTCAGCTATAATACAATCTGCTTTAAAAATATCTTATCATCTTTGAATTTTTTAAGAAAATTCAGGTGAATATCCATGAAACAAAGATTTTGACACAAATTGCACTTTAGTTTCAAGATAAGATGATCGTACAAAACAAATTATTTATAATCTCTGAAAAAAGCAAAGCAGTTTTATGTAGAAAAGATAGTAACATAAATTAATTGTATAGAATTTGAGGTTATCGCTTTAGTTTTAATTTTAAGTGTATAAAGTTTAAGAAGGGCTTTAAGTCTTAGCATATATAAACCACCCAATTGAACGATTTTGTTAAAATATCGTAGATATATACCTAAAACAACTTCTTAAAATTATATAGTCAGGTAAAAATTGTGTTATAATACAAAAACTTCCCCCAATAAACCTGAACGAAAACTTTCAATTGTATTTTCTTTTCTGATTGATTTCCAATCATCACGACGACACAGCAAATTCCCTCAGACATCACAGGAGCAGTTGAAGTGCCATTCTTCCCCATGCGTCCACTTTTGTCGACAGCGAAGAAAAAATAAAATGGCACTTTGAGTCGTCCTCATGGGCTCCTGGTCGGATAAGTTTTCTAATTTCAATTCCGGTGCCTAAGACAAACCCAATTGGACATGCAGGGGACTTGCGGATTGTCTCAGTTTTGTTGACGTGGCACGTTCACACCACGCCGCACTCACCATCACCTCCAGCAGGAGCACTCCTCGAGTTGTGGGGGCTCCTGAGGGAAGAGTGTCACACATGCACATGTTGATGAAAACCAGCCGGGGGCAGGGAACTTGAGTTGGCGGAGGTTACTCCAGCAGGAGTCGGATTGTGTTTGCGTCATCTGCATTCCACGTTACCTGAACATGTGTCTGAATGGGCTTAAGTTTTGTATTTACATTTGTTGCCAATTTTACGTAAAATGCAAAATGACTTTAGTGCATGTAAACCGTAGTAAAGGAAAAGGTGACCAGGCCCAAGTAGAGAGGGATTCAAGTTCAATCGAACAAGACATTTCAAAATACATATAAGAGAGATAATATTTTAGAAAATAACATATTACTTACATAATCTGATTTGATTTTGATGATTTCAAGAATCTCCTTCTCCCCATTTTCTTGTAATTTAATTTACATATGTATATAATGAAACGCATAAGTTTTATTCATGTTCATTTCTCGATTTGTGCTTCTACTAAATATAGTTTTAAGTGGCCAGAGATATAAATTTAAGGAATACACAATTCCAAATAGCAACAAACCACAAAGTGTTAAAATATGGCTTTATTTACTTGGTACTCGAAATTAAGAGAGTAACTACGTTTTGGAGTTTCGAAAACCTTAGAATATATCAAATACTAGTCTTAGCACCATGAGAATTTTCAACTTACGTACGAGTATGGGCCAATATGGGATATCCAGACCGTTAAAATTACTAAGTAACATTCTGCTTTCCTGATTAGGACCCTGTTAGAACCAAAATAGTACATCAAAAATACTGTCACCAACTTGCCTTCGCTTATAATTTACACTTGGTATTACAGCAAAGCAGATATTGAGATTGGTTTTCGATCATGCGTACGGGTGTCAGTGGCGAGGACCAACTAAGTCATAACCACACTAATGAGAATGATGAGATTGGCTTGGTGTCCTGGATCGAGACGCCTACCAACTTTAGGGCTCGTCTACCTAGATGGATATATTTTTTCTCATCAGGAAAACCTTACCAACTTCTGACCAAGAGAACCTGAGTAATCTTTTGCGTTACATGCCTCTGATTAGGTTCAGGCAAATTTTTTTTAATTGGGTACGTGAACTGATTTTAGTTTTGAAAAAAATAACCGAAAAACATTGAGACGATCTTTTTCCTATTTGCTTCAATAAATAGGGGTATTTTGAAAGGATAAAGATTACGTTCCCAGAGTAAAAGTACGAGTTTCAACTTTTCAGTTTGTCTTCAAATTGAATTCGAAGGACGACCTCCGCAAAAATTGAAATGTTTCCCATCTTTTGTTTTTCTTGTCTCTGCAAAAAGTAAGACTGCGCAGAATTTTAATTGCTTTTACGCGTGAAAAACTCCTGCAGAGTTAGTCTCATCCAATTTTGTACGTGGCCACGGTCGCCTACTTCCCCAGCACGACAAAAGGCACAAGTCAACAATTGAAGTAAACAATGAAAATACGAAAGTGTTTTCGGTTAGTTCACATGTTTCGGCGCATCTCAGCGTCTCAGTCCCGCGCCCAGAACGAGTGTGGACCTGGAACGATCTCAAAGGACCTCTTTTCCAATAAAATCTAGTCAATCTATTTTATTTCCACATCCCGGCAGTCAGCACGGCAGCAGGAATGCGAGCTCTCCAATAAAACGTTTCCCCCGTATTTTTATTACATTTTCCCAGTTATTGGCACTTCATATATTTATCCAAGGGCTGGGGCTCTGCTAATGGCGGAGCGGCCTGGGCGGCACATAAGACGGGGACGACTCCGCAGACTCAAAGGAGCCCGACGTCGTTCCAAAAATGCGTAAAGGTGAGAAAAAAGGGACCGAGCACCCTGTGAAGTTGTTCGTCTTTATCTTTCTGCTGCCAATTTATCTCCCTGTGTTATCTTAATTAGTTTTCCTCATTTTCTCGGTACAATTTGTTGAATAATTTATACATATGCCGGCGAAAGGCTGTGTACCGCCCAATTTTCCTTAGGGGTCCCCTCCCGCTTTCGTATTTTTTCTCCCAGAAAGTAAGAAATTGGTATCCCGCTGGTCATGATGAGCTTTAGGGAAGAATTATAAGACCTCGTTAAGTGGCCCATTATTATGATGGTCAGGCAATGGTTTGATGCCGCAATATGGCTTTCTCTCCACGCAGCTAATATGCGACCATTCGGCGGGCACGAGAGGAATCAATAAAATCAAATAATCATGAATTCGCTATCAGCGAACGAACGGACCCCGGGCCTTTTTTTCACGGCCAAACGGCCAAATTATTGCCAGCGGATTAGGGCCAGTCGGCGCTTTTTGCATTTTCGGCCCATTTAACTTGTAAATGGGGTACAGGCACTTTTTGGGGCGCTTAATCACGGAATGTTTGGGGAATATTAGAATTAAAACTTCTTAGCTATGGGGAATGCTTCATTTGTTTTACAGATTACGCAGCCTGAGAAATTTCCATTTTTCGTTATGCCTTCGGCTTTTGCCATTCATTCTGGAGGATTATGCCGGGTTGAAACGATTCAGAAATCAATTTTTAGCCGACTTACAAAAAAAAAGGTTGCCAATTCGCCCTGCGGTACGTACGTACGATTCCAATTACCTCAGCAACAACATTTAGGATAAAACCTTTCGTATATAGCTTTGGATTATATGAATCTTAAAGTAATTTAGATATGTAGCATATACGGGTATGTATGTTGATACTTAATGGACGTTTTGGTATTTGAACTCTCTACGGCACACATATTGAATAAATATTGATTTTGAATGTATTTAAAACTACTATTCCTCTTCGTTTCGCAAAAGAAAATTCTCCAACTCAGTCCTTTAATAAAAAAATTAAATAAAATAAATTAAAAATAATTGTAAACGACTGTGACTTTAATTCTTGCACGATTGAATAAGACTAACATTTAAGTTTAAAAACTGTCTTCGCAGTTAACAATATTTCTAAATAATAGTAAATTCATTAGCTGTGTTCTTTTCACATCGGATCTGGTTCTACGTTTTGCAGGAAATTCTATACCGAATTGAAATTTATGAGTAGTTACCCATATCAAACAATTTTTATTTCGCGAGCATAAAATCAAATTACCCGGATTTATATCCACTGTTCGTCGAAAACTTAATCAAAACCTTTATCTGGTTCAAGGTTTGAAATTTGGATGGGTAAATATCATGGACGTGAAAAGAACACAGCTATTGTCTTAAAAGTAGAGGAAGCACCTATGTGTATACAACTTTATAGTTTTTCAAATATAAACTACAATCTGCAATGAAATATAATGGATAGCATTCAAGAATTTTCACAATAGATCGCGGCCACTATTGAAGGTCGGATAGAATGCAAATATATTCTAAGACACTTTTCTTCCACTTCAAAAGTAAAGAAACGCCGAAATTGCGAAAGCTTACACCTCTGGAGTGGAAGTGAAAACCAAATTAAAGAGGGAAACACAAAAAAACACACCTCGCGAAGCGTTTGTCTAGAGGAGCTCCTTTCAGCCGCATTACTTATGCACTCACTTCTTGAGCAATTGCTTTCAGGTTTCATCAAGATCGCAAGTTGTTCCCTTCAGTTCTCCACAACTTCCGCGGCCATTGTGCAGATGCGGCCGGTCCCGCCAAAGAATTTCTCTTTTATACAAAAATATTTAAAAATTGAAGTATTTCGCTTTTGCCGACGATTCTAACAAAGTGAGAGAATGCACCCCGCGCGCCAACAAAAACAGCTAAAAAAATGCAAGGACGAGCCATGGGAAAAAAGCAGCGCACTAAAATTACACAGCCATTCCTTAAAATGTGCTTACTTCCGCGCTGTAGAAATTGCTCCACCCACGCGGCCCACCCCCACCTAGGCGGGGTGGCACTTTGGGCGGGCATATTTTTTTCGCCGTTTGCATTTCACCCCTTTTGCTGCAAAGGGAAGTCTTCCTGCAGAAAGAATTTTTAAATCATATTAAGTTGGAGTATGTCTGAAGAAGAGCTGTACGTGTCTTTTCGACAGAAAACATTGTTACCTCCCAATGTACAGATAAATTTCTATAAACAGAAGTACCGGGATGAATCATCCTCCCACTCCCGAGTCCCGAGGGATGGGTCAGATGCAGCCTGAATATGGGAAAGCCGCAGATGCCTCCCCCGCGCCGCCCCCGCGTTTCTCTTTTGTTACGCTCGCCAACGTCGCGCTGTGGGCGAAAAAATGCTCTGCATCGAACATGAATTGATTGAGTTTTCGAATTTTGCAATGTTGGGAAAATATTTTCGCGGTGCAATAGAGTTTAAGGCGAAATAAGGGCGGAAAATTGCACAAACAAATGCAGGCAGCGTCTTCTGGGAGGTTGGCAATGCTTTTGCGAAAATTGAGGATTTCTCAGGGCGAGGTTTTAAATCAGTCGACAGGCCCAATATTTGCTGTTTCGAGAAAACCAGGTCGTGTGGAAGAACGATTGTTGGGTACAGCGACAATCTTAGATCTTTGACTAAGCGTAACGTCTGGAAGACGCTGTCATAATTGTGCACCTTTTCTAACTTGCAGAAGCAGAGTTCCTACGAAAGACTCTTTAATAAAAATTTACTAAGTTTAATTCATACAAAAAAAATTTTTGAAGTCTCTAGACGAAATTTTGGTCATTGACTAGCACCTAAGTATGCACATACATATATAATTCTTTATACCAGGCAATTGCATCGTCTATTCTCTAACATCAAATGAAACTTTCAAAGGTATTATAAGCTGACTTGTCCTTAGTCGTCAACTTTGACCTTAAATTAAAACCTCAAACCCTGAGGAAGGAATCCTACAAGAAAAAAGTTTGTGAATGCAAAAGAAAATGCCTTCTACTTTAAAATATTATCATTTAGGTATATTGCAGTACCTATTTCTCTTAACAAATGGAACCAAATTTATAGCTAAATTATGATATAATATTATTGTAGCATAGTTAGATAGAATAAAATAGTGCGAATTTTAGTTAGGAAACATTTATGCACTTTAATTGAATTTATATAAAATATAATATATAATATAAAAACTTTTGTATACATATTTATATGTAATTCCTTAATGATTCCAACGCCAGGTAGGAATTAGCCCCAATATACCAATAATATTTACAACTTTAATAGAATTAGAAAAATAATCAAACATTTTATTTTATGATTTTTAATGGTGACGACTCTTTAAAATGATTAAAATGTCTAAATAAAATAAGCTAAGAATGTAACACAGATAATAAATGCAAAAGAACTAAGCTAAGTTGTAAATTTTTTAGTTAAATTTCATTAATTAAAATTACTCTTATTATGTCGTTTTCATTCATTGTCGACATTAAACCACAACAAAAGGGGTAAAATGTGGATGCGGTTCACGAAAATTAAATGGTTTAATTCGTTTTTATGTTTGGGATCAGGTTGCAAAAAATTTGTTACAAGTAATTTTTCAGTTTTTCGACGTTAAATAAAATACACAATGAGGGAAAATATCTCCAAAAATATTATTTTATTTAAGTAAAATTTCCAAATCCCCATGTGCAACAAAAAAGGATTTAGGTAAATTTGTCTCAAGTGAACCATCCCTTAAGCCTTAAGTACCACCGGCGCCAGCAAAGGGATTAGCAGCATAAGGTAGAACGATAATAACTTTATCCTAATGAGATACTCATCACCGGAATCCTTTATCTGCCGAGCGGCGCTCTAATTCACACTTAGGGAAGGTAACTCCATTATGAATATCCAATTCCCGAGCACTTCTCGGGCGAATGTATGCAAATTAGCTTCGCACTTACCTTGCCACATAAAATTAGACTGCGCCGCGTAATGCATGAAAATCATACGGAAATACCGCCAAAGGGATAAAAACCGAACTGCACAAAGGGCCGCGCTGCGCTGCATGCGGTGCGCGGCTTCCTGCGTCTTGCAGCCCTTATCAAAAAATAATCGTGCACGTCCCGGCTGCGGGGAAGCACGCAAGAAGCAGGAAACAGTCCCGGTCTGGATTCGGGAGCAGGGATTCGGGGAAAACTATAATTTGGAATTGATGTCCGCAATCAGAAGGCTTCCTTCTGAGCGGGGCCCTCTGATGAGCGGACTTCCACCCGTCCTCAGGTAGGGTTTTTACGTTCCGATGAAGCAATGACAAATTTCACCCGGACCGTGGTGGGGGGCGGGGACGGGCGGCCCAAGTGGGCGTGTGCATGATGACAGATTGCCCGGGTACCCGATTCACCGTTACCGAGGTTAGTTCTAGGGAAAGCCTCCGAAGCCTGTAATTTCTCATAATTTGCATAAGACTCCGGGGCCGGGGCCGGCGGCTGATTTGCTGCTAACTGGCAGCCGGCGGAGGTGGGTGCCCACCCGGCTGCCGAAGCCCCACCTAAGGGTATCAATGACATATTAGAATTAATTTCAATGATTTATGGCTATCATTTCACTCGAATTGGTGTGTTTCGTATAGCCGATAATTACGGCGCGCTCGTAGGGCATTTTCGGAACACGTCCCTGCTGATTGCATTACGAGCGACGTAAGTGGAGGGCTATCCGAAAGTCACGTCTTCTGCTCGATCGCAGTGTGATGGGGATATTTTTTTTCCTGAAAAGTATTGTGTACATTTCCGACAGCAGCGATTACAGGCAGAAATGAATTGACGGCAAAATAATATCCTTCGAAATGCCCACTGTACGCAACGTGTAATAAACCGAAATGTTATTAATGCGTTTTTAATTTCGGAAACATCGGCTTGAACCTTCACCCAAATAGTCGATAAACTCCGATTGAATTAAAACAATTCCAAAAATTCCTCCAAAGGAGTCTTGGGAGTCTTTTTCAAATTTTCAATTAGAAAAAAAAACGAAATAATTTAATTAGTGTGGAAGACATTCTGCTACCCTAAAGAAAACATTTAACAGCTGAGTTCAAAAACTCGCTGAAGATCATTCTTCTAACTTCTTGACACATAAAATTAAAAACAATTTTTGCTCTAGAAACCAAAACCTTTATTAGAAATATTATTTTTTGAAAGTTCTCCAAAAATCAAGTCGATCGGATAATTACTTTTTAAGTTACTTACCCCTCCGTTTTAAAAATATAAGTTCGTGAAAAACGAAATTAAAGGTTTCGGGGACCTTGACGCAGAGAACAACACGTACTCAGTAATATTTTAATATCTTCGATTAGAAGACAAATTTTTTCATAATATTTGAAGAATATACGTTCTTGAAATATATTAGAACCGAAATCCGCAAAAAAAATGAATTTTTCAATAAGAAAACTCCTTTAATAACAATTAACCGTCCGGCTCTTACAAAGCAAAATTTGTGTGCGGGCGACAAAATAATATGTAATTCAGAAGCTGTACTTTTTCTAGAAAAATTAATGTATTTCTCGTAAAATACATTATTTTTGAACATTTTCAGGGAATGTATAGAAACCATGAAACTTAGAAAATATATTTATTGCATCGCCGGCCGGCTACCGATAGAAAAGAAAGAACACATTTTAATGTGCTGCCAGACGGAAAAATAGTCAATTTTTAGAAATTTTGTTGAAAACAAATTTGTGTAGGTATTTACACTTTTAAATAAAGCAAGAATTTCAGTTACATCTCAAACGTTTTCTGCTCAATTTTATTTTAAAGTTCTATACATTCTTTGAAAAATCCCAACTCCTAATCTTAATACATATCTTGCAAAGTATATAATATAAAATAGTTTAAAAAACTAAAAAACACGCTTTTAGCACGCACTAAAAATTACAAAAAGCATTATGATTTTGAAGTCGAATATCGTCAGGGAAATAAGACAGCTTTCTCCATGCTTACTTCACTGAAAAATATAGTTTCTCATCTCATATCTTGGGGAGGCCGCCATATTGGATTTGTAATGATGTTTCTTACCCGGGGGTTACACGCGTCTGTAGAGCTGACACTAACACTGACGCTGACTCGTGTAAACCTTCACTGACTAGCTTTTTTCGCTGACCAGTCAGTACTGACTCGTCAATAATCTCGTCAATACTGACTAGTCAGTATATGTCAACCGGCGCTGTTTTTAGCTGTCAGCAGTGTTTGTTTTGAGTTGTCACCATAGTGATTTTGAATTCGAAAATTTTTTTTTTCTGTTGAAGTGCGACAAAATAATTTTTTTTTGTGAATTCAATGTGTTAACAAAAGTTAAGTATGTTATGTAAGTTAATATTGCGATAATGGAATTAGAAAGGTAACCAAAAGTAATCTCCTCTAAAATATCAAGAAGCAGCAAAGATGCCACCGCAGCACCCGCACTGGCCGACAACATTTTTAAAATGAACTGACGGTCAGTTGATCGAACACAAGGCAATTACTGACAGCAGATTTGACATTTTGAAGTCAGTACTTTCCGTCAGCTCTACAGACGCGTGTAACCGCCAGGTTAGCTAGTCATGTATTGTCATCAGAACTCAGAGCGTGTGCAAAATTTCATCCTAATCGAAGACCGGGAAGTGGGTCAAATTAACATTCCAAGATTTTCTTACATACATAGTTAGTTACAAGTGAAGCTAATATAAAGCGTGTAAAAAGAGGTTTTGTGATATATAATGTTTTGTAGAAAAAACCAGAGCATCATTTAAGTAGTATTTACGAATTCTTAGTGAACAACATTTAAATTCTGAACTGTCTCAAATTATTTCAAAAATGAAAAGGTTATTTTAGGAATGTAAGTATAATCCAAGGTAAGATTTGAAAAATGTGAACATTAAATGAACAGCAGCAAAAATAATTGCGTATCAAACAATCCCCCGGATATGTGGGGACTCAGCACCGGAGCAAGTAGGCTTTTAGTTCTAACGAGGGGGACTTAGTCAAAATCCGACATGACGTATTTAAGTCTCAAAAAAGAACTGCCTCTCGCAACAACAATTGCACCAGACGCGATGGGAAAAGCATCGCAAACATCGCTTTGTCTGAACGCCGGACAAGTGGGAATTCGAATCAAAGACATGTCCGAAGAACAAGAAAAGAAAATAAAAGTGCCGTGCTCGGAGGAGTCCCAGTCCCAGTCCCAGTCCACAATCCCAGTTACAAAAGTACAAGGTATCTGTACCGGAGGTACATTGAACCATTCCGCCCCCGACAGCCAGATGGATTCAAGTCGAGTGGAACTTATTAAAGGGATCGATTTTTCCATTCCGCCCGCTTAAGCTGCTGGCAGTTGGACTCGCTCCTGAAGGATTTGCCGGGAACACACCGTCATGCAAGTAAAGGGGTTTTATATAATATCTCGATATCGCCGGATTCAATTTACCCTTTTTGCCCCGGCCCAGATGAATTGAAATGGATCGAGCGCAGAGCACTTTCGGGTACGGGGCACACAGTCAGGGCCGCACTGGCCGCCGCCATCATTAGGTATCAAAATCTGCAAACAAAGACGATTCCCGTCTTTAGGTAGGGCAAACAAAGGCCGAATTAAATCTTCCCTGCTCCACGTTCCGACTCCCCGAACAATTGATTAGTTTTTGAGCGTCCAGAATTCATGCGACTCGCCCGGGGAGCCCAATCACCCACTTATATGACTCAAAAACTACTGCTCCCGCTAAAGATCCTCGTCCCGGCGGCCCGGCTCCTTCCGATTCCTTTGCTGCTTTTGTCGCATTGCCCGGAGATTTCTGCCGAACGGAGGCTGCCCGGCTGGAGCACGGCCGTGCCGCCCCGAATCGGTCCAAGTTTGCGGTTGTGATAAATGACAAAATGCTCAAAGTTGAAAGCTTCTGCTCTGATCTTAATCGAAAATCGGTCAGAGAATGGAAGGATTGGACCAAATGGATGGCCCCGGAATAGAAATTTATTTTCGAGTGTGGGGCCGTTGCTATTTGCGCCGTGTAGCCCTCTCAGCCGGGAGATGGAGGAGACAAGGACAAAGTTTTTCGAAGATTTCCGCTCCTGGCTATGGGGCTTCTATGTGCTGCGAAAGATGGAAACATCGTCGGAAAGTGTCCGTGTGTTTTCCTTCGTTTTCCCTGTTTTATAAGAAAAAGGCGTTTTGCAAAAGGAGGCGTTGCGCGGGATGAAGAGGTCACCATAAATGCCACAATAAGAGCAGAGCATGACTTTTTTTCAAGAATTATTGGGTTTCCATGTACGTCATTAGTTTCTATCAAGATTTTTTTATTGTCCCCAACTTGAAGGAAAATGCCGCAATGTGGCAACCTCCGCACAGCCAACTTTAAAGTGAAACGTGGAAGGAAATTGAGGGAAGAAAGGATTTTTAGGGACACGAACATGCTTTTCAACAAAAAATTTCCCAGAAGTGAGAAGTTAATGGTCGAAAATTGTTAGCTACTGGAGGAAAGAACGTGGAAAATTCAAGTATTATGTGTGTACCTTAATTTGAAAACAACTACAATTACTCTTTGAAGTGCGAAGAAAAGTCTTTTCCTTAGTAACCATTATCAATAGACTAGTTCGACGGCAAATGTACAGGGTGTTCACAAAATCATTGGAAAATAAGTGGGATATTCACGTAATAAGTAGACTAATCCAAAATTGTATTTAACTTTTTAAACTTGAAAACTATTATAATAATAAGAAACCCGAAAATGTCGGGTGAGAGCAAGCTAATTAATGAACCTATTATTATATAAAATCCAATTCATTCTCGCATTCACACCTTATTCTAGCATTTAACAATTATTCAATAATCAGTAACTATGAAGTACGAATAATATGTAAGTGTTTGCGCAATTCCGAGGTGATGTGAAATTTCAATTCATTCGTATTTAAGATATAAAATGAATGATTCAGTAAAACTAAGCCTTCTAACTACGATATCAGGGAAACAATTTCACCATTCCTTCCATCCTGTTCAAAGTCCTTTACAGAAATAATAACTCATCGATTCTGGCGGTTAATTAAGAGCTATTCATTCATTCATTTCCACAAACCACCGGACGACCGGAAGGAATCATTTAAACAAATTCGACGTGTCTTCGATTTAAATTTCCATCGACCAATTAAATTCCTTCAATTTAATAAACGAAATCGTTAATTTAATTCACTGCAGTCATAACTCATTCTGAAGGGTGTGCAATCACACACCAAGAGCTTAAACCGGGAACTATTGTGCTGCTTACATTCCTATGGGAGCTGGCTCCACCACCGGCGCCCCACCGAACCAACACTCCGGCTTCGGGCCAGTGCCAGGGCCGGGCCCGATCCGGGCTGGGACAGGGGAATCCCCATAGTCTGCTGAATAATAGTCGCATGGCTCGAGGAGAGCCTTCGTTGTTTGGTTAAACCTGAAATTCAATTCGAAAGCTTCCATCCAGGAAAACAACAAACAGGACGGGTGCGGGCGGCCACTGCAATCAGGCACCAGGTCCGGGAACAGCACCCGGGATGCACTCTGCCTTGGCTTTTCGTAGGGTGCTAAAAGGTGACGTGTGTTTGTGCTTAGAGTCACCACCCACAATCGACGTACAATCGAATAGTTGTCGTGCCCAGATCCCAAAACTATGTCAGTTCGACACACCGACACGATCCGGCAATATATTGACACTTGAAAAAAATAATCAGAGGAGCACCGTTTCGATCTGAAAATTTTTTAAAAATACATACCTACATATACATACATATATGTATACATATTTATATAGTATACGTATGCAGGGAAAACATGTATAAAACCGAAAAACGAAGCAAAACCAGATGACAATTAAAACTTTGCATCCAAATCTGCTAGAGTTTTGGATCGTTGTCAGCTTAATTCTATCATTCTTAGTGATTTTTAGCAATACAACCGAAAAAAACCTGAAAATTTAATAAAAATAAGAATTCGTGATAGACAGAAATAAGATTCGTTTGAAATATAAAAGATTTAAAAGAAGGAAATATTTTAAAAGGTTAATAAGAATCAACCCCAATAGGCAAATATAGTTCAATTGAGAAGATCTTTTTAAGACCGATTTGGATGAGGTTACCAAAAAACGTGCATGAAAAAAGGATAAGTACAACAGAAAAAGCACGAACACGTTAAATTTACATTTTTATATTAAAAAGAGCGAAAACAATACTGCACACTTTTAAAACACCAAACAAATTTAATATCAACTTACATAAAATAATAATAATAACAAAAACAAAACGAAATGTAAATCGACATTATTTTCATACTTTTCCTATAGATTTTATATAAGCTGCGCGAAATATTCTTATATATGTAGTACATGTAAGCGACGAATATGCTGAGACTTAAAAAAGTAATAAATAGATGTCTAATTTCTTAACACGGAACTAGTGGCTATAGTACTATATAAACTAGACATAAACAAAAATATTTGCTGCCAGAAGTGTCCTTAAAATAGAACCTTTAATTTTTGTTTATTCTCTAGGGTCTATAAAAACGAGAATTTAGAAAACAAGCCATTCATTATATAATAAATTGAACGTTTGTGTCAAAATTAAAATGACTAATTTAATCTAAGTAAGATAAGAATTTTTGTTTCCAAATAGGGTTTTTCATAGGGTCCCGGTTTTTCCCTAGTCTCCCTTATGCGAAGGATTCTGTAAGCTCGACGGAGGTGGGCAGGTGAGGACAAGTTCTAGTAGCACCTGACACCATTCATGACGATGGCGGCGGGCGATATAATTCCGCCGTGTGCACTCCACGGCACTGACTCCCGCCCACCGCCGCCCTCAGCCCCGCCGTCATGCAATTAATTTTACAGCGTAAATTCTTCCAGGGGATTAAAGTTGCATCCAGAGCACTGAGGAACTCTTAAAATTTCCTTCCCACCTAGGAATTCCGCTTCGGAGTGATTTAAGATTTTCTGACGTAATCACGTCCTAAGAACTCTGCGGAATGAAGTGGGTCTTCTCTCCTGGCACTAAATCAAATAATCTCTGTTTGGATTATATCCCACCTGGTGGATGTTCTAATTTCGGGATGACGGGTGCCTATGGTGCCAGTGGTGGCAAAGGCTCTCCCCCGCAGCTAAAAAACTAATAAAGTTTTTGTGAGCAAATGAAAATCGTGAAATGGGAACTTTCGGGATTATGTGTATCCTTGGCGAGTGTGGCTGGCATTGCATTGTTATTCCAGCGGGAGTTCCTCGGTCGGGATGGTTTGCTTTGAAGTTTTTTATGTGGTGCTCCCTTTGGAGCCTGCCAAAAGTTAGGGGGACTTTCAAAGTGTCCAGGGAGAGTCTTGGCAAAGTTTTAAACCACGATCGTAACCAACTTGCTGTTTAAACAGTACACTGACTTTGATTTTCTAATGTAAACAAACATCGTGGTCATAATCTAAGAGGAATTACATAACGTTTTTAGGGCGGTTTTTAACGCGACTTCTTCAAAAATTATTTTCTACTGGCTTTTAATATGATAATTTTGAATGGATTTATAAGAGAATCTTTATGTCCGTATGAATAGGTCTTGGGTCTTAGCGAATATTAAATTTTAGGAGCTGTAATTTTGGAATACTTTTATAGAGTTCACTGGAAGATTTTTTATTTCCATTTACTTATTTTAAGCATTATTGTTGAATTCATTACAATATTAGGGATATACACAACGTAAATATGCACATACATATATAGGTACATTGCATATATTACCCATACACTTATTATAGAGAAATTTACACCGTAATAAACTATTTGTCGCGTTTGACTGTATTTGAACGCATTTGATTATTCCAAATACGCATGCGTTCAAATTGACTAACAAATTGTTTATATCGACTTCATTAAACTTTCATAATTTTGTTATCTGGAATTTAAAATGAGCTAAGGATGTGATCGAAATGTATGCATATCTGTTTGTTTCAAATGCACTCCTGCGTTTATGATAACTAGAAACGAATTTCTGCAAGGATTAACAAGTTTATCCTTTGGAGAAATTAAGTCACTTTGATTCTAGTGCTTGTGCAAAATAGTTATAATTTAGTCTTATGTATTGTATAAGTCTTTTTTATTAGTCATGGATACTGCAAATCCAGATGGTAATATGAAGTTACTGTATGTGGAACACTGTCAGCATACAGAACTTTAGAATTTGAATAAAATTTTATGTTTTATAGGTACTGTGAATTCTTTTGTATTGTATTATTTTTTGTTTTCGCTTTATTTTTATAAAAATTAATATTATTTGAGTTGTCGTACATGAGTTAAGGATTTAAACACGGTTTTCAAGCTGATTATAAGCACGATAGGATTCTAGGATAATTAGTCCAATCCAAAGCAACAATAACAACCGCGAGACGACCACTTGGAACTAAAAAGATAAATTGACTACGTAGACATTTATTACTGAACGTTAATTCATTTGTTATTCGTAATTAAGTGTTTGAATTAAAAGGTACATCTAGTTAATTTGACAAAAAGACATGCTTATGTTTTACATATTTGAAGTAAACATGGATATAATAGAAACTTTCAACAATTTTCATGGTAGGCTAGGTGAACATTTTTGTTTTGTAATAGTGTTTGGCTTGATGTGACCCATTAAATTTTTTTTGTTTACGAAAACAGACGAAATCAACGGAAAACCATTTTTCTTTTTCCTTTTGAGGATAAAACAATTATTTCATCACACATATATATGTACTAATACCTATTCGTTTTTCTTTTATGGAGCTTGAGATGAAGCAGCAGAGTATGCTCCTTCCAGGCAAGGAATTAAGAAGCGTCCAATTTTATGCACTTGGAAATAAAAACCAGAGGTAAATTGAAACATCAAAAGCACATCCCACATACGAGATCTTCGAAAAAGCTTCTAAGTGAGCAGCTTCATTTCGATTGAGCATTTCAAAGGAATTTATTTGTGCGACTTCTGCGAAGAAATATAAAATTTTAATGATCCCCCTTGTAACAGCGACTATGGCACACACCCTCAAGAAACTCAAAACCCATGTTATGCGTCTTCCAAGAAAACACAAATGTAAGAAATAAGTTCTTTTGCCCAGAAGGCAAAAAAGCAAAGGATGAAAAAAGAAAGATACCACTTAATTGGAATTCACGGAAATGGAAGTTTGCAGATTTGATAAGGGAGACCCAATTAAATCGTGCACAGTAAACAAAAGGTTTTTTTGAAAAAAAGTTTGCTATTTTTAAATGAATATTTCTGCAATTATGTGTGATTATGACCTGATGAAAAGATAGCAGAAACCATTTAAAAGCTTTTCCTTCTGAGTTTTAATAATACCAATTCAAATGTTTTCATTAATTAAACCTGCAAAGAAGCTAATAAAGTTTTTGTTTATAGGTACATGATTGCGTTAAGTTAGCGTTCACAATTAAAAATGTAAATGTATAATATTTATTGTTTTTGCATGCCAACAGACATTTTAAGAACTCCATCTATATTTATAAAGTTATTACAGATAAAAGTTTAAAAATTCTGACTTTTCATCAACAGTTAAATTGAAAGTGAGCTACAAAAACTCTCTTTTTTTCTTCCGCAGAAAAGTCAATAACAATTTATCAAGTAAAAGTAATCTTAAACTACTGATACAAACAAATTAATTAATTCGTTCACCAATAGAAAACTTAATTAATTCTGATGGTCATAAAAGTATATTTTGTAATTAAAACTTTATAATATAGAGTATCCGTTCGATTTAGAAGTCGGTGTAATAAAAACGTCACAGATTAATATTTCAAGCAAAAGTTTGTTGAAACTGAACGACTGAAGTTGCAAAAATTTGTATTCTACCTACAACTATCGTTGGTATTGCGCAATGTTTTAATTTCGTTTAATTTTGTTCAGGTGCGATATTTTTGCTATAATTTGAGAATTTTATGCGACGTGACATTTATCATAATTAAAAATTAATTAGTATTCCTTAAAAATTGATGATCCTTTACGTTTGCTCGACAAGTAAATATATGTAACAGCAAAAACCCTACCAGAAAAATGAAAGAACGGTCATTCTGAATTATGTGACATATCTGTTGAGTCCCTTTTCCATCGACATCAAAATGTTACAGGAAAATTTGCCAGAAAGATGGAGCCATTCATACACCTATTCACCGGCAGTTGAAGACTTCATGAACCCCCATCAAAACCACATTTCTGTTGAGTCACGCAAAGAAGGTTCACAAATTTTCGGGACGTGCCCACGAGCTGAGCAGGGAAATTGCACAAAAGCATAAAAGTGGCAATGGCCACCAGAAGGGCTCCTCCGAAGGCGGTAAATACTAAGCAGCAATCATAGTTTCAATAATTCGCCCTGAGAGTCCGGGAATCCAATATAGTGTGGAAATTTGATCGTTTAAATTTGCCGTGTACGGGCTCGGTAAGCACATGCAATCGATGTCAATTTCAGACACATAATCCCTCAGTCATCTCCATTTGATTGGGGAATAATCCCCCCCAGGAGCACCGTCTGCGCCCGGCACCGGCCCGTCTGGCGCACGGGCTCCGCAGCCGGGCCGGGGGCTATGAATGATGGAGTCCTGCCCTCTCGCCCGGGAAGACTCAGCCCAGCAAGTGCGAGCAGCCGGCGATAGCACTTCGAATTATTGACACAAAAAAATGCGAAAATACGGCAAAAATTTGTTCAAAAGAAAAATTGCAAAAAGCCAGTGCCAGAAGCTGACATCGTAATGCATTTTAAATTGACACTTAACGCACTCCAGAATTTTCTCAAGATTGTTTTTCACTAACGTGCCGGGCTGGCAAAGTGCTCAACTTGCCGAGTAATGACGTGGGTCCCGACCCCGGCACGGCCCTGGCGCCTCTTTTCGTATTCAGTTCAGCCGCAGTCACCTGAGTCAATGATGCACGACGAAACTGAAAGGTAATTGAATGCATTGCAATTCAGTCGCATTAAAATTTAAATTGGCACACGAAGGCGCGGTGTTACTACTTCATAAAAATTGCGATAAATTGCCGCAGGGATGCAGCGTGTGTTGAACGTGTCGGCGGGCGTGTTGTTTTGATGGAAAACGACAATATTGAAAAGTGCTAGCGAAATTGGCCCGCACTGGAGGTGCTTTGTATTTTTATAATAGAGGCGTGTCCCAATAATCAATCTCGCACTTTATTTGTATGCCATTTGGTTATGATTGAACTCCGACAGTTAATATTCGATAGGTAGGAGATTTGATATCTATTGTATAAAGTTATACATATGTACATATATATAAAGAATACTTAATTCAAGTCTAAAATTGCACAAAAACGATTTAATTTCGTTTCTAGTTTTGCAACTCAAGCTTAAAGTCGGCTTAAAGTTGACTTTAAATTCATAGATCGATGGAGTCGGTTTCACTCAAAACGATCCGAAAGATTTGTAGGATTAAATTTAAAATGGGACTCTCCCATCAAAAATGATAGTCAATACAAATTTTGAGAAACCACAATTTTTAACACAGAAAAGGCTCTTGACTGTTGAATATTCGAAAAAAAAATCGATTTCTAAACCTAATGTTTATTCTGTAGATAGGACGATAGTCAACTTAATTATAAACAAAATCTAGGAAAGATTTTGAAAATCCGCTTTTATCTAAACTTTTTCTATTACCTACACCCAGCACTTGAGTTTTTAATGGCTTATAAAATCTAAACCACTGAAAATTTCTTTATCAAATTTTTACACATTAGTGGAAGAAACATCTATTTTTTTAATTTTAATTGGATAGTCTGCTTAACTAAAGTAATTTAAGTTTTAAAGCTAATTATCTTGTTGGTAGTGAAAAAATTCTTTTTGTTTTCACAATATTTTAATTTACTTATACCTGTCCCTGATCCGTCCTTAGTAAAATGTTGAAAATACATTTTTATATCCTTCCATATAAATGTGGTTTCGATGACAATGCCAAAAAGTCATATTAAAATAATTGGAGTAAGCGGGATACGTACAATTTTCATATTTGTGTAAATATCGAGAAAAATGTGTGCAAATTCATCATAAATACGTTCTAGAAAATAAAAAAATTAATTCGAATTGGTTAGTTAAGCTCACAAAATGAAAATAAAGAACCTAAAAACAGACTTTCAAATTACAACACGCTGAGTATTTATGGTTCTTTAATTATTTAAAAACACGATGTAAGACTAATCTTCCGGACACCCTGTAATAAATGTTTCATAAGAGCGTGCACTCATCCCGCAAATTGCATTATTATCCCATAAATTCCAGTACGAGTGGGCAGGTAAATCGCTGTGAATTTTTTGCACAGAGCAAATTCCTGTTCTCATAAAATTTCCATCTCTTGCAGGAAATGTCGTTGACTTTGTGCCGAAAACAAGGATGCTTTAGCAATTTAGCAACATGATATTGTCCCTGGGGCATGGCTGGATTCATCTGAGCCGCATGCACAGATGTAGAGCAAAAAAGCCGAGCTCGAACTCAGCCAAGAGGCTGAATGTCAACACCCGCAGGAACGTCTTAAAACTTTCGAGCAACCTCACGTTTCCTAGCCCGGGACTGGAGATGTCGGAAACTTCGCTTATGACCCCAAGGTATTATTACTCAGCTCGAGTATTAGCTTCCTTGTCTGAAAATTTCTCGAAAGACATACACCGGGGCTGGGAGCGAAATGTCAAAGTGTTGGGGCCCCATCCGGGGAGCGGAGTAGGGCTCCGCTTGCATGGGGGGATTTTTCGAATATGCTGCGGTTTGATTTAAGCAGGACTTCAAGTTTTGTCTAAAGTTGTTTGTATGCTTTGACTTGCTTTGTGAAAATTGTTTCAATTTGCAACTTACCGCAGCCCGGGGCTCTGCTGCCGAGGTGGGCGCATGTAACTCGCTCGAAATTTATTTCGTCGGCGGAAGTTTGTGAGGGAATTTTTTGAGATCTCCCGAGATTACACGGAGATTGCTGCATAAATTAAACGGCTGCTGAAAAATGTTCCCCAAATTAGGAAAATTTCATGTCTTTCTGTGCAGCTGGCGAACACAACGAATTCGGCCCGTGTTCGTTCAACAAAACCCCGAATGGGCGGCGCGGGGGCGTCTTTTCACTGAAATGCATCCCAAACATGTTTGCACAAATTATTGCAAGAAAAGGCAAATGGATTTTGCAAATACCTTGCACTATATACGCCACCATTACGGCCGTAACATGCTTTTCCAATTTCCACTAAAAATTAACGCTGAGTGGTTGCCTGAGAAAGGCCAAAAATAAATTTCACTTAATGTCATTTCAAAGGTCCTCCCCGGCGTTTAATATTTCAAAAGTTAACGACTACAAAGCAATAATTTAAATAATTTAATTAGTTCTTCGGAGGACGGTCCACGCTTTCTATTCGGGAAAAGGTAGAGAAAACCCTTTGACTCCGATAGAAAGGCGTCTCCGCTCCTAATTAACATCGTTTTATATGCGCTCAAGGAAGAAAAGGACAACCAACGAACTATGTAATAACTCCCTTATTAGGCGCCTTGAGGCGAAAGGGCATTTATTCGAAAGTGATTTAATATTTTAGCGCGTGTTTTAAATACGCGAAAAGCCACTCTCAGGAGATTGACTAAATTGTAAAATTCTAATTTTGTATGTTCAGGTCGAAAACAAGAAATACAACAACGCAATCTAATTTTCTTTTCATTAATTATTTTCCACCATAGGCAATAAAATATTGCAGATAATGAAATTTTCAATATTTTAATATTTGGGTAGCGAATTGTTTGTAGGATTTATTAAAATTATAGGGCCTTCTTTATATTAGTAGGTATTTACATAGGTAGGAAATCTGGTCCCACAAAAAATCTTTTTTGAAGGTAAGCCACATCTTTTATTATTATTAAGCTTTGAAAGGCCTTGAACGTGGGTAGCTTGAGGTGGCCTGCTAATAATATAACATAAATAACGAGTGCAAAAAGGGTTTATTTTCGAAAACAGCATCAAATTGTTTTAAAATTCATTTAATTTGGGTCATGGTAGGTATAGGAAATGGGTATATGTAGGTCGAAATATATAAAATCAAGAAGTAGATTATTTAGAAAATAAATTCAAAATTATAAAATAAGTACAACAAAATCGCTAGAATTGGGTATCAAAGTTCAGAGACAGTTCTAAATAAAACCAATACGATAATTAAATTGAAAAAAAACTCAACTGAGTTCACGAAATCAGTAAGCACGCAATTATTAAATTTAGTATTGTTTACTGTGACTGGATTTTCTTATATTATTTGGAAAGGACTAGTTTCTTACACCATAATTGGCATCCACATTCGTGCTTTATAACCCATTAAATTTATTACTGCGAATAGAATAAAAACATACGTTTAAAGCAATTTTTAATGCTCCTCATTTAAATTATGGTTGCGAAAGTAGTTGCAAAGCCGAACAATTATTCCACTTTGCCATGATAAATCTGCAAATCCTTGCACTCAATTATGGAAGAAGAAGGACTTCGTTATTCGTTTCCAGGTCATAGTAAAGCTCTTTGCGAACAGTTAAATTTAATTCCCGTGAACTTGTTGACGTGCACCCACCTGTCGGGCGGGATTACTGAAAAATGAAATAAATAAATGATTTTCTGAATAAAAACGAAACCCTTGAGGGTGAAATTCCTTTCCCATAAAAGAAATAAGAGCTCTTTCCCTCCGGCATCCGTGCGGCCGGCATACCTTGCGAAAAATTAGGTTCATTTATAATGCATAATCGCTGAAATAACTCTCATAACAAATTTCAATTAAAACGGACCTAGCCGGTAACCTTTTTTGGCCAGGCATGCCGCAACCCTATCCCTCAGGTCGGGTTCGGGAATTGGGCACTCCAGGACCGGGAGACATCAAAAGCGGCCTATACTTAGATACACCGGGCAGGCGCACCTTGTCCTGGGAGTTCCTGGAACAATTCAAGTTCAATAAAATCGGATTCGATTCCCATCGAGATCAAAGTCATCAATCAGTCGTCCGTCATGATCCGCAATCTTGCCGAAGGGCCGTATTCATATCACCGGCGTGGGGCCGGGATGGCGTCCGGGTCCATCGGAAGCAGCCTGCCCGCATATCCGGCGGCACAAAGGAGCCTGCCGGGGGCCAACGCACTCAGGGCGAAAGCGCTGTTTCAATTTTTCGCTTGTCGTTTAATATTTGCCCTTTTTTCTCCGCGTATAAGAAGAAGAAATATGGGAGCCGAATTTCCTCCATCCTTCCGCCCCCGTAATGTCCTCGGCTGTAATGGGGCTGTTTTTCCGAGCCCGGCGAGCCTGGCGGGACGCAACAAAGGAATTTATTATGGATGTCAGGAGGTTATGAATTCGGGAGATGATGAAGTAAAGTGCTTGGAACTAAATAAATGTTTCAAATGCCGTCGGGGTGCTGCGCGGGTCCGGGGTGGTCCTCTTCGAGCGGCCGATCGATTGGGCCCGACTACAAAGCAACAACCCAGGGCCCATTGTGCGGGGCGATTCCCGTGATTCATCCCGGCGTTCCCCATTCTTCCAGAGAGCGCTCGCCTTGTCATTCCCGAGGCATATAGGGCATAAATATTTAGTTAACGATTGTTTCAAGGAAGTGATTTCAAAGGAATTTTCGCTGTCAGGGGAGACGGTTTTGCGCTGGGGTGATTTATTGCTTTAAACTGAGAACGGGGCGCAGAAAGTTGCGAGAATTTTAAATTCGCCCCCGGTCTCGCCCGTTTTTATCGAATTTCGCATGACGATGACAGCTGCTAAAAGCAATAAACCTCGTGGGCCGCTCCCGCCCACGAGTGCCACCCCCGGGCCCTGCAAGGGATACGTTCGAGATAAAATCAAACTCTCTCCACGTTAAGATTTTATCGATCGCCCGTCTAATGAGGTAAATTTCATTCGAAATCGAAATTTATAGGGAGCATTTGCTTTGCGCAAAACATATCAGGGATCCCGGCCGGGCTCCAGGCCTCCCCCGTTCCTGCAAAAATAGTGCCCTCTTCCCAGCGAAGCTCCTCCGCCGAGAAGACGGCAATAAAATCTCAATAAAAACCAATCGAAGGTTCGGTCCCAGAGGTGCTCTGGCCATGGCCCCAAATCAAGTTATCATTTTCAAACACGACAAATTGCCAATTAATCTATAAAACTCGAGGCGAAATTAATTTTTGTGATCTGCGGGCGTACGGCGACAAGTCACCGTCTAATTACCTTTTCCATTTTCGCAAATTAGCCCCATCAAGGATTATTGCCCGTGCGCTTAACAGGCGTCGTCCGCTGGCATTTCAGATAATTTCAAATGCCGGAAAATAATTAAACATTTATCGTCCTCCGCCTTAATGCTAACTTCATTTTTCAACTACGACGTTCAAGACAAAGGCCGTGATAAAAGTGTTAATTTTACTTGCGTCCTCGTAAGAATTTTACGATTTTTTTTCCGACAGAAAAGAAGTTAAGGGTTTTATGGTTTTATGGAGGCTAGAACCTTTCGAGAGGTCCGCCGTGTCGGTGCTTATTGCTGCTCACATATGGCACCCAAAATCGTGCCAATCTCTGCAAAATGTAATTAAATTCCATTTCCTGGAAATATTAACGATTTTATGGCGTTTACGTGGGCTCTGCTTTGTCGCTTTGAACAATTCAATTTACTCTTTATGGAGAGATGCGAGTTTTGTTGAACAGTCTGTGTATGATTTACATAATTTAGACTGCAAAATTCAATATATGTACTAAATTTAGTCTGCGCTAATGTACAAAGCTAAAAGATTGATTTTGATAAAGTTATACATAATATCGTCTCAAACATAAACTTAAAGAAGAAAATCTGAATTTGCAATTTAAGAGCTAAATTTATGTGCGGAATCAATTAAAAAAATATAGCATTAATTATTTTTTTCGCCGTCAATACTACCCATATGCTTCCTTGGTAATGCAAATATAATCAAAATAATTAATAGTAGTAAGTTACTACTAGAGAAAAACAAATAGTAGAATTAGAAAGAGTTTCCTTTATTTGGAATAAAGTTTTCTCATATTGACTTCGTATCTAAAAGTTAAATTAAAAGTCGGATTTCGTTAATGGTTCATCTATCTTTCTTTAAGTAATCAGATTGTTGATGAAGCTGTTGTATAATAAATAAATTCTAATAAAATAAAGTTTTTCTATAACCTTGTATAGTTTGATTTATTTGAAACAAGTTTGAAGGTAGTTGGAATTAATTTAAATTAATAAGGAAAAGTGTCTGTTTAATTGGACGTTGGTTTTGTTCAATTAAGCAAATCTTTGATGGAAATTGTATGAATTATTATAGATGAAAAGAGATTTCCGCGTCCATTTAATTCGTCTATAGTATTAAGGAACCAAGGAAGCCTCGAATACCAAGAAAATAGCAACAAATTTCCTTGTGCGCCATCCAAATTTTAATCTAATAAGGACTTTAAAAACTAAATCTTCAATTGCAAGGGAGGAAAATAATTTTTCACTTATCATTTCCAGTCAGTTCCACTGGCGTTGGCACAAAGGCCCGAGAATTTCTGAAATTCGAAAGAAAATGGTCCCAATAACTCCTCAGGTGATTACATCAGTGGCGTCGTATTTCATGAAGAGTTTGACTCCCATTCGGCCGGCGCGCACAAATTCAATTCAGCGAGCCCCTGCCGGAGACGGCTTCTGATCTTATCGCGACGGTCTTAATTTGATTTTCAAAATGACATTATTTGACCGCCCGCCCGCTATCCCGCCCCATCTCCGGAGGATGCTATTAAATCGGGACTATCGCACCAAAGGCGGAGGGCGGGCGCACATGCGACAGATATTCGTACAAAGGTTATCAAAAAATTTTCCTCCTTTTCCTTTTCTTCAAGTCGGAGGAAAACTTTTCCATTTCTTTGCCGAGCAGCCCGAACAAAGGGAAAATAGTCTGTGAAGGGAAGTAAAATTACCGCATCAAAGAAATTTGTTCCAGTTAACTGGGATCTCTAGTTGCTATCGACTCCAGGACGTGGCCGGCGTGGGGGCGTCCGTGAGGCGACATATGGGCCACGTGGGCGGCGAGGGTGGGCACGTGCTCGGTGGCTGGGGACAAGGCCGCGTTCTTGCATCTTACGCCAGGGCGAAACGCTCGCAATGAGGGCAATAATAACAAAAATCTTGAAATATTGGAAAAGCGGAAAATCTGCCGGGGAACAATGACTCCCGCGAAGGAAGCAGCAGCATTAAGCCCGGCCTCAATCCCCGCCTTTGTCTCCGCCGTCCGCCCAAGCACAATGCGACAGGAGCTTTGTCTTCTCGAGCGGATCCGAAGTTTCCCTCTGGTCCCAGTTAATCCCCTTAAGTGTTGCATGCTTTCTTGCAGGTATCACAAATAGTTTTAATTTTATTTTAGCTCGCCCTTCATCGGTTCATGTAAAAAATTTAGTTACCTTGTACGCATCTTCAATTTTTTTAGAATCTTAACAATTTTAAACTTTAAGAACTCCGCATAGAGAAAAGTGTAAATTAAATTAAAACGTTCGATTTTTTACAGTGTATAATGTTTATTTAAAAATTTCCATTTTAAATTATCATTATGAAAATCCATTTAAAAGCTTCAAATTAATTTTGCAAGTTTTCTTTGTATATTTAACATGCATTAATATTTCTCTATAATCGGATGTATGAAATAGCAATTTTTTATGTAAGTTTAATGTTTATATGTCAAGAAGAGAGCTATTCTTACGTTTAAAGTGTTTATTTTAAATTTATTTTCACTATTATTATCAGAAATTTTCCATGGTTTTTGTGACTTGAAAATTAATTCATGTAAGGATGGTATTATAAAATTGGACACTAACTATGAATTCAACTAACCACAGACTTATTCGGTGATACCCTGTATTTATATACTTAATAGTACACATATTAAAAAACCGTAGTACTTATTAACCTTTGTTCCATCACAATTTTAATTTTCAAGTAAGAATCTATGCTATGCTTATCATAGTAGTAAAGTAGATCATTGTAAACATTGTGTCTTTTCGTTTTGTGTAAATTTAAATTTCATAATACAACTATCTAAAATGTTACTACGGTCATTGTTATTATGACAAATCTCTGTGACGCCATTTTGTATCGGAAAATAGTAAATTCATATACGTTGTTTTGCCAAATTTACAATAACTTTTCTCTTAGTGTGTTTTTATTATCTTTCTAGCCATTTAGGGAGATTATGAGAAGAAGGCTTTCATCGTAAAATAATTTCTTGCTTATAAGATCAATTTTAAACTCATTTTCATCAATTCGAGACCTTAAGAGGTTATAAAACTTAGGATGCAGATCATCGAGATTAGATTAGATTAGATTAATATGGGTCTTACCGAAGCAGTTCAGCAGCATACCTGTCATAAATGTCCAGTTCTACATCTGAAATAGTCTATTTAAACAAGAATTAAAACTATGATTTTGAACTGTTTCTACTCGGATTCCACATGAGGAGCTCATATCAATTTTATATTCATGACGTGGAGGGATAGAGGGAGTCAAATCAATTGAGTTGTTCGTTTGAATAATGAAAACCGATCCTGCGCCGTAGTCTTAGCATCATTAATGAGGCCCATTAAGAGTGTGCATGGCCCGTCACGAACTAACTTTTATTAATAGCGCATGTAATTGAAACATCCTCGAGCGTCCCAATAACCTCCACATTCGCCATCGTCTGTAATCTTCTGAAGATCGTCTTCGAGCGGGCGAGGACCCGCACAATGAATAAGTCAAAGGCCAGATTTAATGGAAGTTCCAAATTCATCAGGATAACTTGTGAGCTCCCCGGGAGCTTGTGTCTTTCCTCGGCCGATTAGACGGGCGCCGGGAATCTGCTCATTTCGCAACGAGCTTATTACTCGTCAAAGAGTGACATTAACAAATTGCATTCAGCAAGTTGCCGCTCCGGCCCGAGTTTATTTTGCTGAAACAAATTGTCGGAATTTCAATTTCAGACACATCTCCTTCGGGCCGGGTGTATCTTTGCCGGCTTAGTGCAGATTCCAGAGGAGCAGAGTAGACACGTGTGAGGGGGAAGCACAACACCCGGGATACATGTGTCGGAACCCACCTGCCCCCTCCACTGCGGGATAGTCTGCAGCTCGTTCCGGGAGTTCCCAGGCGGGCGGGCATCCCCGTCCCACCGCAAAATGTTCGCACGGGAACAAAGCCAGGGAATCCTTTTTGCCAGGTCCTACCTGTGTCCTGTGCGAATGGATGACACTACTGGGGCGCGGGGTCCCGGTCCCAGTTCCAGCCACCTCGCCAGTAGCAAACACTGGAACTGGATCTGTAGACAAATCGCCGTGGGCAAATTCTAATGCTGCAGACGACCAAGGCCCATTTTGCAGCGCTCATTTTATGCCTGTCTCCCGTGCGAAGTTTACCTACCCTAGAGGACGGACCCGTCCGAGGCCTGGCATGTGTCCCTGGGTGAGGCCCGGGAGTGACAAATCGCTGGATCAACGTGATTTAATGTCTGATTATTGGCTATCAATGTAAATTTACTCGGAACAAGGCTCGAAATGCAGGCCCCGGGGCGTTCAGCGGCAGTTCTTCGATGTAATGAGTTTCGCCGGGGGTTCCCTGGGGAGCGCTTTGCGAGTGGTGCGGCGGCGGCCAGTTCGTTCCGCCTTCGTTTGTCCGTTAATCCGGCCCGTAATGCGGTGATGTATTAAGCATGAGGGCCGCAAGCACGCCAGATGAACTCGCCAGCATTTGAAGAATTATGACTTCGGGCTTGATCCATTAATCCGGCCGGGATAAGCGCCTGAGAGCTAGGCCATTGCAGCGACATATTCTGGATCTGCGAAACCGGGAGATTTGCAGGACCCGGCCCGGCATTTGTTTTGGCGCATATTGCGGCGGATGGGTCTGTCACTGGTCTGACTGGATGACATAACCAAGGGCTTAGATGCTTAACTTTAAGCGCCACGGGACGACAAAACTACGCCGTCACTGTCGTAAATTCGTACATGTGTCATATAGTTAAACACTTGAATAAATTAAAACTGCGAAAAATAGGAAAACATTGCAGCTATCGATCGTTACTGCAATATTTAATCAATGAAATTAAAATTTAAAGATTAAGATAACTTTTGAATAATCCCATCAAAGCGTGAAAAAGTAGTCAGAAATCCTCTATTGCTTCCTGGATTTGATATTATATACTCGTAACACTATACAACCCAATTTCTATTTATATAACGAATTCGCATATTAGCTGCGTTCTTTTCACATCGGATCCGGTTCCAGGTTTTACAGGAAATTTTGCATTGAATTGAAATTTTAAATACCGTCACGTATATAAAGATTTTAAAATTTGCGAAAGGCCCATCGAATTGCTATGATTCATGACCCATCCAAACTGCAAACCTTGAACCAGATAAATTTTTGGATTAAGTTTTCGACGCAAAGTGGGTATAAATCCAGGCAATTTGATTTTATTTTCGCGAAATAAAAATTGTTTGATATGGTAACTGCTGATAAATTTCAATTCAGTGCAAAATTTTCGAACCCGATGTAAAGAGAACACAGCTAATGTCACTTATAACACTGGTCAACAAATTTAATTTTTGCTTTTGTTTCCAATAAATGTCATGTTATATTAGATATAGGATTTTTTCCGTAGATTACAAATTCGTAAATGAAAATGCTCAATCAGCTCCTGATGTTTGCGAGAAAAATAGAGTGAAAATTAAGACCGCATTTTGGGCGTTTTTAAAAAATCAACGAAAAATAAAGGTTTATCATGGAAGATTTTAATATGACTTAAATGAAAACCTGAGTCCTAATCTAGAAATATCTAATACAACTTATCTATATAGATTAAGAAGCTTAATTATAAATATCCTAGATATGTATGTCTAAGAAACTCAGCTATTCGAATCAAAAAAGCATCAAAAAATATAACCAATCATTTTCGCTCTAAGTTTCAATCTATGTGCTAGATATCATAACATTTTGAAATATGCGTTATAGGAATGCAAAAGAGATACTCTAGATAATATTAAAATGATTAATCTCGCGAAAAGTCTGCAAACAACATAATTACGCCAGAGCAGGTTCCGAATGCAATTGTTTCGCAGGTAATTTCCAGGCACCTGGTAACAGAGTCGCGCCGCAAAATTGATCCCATGTAAGTCGTTAGCGCTTCCTTTCCACGAACTTCCCACTGAAGTGACCTAATTTGCAAATTCGCCGCACTTGTAGGGCTCCGCTGCAGGGGGCTCCACCGTCGAGGGCGGCGCGGCGGCCCTGTCTGGCCCGTCGTGCGGTCATTAAAACTTAATAAGCCCATCAGGGTTTTGCGGGGTGGTTGCGGCGTCTTCTGCGAAGCACCAAGGACTTACGAAGCTGCGAAATTTTAATTAGCATCGAGCGGTCATCCCGGCAGCCACTAGAAATTGTCACCGAACGCACGACCCCGCCAGGGCCGAAGCGCCGCGCCGCGCGCCGCCGCCGGTTACCAATTGGACAGGAAAGTAATTTTAGCTAGCGGCAGGGCAGAGAGAGAATCGTCTGGGCTTAAGCCCTTTTCAATTTTCCCAAACTTGCCCGGGAATCTTTGCACCATCCCCAGGATCAAATTATGGCGGATCCAGGTCCTCTGCTTCCCCGGTGGAGGGACGAAATTACCCTTTTCCCGCAGCGTCAGGGTGCTGCGGGGGCGCGCCGTGTGTGAGCACGGCCCGGGACACAGCCCGACGGAGGGCCCCACAACACGACACGACCATCAGAGCCCGGCTGCGGATGGAATTTGATGAACAGCCGAAACATGTCGGGTGCGAAGGATGTGAGTCCCGGGCGAGTCCCGGGCTGCAGACAGGGCGCTGCGGGGGCGGGAAAATGGCATTAGCCTTCTAATATCCGCCAGAGCCAAAAATTTTGCATTTTGCCCTTATCGAATTCCCAAAAACGACATTTCTTGCCGGCGCCGCCCGCCAGGACCGTGGTCGGGTGCTGTCGTCGTCGGTCATCGTCTGCTGGGTGCTGTGATTCAATTTTTAACTGCAGCCTACGCCGCCGCAGCGAGAGGCGACCCGAGAAGAGTTACATATCCCGCAGGAAGTTAGGGACCCATCCGCGACGACACCAAGCAGAATCACAAAATAGACAGGAAATTAAGAGAAACATTGTTTTGGGCTTTATCTCTAACTTTGCACACTTCCCGCGGAGTTGGCCTTTTTTCGGTTGCGGGACGCTGAGATGAGGGTCAGCCGATTCAGAAAAGTTGTATTAAAGTTAAGCGATAAATCCTTTTGCCTTTATGTACTTAGAAATGGCTGGGTCCATGGGTGTCTTAATAAACCGTTGATAGCTGCAGATATTGGACCCTTTTATTAGCAAATTTCATTTGGGACGTAAAATGTTCTATCAGTAGTGAAACATAGAATCTAATTCTTTTCATTCTCACTAGATTCCACAAGCTTTCTCTGTACTTATGTATGTATGTAAAACGTATTTATAGTATTAATTATCTTAAGTAGTATTTAGCTTAATCTTGGACAGACATTTTCTTTCAAGGCAAAACTTTAGTTTGGATTTTGGCTTCTAAACCAAAAGATCTTGAAGATTGTTAAATATACCACAGGATTATGAGAAGGTTCACAAAATATGAAATAAAATAATCAATCAGATTTTTAATTCTATTAAAATTAACTATTACCCAAACCGAAATTAACTATTAACTAAATTGAAAATTAACATGTATGTATAATTTTTTTTTTCATAATCATATGGTATAAGTATCAAAAATTACCAAACTTCTCCAGATAAACGGTGGATAAACCTTCAAAGCCTTATTTTTGCCTGTGCATAAACTGACAACCAGTCAGTGATTTTACACAAAGTTTACTTTAACTCTGCTGTAGAGTAAAATTACATAGTAAAATCTGATACAATTTGGAAGAAGAAGAAGTGTTCAATTTTTTCCTTTGAGATGAAGTTAATAGACAAGTTCAAGAAAAATTTTTTATCCATGATTAAACTATGATCTTCTTTGTTTTGCTCAACATAGTGTAGCTCAAGGATTTTAAAAAAAGGAGACTAACTTTTTCTCAAGAAATATTTACATCAATACTTACTTCTTTAGAAATGTTTGTCGGATGTTTAAAAGGCACCATCTATCCCCTAAATTGGCCTGTTTTTAACACGCTTATATTAGCTTCACTTGTAACTAACTATGTATGTAAGAAAATCTTGGAATCTTAATTTGACCCACTTCCCGGTCTTCGATTAGGATGAAATTTTGCACACGCTCTGAGTTCTGATGACAATACATGACTAGCTAAGAAACGTCATTACAAATCCAATATGGCGGCCTCCCCAAGATGGCGGATTGACTATTTGAAATGCACCCCCATGATATGGGTATTAAATGAAAGGGTTTGCTGAATGGGATACGAAAAAAATAATCACGTGACCTAAATCCAACATGGCGGCCGTTCCAAGGTGTAATTTTTAGTGCGTGCTAAAAGCGTGTTTTTTAGTTTTTTAAACCATTTTAACTTATTTACTTGGCGTTTACTTGCAAACAGCGCATCAAATTTATAATGGAACAAGAAATTTACCATAATAAAGCATGTCTAAAGGTCAGGTTTTAATTATATTAATTTTTTAGCTATTCGTCCAAACTATAAAATGGCATTGCAGACAAATCTGCCAAAGACGAACTGAACCCATATCTTAAAGTCGCAAAAGCAAGTAAACTTCCATAAAGGATTTCCAATTAATAAACCGATTGTCACATTCCTCAAGACATCATTTCTGCAAACAATTTTCATTTTGATAACATGAAATTCCGATAAAACTGTGGGAAAATAGATTCTAGTTTTGACTGGCACCAAAAACCCTGTGGGAACGATAAGGCTGAATAAAAGTCGAGTGACGGACGTGAGCTGATTGCTGTCCCGGAGCCCCGCATTTACGCGCCTCTATCGAAATCAGTTAAATGTAATTTGTCACAAAGTATCAGAAGTCTGCGATCTTTCTCCCTCGAAGGGCCCGTCGAAAAAGGGAAAGACCTGCCCGGCCGCCGCATGTGCTCACTCACTGCGACCACCGTCCGGACGCACGAAAGAAAATTGGAATTTTTTCGTAGCAGTCAAAAAGAAGTTCGCGGAAGTCATTCTTCTGACGCGAAACTTTTCCCGGCGAATTTCACATTTTCCATTTTCTCTGCGTTCAGTTTCTAATTCCTTATTCCTTTTGAACCCACCTCATCTTTTTTTCAATTTTTCATTAACTTGGAAATGAAATAAAATCCAGCGGAGCACCCGGCTCACAAAAGGTGGACAGGGCTGGGACTGGGCCGGGGCCGGGAAGGGCGGACGGAAATCGCCAGACAAGACAATTTTCTTTTTCGCCCTTATTACTAACTTTTTTTTCAAGGTGCACTGAGTTGTATGGTGCAGGCAGGGCGAGAAAAATGTTGGAAAAATAGGGAAAATGTTGTGTAAGGCACGGCAGCGGGTGGTGATGATGATTACTGGGCCAAAATGAAACGAAAGAGGGCGCTGGGTGCGCTCATTACTCACATTAGGGCCACCCGCACAGAGGGCGAAAAGGTGATGTTAAGTGAATGCAGTGGTTGTGTTACTTCGCCCCTTGCCGGCAAATTATTTTCGCTGGATGGCGGTAATTACAAGGTAAATAAAAGTTGATTTTACGGCAGTACGGCGTTTATGGGGCGGTCATAATGCGAATCTCTTTCGAATGATCGTATTTCTTTTAAATGCTCCCGAAAATGTTTGGAATCTTTTTTATGGACTTTTGATACACCATCTGCACATCGTCTTTATGACTCCTCATTTTGCCGGTGACGGCTGTGGCTTGATATTTAATGTCGCTTTAATATCGCATCTCAAAGATTTATGCACATCCGAATATAAAAATCTCCCCAAAAGGGAACGTGGTGCATGAAACTTGAGTAATTAGCATCACAAACCAAAGTAGGCACCTATGTTTATGTCAATGAGTAACGAAGTAGCGTTATCTGCCACAGCCCACTTCATTGATCCATCTTAAAGATCTCAAAACGTCGTTAAAAATTTAAGTTACTAATGAATATACATATTCTCTATATATGTATTATAGGAACTCAAATTTGTAAATTGTTGACTCAGAAATGTACCATATAACAACACGTTGTTTTAATCGAACATCGTTCAGTGTGCATGCCCTTACCTTCCGAGAATATCCGTGCAAAATTTAAAATGGATCGAACAGAAATTAATGGAGTTATAATAAAACATAAAACGATAGTTGAATCTTTAAAATTTTCTCAGTATCAAATTTTTAAAATCGTTGACCACAATGTCTTAGAAACAATTTGATTAAATTTAATGGCATTTTGTACATTAAAAAAAAACTAGTCTTTGAACGAGAGATCTTTTTCGTTCCTTTAATTTTTTTTTTAATTCAACAAAACCGCATCAGTTTTCCATCATAAATTGCAGCATATATTTTAAATGTCCGCCATTTTGTTGAAAGTCGATAAGTGATTTAAAGGAAAAAAAACACATTTTTTAAGCTCAGTAGGCCAAGTTGGCTAAAAGTTTGTACTTCTAACTTAGTTACCTCCAAACCCCTCTCTAGTGTTTCTAGTATATTTAAAAGAGGTTATTTTATAAAGAATTATAATCATCTTGAGATCATCAGAAAAGTAAAATACTTATATATCAGTTTAAATAGCTAATGCCAAATATTAAATTCCTAACTTTTATGTTGGCTGAACTGCAGACATTAAGTAAAGTGCTGCCTTAAATTTGAGGAACAATTATACCGAATAGTCTTTTTATTCATTTTAATTTAATAAATAAATCTAGACAGAGAAACAATGTGAACAAAGATTTAAAACTTTTGGGCGAGAACCAAAACCTTCAAGTATGCCTTAGTAGTCCTTAGCAAGTCAGATTCAACTTATTAGAATTTTGTGACGGGAAAACTTGTTTTCGTTATGTCCCCCCGGAATTATGGCACTGAAAACTGGAGTCATCCCCTGCCCCTGCTGCAGTCCCATTAGGTGGAAATGAAAACTTTTACAACTTTTTTTTGGGACACCACAGCGGTATAGTCCAAACGGAAGCGGAGGCCTTGCGGAGAGGGCAAAAAGATTGAAACGAAATTTCATTTGGAACTCAATTTTTGGCCGTGTTAAGTCTCAGTTATTCCGTAAACAGCCGGAAATTGCCTTAAGTCACAAAAAAGCGCAGAAAAATTTTACTAATTTTCCCTCATCTCAAATTCAGCCGAGTTTGCCCTGAACTTTCTGATAAAGTCACAAATTCCCTCCAGCCTCGGCCGGCCTTATTACGGAATATGTCAAACAGATGAGACTCCCAGGCTAGGATTTGTGCTCCATATTTCCTCGGTATTTCATCCTCCGCATTAAATTTTCGTTGTTTGACAAGGCGAGACTCGGGCGGGGCGGCTTTAAGAGCTAAAAAAGGACATCGGGCGGCTCGAAAAAAGAAGCGATATAGTTTTGTAGACACTCCGTTTGTGTGTGCTCCGGGCACACACACGCCACGATAAATGCCTCAAATGTATTCATCTACAAATTGTGTTTGGTCCTTGAATTTGGGGCTCTGGACGGGGACGCCGAAAAGCTCCGGAAGTCACACACCACACCCCCGAAGGAGCTTTCGTGCACACTCAGAATTGTGGCAAAGCAAACAAACTTTCATGTTCCGGTGGAAAATGTTTATTTAACCAGGGACGGGGTGAAGGACTCCCGACCAGCCGCTCCCCGATGCACAATCCTGCTCCAGCGCGGCCAATGCTTAATGTAAATCTTTTCGTTGATTTTCATGGAACGTTCGGGGAAGTATTAGGCAAATTTTGTTTAAAAATCGAAGAAATGTGAGAAATACTTAAGATCGCATCCCCTCGAAACGTGAGCAGAGTCAGACAAGTTTCGACTGAAAAGAGTTCGCTGAAAAGTTCTCGGGTAAATGTAAAATCTTTTCGAAGTCCATTTTCCTGTGATGCCTTTTTACAACATTTAAAGAATGAAAAACGATTTTCAAGTTTTATTTAAGTACGTACGACGGATGCTATTCATAGTACTCACGGCTGAAAACGAATCGTAATAACTTTATAAGCTTGAGATATCACAAAACACTAAAAGTATTTCAAAATAGGAAAGTTTCTTTTGTATTTTTTATTAATAGAGGAATGCTGAACTTTTATTCTTTACAAATACAAAAGTCAGATTTTTTAATAAAACCGTAAAAGTCACAATCCCTTTTACAATATTGGCACTAATTTAATTCGAAACTGTAACAATAATGTCCGATTTTTTTCAAAAGCTCTATCTCTTGTCGAATGAAATGAGAAATGTATAAGAATTTATTTATTTACTAACATGCCCTCCCCGGCTTTGCTCGGGTACCAATAATTTAGTTTTAATCTAACATTTCTATTTCTATTATATAATACTATGATAAGATATTGTTTTTTCTAATTTCTAAAGGTTTCAAATTAAGGTTTATTGAAATATTCCATTTAATTATTTTAAATTATGAATTTCATGACAACATTCGCCAATATATTTTATGGCACCCATATTATGGTGATGTAGTATTCTAAACCCTTCTCCTAGTTATTGGCTGAAAAAGTTTTATACCTTGGATAGTTTCCATGACAATGTCTAGATTTAGGAGTATACTTTTGATTTTATTTTAATTTATTTTGCAATTTAGCATTATTCTGCGCCTTATAGCTACATAGGCCTCTTCGAGGCCGTCTCGTTTAATAAAATTTTATCCGTACCTAAACGTCTTAACCTGCACTCATCATTCCTAAAGAAAACCACTCGTTTAACTGAAATACCTGGGCCCCTTCCATCATCAAAATTAATAAAATCATCCGAAACAATAATCACGTCCTTCACGTCCATAAACGCCACAAAGAAGGAAGAAAAAGCGAAATTTTGGGCAGGGGAAGTCTCGAGGAAATTACAAGAAATCAGCAAAAGTTCCAAAAGCGTTTCTAATTGCGTCCATTCTGTTTACATTTGGGAAATAAGCGAAATTCATGTTCCTCCTGTTGTTGGTGCTTCCCTTGCGGTTTACCTCCGGGGCTCAAGGGACGGGCGATGGAATTTACTTTCAAGGTGCTTGCTCTGGCCCACCTCCAGTCGCCGTCAGGGCCGTAACAAATTCGCGGCAATATGAAATTCCGCTGAAAAGTAGGACGTTCGTAAGAACGAAACGAGTGCACTCATTACGCGGAATTCATAAAACGTGAAGGATACTTTCAAGGATTTTTACGTTTTTGTTTTTTTAGTGGCTTTGACCATCTTCAGAAGGTTTCTTCAGTATCTGTGTCCTTTTAAGATTCAACGGCGCTCTCGAAGTTGGGTGCGTGCGAAAGGGCACTCCGCGGATAAGGCAGCCCCACCCCACGGAGCTGCAATGGGTTTTTAGGAAAAACGCAACAAAGCCTTTTGTTTTTTAAATTATTTTCGGGAAAAAATTCTTTAATTACCTTGTATAACTCTAAATATACTGCTTAAACATCATTTCACAGTACCCACTCTCTAAACGTTCGACTGAATCTATGTATCTGTTGTACCATAAGCACTAGGAAATTAAAAATTTGAATAAAAGAAACGTATTTTTAAAGTACATGCATACTCTAATCTGAATGATTGTCGTAGTAGCCAAAACCAAATCTTACCAAAAGCTGTTTTTTCAATTTATTTTAAACTTGAGCGAATTAAAACTTGCGATTTTGGGGCGAATATATTTTTAAATTAATGCTATGAAAATGGAACTCAATTAGTAGCATATTTTAAATAAGAGCAATTTTTATTATAGTTCTCCCTATCAAATTTGTAAGCACCAATTTGGCTGATTTCTGTTAAACGGCTTTTGATATTTGCGAATTTGTCGCCATCCATTACATCACATCACATCACGTGGTTTCACGTGAAATTGTCGGCTATACGATGTATTAGGAATCGATTGATATCAAAAGAAATTGTTCAAAATTTTCAATTATGTAATATAAAATTTGTACATTATGTATACAATTTGCAATTTATCTTCTGGCGAAGTATAATTATGACTACTGAACTCCTATCGCATACTATCTTATAAAAGTTTTGGAAAATTATGTCAAATTGGGAACTTTTTATACAAATACATATAAAGTTACACATCATAGGAAATTTATTTATTTATTTATTTATTTATTCAGTTCCCTTAATATAAGCTATGAAACAAGGAAAGTCTATTTTGAGTTAGATTTGGTGAATTATTTAATCTTGTAACTTTATTTTCTTTAAAAGAATGGACTTTTTAACCTTTTTAAAGAGCTTTTGGAAATTTTGCTTTAAAAATAATTTATGTAATACCGTACTTAAAATATACTACTTTTCCGACTGACATTTTTGATTGATCTAGGAAAAGAGTTCGGTGAAGGTTATTCTGCCCTAGAATCATAAAAATGGGAAAATTGGCTTGGAACTATTTTATATTTTTTATGATTTCTAATCAGTGTTTTATTTAAGAAATTTATATCATCTTTGTTTCGTGTTTGATGAAAGAAGTTTGCGCCGGGGCCGTTCCACCATCGCTTCCCATCAGAAGCAAGGCTTTATGGGCGGGCTGGGCGACCCCGGCGGGTCCTTTAATCGCTCCTGAATCGACCCTGTCCCAGCAGAATCAATTGAACGGCAGGCACCGCCTTTCACCGCGGCTTATCAAGGCCCGGGCGAGCTGAACGGTTATTAATTTTTAATAGACCCCCACTGCCCCGGCGAAACGCTTAATCATGGCGTTCGAATTTCACCCGACCTCCGGGTGATTCCAGCGACTCTGAGTGGGGGGTGGCAAGCTCCGGGGGCCCTGCAGAGTCAATTGCAAAAAAGATACTAAGAAACATTTTCATTGATCAGCAGCCGGCCGATTCCCGCGGCATGGGGCCCTGGGAGGAAGTATGACAAGTGCCGGGAGTGCGCTGCGCCCCGCCGGATCTCTGGATCTTCTTGGCGGAGAGGTGGCGCCGCTGAATGTACGCCAGCACGGGGGTGAAAGAAAACAGCTTTAATTAAAAATCTCATTAAGTGAAATTGCTCCATTCTGCCGGAGGAGCGGGTGGAGGCGGGCTTTCAAGAAAAATGAAGGCGGATGGAAAAAGAACTGCTCCTTCTTGCCGCCTTCACCCGGTCTCCTAGCAAGCTAAGCTCCGGATTAAATCCAAAATCACACCGGGAGACTGCACCGAACGTCGTCACTAATTGCTTTCTTCACTGCTGGCGGAGGGCTTGATATGTGGGCTGGAGCCTCAGGGGTTATCAACCACATATAAACAGGAAATAATTGGCTGCAGTCGGCTGCTCGAAGAGGTGAGAAAATTAATTGCCAATGATTGCCGGTGGCTGCTGGTAATACGCACTTGGAAATTTCTTAAGGGAAATGTTTGCCTAATAACTAACAATTACCATTACGGAAAGTTTCTTTTCATTTGATACTATCAGCAAGCACGGGTCTTACTTTATGGGGCCGTGTGATTTATGAAAAATGTAATTTATACAAAAAGATCTAGCCAAATTAGGATGATGAGTTTAAAGTTTAAACCTCTTTTACTTATTTTACTATTGTGGAAGAACCAATGCAATGCAATCAACATTATATGCAGCACCAATCTATGTATAATCGCGGCAGTACACATCAAAAAGTTCTAAACAGAACAAAATAAATACCTAAAAACATTGGTAAACAAACCGTGGAGGCAAGCAACAAATAAAATAAGAAGTAATTTTAGACTGAAATGCTTTAAAGTTAAGCGCAAAACACATTAAAGCTATTACAGAAAATTGCCATAGTTAAGTTAGATTTAAAAAGTAGATAGAAAAATTTTAAATTAAACAAGAAAAGACTCAGAGGTTTTAGTAGTACGTTTTCCTTAAATAAATACAAACTAAAGAAAAGATAACATAAATAACATAGATGTACAGAATTTTATAAATTAGTAGTTAGTTACTTTCAATCCACACACAAATATAAAAAGATGTCAGAATGGGATTATAATAAATAAATAAATCAATAAAAACCAATAATAATATTATTACAAATAATGCAATTTATAGCATGATTTATTATGCCAAGGCATACAGTGTAGATCTTGTATCCAGGCAACACATAGAACTACTGATTTTTAGATTATACCTAACTATAATAAGAAAAATAGTTGATTCATAATCTAATTATTAACATTTATTAAACATCATATCTAAGATGTTTTTCGCAAAATTTCATTTAAAATTAATGGGGAAATACAGCAAACTACCATTATGCTTTGAACAGAATTCTTTGCGAGCTAGTCTAGCTCGAATACGACCAACATTTTTATAGCTCAAATAAATACAAAACTCTTCATCAACGCGATAATAACGACCACGAGAATGACATCCACTTCTGCGGGTGTTTAAATAGTGTCTGTTCATCATCCTCGAATTTTCCCCCACGAAAAAATAACTGATAGGATCACATAAATTCATTGCTCGAACGAGGATATAAAATAAAGAGCGATTTCAAAAACGGATGATAATTTAGGCTGAAGCTGCCTTAATGACTTACCAATCTCCCCCTGATATCGAGTGAATCCTCGGAGAATCCTTAACGAATTCCCATTCCATGATTCATCTCCTGCGGCCCGATACCCCCAAAATATTGATAGTCAATAAAGGAAATTGGCGTTGTTCAGCATGAAAATCGCGATGCGTGCTGTGAACCCGTAAAAACCTATTCGCCCAAACCCTCGCCCCAAAGAGCCCCGAAAGAACTCTTTTAAGGGCAGAAGAATTGAACACTTTCTCACCGTAAAAAGGCAGCCTTAAAACTGTTTATTCGCCTCGTAACAAAGACCTCGACGAAATTGCCCATCAAATCTTACGGTTATTGATAACGAATTGTTAATATCCACCACCCTTTCGTGGCGTGGAGGAATTGCCGAAAGGAGCCCGTAAAGCATCCAGAAACAAAAAGAGAGCGAAGGGCGGAAAAAGGGCGGCACGAGGAGGAAACAATAACAAGACCAGGATATCTGGGCGATGGAAGCTCGCCTTAAGCTTTCTATCCAATCACCGGGACGTCTCTAATCCCGTCCCTTGCAGGCCCTTTGTGGACTCGGGATGGGATTTTTTTTTCCAGCCTCGGAATCATCTTTTTTCGCTCAAGTCTTTTGCGGCTGTTGCTTTTGTTTTTTGCCACCGTACCACGGGAGCCGTGACGCTTCTAGTCGCCCAAGGAACTTTTCAAAATGTTTATTTACAGAAAAAGGACGAAAAGCGGCAGCCGGGTGCGAACCCGGTGGTCGTCCGCCAGCCGCTCGCTAGCCCTTTTCGTGGGTGAGGCATTCGAGGAAATGCTTCTGAACCTGTGGCATGGCTGGCGCAGAACTGGGACAGGTCCCGGCAGCATTATGAAAAGCTTAAGCAGCACCGGGGCTTGTCCTGTCCTGAGGGACTCCTTCACTATGCGTTGTAATACGCCTCGCGTCCTCTGGAAGACGCCCGATCCCCAGCGCAGTTACGACTGCTGCCGGACCCTGCGCCAACAGAACCCCTTTTTTCCTGCTTTATGACCATGACGCTTTATGTTGCCCATCTGCAGAATTATGAGAGAACATTTTTTGTGTAAACACGTCTTGTGCCTGTCTTTCCTAATGGCCTCTAGATGCTGTCGTTCTTGTTACGGCCCTGAGAAATGCGAAAACATTCGATCAAAACGACAAATCCCGGCTTGTGCCTAGCCGCAGATACACGCCACCCGGGAGGGGGAGATTTATGATCCTACCGCAAAATCAACAGCCAGAAAATTTCGTTTATGTTGAAAGTTAGCCTCCGATCCCTCCCTCAAATATTCCTGTCTGTCGCACCCACACAAATCTTGACCATTGCAGCTTAAGAGTATTCACGGGATCATTGTCTTCATGAAATTTTCGTATAGGATTACTTTCCTAATTTCTGACTCCGCATGTAGTGGAACTTTAAGACCATTTAGATTATTTCACAAAAATTAAAACGCAGACTGCACTGTGCATAGTTCATTAAACTTTTGGGGGAATCGGTGATTTTCACCATAATTTATGCATTGACCACGGCTGAATCGATGAATTGTTTATGAGCTCTTATCAGCGCAGATGAACATTAATAGCTTTTAATTAAACTGTGATATGACACTGCGCTGCTACCATGCGAATGGGTTCAGCAGAAGACCGACTGTCGAGTCAACACGATCACCGCAGGCGAAAAATAATAATTAGCTCCAATTTGGAAGGGTAATGAAATTTTAGGGTATTTTGCGTTATTTCGCTGCGCCCATTAAACGCTTTTCGCACGAGTGGCATGCCCGATTCATACCTTTGTTTATTAGCCTGCTGAAATTCGTATTGTTCAATAACCGGGAACTTATAGGGCTAGCACATTTTCTAATTGGAGAATGTGTCGTCATTTTAGAATTTAGCTACTTTGGAAAATACTACACATTACCAAATAAAGTGTTATAAATCCATTTATGATCAAATTGCATGCATTTTTATATAACGTAATTGTTTGTCAAATATAGACCCTAACTGAACCCATAATTTCAATTTTTATATTTTACGTTTAAAACTGTTGTAAAATGTTCTATTGTAAAAAATTGTAATATTTAGTATAAAAACATGTTGTTAATTTATTTGTAAATTTGATCTTCATTTTTCATTAATATTGCCCTTTTTATTATGTTTTTTGCTGCTTCAATTTTTATAAATTACTAGCTGGCCCGGCAGACCTTGTTCTGCCTTTTCCGGTGGGTGGCGCGATGAGTTTGATTTGGTTAAAGTCCTTCTGTAAGAGTCTAGACAGAAGAGGTCGTTGGCGCGATTGGAGAATAGGCAAAACCCCTACAACTAAAATTCATGAGATCTTAAAATTAAGCACACAATTTTGCGTATTATTCCTTGTATCACAGCACACTCAAAATAAAATCAAAATTATAACACAAAAAACTACATATGAAAATTAAACACACAATATTGCGTATTTTTCTTTGTATCATAGCACAATGAAAATAAAATTAAAACAATGACACAAAAAACTAAATTTCAATGCCTGACATTGTTGGCATACTGTGATACTTATCTCCAAAAAAAAAAAAATAAATTTTTCTAAAAAAAGAGTGTTGATAGAAAAAACCATTCAGCAACAAAAAGAACTGATATGTGCGGATGTCTTCATTAACCGCTGGATATGCGTGTGTATTCATTCACCGTTAGAATAACGATTTCAAATAAAATCATTGAAATTAAAAAACGGCGCGTTATCAAGTTCACAAAAATATGACATTTTCAAATATAAGTGGGATGGAGAGGGAGGATACATTACACATTAAACAAAAAAAGTGATAAAAAAATAAACGACTCGCTTCAAGACTATCGACAGCCCGCTTTTAGCGGAATTAAAACAAGTCTACTTTAACACAGATACTACTACAGATTTCTTACTAGCTATTCTAGGTTAAAACAGGAAAGGATACGCAAAAGCGGGCTGTCGATAGTCTTGAAGCGAGTCGTTTATTTTTTTATCACTTTTTTTGTTTAATGTGTAATGTATCCTCCCTCTCCATCCCACTTATATTTGAAAATGTCATATTTTTGTGAACTTGATAACGCGCCGTTTTTTAATTTCAATGATTTTATTTGAAATCGTTATTCTAACGGTGAATGAATACACACGCATATCCAGCGGTTAATGAAGACATCCGCACATATCAGTTCTTTTTGTTGCTGAATGGTTTTTTCTATCAACACTCTTTTTTTAGAAAAATTTATTTTTTTTTTTTGGAGATATCAGCTGTTTTTTGTTGCCGGAATAGTACTTTTTTTCTCATGAGCATAATATTATTGAGTGTGACAGCGAAGTTTAAACAATTTGGATGTTTAAATTAAATATTGTCAAATGTTAACGCTGAAAATATAGGTTTTCAGTTGTTCTGATGCAATGAATCCTCCCGCTCCACCCCAGAAACATTTAAATTCTATCTGTATACCGCTATATATTTTCTATCTTTAATTTCTAAATTGCGAGCATAGATTCGCAATCAGGACCTCCAAACATCCCCAGATACCAATTTTCACGGCAATCCCTTGAAATTTACAAACTTTGGCCGCCATCTTGGATCCGCCATTTTAAATTTCCAAATTTCGAGGGTAGATTCGCAATCAGGACCTCCAAAAACCATTAAACACCAATTTTCACGGCAATCCCTTGAAATTTACAATCTTTGGCCGCCATCTTGGATCCGCCATTTTGAAATCTGCGAATAATAAGTAGCCTATATGTTAGGCCGGGATACGTAGTATCTTCACTCAAAAAATTAAAATAATCGGACCCAGCGTTTAGGCGTGATTAAGCAACGAACATATAGGATCCGCCATTTTGAATTTCGAAATTTTGATAGTAGATTCGAAATTAGTGGCCTCAAACTACACATAGTACTAATTTTCAATTGAATTCGTTGAAGTTCGAACATTTTTGGTCGCCATCTTGGATCCTCCATTTTGAATTTCCAAATTTCGAGCATAGATTCGCAATCAGGACCTCCAAAAACCCCCAAATACCAATTTTCGCAGCAATCCCTTGAAATTTACAACCTTTGGCCGCCATCTTGGATCCGCCATTTTGAATTTCCAAATTTCGAGCGTAGATTCGCAATTATGACCTCCAAAAACCCCCAAATACCAATTTTCACGGCAATCCCTTGAAATTTACAATCTTTGGCCGCCATCTTGGATCCGCCATTTTGAATTTCCAAATTTCGAGGGTAGATTCGCAATCAGGACCTCCAAAAACCCCTAAATACCAATTTTCACGGCAATCCCTTGAAATTTACAATCTTTGGCTGCCATCTTGGATCCGCCATTTTGAATTTCCAAATTTCGAGGGTAGATTCGCAATCAGGACCTCCAAAAACCCCTAAATACCAATTTTCACGGCAATCCCTTGAAGTTTACAATCTTTGGCCGCCATCTTAGGTCCGCCATTTTGAAACTAATAAATAAAAAGTAGCCTATATGTTAGGCCGGGATACGTAGAATCTTCACTCAAAAAATGAAAATAATCGGATCCCTCTCCACCCCAGAAACATTTAAATTCTATCTGTATATGAATAAAATCTTGAAATTCTAATAAAATCTTGAAATTCTAACTTGAATTTCTGACGTCACAGTCGACTGAATAAAATCCGGTCTGAACTTTGAAATTCTGAAGATGGATTTCCAGCATCTGTTGCTATAACTAAAAGGAAAATGAAAATTTTTTATAACAAAAAATTGCCCATGAAAGCTCTCGCGAACCCGTATTAAAGAGCATTTTTTGTATAATAAATAAACAATATCTTCATTGTTTTAAAAAATAAACAAAATAAATATCGAAAAATCCCCTTTCACATTTCAGTAATAAGGCTCCGCCGGACGCCTTTTTTTTTTTTTTTTTTTTTTTTTTTTTCTATCAACACTTGGCGCCCGAGCGGGCGCCTTGATGGAACTTAAAAATGAATTACAACCCTTTTTCTACAAAAAATCTTTAAATTTGCAATAAAAAATATTGACGGTCACTTATCGAGATATAAACTATCCTATCTTTTAAGTTGAACCAAACAATACACATTTACAAAATTTCTTCGAAATCGGTTCAGCGGTTTCGGAGATTAGCGTAAAGGCACATCGTGACACGAGATTTTTATATATAAAGATGTTCTGACAGTTTTGCAACTAATTTTTTTCAGCATTTCCCAATCTAATAAATCTTAATACAGCATAATTTATGTTTGGTATTACATATTTTTGTGCTAAATGGATAAATTAACCTCTTAAACTACCTACGCAGTAAGGTAGGTATTATAGGTATTTCTACGTATTTTTATTTTGCCACTTTTTTCTATATGAGTCTATTTTTAATGGCTACTTAAATTCTTGTGACATATTATTCTTCGTACAATTTTCCATTCGTTATGGCCTATGGAAAATATCATAAAAATAGAACATTATAATATCAGGCTATCGCATACAATTTGTGGCTTAAGCAGTCTTTAGAAGGTGTAGATATACATTAAATTAATCACATTTTTACGGTCATGTTCATGACAACCGTCTGTCGAACACTTTAGCAAGTAATTGTCATTTGTATACTGAGTTAAGAGTGTAGCTTTTGCGATTTCAAGACTAGGACTGTTTATAGACTACATTTCTTGAAAAATGTTATGATACTTTCCAAAAACGTTATGGTTATTCGATAATTATTTTGCACTACTTTTCAAATTATCCAAAACTATAAAAACAAAAACTAAGAAAATTGACGACAATTTTAAACTGGTGTTTTCTTAAAAAAACTCAGACGCATTCGCATATAGTCAGATTTTTGGACTAAAGTTTACTAACTCCTCAATAAATAATGGTAGAAGGTTTGTGTTGATATATCACATATATATTGAACATATTGTATAATAGCATACTATTTTGGAGTAGGTTTATTTTTAATCTTAAGCCACATGTATTCGAAAGTAATATAATTATAATACTGTTTATAGGTAAATATTACTGTAGAAGAACTGATTCAATTTTCCCTTCCGTTCATTTGAAACCCACAAACACCTGAATGAGTCTACCAGAGCTTATGAAGTGACTTTCACTTTTCCGCGGTGGTATTAGGCCCGGAGGCAGTAGATCCCGAGAACTCATTGTCAATATTAATCCCGACCGCAGGTGTGTGTGTGTGCTCCTGCAAATCCGACAATAATACTGGGAGGTCGTCCAAAATTCAGGGAACAAATCTCGTCCTCTGATTGTTTAAAGTTCATGCCCTGCTCCGGGGTCTAATTACACATGTTGTAGACCTATTTCAACCTCAGCCCGGCGAACAAACTGAACCAGCCCATCCACTTGCCGAGTGTCTACACAAATTTGCTGGAGCTTAGCATAAATTGGATTACAAGACGAAAGCATGTCAATCATGCTCCCCCGCTCGGCTCGGCTTGGCTGCCGTCAAAAACTCGAAAATCCCCCCTCGTACAAGAACGCACCTCTCCCACAAGACGGGGCCGGGGTCCGGGCTGGGGCCCAGGGTCCCGATGCCTAAGGAGGATCTTCTTAAAAATAAAATCCCGTGTTTTAGCCAAGGCGCTTTAATCACGTGAGGACGAGGCGAGGCGACTGCTGAGACGAGATTGTTGCAAAAATGCCAACCGCCTGCAGTAGTTGGCGCCAAGTAGACTTCATCCCCTTTGACAATTTTGTGATTATCCCGAACAGCTGCCGGCGCCCCTCGCGCCGGGCTCCCACTGAATCCTCGGGGATATTACGTCGTCAAAGTTTCATATCCAGCGGATCATCGCGAGGAGGGCATGTGTAAAGTCGGAAAAATTGGGATATAAAATTTCTCATCTCTTCCGCCCCCGAAGAGGGGACGGGCGCAGATCCGAGGGCTTCTGAAGGCCGAAGGGGGCTCCCGGCCGCCCAATAAAAAGGGCTCCGGGTATGTTATAAACGAATTGCGGCTGACAACTTTATAATCATGGAATTTGTCCTCCACTGGCATGCATATGTGTCAAGGGGCCACCACCCCGCTCGCCGGCGCAGCGTCTGCTGCGGTGCATTGACTGCACGATAAGAAATATTCTCATCAGCCGAGAACACGTCCTTAAGGATGTGAATGGAATTTACACAAAGTTTAATGTGACATGGCAAAGGAAGCCCGTCGTTAAATCTTTCAGCGAGTCGGCGAAATTTATTGCTTTGACGTGCTTTAAATTGATGCACTCCTCCGCAGCCTGGTGCATGTGCTGCTGCACTATGCGCGATATATGCAATCGTGCGAGTACATATACTTGGCACATAGTGTTTTGTTGTTTCTCGTCCTTTTTATCACTTTTATCACTAAATTTGCGCTGTTATGACTGCTCTAGTGCGAATGAGCAGACACTCGCGGGCGGAACGAGATTCCAGGAAGAATCCATTTGTGTAATACTCCTGCAGTTCAGGAAATATTTAAAATGTTCACAGGAAACGAGACCGTCTCCTTTGCGCTACATTCTACAGTGCATAGGTTTTTGCCGTTCAGGACACGTTTTTTACATGAAGACGAAGGTGTCTGGCGCAATTTTTTGCTTTCTAGTGTAATGATAATAAATTTTCTCTAAATAGGATCGAAACAATTGCAGCAATTCGTGCTTTTATGCATGTTCTGGCTTATTGCAACTCTTTTCGAATTTGCTGCAACGGAAGTGCAGAAAATCCCACCCATAAACTACATTAAATTTCCAAGCTCATGAGGTTAAAATGAAGCTATTTTACTCCACACAGCATTGGAAGTTGATTCTACACGTACTTTTTGAGCACGCCAAACTTTCGACCAGCCTCTGTTATTCCGGCGGTTGCTGTAATACAAATAAGCCATTATTTTAAACAATACACTAACTTAAAGAATAAGCCCCATTACGATTCTTTTCGAACATAATTAATTTATTATTTATTTAATCACTTTTTGAATAAAATTTTGATAAGGAACATTTAAAACCGATGTTGCTGAAACACATTTACCTACTTACATACATTTGCAATAGGCACTCAAGAACGCTTTTGTTCGCCATACAATATCAATATTATAATATAATATACCAGTATTTGAAATTAAAAAGCGCAAACCCAAAAAATATAAATTAAAATATCTATGTACCTATCCATTTAAGAATTAAAGTTTTAACTATAAAATCAGGAATATTAAATACAACTACTGTATTACTGTACCATCAAGTTCACAAAAATAATATTACACGATAATACAAATTTGCATATATTAGTTTACAAATAATGCAAGAAAATATGTATTATTTTGAAGTAGCAAGTATTAAATCAATTTTTGCTTAGATCTAAAGGGTAATAATAGGGTAAATAAGTGTTTGAACATCAGTTGTAAATTATTGCACTATAGAATATTCAAATACTGTAAAATGAATATCTGCTCAATAATTTAAGTTATTTACTAAGAGATGCAGTTAAATGAAAAACTGAATTTACTACTGCAGCTTTATGGCAAATGCAAACAATATAAAAGTCCATTCAATTACTGGATAATGCCCTCAAAATAAATCCACAATATTCCTCGGAATTGCTCAAAATCGCTGCAGTATCTCGAAATGAGACAAAGCGTCCCATGAAGTTCACCATATGTTCCCTCGGACACCGCGGACAGCAGTGGCCGAGATCCATTCGTTCTCCCGTCCACTGGCCAACTCATATCAACAAAATTTATTCGAATCGGTTGCGTATGTAATTTTTTCGAGAGTTCGCCCCAAGGGCAGGAAAACAAACCAGAGCCAAGCCAGGGCGCTCTTGTACTTGCCGCAATTCAACAATTCAACAATAAAGCCGAAATAGTCAAAGTAGTAAGTTTGGGCGCCTGAACAACTGACCGGATCGGGCAGGACTTTTGTAAATAACTTTCATTTCCGAATTTCATTTAACTCCAGGAACTTTGTAATTTATGTGCTTCGATTAAATGCAGCGGCAGTGCAGCGAGCTGCGGATGCCGGGGCAACGGCAGCGCTTCAACCAAACGGGGAGTGTGCAGTTTTCGCTGCAAAGCCCTAAACTTCCTCGGATTCATGTTCCTGAGCGGGACCCCAAAAGGCATTCGGATCCCCTGGCCCGGTCCCCGGACCGAGGTGCCACGGTGCCACCAGAGTGCCACTATAACGCCCCGAACATCTATCGTTCGTTCACATCTCGTCCCGTCCTCCCTTTGTGCAGGGGAACTCCTCTCGCAGCGCTTTTTTATTTTACGAGCAGCTTAGGTTTTAGGGGTTACGGGGCAGTTATTTCATTTTCATCCCTTTACTTCAGTTCGCATGTAAAGTGACTTTTTACCACCCTGCACCGACTGAGTGACTGACTATGTTCGACCATAACCCCACAGACCCCCGCGCTGCAAGGGTGCTCAATGGCGCTGGCTTGCAGAAGCAGGACCGCACGGCGGAGGGTTGTTTTTCCACAAAACAGTCGTACCCCAAATGGGAAAACCCTTTGGGCTGAAAAGACGTGTATACGAAGCGCTCTGTCGTCGGTGTATACAGCTGCAGGATACAAAGACAGAGCGCTGCAAAAAGTGACTAAAATTCACTTAAATTTTGTGCACATATAAAATTAACTTTTTTCACCCTGCAGGCCACCCCCGACTCGGTGGGCGTGTGCTAAAAATCCCGTGCAAGGATCCGAGCACTGTCAAAACTGTTTGAGGACGAGAAATTAGATTTGAACAAAAGCGGGCAAACGGTTGCGGATACACCAAACCGGATGAAGTCCTTTATAAATGTTTTAATTTGTTCGTGTCCTCCATTTTTTCGAGGCGGCAAAAGCTAACTCGTGTTTACAGCTCCAAATGGAGGTCGGACTTTTTAGACTGCCAGTAAATTTAAAAATTAGTTCAGGTCGGAACTAGATGTGGAATTGGCAGGCGACTCAACAACGAGTATGTTAAGCGAATTTATTGCAATTTAGATCGGAGGGAGAAGAAAGACAAACAATAATGGAATACAATCACTAGCATGTCTGTCTGTCTGTCTGTCTGAACCTTATAAAGATAAATATCTTAGAAACTATTTGGGCGATTTGGATAAAAATAAGGGAAGAAATAGACTGCAGTGATGTTTATTCGAAGATACACTTCTTCTGTATTTTTCTTTAAATTTGTCGAACTGAAAAGAGAGTTAAACGTATTTTTTCAATGTCTGAAAATTCAAACGTCAAATAAGCTCAGTTGAAAAATGTTCTGTATAAACGCTCGAAAAAAGATTATCATAACTAGGAAGAAGAAGATATTTCTGAAGAAACAAACAAACAACCGCATTAAAATCAGTAAAGTCATTCAATAATAATAGTAATACCCAGGAAGCTATAAGAAATTTGCTTTAATTTTATTTATAGAAATACTTAGATAATATGTAGATAAAAAAGATATATGAATAGCTAAGCCAGATAGTTCGCCTGAAAAAATGTTTTGTTGTTCATATCTAAATCATAAGATATCGAAACGAAAATGATTCAATTCATGCCACTAAAAACTTTTGAAGATATTTCTTTGGGACTCACACCAGAGCCTGACTTTAATATAGAATTTAATTTTGATCAATCATATAAATAGGGAAGAATAGGGTAAGATTCGGTATTTGTATTTACTCAGAATCGAAATATGCTAGATATGTTTAAAATATATTTTCTTTCCTTACAACATTAGTCACTTATTATTTTTAAATAATTTATAAAATGATCGCATTATAACATCTATACATCTTATAACATCTCAAAAATATAAAATATATGTTTTACGAGCTAGTCCGTGGAATGTTATAATGTTTTGTTATCGATGAAAATTAGAAGTACCGCCTTTTGTGTTCCTTTCAGTCGATACCTGAGACTAGTTCTAACAAATCGCAAGCACCCATACATCGAGTGCTCCATTCCATACACTTTCAACTTTGCACGTCTCTTGAAAAATGAATAAACAACCTCCCACTTGACAGACACTTCCTCCGGGTGCTTATCCTCATTAAAAACGAGGAAAACCCTGAAATTCTGATTACCACAGCAAGTCGGCGCTAAATGCAGTAGAAAATGACCCGCAAGTGCAATAGTTCCACATCATTTGCCCCGCTTTGATAGTAATCGATTTATCCAGCAATTCCTCAGGTAAGTGCGGCAGTGCCCCACCTGCAATTTACCCTTTCGGATTTTATTTATATTTCCCTTTTCTCCCCCTGGGTGCTGCCAGCCCTTTGAACTGAGTGATTATGCAAAAATGATAATAAATCTTGGCGAGTTAATAATTTAAGCTCAGACAGTGTTTTTTTAAAAAATTGGATTGAGTCAATAAATCGGACGAAGCAATTACGCTCGTTGGAATTACATGCATTTGAGTGACATGCTCTAGATACGTCCGTAGATATTTAATAATTCTTTAAAGAGAGTTTCAGGCGCCCAATGGTGCTGCAGAATTGATTTATAGCAAGGAACTGTTCTGTTTGGATTCCGATTAATGTGCTTTATGAACCATGTCCCAATTAGAAATATGTATTGGAAATCAATTTAAATTTTATCAGAAAACGTTCCCTATTTTCCTTTTCATCCGGAAAACTCTCGGAAAATTTCTAACAGACTTAGAAGTATGGAATCAAAGGTGAAAATCTATTTCACAAATTGAACTAATATTACTATTTAGCTGTGATTGTTGAAAGACTCAATTTAGTTCAAGAAACTATTCACATATAATACATATGTATATATGTATACAATAGTAAATTAACAACTAAATAGTATATTTTTCGGAGATTGAATATTTGACTTTGAACTTTGAATTATATTTGCATTAAATCTTTCTATCTATTGCATCTGCTATATAATATAATAATAAAGATAGAATATTATTAAAATACGTCTTATAAAATACTAACTTGTTTATTCCTAAACATTTAAGTAAATAAAAATTAGATTTTAGATTTTATACATGCAGTTGATGTAAGTATATTATCTATAAAAAAAAACACGTACATATGTAATGTAGTAGAGAAATCTTTAAATTTCATACATTGGTATTTGTGACGATTATATTCAAATTATGTATATTCTGCAAAATTTACAAAAGTGGTGATTGCTACCTTTGCCTCTACATTCCTTACATAATATAAATTCGTAATATTGACTTAAATTTACATACTCACCGGCTCAATCGCGTTAGTTAGAATTCAAAGAATTATTAAACAGGGAAAACATATTTTCTCGGTGATGAATTGATGCGATATTCTAAATGCAATTGTCTGATTTTTGGACGAGATATCTAAACTATGCCACACCACAATCAAAATCCATATGACAATGGCCCTTTCGGGATATTCACCTGTTGTAGGTATCGCTTTATGCGGTCCCGCCTTTTTGGCACTCCCCCATTATCGCCGGGAAATTTGGGCATTGGAAATTCATCAGCTGCAATTATGCATTCAATATAAAGCGCTCAAATTACTGACACGCGGATATCAAGCGGATTCCCATCCACCCGCGCCCCACCAGGGAATAAATTAGCGAACAAAAGGATGGCGGCGCAGGCACCGAACGTGCCAAATTAGCTGAACTAATAAACTCACAGGATGCAGCGAACCGAATGGCAAGAAGAAATTTGCGCAGATAAATAATTTCGGGTATTTCCCGCCCGAACCGATGTCTGGAGGGTAGCCGGCTCGGTTGGGGCGAGTTCGAATTAACTGCACTTTACCAATTATTTCCTCCTGAGTGGACGCACCCTCCGCGGCGGCGAATCCCTACGTTTAATTTGATAATTAGCAACGCCATCAGCGGCATTACGCGAAAGCCCCGTCGAATTAGGTGGAATCAATGACCGGATGTGGGGGAGTCTGTTGACGCAGGGCCCCCTTCTGGGGGGGGATGCTGCGAACTTGCAACAGCAGTAAGATGGACCAATAACACACTAACACAGAACTGCAAAATTTGGCTGATGAAAACCCTTTTTTAATTTTAGAACTTTAGCAATTGTTTTATGTAATTTTTGGGGGGCTAAATATAAATCTAAAATCAAAAATATTTTATAACATCACCTTCTCGAGAAAAATTGCAAAAACAAAAAAAAAGTAATTTTTGTCAATTTTTGAAAAGCTCTTCAGAAAATATTGGAAGGTAAAATGATAATTCGGTCATTCTGCCATACAGAAAAATACGAAAAACTTAAAAACTGCTACCAAAATTCGTTTAAATTAACTTTTTTCTAAAACGAATTTAGTTCATACAATAAATATTGAATGAATATCAGTGTAGGAGCAGTTTCTTCAAATATACGCTTCCCACAAAACTAAAAGTAGATGTTGCACGTTAATCATATTTCACTAAACTACGTATATCGGAAGGTATTAGCTTTCATTTGAATTTCGTTTCAAGTTTTTCAAAAGTGATCAAAATACGTATTTTTTTACTTTTTGACCCTATTTTTCTCGAAAAAGTGATGTGATGGAATATTTTTAATTTCAGATTCTCAATCTACGAAAAGTATGTAAACCATAGACATTCATATATCACTTGTCCGGGGGGAAACTGTCGTTGGTCTGTGAAATCTGGCTCTTAGGGGAGTTAGGGGCTCCTTTAAGGCTTAAAGTCGATTAAGCGCAGCTGGTGCGTACTATTGCTAAAAAATAATTTGAACAGGAGTCGTACTCACAGTGCTTGCTCTTCTCCGCCCTGGTGTACATCGGCATTACGACGAACAGGAACCAGAGGACCACCATCCACCCGAGGGATTTCTTCGAGTACGCACGACATTTTGTCCTATTCTTTGCAAACCCAAAGTACTTGCCGCAGAGGCTGTCCTCAACACCATCGGATCGCGGCGGACCCGGTCCGCAGGATGTTGGCAGCAACATCGTCGTCTTTTTATATTTCACTAAAAACCGAAATCGCAATAATCTCTCGCTCGCTCTTATCTTTCGCGCACCGTCAAACTTAAGACATTTTTCTTGGTGGCGGCACACCATTAAACGTAATAGAAGATGAAATGTGAACCATCTTCAAATTGACTCCTCTGCATTTGCTCACATCTATTGATTTTTCAATTACTTGGCGTGCCTGTCTGCGAGCGAAGACGGCTCCGATGCCTTCTTGCCTGCTCCACCTTCAACAAGGAGCGCCACTTTTCAGAAACTGTTCGCTGCCGGAAAGTGAATGGCGCACGAATCGCCGTCTTGCGAGCGATTTTCCTGGACAAAGTAACTATCTTTCAACTTCACTCAACTTCAACACTTTGGCCTCCTTCGTGGGAGTGGTTTCCGGCCTCTGGCTTTTGGCGGTAGATAAGTCGAAATTCTGCGAGGTCAAGCGGGTCAGACTGTCGCGGGGATGACGAAATTTGCAAAGCAATCGGTCGTCTGCAATTAAGAAAAAATTGATCCATTAGCTATGAATAAAATAAACAAATTCAAATTAATATACATATTTTGAATTTATAATGACAAATGACTTCATATAAATATTAACTTTTCCCTCTTTTAATATGTAGAAACCACATTCTATTTATGTATCTCTAGTAGCAAGTCTGAGAATCGTTATCTTCACAAGAGCGGTGTCTTTTGGAAAAAATCGAAAACAACGCAAATAGAGTCCAAGACCCTGAATGACGTAAATTGCTAAATCTTTTCAAGTCAATATCAAAACAATTCAACTGCATTTTTTTCCTCATTTTCTGATGGACAAGATTTCTGCAATTTTAACGAGAAAGATTTTAAATTTGCTGTTTTGGGAACACTTCCTTGAGCTACAAAAACGCAGTTTGAAGTTTATTTATTTTATTTATTTATTAACATTTATGCGTTAATAAACAGACAAATCCAATTACATGTTACCGCTGTATACATATAGTTTACATCTTATAAGTCTAAGAAAGAAATTCAAGAGAAGGCTTAAAACTACAATATAAGTAGAAGTTATTAAAAAAGTATGTTATCTCTTAATAAAATTATGCGGGTTGGGTAAGAGACACTTAGAGTAAAAAAACACGAAGGAGCGCTTCGCTCTCATCAAATAGAAACTTAGAATCGAAAATGACTGCAAGATCGCTTATTGTTTATTTCGTGGTAATGAAGGTTTATTTATTTTACACTTAAAGATTGTAGTATTAAATTTTCTGGATGATGTGACCGTGTTACATTTTGAAACATTTAAAGAAATTATTATTTTTGAACCATCTTACGAACCTGAGGATGTCCTCTTGAAGCATTTCACATTTACCCGAATGAACAACAGTCCTAAAAAATTTTAAATCATCAGCATAGAGCAGATATAGAAGGCAAAACAAATATCGAACAAAGGACGACCCCATTTTATACACCATACATATGTATCTATCCGAAAATCTTATTTTCCACTAGTTGAGTCTTACCCTGCGTTGCCTGGACACAACTATCCCTATAATAAATCTAAACTTTAATAAAAATATGACGTTGCCGGTTTCAAATTTACTATCAAAGTTGAAGATTTTGATATGGCAGATCCAGTTGTTTACATAATTTACGTTCAATCAATCTGAAAATTTCTCAATCGGATAAGTACTTTTTGCGTGACTTATCATAAACATATCACTGGCGTTCAGAATTTCGTAAATTTTAACAATAGTAAACAATTAAAAAAGTACTCTATGTCACTCTTGACAAACTCCTCTTTATGTCCGTAAAGTTTCATCGAAATCAGTTCAGCCGTTTCGAAGTTTAGTCCGAAGAGACAGACATAGACAATTCAATTTTATTTATATGTATAGATTCAATTCACTAATATAAAAAATGTCTGTAATAAACAAACAATTATTAATACATCTAAAACTTAAAGCCAAATAGCTATTGTAATAAAAATTCTGAATACTATAATATATTATATTAGCATTCCTAAAATTCTGGTACCTACTTCATTAAAACCTCAATTGCTACCAATATGTCCACAATATAGGAGCTCTTAATTACTTCTAAATTAGTTCTTATTACGTTCGATGAATAGCAGCATTTAAATTCCTCAATCTGCTTAAATTCTAATCCCTCGCACGGCCTGAGTGAATCAGAATTCCAGTCATCGCCGGAATACATTCCACCGGAGCGTGCTAAATTATAAACAATTTACCAATGCTTCAGGGGAAATGAATAAGTCACCTAGTTTAGCTTAGTTTCGCACAACGTGAGTCGGTTCTGTGAGAGCACCGCCCCCACCCGGGCGGCCCAACTCCCTTATAATAACCGAACACATGCAGGTAATCACGGTAATCACTTTAGAACTCGAATCCTAATATCCTTTCCAATTGCTCAAGCAGAAAGTACCTGCACCTTTAGCAAGCGGGTCAAACCGCAACATTCAATTCGTGAGGTGATTTCGCCCACATATTGCCACATAAGTCCCCTTAAGCGGGGGTGGCCCGGGATTTGTGCGGGGGTGCGTTGCTGCAAGGAGCCCGAGGCGGCTGAATGGCAGCATTCATTCACACGGGCCCTTCGGGCAAATATTGAACTGCAGCAAACAACGTGTCTATCACGACCACGAATCCAAGGGCTGAAGGGCTGAGATTTCCCAGCAGTGAAATATTTTGCGACTCTAACGCTCTTTTGGGGGAGTTCGCTAATGATCTCTAGAAAACCGAATGCCTCTAGAGGCGGCGTCTTAGGGCTTACCGAAATCGCATGTGAGCCCCGTTCGCCGTGTTAAAGTAGTCCTATAGATCTCGAGTCGGCCAATTCGTCCCTGCGATACCGTGCAAAGCCGGAAAAACTTATATACGGAATTATATGAGAAAAACGCTGCACATAAAATCCAAAAAAGGGAAAAAATGTTTGCCATGGAGATTATCCTGGCTTTGATACGTTCACGGCAAAACCACATCACACCAGACCACAGCCGGCTGCCAGGAGTTCGAAAAGTGATGAAACGATGAAAAACCAGTTCAAATATTTCCCAGTCCCTTTAGCCTGGTTTTCAGCATTAATCTTGCTCTCTTTGTTTTATTAAATTTTCGCAGAAAGAATTGTCATTGGCCGGCCATTGGCCCTATGCGCAAAGGTGACACAGCAATTTCGAGTAGAGGTAGAGGTGGAACACATTTCACTTCTGACCAAAAATATGTTCCGAAAAAAATACCCTAAAACTCAGCTAGCAACAACATCTTTAAGGACCAGGCTCGCATGATCCTCCTCTAGCGTGTGCATACAAATCAGAGGCATTGACACGTTTTTGAAGTCTTAATATGCGACCGCTGGACAACTTTTCCAGCACAAAATTCCGCAGATAAATTGCTATTTTGAAGGACTTTATTTCGTCCAATATTGTCGAGCTATCTTCGGCAGTCGACCAGCGGACCATGGAACCTTCTAACAACCTTCCGCCATCCATCTACCCACCCACCCGACCTAGTTATGGACGTTAGTGCTGCGCTTCGACAACTTTATGTCTTCGGACATATGTGAAAATTCCAATAACTTGGTGGACAAGATGGATTAGCAGGGGCGGGGCTGGTTTTCATCTCTTTCATCTCCTTAAGAAGCCCTTCTAAGTAGTTTGAGCATTCTAGAAATGCCCCGCTAATGTAAAGTTATATCGATGAAAATTCCTTCTGCAAATATTTCGGTTACATAAGCTACTAAGTGGCCGGCTGTCATGTCTCTTGGTAGATTTTCTAATCGTTTTCATACTTTCTGAAGCGCTTCGGTGTCACAGACGGATTTTCATGGGGATAATTGGGGAGATATCCGGGAGCAGTCTTAGGGCTTATTTTTCCTAAAAGCACAGGAAAGGCATTACATTTTCCGGGAGTTTGTGATGAAATTAGGTAAAAGCGGAATTTGCCCAGATCAAGATGGTGTGCTTAGCAGACTTGTCCGAAGTACTGCAAATGTTTGTTTTTCGTAAGATGGAGACAAGATTCTTATCTGAGGGATGTGGAAAATACCAGATATAAAGTGAGATTACGTATCTTATATGGCATCCCCAAATACTTATCTTGTCTACACATATACGTTATATAATGCACATGCGAGTACATACGAGTTTAAAATAAATGTTCAAGTAAACCAACAATTTTACTAGAATCCATAAGATAGATAACTAGTAATAAGGTCAGTTGCGTTTTCATAAAAACAATGAAATAATAATGTACTTAACTAATTAAAGTCTTTGATACTTGTTACTCCAACTTAGAGGGTTGGTAGAGTGTTTTTTTCCCGAATCACCTTTCTTTCTTCCTGATTAACTTTGACCCCATCACACGCATATTAAAAATCTCACAAAATATTTGTCTTATTTTTTTATTTTTTCTTATGTATAAAACTTGGGAATCACAGAATCCTTTAATTTTTATATACATATGTTATACGGTATCCTCCCCTCAATAACAGAGTGAAATGATAAGATGCGCTTCGCTTTCATTTTCGAGAAAAATCGATTTAGGATTTCTTATTACCTTAGAATCAAATAACATAAAAAAAAACAAATATGTAGGTATGTACATAGGTACTTTTTTGTTTTAAAATAAATCATCATTTCAGCAGCAAAAATTTGAATCTTCTCTTATATGATGAAAAACACTGTGAAGTTTATTCATGCTAAATGTTAATAATGCTGTCTTTAATTTCATACTCCTCGGAAACTAATAAGAGACTGAACTAACCCTGTGCTTAAAATTCTTTTTATAACATATGATTGTCGTTTTTGCAAGGATCTATATAATAAAATCTGTTAAATTAAAGAAATAGTATCTGTTTATGAAATTTAAGAATTTTTGATGCCCACATAGAGGAAATTGTCTTCCTAATTGGTTTTCAGCGTCCCGATTTTATCTACTTTATTAAGTTACTCAAAAATTTTCCAAAAAAAATGCCTTTTTCTACCTCTAAAAAAAATTAATTGGATAATTTATCGCTACAACCCTGTGGAAATTCTCAATTGAGGTGATTTTCATAATTCACACTCAGTGTCACCGAAAATTAGCATACATGTTGCCTCGACGATTTGGAGCACGACGTCATCGTCATCACCAACGAGCTTAATAATATTCATGTTTTCCTTGAACAGTGCAGCGCGAGACGAGCATCCGCCAAGGTTGCAAATTTTTCAAAAATTCCGACACGCTTTTCGCGACTGAATAAAATGCGCTCTAAAAAGCAAGACATTGGCGCGCAGCGTGCGGATCACGTGCTACCCAGGGGAGCAGAGTCGCTTCATATCGCACATAATTTCCATAAAAAACAAATTCCTTTTTTGGTAAAATCAAAGCACACATGGCGGCGACAATCCAGTGGTTGAACGCAGTACAGAAAATCGATTAAATAATAATTAGCAATTTTTCGGATTGCGGAAGGCGAAGGGCGGTCACCAGGACTGCCGCAAACACGCCGCGGGCTGCGGCCCCCCCTGCCGCGCTAATTCATTCACCGCCCGCAAACAATTTGTGCGAACACCGAATTTTTTTATTATTTTCGCTTTTTTCCCCAACACCAGGGCCTGCCGTTGGACAGGCCGAAAAACGGGCAAAATAAGGGAAGCAGGAACTGCTCCCCATTTAAATTAGAATTTGTTCGGGACTGACGGCGGCAATGGATGACTCTTTCGGCGTTTTGTTCTCAGGTGTGACGAAGCGACGAGCGACTATGCAGCGTACGCTGGGCCACGGATGAATTTAGGCCATCGACGTTTCCTGCTCCGGTTCGGTTATTTTTAGTGCAAACTTTTCCATTACTTGCGCTGGCTTTTTGTGTAGAATAATAACACTTTTGTGTCATGGTGCACCATTAAGAAATTAAATGGAATGGATTTTATGGGATCAGTGTGCCGAGGCTGCTCGCTGGCCCTGCCCGGTCCGCTCGCCCGCCGCCAACTTTCGGGGCAATTTTTGATGATAGTTCATCGTAATCTCGTAACTACTTTTTAATTGAGAACGACTACGCCGGCCTGCGATATAACGCCCGATGAATTGAGGTATTAGGGGCTTTGGGGCTCCCGCAGGAAGGAGTGCTTCTGCCACTATTCACTGAATGGAATTAGGCTAATGCGGCTCCAGCAGCGCCGTGGAAGTAATTAGAAGATTTGATGGATTTGGTCGACTCGATCAATCTGCGACCACGTTAAGTGCGACATTAATGCTATCAGTTTTAGTTACGTTAGTTACTAAATCTCAGTAAATATTAACCACATATTTGCATGTTATATGTTGTGGATGATGGATTCGTGCCCAAAATGTATTAAGCACTTTATAATCCTTAAAGTAGCTACAAATCGGCTAAATCACACTAGTACGCAGAATATGTCCAACTAAAGATAAATGCCTTAGATAATAAAAATTGTATCTTGAGTTCTGGCTGTTTGTATGTCTATCTGTATCTGTTATTGAAATATTAAACAAAACAAGAGCATATAACTTAAGAAATATAGAAATATGTACAAATAGAAAAATATAACCTTTATATTCAAAAGCAATAATGACTACAATAAAAAGAAATATTGATTCGATTTTGAATACATTATGTCTGTAGAGTTATTAACTCTGTAATTTACACAACCAGTATTTGGAAATAATTTAAAAAAAAAAATATTGAAGCAAAATTGATTTATGAAACTAGTTACTAAAGTTATAAAAAAACACTGCAATGGTGAAAAAAGTTTGTTTTCATCCCTGTTTCCGAAAGGTTTCGTTCAACTACTACTATTGTAGGTACTAATCTCTTATATTGTAAAAACGTGGGGGGGGCGTGATACTCTCTCTCTGGGCCTAAAATTAGAATCACGTGTCCAAGACGTGTGATCGAACTATTAGTAACAATGGGCCCATGCATTTTCATAAAAAGTACTTCCTGTACTTTATTGAAATTTTTAAAAATTAATATAGAGACTTTCGAGGTAGCTAACTTCGAATTGTTTGCCACAATTTACAAATTGAAGCTAGTGGATGGATGGTAAATGAACAGACGTTTCGACTTGAACTTCCTTGAAAATATCTTTCTTTTTCAATATGCCGGTCATGCTAATCAAATATTTTCTGTCTCTTAGTTTCCTATGTTCTCCTTGTCTTATTAATTACCCAAAATTTGACAACAAACTTTAACAAAATCAAACAAACATTGTTTTTCAGTACAGTGCATTTATAGCGTACTAATATATTTACGTACTCAATTGTTAGAAAAACCAATATCTATTAATCTTATTAAACTCTTTCTGAAATATTATTCATTTCAAATCTTGCTTTCAATCAAGATCTACTTCATATTTTCCATCTGTTCGATTAATCGAAAGAACTGAAATGTGTTATTTAAATGTCGGTTAAATGGATATTTGGAAATTTTCTCTTGCGACGCGTGAGAGGACTAATTTAGAAATCGATTTATAATGTAAGACTAAAAGCGTGGATTTAGAAAAATTTGCTGAAAAAATTCCCAACCTTGCGGCGGTGGCTGTAGAAAGGGAGCGGGGGAGGCTGTAGAGTATTTGTTTTTGTGCTCCAGCTTCTTTGCAACCGCACAAGATAAATGAACAGAACGCCACTTGACATCGGCGCTAATTACTCCTTGACACTTTTTGCACAAGTTCTATTCTGATAAAAATGTGAAGTTCTCTGTCAACATATTTGACACAATTTTAGGTAGTCATAAGCAGGGGTGTTCACCGTGCACGCTTGTTTACAAAAAATGCATTGAAGGGAACAGCAGCTAATCGCCCCATACCATGGAAACGCAGTCAAAAGTGGTGCACTCGTGCAGCCTTGTAAGAGAAGGTGTTTGGTATTTATTTATAAATTTTTTTCTTTTTCAAATGTATTGCGAAAGTGTTCGCAAAGTGCCTGTGGTTAAAATTTTTCTCGTGGAAAATATGTGAAAGGCTCAATTCGCACGATAAGTGCGACACTGATCACTTGATGCTTTTTATTCCTTCCAGTATCGGTAAAGGTTCAAAATCGTTAGGAATTTCAATGGTACTAAGGAAAAGGTCGCGAGGCATATAAAATGTACCTTTTTAAATTACTATAGGATTAGTTGCTTTTACCTTGCTATTGGCTTTGAATTTATATTTTTTTCGGAAGATTTTGCTAGTTTTTGCCTCTTATGTTGCAAGTTCGGATGATCGTTAAAGAGTTTAAAAATAACAACATACAAAATTATAGATATAAGCACGTTATATGAATAAGAAAATTATAAATCGATAACTCTACCACAATCTAACACGAAAACAGAATAAATGTGTAAGGTTCTTGAATATCTATCAGAAGTATCATAATGCTTAATTATATTGAATAAAATTTCATTACATTTAGCATAGACAGAAACAGGAAGGAAAATTCTGTCCAAAATTTGCAATAAGAAATGCAAAGACAATTTTAATTGTAATGCAGAACCACTAAAAGCTACATGGAATGCTTTGAATACTTCAGAGAAATTTCAGGTGCCTACATTAAAGTTATTTTTCAAAGAGAATTAAAACAAAGCAAAATAACTCGGGGAAGCGAAGAGCACAAGTTAGCAATTCCATAAAACAAATTCCATTCCCAAAACGAAGGAATCTCGACTCTAATCGAATTTCATAGCAAGAGTATGTTCATGAAAAGTTGCGAGGCAGCGACGACAAAAAGAGAAAAGCACAATCAATCGCAATTGTCTAGAGTTTTCCTCCAAAAGACAAACATTCGCTGCTCAAAGTCGTTTGCTTCTTTCGAATTATGTTTGCTGAATTTTTTTCTTGTATTTTTTCATGCTCGCATCCTTTTGTGCTGAGCCCCCAAGCAAGTGGACATAAATAAATTGTGATCCTTGTTGTTCTGGAAAAGTTTTCTGACAACGAGGAAGCAAAATTAATTTCGCACCCAATTATCATTCGAAACTGCTTCGCGCCTCTCAGCCGCAGACGATGTTTAACTTGTGTTTGGATGAATGTTTTATGAAGTTCCGAATTTTGTAGCAATTTTTACATCAAGAACTCAATTTCTGTTGAGTCCCTTTTATTTTGTGTCCTTGCAATATTTGGATTTAGCCTATAAATTAAGATTATGCCATTATTTTATTCTCAGCGGAAGAAATGAAAACTCGAAATTTAAAGAAGGTTCCTACATACCTACATATATCGACCCGTGCAACCCATTTTACAAATTCGAATGGAAATTTGAACAATTTTTATTCATTTTAACGAAGTCAAAAAATATTATTCTTTATTCTGTCCTTTACCTTACAAAATCAAAAACGAAGGACCAATGTAAGTTTAAGAAACAAAAATTGCCTCTTCCATTCCCTTCTGGTGGAAAGAAACTAAGATCTAAAACAAAGTTGATATATCTAATTAAAATTTACCCTGCCTTTTGACCACGTAAAAGTTAGTTTCACAACAAATGATAACCTCCGATTCTAGTTTAATGCTTAAAGTAGTTTCGGAGTAAATTTAAGCTATAATTAAGTGCCTAATTGATCGGAATTTGGAACTTTTCATTTAATTTTCACCTTTCAAATTCAGAAAAAATAATAAGGCTAAATTTCCATTTCGATAATATAGTTTTAGGAAACTTTCGAGCAGCCTAAATTATTAAAATTGATATTATCTTTCTAAATGGCATACGTACCATACGGAAATAAATGACAAAATATGTTTTAGCCTTTGATGCCACCAAATATTTTTGTTAGAATTACATACATATATAGAGAGAGAAGTTCCCGTCCCGAACACGTTTTTAATATTTTCTGAAATGCTCGCATTAAGCTCCAAAGTACTCGGAGTTATTCCCAAAAAATCCAAACAATTTTTATGTTCGAGCTAATTTTCCATCTTGTCTACTTATCGCGTGGAGAGCTCCAGAAAATTTACACTCGGCGCAGTTGCGGCAGAACAAAAAGGGTTGAAGCGAGTGACCCGGGCGAATTCATGGCGAAATATTAGACAGAGTTTAGCAACACCGTCGTTATCTACTCCGGTTAACTTGTGAGTACGTAAAATGTTCATAAATTTCCGGTCCCCCCGACCGCGACGAGCGCACGTGCACCGAGTGCCAGCGTCACCGGGACCGGTTCCAGAGCGCGCCCCAAAACATCACGGGGGCCGCAGGGGCAGGGCAACCGGAGCTGCCAACTTAAAATAAAACTCAGCGGGAAGCCGGGAAGTAATAAAAAGTCTCATTTATCTTTCAAGCAATAATGCGTTCACATCAACAATAACCAGCGAGACATTATACAAATGAGAAGTCCTTCATAAGTATTCTGCAGCCCCTGGAAACCTGAGGGCTGCTCACATTCGCCCGGGCGGCAATGGCTTTATTTGATGGGGTGCTTGTCTCCTTTCACCTGTCGTCGGCGGGAGCCAGCTCCACCGCCGCCCGAAACCATTTCCACCGTCATCGCCATCACCGGGGTCCTGCGGGCCACGGCTGCTCTGTTTGAAATTTGCTCGGCGGAGGAGCCTCACCCGGCCCCAGCCCGGCCCCAGCACGGCTAGTGCAAACCCGGCGATGTACGCAACTTCATTCCTTTTGTAAAGAAAATAGGCACAAAATATTTTCGTCTTCAGCTCCCTTCATCCGTTTTATGGATTGCCCTTAGTCATGAAGAAGTAATTTGTTGATCCATTTTTATGGTAATTATTGGTTGCTTTTGCCAGATTTATGCCCATGTTCTTCGGCTGCCTCGACGATTTTCGTTATTGCCGCGAGCAGGCCTCAAGATTTCGAGATTTATCCCCAGGGCCCCCCGTGTGGCCGCAGCCTTAGAGATAGAGCAGCGACTATATGTAGCAGCAGCCTCAACAGTTTTGCCGCGTTTTACTATCAAATACTCCTCTTCGCCGGAGCATAGAAAGCATAGAACCGCGCACAGGAACCACATTAACATAATATGAGGCATGGCGGAGTCGTTAATTACCCGCAAAGTACGCGTTATTTGAAAATGAGTCATAAATTCGATGGAAGGTATTTTACTTGTGTTGCCGGCGGCAAGTTTCTCCTTCGTGTGTGGCCGCGGAGGGGGGGGGGAGCCACTACTTCGAAATTAATATCTCCACAAAATCGATAAAGTCAGTGCCGATTCTCTGCGGAAGAATTTATATCCTTTTGGGCGTTTCAATCCCAGAATAGGTCAGGTAGATTTATGTTATGGATAATTCTTTGATCTTTTGACCCTTTGTAAATCCTCTGAAGTGTGCATTTTCAAGGTTCCGCACATTTAATATATTAAAACTCTTTTAAGTATCAACTATTGTTGTTTAAAATATACAATCGTATTCTACTCGGCTGTAGTTGAACTTAAATTTTTAAGTTATGACGAGTAGAACGTATGATATGTACGTATATGTAAATATTAGAATTGATTGATTGATTGATTTCCCTTTTAAAATTAACCTTTTTTGAAAATCACAATATTTTTCGTCGTGTAGTAGTTGTACTTAAGTTGATACATATTTTGGAAAATAACAGAATTTGCCCACATGAATACAACCTTTAGGAACAATAAATGAACTTGTTGCGCGACTTAAATAAAAACTTGAACTGTAGCTGTGAAATGCCACGTTCCTGATTTTTTTTTTTTTAGAAATCAAAAACTATGCAACAATTAATAGATCGTTTCTAACGATTGTAGTACTCAATTTTTACTTTGTGATTTTTAACCCTATTTTTTCCCACACGGTAGCCAATTCTTTTCCAAATCTTTAATTGCAAGTCAAAAAGTTATGAGACAGCCCGGCTCATTAAAAAAATAAAAAAATATTTTTAAAAAAAAGCTTTTATTTAACAATAAAATATAAAAATATACTAAAAAGGAAATAAAAGCTTTTTTTAAAAATATTTTTTTATTATTTAATTTTTTTTTAATAAAATAAATATAATAGAAAAAATTGAGCAAGTTTTCTATTGGTCTTAGAGTAGCATTTTGTCCATTTTAGGGGTGAATGATACCCCACCGCCTGCAGACCAGGGGCAGGTACGCATCGCGCCCTCTATCTGTAACCAAAATCCCCGCTGCTGCTGTGCCACTTTTCTGCTTTCTAATTTTCTGCCCAGCGAGCCGTGAGGTCGCGCAGTGAACATGTGACAAATATTCGCTAAAGTTCAATACTTTCTAATTGAAATTCAGGGAAAATTTTAAACGAATTAGTTTTGCAGTTTGTTTTTTGGGAATTCCTTCAGTGAAAGGGGATAAAGAGAAGGAACTGAAGCTTAGAGTAGGGATATACGAGGTATAATAGTATTATGAATTATTAGTGTCCGCCAAAATTTTAAAGTAGTTCATTAAACGAAAAAATAAGTGATACAATAATGGAAAATTTCAATTTATTGAACTCGTCAGACTGTATTTCTTGTAAATTTTACGTTGTGGTTAAATATGAAAGAAAGTAATCGAGGTGATAGAGAAATATTTAAGTTTTACAATATTCTTATTCAATATTTTTGTTCGCTGGTATTATGAACAATAAGAGTCTAAATATAATTAGGACGCCTATCTTCTTTGTTCAGTTTATGGGTGAGGGTCCTTTAAAACAAACGTTTAATATACGGAAGATAAAAATAAGTTCTGAAGCATATTTTGTAAAATTTTAATATTTTATTTAATATTTAATTAGTTTTGGGTGAATCAACCGTAGCAGTTTAACAATTTTCGCTAGTCAAACCAAAATGAATTCCATTCAACAAGTTCGGGAACAAACATCCCGATCGAATTGGGAGTCAGCTGGAAATAGGAACAAAGAATTTTGCAACTTACCAACGGAATTTTGCAACTAAAAATAATTACACCCGCGCCGTCCCAGCCTGCGAAATTCGAGAAAACGCGGTTTAGGAAGCCGAATTTCACACGATCATGCCAAATTAATCAATTTACGACAGCTTTCCAACCCGCGGAATTTTCACACTTTTAACGCTTTTCCACGGCGAATTTTTAGAAATTATATGATATTAAACTACAGTTACTTTATTTAGCCGGTAATTAGCCGATTTAAATATTTGTAATTGGGTTTTTCATTCCGAGGCAGTGCTGGGCGAGCTGTTTGCATAAAACGTCACTTCCCACTGGAGAAATGGGCGGGAAACAGCTCCTGCGTTCAAAGTGCAGTGGAAACTATGAAAAAGGCACTTGGGCGGGAAATTTAAATTATTTAAATCATTTGTGTAACGTCTACAATAATGGAAAATTGTAATTTATTGAACTTGTCAGACTGTATTTTTGAAAATTTTAAGTTTCTAGTTCTGCTGGAGATATCCTAGAAGTTTTATGAAATTATTGGCCTTCTAACTAAATTAGAAAAGTTAGGTAGAGAGCAGAAATTTAAAAATAATTAGCTCATTAGACAAACGATATTAAAACGTAACCATTTATTTTAGGTAGATTTCATATGAACATATACAGGATTGACTTTTTGGAGGAAGGTGTTGGTAACTATTTCTTAAAAGTAGCGGCATAACCCATTTCTATCAAGATTACTTTGTTTATTCTATCAAAGTTTACCCATGTATTTTTCGGAGCAATATTTGGTTCATATTCGCAAAAAGGGTGGAGGGTTGTCGTTATATACATATGTATGTAATATAGATACGTTTTAGAGCCTCCAATCAGACGCGCTGCGACCCCTGTTAGAGCGCACAGTTTAACGACAGTCTTGGCATGGCAACGGTTGGCTTGATTTTTCAGCAATTTAAACAAAAAGTTACAGAGCATCTGGAGTATTTAAATATTACTCGTGATTTTTCTGTGTCTCGCGATAACGTGTTCGGCACGTGCTTCCCAAATTTAATGGGGTTGCATACGGATATTATCTAGGACCAAAGTACTCATGAAGACGAATCAAACGAGCCCAAACTCGATGGGGTTGTGTGTTTTATTGCGAAGTTCCTATGGCCACCTTCCAGCTTCAGCATCAGATCAGCTCCATGTCATCATAATATTGCATTGTCATGCGATATACATATGCATGCAAAATTTCAGCTCAATCGGAAATCGGGAAGTGGGTCAAATTTAACTTGCAAGATTTCATTACAGACACCGGGACAGGTGAAACTAAATAAAAGCTTGTAAAATAGTTGGAATGTATAAAAAAAATTGTTGAATTATAATAACCCTTTCATTCAAAATCTGTAACCGATCCACTTAAGAAGAAACCAATAAACTTTGCTTTTATACGAAATGCCGTGAGGTAAGATGGTATTATAATCGGCAACAAAAGATGTTGAAAGCTTCAAATTAAATTTTCCACAGGGAGGTAAAAGTAGTTTTTCTTTTCCATAGACTCTTACAACAACCCCGACCTCTTTTATATTATCCCATCATCCCTCTAGCCGAACTAGCCGACCGTCGTACCCAGGCTTGATATCTATTTTCCGGTCGCTAATTGCAGCCCGACTAAAATTTTAATTTCATTTTCCGGTACTTCCCAATTCACACAAACTTTTCCCCAGCCATTAAAATGAAAGTTTTTCGTCGAGGCCGGGCCACCATCATCGCAGCGCCGTCGACATCGTCGTAAATAATTTCCATACACCCCCCAGACTCGTTCCCATAAATTTTTAAACTTGAAAAGTTAACAATTTTTAGCACAAACTAAATTACGATAATGGCAACATGTTTTTCCTTGAGGATGAACTCGACAGCCACCGCCCCTTTTTAATGTTACCGGGAGTTTGTCTCCTTTTGGACGATGCTGAAGATGCTCCTGGCCCTGCTTCTGCTGCTCCCTGTGTTTTATCGTTTTATGCTTACTTAAGACGTCAAAGTGAATTGATTACTTTGATTATTGTTTCGTCGCTAAACTCTAATTTTGACTGCTTTACATGCTGAGAATTTTGTGTTGATTCCACTTTTTCCCAGAACCCATTGGCTACTTTCGTTCGAGACTTCGTAATGCGATTTTATTGAGCGGTTGTTTTTTCGATTAAATATTTGTTCAAAACATCATATTTACACTATTCCTATTCGTATGAACTATCACAACTTAAAATTATCCTCCACAAGGTGAAATTTGCGCTTATCGCAAGTTCACATAATACCTTTGTTTTTAGGTATACTTATCTCTCATTGACATAAAACCGCAGACATTTTTTATTTATTTATTTTAAATATTCAAGGCTGCTCTATCTTCCCCCGCATATGCGTATTCTCTATTAAATTTTTATATCTTTATCTATTTTTAATCAAAACAAACGTGAAGGGAAAACATTTTTTAGTTTTAAATTGCAAGCCTAAAACTGCTCTTATTCTTATATTTTGAGCAATGTATAACACACATTTTATAGTGCCTATCTTTGCATTATTGTGTTCTGAAAACATCTATGCAAAGCGAACTGACGCATCGTTCCCTTGAAACACAAAACAAACTTTCGTAGCATCCCATAAATCTCAGGAATCTAAAAAGTCAGCAGCAGGCAGGAGCAGAGTGTTGCTTTTTTCCCTCTCAAGATAACCGATTTCCGTTTGCATTCCTAAATCAAAGGACAACTTTCCACTTTCCGCAGAAGATTATATTTTACCCCGGTCATGGTAGACCCGAGTCAAAATCAAAACAGGCGAAATATGACCAAGAGAGCGGGTGAGGGGAAAAAAATCAATATATGATACTGAATTTCGATATTTCGAAAAGCATGAAATATTTCCCTTGCATACAGGCAGGCCGGCCCACCGCTGAGGGAGAAACTCTGTCCAGATTTATGGAAAAACATAAGAAGTCCACATGCCTGGCTATCTGCAGGACCGCAGGATCAGCGGCAGTAACAAGAAACGCCGGCGCTTCCCGAAGAAGAACCCAGAAAAACTTCCTGAGGAACTGTGAAACAAACCATTTACTGGAACTGAATGGCATTTCTGCCCGGGCGGAGCCCCAGCCCCAGACCCAGCCCGGCCTGCACTTCTGCGAGTAGATTGCCAATAGTTTATTCACACCAATTAAACTTCAATATCGAATGATAAATGGCATGTCAAACGGAATTTATAACTTGTGCTGGTTGAAGCACCACCGGCCTGCCCCGACCAGCGGCACAGCAACAGCAGAGCGCCAGCATCAACCCCTTGAGCGGTTCTTAGCGGAAAAGAAGTGGTTTATAAGAAAGCCATGTACACACTTAGCCCGGCTGCAGGAACCCCCAACTCGTACTTTTTCCAAACTCTTCCGAGTGAAGCAATTTACACCCGCCCCAATTCAGTGCGCCGTCCTCCGAAACCACTGGCAAACTTTTTCGATTCATTTCTGATTTCAGGGCCCCACCCCACGATGGCCCGGTCGTTGGTTCAATTTGTTTCGCGGTGACGGCGGCCCCCTGCCCCAATCGACCCCAAAACTGAAGAAACTCCGGATTTCACCTGAAGCGGTTGATAAATTCCTCCGGGAGCCTTACAGGTTTTCGGGTTTTAACTAGAGTGCAGGCCTCATTGATTATACATGTACAAATATATGTATGTATATATTTTTTTTTTTCTCACAAGACTCTAACCAGCCCACCCCCACCCCCGTTGAACAACAGCTGAAATTAACGCGCAACTACCTTTGTAACCCTCGCACCTTCTTCTGGCGGCAATTTTTGGGCGCAGGTTTTGTTTGGTTAGGGAAAATCACTGATTGGGTCAGGAAATAAATAACTCGCAATTAAAAGTTGTAATTCTATTTCCAACGAAGGCAACTTAAAGGATTCGATTTCATTTACAGCGCCCCGCGGCAGGACCTCGCCAGTAATTATTAAAAGGGCTGCAATTTCCCCGGAAATCCTTTCGCACCCGCGATAGAGCGGTTCCGGGATGACGCCCGGCGACTCCCCCGCAGAAATCACGGCCATTATAAGATATTTTGTATTCTGTTTACGGGCTTCCTTCCTCCTGTTTCCCGGGCCCTTTTCAAAGTATCTCAATCCGACGAAGGGTGATGTCGCTCGCAGAGCACCGGGCGGATTCAGTCTCCGCCGAGAGGCGCGAATGGACCGTTTTCGAAAAGTGGAAGGCTCCTCAGGGCAGCTGGAAAATTGCGAATGCCGGGGCGCCGAGCGTCAGCCCTGGAAGGTTAATTTCGATTCGCGAACTTTAAATTAAGAAAGTTTAGGAGGGAATTCCACAACAGAAAGTTCCGGGCCGCACGAGGAGCCCTGCTTATAATTTCTCTGTATAGCAAGTTATGATGTATGTGACATTCTCAAGCGAATTCGGGGGCTGCTGGCTCCCTGGCTCCAAGATTTTCCAAAGGCAGATTCGGAAACTTCATCAGATGCATGCTGCACTTTCACACTTGCTTAGTTGCGCTTAGTTCTGGAGCACTTGAAGCATTAAGCAGCTTGCGGGACGTGGGCGCTGCAACTCCGACAAGCTACGTATCTTTAGTTCGGGACTAATTTGGTTCTAATGAATAATTTTCCAGTGGGAAATGAGAATTTTAATGGGTTGCCATTAGTTGCACTATTCTTGCCCCGGTGAAAATAGGTAGGTCTAATAAGTACACTATACGCATGTTTAAACGGGAAAAAAAACAAAAAGACGAAAAATAAGATTTTTGAATTTTAAATGCCTATAGAATCTTTGAAAATATTTTAGAGGAAATGGTTACACATAATACATGAGTTGAGAAAAAAAAACGAAGCCCATCACGTTTTTTCAGCATCACATTCTGCATGTCCTCAAAGATTCTTCCACTCAGAGCTTTAAACTATACTTCATACATAATTTCACTTTCCTACCTATTAAATATGAAGAAACACAGAAGAGCAAATCAATTAATGACTGCATACTTTTAATTCCAGTATGGATCCAATCGTGGACACCGTTCAAAATCCTAATTTGTTTAAAGTTGCATGTTTGACAATAATTTTAAATTCGAATTAGTTAAACTACACAAATTTGAAACCTTCTTTAAACGGGTAAATGGGAAAACTATTATAAATAAGAATATTGAATAATTCCCCTTTGTTAATATGTATAACTACCGCAAAATTTATTATTTTTAACAAAAATCGTCTAACGAGGAATACAAAAATGTGTCTATTTTTTAAGATACAGAGTGCATATATGTGCTATAATTAACAAAAGAGAACTCTCCATGATCAGAGTATAGAGAATTTATTCCCGTCCTAGTTCTACTGCCGCCATATATATAATATGTAAATATGAGTATAGTATAATTCTAATTCAGCACCAAACATTCAATAAATTTAAAATTTAAAACTACATATTGAAATAAAACGATTTTGAAATAGAAATCTCCAAACGACACTCCCTATAATTTTTCTTGTTTAAAATAAAACTTGATACGCCATAACACCCCAAATGCAATTATTCAGGATTAATTTGAAAAACAATTCAAGGTATGTACATATGTATATAAAATAAAATACTAAAATCATTATTTCAACACTATACGTGCTGTACATGAGTACGTTTTTTGTCAATATTCGTGTTATCTATTAAACGTTACAACCAATCGCTTGATTTTTGTTGATTGAAGTTTTAATCGAGTAAACCAATTTTTTAAGTTGATTACAATTTTAAAAAAGTGAAGGCCAATTCATTGGAAAATTAGTGCAATTCATGATATCATATTTTTAACCGAATCAATTTGTGTTTGAACATGCGAATTAATTAAGCATTAATTAATTATCTGTAATTAAATAAAAGAAAACGTTTTTTTAGAATACAACATACATAATTGAATTTGAATGTTTCAATTTGGGCTATGATGAAATCTATTCTGGAATTGAATCATTTAGAATAGAAATCACAATTAATGATATTATATTGTTTATTTGATTTTTTAAATTTGATAATCAATACTTACATAGTTAATTCTGTTTAAAATAGTTTTTGGAAAATTAACATTTAAAAAATATACTGCAAGCCGTCTATGCAAGAACGTACGCGGAAAATGCAAAATTTTTTTTCAGTGGAGGAGAAAGAGTTGATCAAATTTACTTTCTAGGCGACAGGTTTTATTATATCATGCTTATGTTATAAATTAAGTGTAATTTTGTTAATATTCAGGTTAAATTCTAACTTACACTTAATTCCAAATCTCCTGCACACACCTGTGCGTGTATGAGTTCCCTGCATTCGTTTCGTTAAGTGAAATTTGGCATATTTAAAAGAAAAAACGAATAGTTTTTCTTAAACCCTTACACTGTATTTTATTCTACTGCCTCTGAATGCAAATAAAGACCTGTATTTTTGTCGTGATTAAAGACTTCCCCTTTTTGATATAAGGAATTTCTCTTATTTTACTGTATTATGAGTTTAGACTATCATTAACATTATGTTTTAATTAGCTCTTTCTATCGAAGATCAACAATCCCTGGTCTTCTCAATTTACCCCAGTCATTGTTCTATTGGAAATCTATTATACTAGATAATATACGTAAATTCATTATGGGGGTCTCCTGCTTATTTTACAATGCTTTGCATTTCCTGATTATTGGGACCAATTACTTTGCAAGAGGGCATTTCCGAATAAGAGGATGCATGGCCGCAAGATTCAAAAATTCATTTAAAGATGCAATTAGCTGTGAGGATCTGTCGTAGTTCCAGACTGCATCCCCCAGCCCTAGTACCCGTCCAGAGTGCCACTGCCCCCGACGACAAAAGAAAGTATTGACCTCAGACAAGATGTCGAGAAACATTGGGATGTGAACGAGTCCAGCCCATCCCCACTCGCCCCAAGAAGAAGAGAACTTTCTTGAGACAGTGGTAGACATCTTGTTCCGCTGCTCTAATTGATAAATAATTCCCGTCTAACCGAGCAGGAGGCAAGGGAACATGCACTCGTCATGACTGCCGCAAAAACTCGGAAAACATCCCTTCGATGGGTCCGCAGAGTGCGGCTCCTCCCCCGCGTGGCTAGGACACCGCTGGCCCAGGCACGCTGGCAACCTCGAGCTCCCCCGAAAAAGTGTTAATCACACTTTTGCCTACCCTAAAGCGATACGGCGGATTTCTTCGCGAGAACTTACCTAAATAGTAATCAATTAAATTCCGGCTTTTAGGGGTTGATGACTTTTTGCATTTGCCCAGTTTATATTGGATTTTACGCTTACTCCAGCACTATTCACTCAAACTGCACAAACACCGCGGCACTCGCAGGCATCTCGCCGCGACGACGACCAACGGCGGGGGTGAAAGCAGCGAGTGGGGCGAACTGTTTTTTGCCGTGTGCACACCACACCGCCACACACGGCCACGGCTGCCAATTGTTACAAGAAAAACACCACCACCAATACCGCCACCCTAGCTGTGTTTCTTATGCGAAAGGGCGACATTCTCCATCCCCCTCGCTCCAGTAGCAGCGGCGAAATTAAGTTAAGTGGATAAATCTCCCGCGTCTTTTATCAAAAGAACCCCCTCGGTGTTAACTCAGTCAATTTTTCATTCAAAAAAAAGGAACAAAATTAAGCACACGTCCTGTGGCCAATCGAAAGTGTAAACTATGTACTTTTGCTCTGGCACCTCCTCGGCAACTGTCAATTGCAGCGGACCACAAACTTTAATTGGCTAAAACAGGCCCTAGAACTGAAACTTGCGGCCGTCCACTCAGCGTTTCGTTCGCTGCAATTTGATGCGAAAGTCGCTCGACATCTTTTTTCGGCGAATTTAGCCCACATCGGTTAATGTACCGTTAATACACAAACTCGGTTTATCACAATGGCGCGAGTTTTAGTCTTCTCAGTTCTGGCAACACTCAGTCGATTTTTTCGGCAATTATCACCACTGGAAAATTTATTTTCTGCGGAAAATCGCTTACACCTTCATCACCCGGAGCGATGGTGAAAAAACAGCGTCGTGGTGCAGACGCCCGTGCTGCTGCGGCCCTCCTAATCTGCCACTGGGGGCGCCTCCATATTGGCTCTTGGCTGTGGGAGCTTTCGAGGAGGTACAATCAGCGAGTGCTAGAAAAAGGCAATTTTAACCCCCATGGAGTGTCTTCTGGGAGCACCAATTCCACCCGACTTTCACCACTTTATCTTCATTGTACTCAAACTTGCGCCAGGCCAACCGGAGAATTCCGGGAAAAAAAACTCCACCAACTCCTCAAAAGAAGAACCGTCGGTCTGCGGGGTTGCTTCATTTAATTTTTTCACACACAAAATGTATCTTCATCACAGCTCCGGTGGCAATTAACGAAAATCATTCAAACAAGGCCCATTCTGTGCCCAACTGGCCTCAAACAAAACGGGAAAATTGTCCCATTGGTGAAACTTGGACAACTGCTCGAGAACGGGGGAATCAGTGTCTCGTAATATGACGGCCGACGACTGAATCATACTATGCTAGGCCGTGAGGGTGCACTTTAACCGAACACCCGCTTGTCGTAGTATTCCGGCACACAGGCGTCCACGCGCCCCACACAGCCGCACAGGGGCTGCTCTGCTCGGCAGGCTCGAAAAGGGGTGGTTTGCGAGGGTGGCCCCAGTGCCTCTGTATCGCGCGTCCCACATCTTCTGCCAGAACGCTCGAACAGGGCAGAGGTTTAGGTCACTTTCGGGAGGGTAGGACGTAACGCAGGGGTGGAATTTTGCAGGAGATGCTTATTTTCCGAAATTGGCTACAATATAAAAATACACCCTAAACGATTTTTTAGGAAATCCCAATTCCATAAAACATACGCAATCTATGATACATTCCGGATGATCAGGTCGTCTCTTAGATCTCAACAGAACTGTGACTCAACTAAGATTGTTAATGAACACTCATGTAGAGTTACCACAATCTAGTAAAGAGAATGGCAACCTGGATATTTGATTTGGATAGTATAAAGATCAACATGTATAAAACACTATCGCTATACATATGTAGGTTGATCTGTGATGTAGTGAATGTTGATTATTTTAAGGTGGAAGATCGCGAGCTCACTTGCTACTCCATAGAAATGTGTTTATATGTATATATTAGAGTACAAGATAAAACTGACACTTAAACCTTAAATAATGAAATTGTACAAGCGAATATACTACTGTAACTCCCAATGTAAAATTCAACATATAATAATAAAACAAATCTTAATTGTCTCCCCCTCTAAAATCAGTCCTTTCCTCCTAAAAATAAGGTTTGAAGTGTGTGCTCACTGATATATTACTATTTTAAATACAAATTTCCAATGCAACAAAATATATAATAATAATTTACATTATAGCAAGAAATTGAAACAAATATACATATTTATATTTATATTTATAATATATATATTATATAAGTGATTATAAAAGTAGTCCGATAAAAAACAGTTCTGGACACTATTTCCTATTCTATCCATCAATTATAGTATTAGACTTAGCTCAAGACCCCAGTGTACTAGTAGGATAGGATGGTCAATTAACATTTTATTGTTACCTTATCAGATATCGTATAAATAAATAAACTTATAGTAGGATTGTAAGTTCAGTGTCATGGAGTAATTTAGCGGGAAAATTTGAATTGAGAACCATTCCCAACTGTTCCACAAAATGAAACCGACCTAACAGGACAATTCGTCCTTTGAGTCTTAAAAAGCCCGTAGCTGTTTCCGAATCAACCCCTCAGGAACATGGCCCCTAACTTCCTAATTTCCCTTCGTTTACTACATGAAGGGCTCCATTCGAATCGGACCAACACACGGCCAGCAGCTCCCCTACTATTCCTCGTATATCCTGCTCCAGAGCGGCCCATGTAGGGCGAACTACAGTTAGTTCATACACACACAACCGACACTGGTAAATAAATCGATTTTACGCAAGGAACGTAAAGCAGAGCGGTGACCAGCAGAGCCACCACCACCACCGCCGGGTCGGCTGCGCCGGTGTGCGCTCATTGTGCGAATATTCGAGCGGAATGGTTCAGAAGGGATGACAGAATGCGCTCGGACGTGTGGAAGTAGTAAAGGATACTATAGAGCCTCTATAGCCTCTATAGGACCTATATTAAGACGGAAGGATATAGGGAACACAGGCACTTTTCATCGAGCACGCCATAAGCAGATCAAGTGGCCTTAGTGGGTGAAGGCATGGACAGAAGAGAGGAGAGACATCTCATGGTGAAGGGAACAACTGCCAGGAGGCGTCGTAGTCATAGCTCTTTTTAACTGCTCTTTGAGCACTTTTATTAACTTACTTCAAACAATTTTAATTAATTACTGTTGGTATAATTTTTAGCATTATCCTCATGTTGAAATCTTACGAGTGCCAGCCACATTTAGATTAACTAGGTCAAAGTACTCAATAGTCCCATTGGCCGGCGATCCAGTCCTCTACTCTATTCAAACTGCTCTGTTAGTCTGTCTGTCTCTCAACAGTTCTATTAATCTGTCTGTCTGTCTGTCTAACGCATCTACATATAGCCCGAACAGAACGAATTGACTAATAAAATATTTTTAGATTCATCTTTCAAAAGTCTCTTAGTAAGTACTCGTATAAAATAATTCAAAAATACAGAATATATTACAAAAGCACATTTTGCTTAAGAGATTATTAGTTGGCAATAACTAGAATAGTCATAATTGAATTTTGTTACGGAAATCAATAAATTTCCCATATAAAGCACCTAAGTTACAATTTTCATTTCATATCTAAATTTTGCCCGAAGGGTTCGATAGAATTTATTTTTTATAGTGTACAATATAAAAGCTTTAACTACGTAGATGTAACGCTTTTCCATTTTCCAAAACATAAACCCAAAAGCAATAGAAAAAACTTAGATAACATTTTAAATAGACGATTTAAGGAAGAAATTATTTCGCAGTCAAATGGATGGAAAAAAAATCGTTCGAAAAGCACTAAAAAAAGATACAATTTCTATGAAACATAGCGATGAAACCTTTCCCACCGACAGTTTCTGTCTTACAACTGAAAAGCAGATCGATCTGAACCTGTACGCTCGCTTCTTATCTAATCTTTAGACAGCAGAGCCAACACTTGTCGCTCGACTGTTGTCAATGATATTGAGAAGTGTCGCATAAAATCATTGGAACTCACCTGTGCGCTGTTTTGTTCCATTTAGAGTTCAACTAGTCGCTAAAGTTGAAACTTTTGGTATGTCTTATCGCGACTTGTCTGGCTTCGAATTTACCGCGGTTTAGAATCCATACTCGGGTTCGGTATTCGAGCCAATAAGTTCAATCCCACTAATGACGCTTTATCTTTTTTTAGAAATCTATGTTTTTAATATTTTTATAAAGACAAGAGAAAAACGCTTTATTCTTCGTTTTAAAGATTTTTTCCATTTATCATTATAAAGAAAGTGTAACTAATATTGTCGCTCTTCTTAATTTTGAATTTGCTGAATAAAGGCTGTTAAAATTAAAGAAACTGATAAAAAATACCTGCTAATAAAGTTACTAAAAACCACCAGTTACATTTTATTTTGACAAATTGACCAGAAAATGTCGAGCTATGTTTGATCGATAACAAACAAATTGTGCATGGTGTGCACTACATTTTTAACAATTTATATTTTTTTAAATAAAACTCTATAAATTCAAAGTGCAAATGATATATATTACCAATGGCTAAAAAGGGTGGAGTTCAGCAGCTTCAAGCCGACATAAATACGGACGAAGAATTCGAAAAGTTTATTGAGCGGCCCGGACTAATTGGTAAGTATCGTGTTGGTAAGCGACGAACTAAAGATAATTTATTAGTTTTTTTATTATTTATTTAGTTATGGATGTCTATACTGAGTGGTGTGGTCCTTGCATCGGAATGGTTGGCAGCTTAAAAAAGATAAAATTAGAGCTTGGAGGTGATAACTTACACTTAGCAATTGTATGATTAGTAACTGCTCTTTATTTGTGCTAAAATGAATAATTTCTAGTGTAAGTCAGACACTATCGAGGCACTCAAAAGATTTCGCAATAAGAGCGAACCAACATGGCTTTTTGTTTCTGTAAGTTCTATTGTTAGATTTGTTTTATATTGTTAAGTATTTTTTTTGATTTACTGTGAAGTTTGGGATAAGCCGGGTTTGGGTTAATCGGGGTTTTGCTGTATAATCTTAATCTTTGATATTAAGGACAAATTTAGCTATAATATTGGAGATAATGAATGATTTGATAATTCATTTGAAAGCTTCGAATTTCAAATAAAGAACGCTTGTTATATTTAAAGAAAACCAGCTTTGTTCATTATTACCCTATCTAAATTATCGGTGTTCAATTTTTCAAATTTTCATTTACGCGTAATAATAATAATTATAAATATTAAATACTAAATTTCAATCTTGTTCATTGAATTTTCAACGATTTGGAAATAGTAAAGTTTTAATTATCTGCTAGTTGTACACTGAATTTAAGACGAAATTTACTTTTAATTAAAGGGCATTGGCTCTTATTCTAAAAAATGGAGCAAAAGGTCAGTTTCGACTTTTATAATAGAAAAATAGAGTTCCAAATTGTCTGTCTGCTTCACGCTATCAATTTTTCCTAGGACGGTCAAGCAGTAAACATCCTCTTTGGCACAAATGTTCCTCTACTTATGAAAATGATAACTCAAGAGCTAGAGTTGGATGCTGCTTACAGAGCCAAAAAGGCTACACGCACATTTTACGGCATTCAAGAGAGACAACCCGTCGAACAGCAAATCTACGAAAAAGTAAAAGCGGCCGAAGATAAAGCCAGGCTCGCTGAGGAGCAGGCGGCAGAAGCAAAGCGTCGTGCGTATCTGATGTTCGTCACTGATGAAATCATGAAAAATATGACTGACCTTGGTGTAACTATCTTCGGGCCCCAGATCACCCGGGACATGTACAAGAAAATAATGGATCCAGCTGACTCTCAAAAGTTATCGTGCAAAGATCGAAGAATTCTTCAAGTGACCCCACAGGACTTAGAGGTGCTTCACTTCAGCTGCCAAAATCCCCTGCCCCCTGAGGTTTGGGAGTACTTGCTTGGAAAAGATCTCTTGACTTGCCTCTGGAAAGCACCCGACGGAGACTCGCGGGGAATCGACGAGATCTTAACCAAGTATGTGTACGATTGCACCAAGCCCCAGCCGATGATGGATGACTTTGGTAATCCTGTGCACGATCAGTTCCTACCGCCTCTTCTTCCACCACTCAAAATTGAAATAAAAGATGAAGAGGAACTGAAAGCTGAAGAAGCTGAGGAAGAAGAGGAGGCCGTTGAAGATGATCCACTACTGCTTTTGCAGGACATGGAAATGGACATTGGTGAAGCAGAGGGAGAAGATGAAGGAGATGAAGAGGCCGAGATGAAAGAAGTAGAAAAGCCTAAAGAAGCAGTCCCGAAAAAGTATGTTACTATTCCCCCAGTTTGGGCTCCTGGAAATTGTAGGACCATGGCTGCTGCCATCTATCTGTTCTATCGATGGGTGAGTGCAGATGATATGAGCTTATTTTTTCGCGATATATAACATACATATATCTATGTACTCTTCAGCACACTGGAACATTCTTGCCGCCAGACCCCGTTCCGGATCCACCCCATTTGGCTGTAGCCTTCGACGCCTACAAGAGAAAAGACCTTAAAGAATTTTTTGAGAAGTACAAGGATGACGTCATGGCGTACGGCTACTTTACAACTGCTGACCCCGAAACTGCCAAATTAATTGCTAACATGACAACTCTGTATGAAAAGAAGCCTGCCCAAGTGTAAGTCCCAAAACAATTTCTCTACTTGCCAGGTATTAATAGATTCATAATATAATAGATAGATTTCTTAAATAGTCGATAATGGATTGGTGAAATATACATACTATTCTATCTATTGACCCATTATCATAATTGTAGTATCCAATTTCGTCGTGTCTGTTTATCTGCTACTGCTACACAAAATCTTAGTTGCTTAAATTTACAAATCAATTTTCATTAAATTTCTTAGGGGAATGAAGTTTATGTACCAACAGAGTGCGAAAATACGACTTGTTTTAGTGGAACTCAGTATTCATGGTAGTAATTAAAATTAATAAAACATTTTGTAGCATACATCATCCAGTATTAAATATTTTAAGTTTTCTACTATTCTAACAACATTATTTTGTGGGGATTGGGGATCCTAGCAGAAGTTTACAAGTAGAAAACAGGAAAATTTATCTAACTTTGTCTTTCTTCGTAGGACCGACAAATTAGTGATTAAGGTTTCGAAGCAAACTAGCCACGCCCTACTCAATCTAGCCGCATTCGGACCCTGCTACATCAGTTCAAACACGGTAGAGGGGGAAAAAGACTGCAAAAAGTTCTTCCCTCCAGGCTACATTACAGAGGCTGATGCTCAAAAGCAAGAAGAGGAAGAAGCAAAAGATAAGAAGAAAAAGAAAAAGAAGGTAATCCCTCTTTAATTTGATACTTTGTTCCATAACTTTATGTGGTTTTAAATTAAATTGCAGAAGAGACTTACTGCGGAAGAAGTTGAAGGAACACCATCTGAAGGCGCTGAAGGAGCCGCTGATGAAGAAGGTAAAAAGGATAACGCCTCCGCACCGTCTCCCGAAGAAGCACAAGCTCAAGATCAATCCGTTGCAGGTGACGGTGGCGAAGGTCAAGATCAACCGGAGGGTGAAGAAGAAGGTGGCGAGGCAGCTGAGCCTCACACAGAAGGCGAATAAATTTATCGTTTTCCTTTTTATTCCCAAATTTTATATTAGTGTCTAAGAGCATGCTCTAATGAATGCTTAAAAATATTTTTTAATATCACTTTTATTTGTATGCTTAGAGGTAGTTAGTGGCAAACGATTCTCAGGTTTATTTTGCTTCTTTTCGGCTAGAAATTTCTTAGATCATCATTGATCTAAATTTTTCATAATTTCGTATGATAACATCCAATTACCTAGTTAATAAAAACTTTCTTCTAGCGCCATAGGTCGTTTTAACTTCTGCAGCTTTTCCAGCTTTCTCTTTATATCTTATCGTTGCAAACACAAAAATTCACCATAATGTTTTTTCCCATTGCAATTTTTTCGATGTTATAAAATTTGCATAATTTTGAAAAGATTTCATTCGTTTGAAGTGGTCTCGAAACTATCTAATTAGTCCAAACGTGTGTCTTAGCGCGAGACCATTTCAAACACGATAAGACTGCACCAAAATTCAAGTAAAAGTAGTGCAATGTGCTTTCACTACTTATCAGTGCAATTTATAGTTCCGCGTTGTTATCGATAGTGGAGACATTAATCAAATGTAAAATTGATTTGGCGGGCAAATGTGAATTTAATGATAATTATGTGAAAAAAAGTTATTGCGTAGTCAGTCAGATTTTTATATTAAGCATGTGCATATATGCAAATGTTGAGATTGAAAAACTGCAAAACATACATAGGCACGGTTTAGATTTTTGTTGATGTTTAGCTTCTACTGAAAATTGAAAACTAAATAAATAAAAGAAATTCTTTAAAGCAAATTTTTCTGGACTTACAGTTTAAAATAGAACCCCACGACTATAGTTACAATTGGTTTTTGAATTTTTATTGTTTAATTTTTAATTCCTAATTAACAAAATGAGCAAAAGTATATACGTATTAGAATTTCACGCAGAAGCATCATAATTTGATACCAGAAAAATACAAATTAAAAAACAGTATTTTATTCAATATAACAAAATATATAATGTGAGAATAAATAACTAACCAACTTATTTGCTACGCCTTAATTATTTACTCTGATAATATCAAATCGCGTACAGAAGATAAAAAAAACGGCTATCCATTACTGGAATTACGAATTCTCCGGCAGGCAGGAACAAATTAGCGTTTTCTTCTTCAGCTACATAATGCGACAGCTGCTGATGTAGTTAAAGAATCTTTAGCTTAAATCAAACCAGTCAATTAATAGTAATGTCATGAACAAAATAACTTTGATATTTCGAATACGTATGCATATGTTTTTAATATATTTACAAATTTGATCCACCCCAAGATTATTTGGGTATATTTTTATAATATGTGCTATCAATATAAATAAACTTACTACTACGATAGCTGAAGCATTTTCAAAAATTGATCCCTGCATTCCAGAAGTATATTTTTAGGCCCAAGCTGTTTTATTTTCAAAGATTCAGGCACCAAGTAGAGCCAACATAAAGAAAATTTTATACCTTTGAAAATTATACTTAAGTAATGAAATTATTAAAAATATTCCTTTCTGCAAAATATTAATCCTTTAAAAATAAAATATGAAGCTGAAATAGATTTATAGAAAGTCACATGGAATTAAAATTGTTACGAAATGTAGATCCGGCGGTATTAAAATAAAAGTGGCCTTTGGGTCTTGGTACCTTAGTCTCAAATTGTAACTTAGTCTATAGCCTTAGCATTGGAAATAGGTGCGTTCAATTACAAAATCGAGTCTATAGAGATTCTGCAAGGTGTCAACTTTTAAGACTCTTGTTAGCTAGTTCTAGATTGCAATTTAAACTAAAATTTGTGTAAATGATTAGTTTACATTACATTTGTGTACATGATTAGTTTACAAATGATTAGTTTACATTAGACATCCTATTCTCTTCCTGCTAAGACGACTCTCTGGGAGTATAAAGGCAAATTCTAAGCAGCCCGTTCTCATAACCTGCCGCAATTAATTCTCTTCCAAAAGCGTTTGGATTGCCCGCAACCCGATTTATTTTCACATATTCTTGAAAGGTGAAATGAACTTCCCTTTCACTTTTTATTTCCTCTTCATCTTTTCCACACTAAAATTTAAAATAAATTGTTTTAATATGTCAGGATCAATAAAAAACGATAACATACCCGTTGGAATTTACTTATAACAAGTCCATATTTCTCTTTGTAGTCCTTGTCAAATAAATTCAGTGAATTCGGATCCAATTTCGTCAGTTTAGTTTGGTCACCGCCAAGATAAATCATATCGGTATACGAAAAATACTTGTTTGCTAAATTTACTTGTGAACGGGTATTATGTCGCCATTCACAGCATCGATGCGCGACCAAGTCTCCATTCATACAACCAAATACATGGGAATTTTCCCAGTCAATGAAGCTGCCTGTTACAGCCCCTGACGCGCATTTGATTGCCTTTCGATAATGATACATTAAGCCAATCGGACTAAAACTATAAATACCTGTGAGAGCTGAAATTTAAAGATATTAATATTGTTCAAAATAAGGTTATTAAAATCAAACCTTTCTGTATCTCATCGCTGTAACACAAAATTGGATTTTCCCAATAAATAGGCCACTCCAAGTTATACACCATAGTCCGCAGGGGATCATCTGTTACCAGAGCACAGGGTGTAATTTCGCGGAGATCAAAAAATTTCAGTTCTTTGCTTTCTGTGGTCAGCATTAACCAACGTGCACCATATGCATCGTAGTGCAAATCAATGTCTGTACAAATTTTAAATAGAATATTGTTTAAATATTATATTATAATATAATAAATATAATTACCTAGCACACGCCGGTCTGAAGCCATGAAGAAGTTTGTTGGAATAAAGCTCCGTTCACCGTCGTTCTTAATTTGATTTAGATTGTCTTCCTCCGATATATCCCAAACAGCCACATAGCCATTCATAGCAGCGCCAGCTATTATGTGATGACCCTTAAACTGGAAGAGACAACACTTTTACTTTAAAATAATCAATTAAGGTTATTGCAAACCTTGGACCACACTACTGCAGTGCATTGTCTTGTCCAATCGAACCCACTGTCGCGATCAAAACGCAAAATAGCGAAGGTCTTCAGTTTTACTATCGGAACCCCTTTTATATCACAGTTTTCAGTTTCAAATATTCGGAGAGGCAACGAATATATTTCAGGGTCAGTCTTTCTTGAAACAATAGTTACTAAACCGAGCCTATTCAAAGCGGGTGCATATCCCCCACTTGGAAGGAATTTAATATCTAGAATAGGTCCCGAGTCTAAAACGACTCCGTATAAAGGTGTTAAGCTCTTCAGCTGATCTGTTGGGATGTGTTCAACTTGGAAGATGAGCATACAAGTCTTGTATGGCGTGTCGTCTCTATACTTGGCATACTCGTTCAAGTCCTTCTTGTATGTCACTGCCAAGTATTGTTTTGAGGTCTCGTGGTCACCAACTGGTACCCAGGCTACATTTGTTACCGGACCTCCAATAAATGTCATAATCTCATCTAAAAGAGAGAAGTAAAAGTTCTATCACAATCGAACTCAATTTGAACTTTTCATTGCTATAATGAAAATTACAATCTTTTTACAATACATTGTAGTAAGATAGGGAAATTATCAAAGAACAATGAGAATAAAAAATATTATTCTATTTAAGAATTTAGAAATTCAAGATATTTGTGTAATTTTTATAAAAATAAGAACATGGGGGTTTTGGAACCGCTCTAAACCTGTTTCCGATTTTAAATTTCCTTTTAAATTTTAAACATGTAATTTCATTGTACATATTTAGAGCGGTCGGCTTGCTTTTCTTATTAAAAAATAACATTTTTTGATAGCACTCACCAGGTCTAATTGTACTCTCGAACATATTCAGCTTTGTCCAAAGTTCTGGTTTAATACTACTGCTAAACTTACGATTGCACCATTTTTCAAAATTATAAGAAAACTTCATTGATTCCACATTATGAGCAAAATACTGATGAGCTGAAGTGGATGGTAATATCGTAGCTTCCGGAACAGCATTAGTAAAAATTGCTTTTTTAGCATAGTTACTCTCCCGACTGGATAAAATAAACAAATTGTTATAGTAGGTAGTTTAAAAAATTATAAAAATATAAAAAAAAACTACTTACAAGTTCCTAGTCCAATTTGCAGCTTCATTTTGGTAATCTGAATTTGATGCAAAAGGAAATACTGAAAAATTAAATATTTAGAAGCAAAAACAAACTTGGTCTCACTATTTTAATAAAACCTTTTTTCCATTTATCAGAGCACATTTCTGGTTGTTTTGAAGGTATTTTCCTAATCCGTTTATGTTGCTTCTTTTTTTCTCCGCTCCTTTCATCGCCGGATTCATTATCACTATCTGATGACTCAGAACCTACTTTTGCATCACTGCCACTATCCTGGAAGTCTTGGGTCTTTTCAGGTTTATGTTTTTGTTCCACATGTTTCAATACGACATCCCTTTCAGCATCTTCAAACTTACATCGCACGCAAATGAAACCACACCTCAGGATTTTGTCGCATGTTTTAGAATGTTCATGCATCTCAGGTAAGTCTTTCGAAGTAAAATCACAACCAATTCCGACGCAGGATGTTATGCCTTTCTTTCTAAGCTGAAATCTCCACTTTGTGAACAATCCTACTGTTTTGTTGACGATAGGTTTAACAAGCTATTCGAAAAATTTAGGACATTTTTTAAAATTGAAAAAGATGTTAAATAAAATCTTACATCTTCTAGCGTTTCTTCTTGAAGCTCCTCCTTTATTTTATCTTTAATCAGTTTTTCGGCTCTATAAAAGCGATTTATTAGTTTTAGTTCAAAAATAAAGGCATACCAACTAACTTTAAAACCGCTTTTCTTTTTCCGTGACATGTAGAAGGCTCTGGTTCTGGTAATTCTAATTCTTCAACTGTTTGATCTGGTGGCCCCTTACAGCTTCTTAAATGAGGTGGAGCCCAAAGTTTCGACGTAAGAACCTTTCCGCAAACGCAAGTAAAATTCATTTCTTTCTTTTCTTGAAGTGTAGCATTGCACGTTTCCAGGTGAAAAAGAAGTCCAATTGCGGACTTCATTGGCATGCCGCATAATCGGCAGTAAACAAATGCAATATGATTTCGCCGAATATACGTATTTATCCAATTTAATACTGTTCGATAGTCCTCTACATCCTGGAAAAATTAGGTTACAACTGATGTTAGTATTTGATTATAAATTGAACAAAAATGTTCTTTAATTAGTAAAATATTAAAATTTTGTCTAATATCACATAGAAACTAACATGAGAAAAAAAATTTAAGATTAAGCTCTCTTTCAGCAGTTAGTTACGCAATTGAGGTGAATCGTAGGAACCGAGTTCGAATCCCACGCAAAAAGAATTTTATTTTTTACATATATTATTGTCTTTATAATTGGTTTGAGATCTTTGATATCCTCATTTTTTGTTACATTTTTGTCTTTTAAATTTATCATTTATATGGTAATTGAAAAATATGCAATATTTCGATTGATTGGGTAGGACGGCCGAATTAAGAGACCCTTAGGACTATAAAAACAAGTCAATTTACTTAGCTTCTCCCAGGGTGGGAAAGTCTATTGAAATGTGATTAGGAAAAAAATCACTCATATTTTGCTCAGCACTTGTACTATTTATCTTTTATACTTATTATTAACTTTTAATACTTACCAGTGGAGGCTCTCCTTCTTTCCAGCCGATGCAGTAATGACTTTCAAGATGCTTCTGCCACGTCTTTTCTAGCGTTACTTCCTTACAGAGACCACATTGAACTTCGCCTTTTTTCAGCTTAACAGGAGGACTCGGCGCTTCATCTTCCTTATACAAATCCTCCCGTTTCGTAACCACAAGGAGTTTGGGATGAAGTTTAATTTCAATGTCGTATTTCCTTTTTCCCCTCTTTTGTACTATGGGCAAGTAAAGCGTTGTGTTTCTTTTGCGCGAACCTCCGGTTTTCTTTACTTCTAAATTGGTTTTATTAGCGTTTTTCGGCGCCCGTCTTTTGCGACTTGGCGCCGAAATTTCCTTGTTTTTTGAATTGACCTTCGAGATCTTTTCTGACAATGGAACATCAGAGTCAGAGTCCGATTTTTCAGAGTAAACAATTTTTTTTTTTTTAAGCTTCTTCAATGGAATAACCTTATTTTCCACGTTTGTGATGATTTTCCCCTCGATGGCTTTAACTTCTGCTTCATTTTCTGGTTCCTGAATTTTCCGTTTCCTTCCTGATTTGGCTTTTGGTTCGTTTACAATTTCAGATAACCGTCTTTTTTCAGTTAATTTTATAATCCTACCTCTTCGCGATACTTCAGATACTGGAACATTGGGAGGTTTTGGCATTGTATCAATAACTGGAGATACCTCAGGCAAGAGACTTTTCGGCTTTCTACCACGTTTCTTAGGTATCTGAGCTGGCTTCCCCGGGGTGATGGAGTCATCCTCTCCTTTAATTCGTTTAAGATTTGGTGGAGTTGATTCTGAATTAGCATCTGCCTCAACTTCTCCCAGAATCCTCTTTATGGTCCCATGCCCGCTAGGTTCACCTGCAACTTTCATAACACTATATCCTTTAGAAATACTGTCTGCTTCGAATTTCCGATTGCATTCCTGCTTAACGATAGGATTGGGTGTAGATTTAATTTTTTCAGTAGTCTCTGCCTCAAATGATTTTTGATCTTCTAAATTTTCCTCACAATTCAATAGTGTTGCTTCTCCCGCTTTAGGTAACATACTTTTTGCGTTAGATTCATCCTCCTCAGTCGTTTCAGAAGTGTTAGGCATTTCGACCGATGATGTTATGCCCTCTGTATGAGACCACTTTTCCAAAATCGATATTTTCGATTTCTCTCCGGATCGACCTCTCTGTTTTTTATGTGTAAGTTGTTCTAAATTAGCAGCTTTTACGTCATTGTGAAAAGTTTCAGAAACTATCTGCAAATTTTGTTCAGGTTGCTGAATATTCAAGTCCTCGCGATAGCATTTAATTTCACACTCCTCGGTAGACTTTTTCTTAAGTTTATTTAAGATATCGTCGCTTTTATCGTCAAATGTTCTAGATAAACCTCCAGACTCACCACGTTCCATAAATTGTTTAGACGATTCTTTACTCTCTATCTTTGAAACACCACACAAACTGGAATTTTTTTCATGATCTTTGAGATTAACTGAATCTTGATGTTTCTGCTCTGTACTGACACTCGTTATTTGTTTATTCTTTCTATGATTTTGCTTAAGTACTCCAAACCTCTTAGTTTCTCTATTAATTTTAGATGATCTGGAAGTGGCCTCCCCTTGTTCAAGATCATTTTTTACGACATCCCCAAGATCGCAATCCTTCGACTTGCCAGGATATGAAACAACTTCGCTATCTTCTTTTGAAACCTGGTTCACTTCTGTCGAATGATTCAAAGATGAATGCAATGCACTTATAAATTGATCATTGTCATTTTGATTTTGTTTACGGGACGAAAAATAATCCACGAGCGTTTTCTGTTTTGGTTTCAGTGTCTTTAATTCATTTGTGTTTTGATCATCTTTCCTTGTTACTTTATTCTTTGAGTCCTTGAGACCGCCTTCTTCGTGGTTACCTGTTTGTAGACTATCAGGCTGAACACTGAATTGTTCGCCAACTTTGTCTTCTAAGCATGTTCTAAAACTATTATCAAAATCTGACGACTCAGACTGCAAGCATGATCCTTGTAAATATAACAAATTTTCTTCTTGATTTGTGCTAGTACTTTTAGATTCGTGATAAGGTGATCGTTTAAAATCATGAAGGTTATAAGACTGATCACATTTTTTTGTGGACTGATCTTCAAATTTTGTATCTTTAGATTGACGATCTTTTTGTAATTGCAACTTTGGATTTTTTCCATTTGGATGTAGGATAGTTTCAGTTTTTTCATTGCTATTTTTAATGTCTTCTTCGGTCTTTAAATGGTCGTGTATTGTGTCTTCCTTCTTACTCTGTGCCGTTGGATTAGTTAAAAGAGATTGATTTTCAATTTTTACTTTATTTCTTCGCAAAATTGACTTCATTGGTTGATTTTCTTCTTTCCTGTGTACGACGCAATTTTCTGCCTTTTGGTCGGCATCTTCACAACTGCTTTCTTTTGCCTCATCCCTTTTCATATTTTGTTTTGAATCATCTGTAATTTTTCCCGAGTTCATCGAGATATTTGCCGACTTCTTTTTATTTTTTAACGCTAAGCGTAACTTTGGCACTGGCTTAAAGGACTTTCTGGCTCTCTTTTCTTCGGTAGCTTCTCGTTTTGCTTTATTGGGTTCGGTATCTTTGCCGCTTTTTAATGGTGATTTCAATGTGCTTTCTTGATCGTCCGAACTTATGTGCGTAATGTCTCTGAAAGAAGATTGATCGGAAGTAACATCGCAACTTGATGATTTTAATGAGCTTCTTCCGTCAGTAGTCTCGTTCGTGTTACTTTCTTTATCTTCTATGGGCATTTCGTTATCACCGTGTTCAATCTTTATAATATCTTCGTTAGTCCTTGTATGCTGTTCGCAGATAGCTTCTTGCCCACTTTTAATTTGTTCAAAATCTGGACTTTCTTCTTCAACATTTTCAACAATCTCAACAGGTGGACATGATTTCTTAATAGGTGAATCAAAAGGAAACTCAATACTACCTTCAGCGTCTCCTAGAGCTTGTGCGTTATGTTCTACAGACAAAACAATTACCTGATCAGTTGTGGTTTCTGCAGAGCTCAATATTTTAAGAAGTTCAACTTGATCTTGATCTTGATTTAGAACTGATTTACTAGCTGATGAGTGGTTGGAGCTTTCAGGACTTTCCACCACCGAAACCAATTTAACATCACCGTCACAACCGTAGTCTTCAACTAAATCATCGCTCGAGTTATCCATTGAATAGACTGTAATCAATTCCACCTCCTCTTGAGCTGGTAAGTCATCCCCCATTATAATCACAGGATTTTCGGATTGATTGGAGACCTGTCCAAACTCTGCCGGCAGTGTCATTGATGGGCTCAACTGGCGCCCAGCTTGACTCAACACCGCCATCGTATCGATCTTTTCTTGATCGGACAAAATTTTATATTCAATTATGATCGGTTTTAAGTTTTGTGCCTCTTCGGCCTGAGGAAGAATATCATCGCAGTGATTAATGTTCGCAATAACTCCCTCATCACCTTTGAAGCCCAAGAGCTCATAGTAAGGTTCGCTTAACTCCTCAACAGTAAGAGGATCTCGATTATTATCCAAATACCAATCAAAGTCGTTGCTTGATTTCATGTTAGGCTTTTTTAAAACTTTATCACTGCTGGAAGATTCCTTGATATCAAAAAGGTTATCAAATTCAGAAAGACTAACGGAGTTACAATCGGAAGGAAGTGATTCTTCAGTTGTAATTTCTTCTTTATTTTTTACTGTTAGAAGAAAATCAACGGCAGTTTCTTCAGCTGCAGCAGGTTCTTCTATTTTTTCCATTCCATGACATTGTTGTGATGGCGTTATCTTTTTAAAAAATCCTCCAAAGTTAAGTGGACACGTGGGCACTGACGCTTTTGAGTTATCATAATCGACGAAAGGTTGTTTTTCAAGTGAAACCCCTCTCTCAGAATATTTTGTGTGGACTGTTTTTGATGATTTTAACATTTTTGTGCTTTTAGCTTCTGATACCGCTCCTGCATTGCAAGGGTCACTGAAAGAGAGTTTCCGCACAACTTCTTCCACCGTTTTAGCAGGCTTTGCGGAAAAAATAGCCTCCAAGTGTTTTTTAAAAAGATCTGAGGAATCAAGAGCTTCATCAGAAGACGATGACGTTGAATAACTTGTTTGAGGAATTTGCGTAACTTCTGGGTCCTTAAGATTTCTATTCTCAGGACTCCGTCCCTTAGCAGTTGATTCCTCTTTTACGTCCAAATCGCGATCTTTAGCGTTCTCTGGAGCCTCTTCCGAATCTACAGTGGAATTAGTAACAACTGCTTGAACCTTTTCAGGCTGAATCAAAGGATCAATAAGTTCCATTTCGATTTTTCCGGACTTTAGATCGCGATTGATTACTTTTAAGACAACGGTTCTTGGCTCATCATCCGATTCCTCCGACGGTTTTTGGAGCTCAGAGAGAACCTTAATTTCATCTTTTATATCCTTCTTGGGATCGGTTGTCAGAATAACATCAATTTTTCCTGGTACTAATGTTTCTTCTGGCTTCTGCATTAAATGGCCTTTTTTTCTTACCTTCAAAACTGAAATAGGCCCAGGGCTTGGATTAAATGACGGTTTTTTCTCCAATATTTCTTCCTCTTCCCCAAGATTTATCGCATTACATTCCTGTTTATCTCTACTTGCTTCCGTAGAATCACTACTGTTATCCGACCCTTCATTTTGCGATCTTTTGTGATGTAAGTAATGTCTCAAATTTAAAAAGGATGGAATTTTGCTACTATCCTCGTTACTACAGCTCTTCTTAGGGCTCTCGTCTGAGACCTGCGTTGATTCCGCATTTTTTGCCTTACTACTACTTACAATCGTTTTCGAAGGGGCAGGAATACGCAAAGCGCTAGGTGTACTTTTGTACTTCTTAGGTTTAACTAAACGAAGTTGTTCAGTAGCTTTCCTTACACTTAACTCTGATTCAGTTAAGTCCTCCAAATTCTTATCCTTTTCAAGGGGTTGAATTTTTTTAGGACGACCTCTTTTCTTTACTCGAAATTGTTCTTCAGAATTTGGAATGACAACCACCTCGTTTTGAGTTTTTGAAGCTGCTGAAGTTGTTTGAATTGCTTTTTTTACAGTTGGTTTTGAGGAAGCAGCTAAGAAACTCTGCGATGTTTGCTCAAATTTGTCGTCTGCATCGTTTTTCAAATTTGAATTACTTCTTTTCCCCGACAGTAATTTTTTCTTAATTAATTTTTGTATGTCGATGGTAGTAGGCCTTCCGTGTTGTCCCCCATCCGACAGTTCTTTGATTTTAGAGGCGTTTGAGATTTTCCGTGAGTTTTGAGACAAAACGCTTTTTGCTGTGCCTGTGAGCATATGTTAAGAAAAGCATATAATACAATTCAGATTACTAGCACCACAGACAAGGTGGGAAAAGCCAATATTGAAAAGTGCCGGCATTCAGAAATGAGCTCTAGCAGACAGAGTTTAATCGCAGTCTTTTCACTTCCATTGAGCTCGCGTTTTGTTCCTAGAGCAGCACACCCTGCACTGTAAATGTCCTGCTTTCAGTGATGGCACACAATCAAGCCTGATAAGGTTCTGTTCTCTTAAATTCAATGCTACCATCACTTTTACCTACTTGCTTTTCCCATCTATTTTATCTGTGCTAGCGAGAAAATACTGTAAACATATAAGAATGAAACATACCAAAAAGTCCGCTCAGTTGACTTCCTTCTTTATTTTGTGAATTAGATCCTTGAGTCTTCACTGTAAACACAAGATATGTTTGTTTATTTGTATTAGTACTCGTAAGTAGATAAATTCAAGATATGTTTGTTGATACCAGAACTAGCTTCAACAAAAGTTTTAACATAAGCTTCTGAAAACGCTAGATGCAATGACTTACTTTTTGTAAAATTGTATCATTTAGAATTTGTGTTTGGGTCTCATTGTAACTAATTCTAGATTGCACTACAGATGGGAAAAAAAATTCCATATTCCAAAAACTGCGCTTCTTTAGTACTTAGGCAAATTAGCAGCAAATTAAAAATTTCCAAGTTAAGTATTATATATCTTAAATATTTTATTAAAATATTGCAAAACCATATGTAATTCGTTATACAATACATTTTTACTTGAAAAACTAAATTAATAAAAATGTAAAAATTTCTCCTTCTTCTAAAATTGTATGTATTTATTTATGTATTTTTTAGAACGTCTGCTTCAATGGACAAAAATAATAATAAAATTTTTGAAAATTCGCAATCAAATCTCATCAAACTCTGCACAAATCTCAATCATTAACTGCTCAAGAATAAATAAAATGCAGCGATTTTATAAAGAAAAAACCCAGCAAACCAGTCTTTGCACTAGAATTGAACCCAGGACCCCGCGATCCTAAGACTGGAGTTCAACGCTACACACCAAAGCAGCATTACAAGAATTTGTTCTTAAGCTGACTAGATCATAGAAAATTTTGGATTTTGTTCAAAACACCCCCTTAAGAGGTACTTTAACAGAAATACGGCTAAAAAAAAACACCAAAAAAAAATAAATAGAGGAAAAAGAAAGGTTAATGGTGACCTAAAATAAATTTATATTGTAAGACGGCACAAGTGAAAAGGGCCAAAGATTTAAATGTGATTGAACTTTATTGCATTATTTATTAATTAATTTGTTTAGTTTGCAGCCCTTATAAAAATCTCAGGTAAACTGATTGAACTACACGCGACTTATCAAATTGAAACCATGCGCAATGATTTAATTAGATATTTTCTATTGTTTCCTTTTTTAACAACACTTTAATGAGATTGTGGGCGACAAGGTTGGGTGGGTCCAAAATGAAAACACTGACAAACCCCTCCGCAAAGGACAGAGCACTAGCGCACAGCTAGCATCAAATTAGAAAACCTTGCGGCAAAAGACCTGCACCTTTCAACTTTTGGACGGCAGCGGCGATTGTCTCCTCCAGACCGAGTTGCTTGATCTTCTCGGGATCGATGAATTTTATTTGCGTTATCTTCTTGGGGGTTCCTTTCGTCCCAGGGGTGAACTTGGGAAGAGCCGCAATAGCACCACCGTCGCTGGGACTCAATGAAATTTCATCACTTTCACTTTTCACGGCTAATTTTTCCATTTTATAAATCCACAAAGCAAAGCGCTACGACGAAATAACTCGAAACAATCGCCAGGAAAATGCGAAAATTAAAAAACTATGTAGGAAAAACGTGGTTGAACCACTGCACAAATTTTCTCATTTTGCCACTTGGCGAGTTGCTTTTACTTAGTAAAAATTAGTAAAATCGCTTGAAAACTTATCAGAGCTAATGGTAAACGTTAAAATACGACACTTGCACGTATTTACTCAGTGAATTTCGCATTCACTTCACAAACGAACTTGCGAATTCTACCAAAGTGCACCAGGTTTTGAGTGAAAATTTGACAGTTCTATACGAGAATCGACCTAGTGGCGTAATTAGAAAAATGAAGCTTCCTCGTCAAGCACTTAACGAAATATTTATATTCGAAAGTGTGAACACAGCCGATTTTTCAAAATGTTATTTAACTTTAATCAGCAATTTAAGACTTTCAGCAACGTCATAACATACTCTATTTATAAAAAAGTATTCCAAACCTTGCATACTAGAAATATTTCTACTTCAATATGGCAAGGCTCACCGCTTTTCTTTCCGAACTTCGAAAATCGAACTGGAATTGAACGAAAAATGGTCCGTCAAAGAGAACTGGATCGTCGACATTTTTGATCCAAAAGTGAAAGAGTGTTATTCGTGTGTGATTTTCTGTAATATCACCTTTAAATCTAAAGAAATTTTTAAAAAACTTTTCTTCAAATGATAACAGCGAGTGTTCCACGTCCTATGACATAATTTGTTAAGTGGCTTACTCTCTACAACCGAAATAAATTAACATTTTTGTCGCGGCAGAAAAAGTTTGTGAAAAAACTTTTCGGGGAAATTTTTAATTTTCTCTATTTTATACTGAAAAACCTTGAATACTTTAGAGCACATCAATTTCTAATAATGTTGTTTTTGCTTAATTATAAAAATCCAATAGAAAAGATGTGTGAAAATGAGCAAATATTTTATTTAAAATAAGCGTCGCTGCTTTTAATGTGTATTTTTATTAAAAGCGTTAGGAACTCGTATAACTAGTGTTTAATTCAACGTAAGATTAACAAAAGGAATTAATAATGAGCGCACCGGACAATTCTGGGGTAACGGGAGGAACCTCAGACAAAACTGGCCAACAAATCGCTGTTCAGAAAACAGGTAAGGTGCCAAATTGCCTATCAGAAATGCATTAAAAAATATTCAGCCAAATTAACCACAGCCCCAGTTGTCCAAGCAACTGCCCAGCAGGCTACAGCCACTTTTCGAACGATTGGCGGCGGCCAGTCGTCGCAAGTGCGCGTTGTAATGCCTCCTGGAGCGACATTGATGCCCCAGGCAATGATCAAGCAAATTGAGGGAAACGCAGGCGGTGTACGGACCCAAATAACCGCGATTCCAGCCCGCACCCTGTCCCAGACATCAATCACTGTAACTCGCCCTGTTACTCCGACAACTTACATGCCCAGGGCTGGAGCTACGGCGACCAGCATCCAGACGCAGAGGCTGAGCACTCCAATTCGCACCCCAACACCTCCCACAGTGGCGGGGCTGTCGGGTAATTTTGTTCGCGGCACTACTGTTGCGCGAAATTCATCCTCGCCAGCCACAACGGTCATATCGCCAACTACCGGGACTTGGATGACCGCAGGAACCGGGCAAGTGCAACTAATTAGAGCAATTAACCATCAGCCTAGACAAAGGATTGTTACTCAAAACATAACACCCTCCTCCACCGGGAACACCGGCGTAGTCGCTGTAGGTCCGGCGAACATCTCCAGCGGACAATCCTCGCAGCAACAGAATCAAAGTAAGTGGCCAGCATAGCCGAAAGCGTATAGTGTTTTACTCTTAATCAATTCCTCAGCCAACATTCAAACAGTAACCTCGCAGCAAGCTCAGCAAACCTACGTAGCGACCTTAGCCACAGTCCTGCCGCCCCGTCAGCAAACAGCTACTCTTGTCTACAGCAACGTTTCAAACTCGCAAGCACAACAATTCAACCCAACGGGTGGCACAACTCAGCGCTTCACAGTAGCCGCTTCCTTGGCCGGCAGTCAGAGACAAATGCGCCCCATTCAACTCAGCAACCGCGCGTTCACGGCTGCGAAGCTCGGAGTCAGTGGAATGAATACAACCAGTATTAGCATTCGGGCACCAAATATTCCTGTGCTGACACCAACTTTGAACACAGGAACAGCCGCAGGCACTCTTCAGGCGCGCAATACTTCGGGCAATGTGAATCTGTCCACGAGCAGCTTATCCACGACCAGAATTATCCAGTTGCAGCAACAGCAGCCAGGCACTGGAACCCAGCAGATTATTGGGTCGACTGGGAAATTCGCTAGCAATTTGATGCTGCAGCCGATTATTATGAACACGGCGGCTGGTGGAAAAATTGGTAAGTTATTACAAGTATAACTAAGTATACATTACTATTATTTTGAATAAGTTTACTTTGTTAGTATGTATTTCATATCTTTTCCTATACTATCAAATCTGCATTTATCTGCATTATTAGGGGGAATTCTTAGAGCTTTGACGTAATCATAAAAAAATTAGATCTGTGTAACTCAGCATAATACTCTTAGGCATTCGACCTCCGACAACGATAGCAACAAAGGTGCAACCTTCCCTGACTATCACTCAACTGGGTGGCTTAAGTAAGCTATCCACAGCACAGCAACAATCCTCAAGCACATCCACGCTGACTGCCACAAATATTCAGGGGGCCACAATTACTCCATCGTCAGCGAACACCTCAAACATAGTGGCGTCCGTAACCGGGGGCATCGTGCAACAGCAACAACAGACCCAACAGCAATCAACAGTGGGGCAGCAGCAAACAGTGAGTGTGAACGCTCCTCAGCCGATCACTCAGATAGTAAGCGTCAACCAAAACATTGGAGGCAGTGCTGCTGGACAGATACTAAGCGCTCAGAACGTTAATGTGAATGTCCCGCCCTCAGCCACAGTCGTGCCTCTGGCCATCACCTCCAGAGCCACAAACGTTCTGACTGGAACGATTACGCCTATCAAAAGCACAACCGCAATTCCCCCGATCGCGAAGGTGCTGCCTCAACAGCAGCAAAACCAACAGCAACAGCAGCACCAAGGAGCAAGTAACCAGCAACAAGTCACGGAAATAATAACTTCTACAGCTCAGCAACAGCCACATCACCAGCAACAGGCGAGTCTTTTCATCCACGCTCGCCCTCCGAACTCTGGAACAACTGGGGGCACTACGACTGTGATTCCAAGTAGTGCAACATTTTTGCCGGGTGGAGGTACCTTTTATTATGAGTCGGTCCCCACAAGTGTGCCCCTGTCCACAGGAGTTCTTTCCCTGACTACTACAACAGTGACGAGCAGTGTCTCAAACAGCCAGACCGTAACATCGACTAATTTAGCAACGGGGATCGTAACGTCCATCCCCTACACCCCATCCCAAGGCACCTTCACTGTGGTTCCCTCCAACAGTCGCACTATCGGCCAAATTCAAATCCCTGCCTCCTCAGCAAGTGGAGGGACCCAAAGCATAAGCCAAATCCAGGCAGTTCCCCTTCGCTTTAATCCCCAGCATATCACTGAACAGGCGGTTAGCGTTGCTGCCCCGAATCCTGTAAACACTCAGCAGACGTCCTCACAGCAACCCCATCATCAGATCATCACGATGACCCAAGCTCAGCAGCAACAGCAGCCAACTCAACAGGTTCAACAGGCTCACATGTTGATCCCAGTGCAGACCACATCTATTAAGCTGCCGGTCACGGCGATAGCTGCCGCATCGCCACCGCGCCCCATCGGAGTGACTTCAATTGGGACGGTGAATACCGCCTTCCTGCGGAAGAGAGAAACCGATGGGTCACCTATTAGAGCTGCAAAGAACTTGGCTCCAACCTTACTATCGATGTCAAGCAACAGCAATCAGCAGCAAATTGCAAACGTTGTTTCTGAGCGAAGTAAAGAAAGGGAACGGGAGCGGGAGCGCCCCAGTACTCCTCAGTCGAGACCTGGCTCGTCCGGTGGCTCAACCACAGTTAGCGCCAATTCAAGTCCTGGAGTCGATCAACAGATGACCGAGGAAATTAATTCTATGCAGCCTATGAACGTTAGGGTCACTAATGAATCTCACTTCAATCCGATTAATGAGGTAAAGCTCTTGCGTTTTCCCATATTTCTTATTGACATTTATTTTCAAAACGCAGATGTACTCCAACCACCAAAACGCTGTGCCACCACCTACAATTCGAGTTCAGCCATCTCAGTTGCAGCATCAGCAAGTTGTGCCCGCTAGCAATGGAAATCTTGAATCTACACCGAGGAAGAAACCCAGAAGACCAACGTAAGTATTTTCATCTTCTATGGGGAATTTACCGCATCCGAAGTATTACACCACTGGTGAAATAAATTTGTTAAAATTAAAATCCCCTGCAGGAACGAGGGCACTCAGCAACCTCAACAGCAGCACCCTGCACCGCAGCCAAGTGCACCAATTCAGCAAAGCAACGCCGCCCCGCAGAATGCCAACTCTGCTACTGCTCCGGTGGCCAATAATCACGAAGGTGCTCCGAAAATCAACAATAACAACGCCATGGCCAGCAGCAATAAAGAAAACACTAAACCAACTGAGATTATTATCAAAAAATCGCGAACTTGCAGTTTACTTGATGTGAGTACTAATCGCAGGAAGCAATGCTTTTTTTGACAACATTTCGGGATTTTTTATCTTGCAGGGCTATAAGTTGAACTGGAAAGCAGCCAACAACCATTTCCAGCGGTATTCCGACGTTAAGCCACGGGAAGAGCGCCGACCCTCTGTTATGGATTTGGCCAATCAAGCTCATGTAGTGCAGAAGATCAACGGTTGGAAGATCTACCACTTGAGCGCACAAATGGAGGACTTGGTAAGATTCAATTTGGTGTCGTTACATTTCTTACACTATTCTTTTACAGTGCGAAATTGAAAACCAAGAGTACGAGAAATTGGCAGCAATGCTGAAGCAATTGGAAACTCATGGTCAGAGTCCAGACATTGATAGAGTTAATGACTTAATAAAGGTAAATTTCCTTTAAGGAATACGTACATAAATAATAATCTTTTCAACACAGGGCAACATGCAGCGAAGCAAAATAATCGTCGATGGAGTGAACGATGCTCGTCTGCAAATTATGAAAATCTTCGAGCACAAGTCTCACGTTTCCGATATAATCCATCGTTGTGCATCGAAGAGGAATTTCAAGAAGAGGGAGAAGACATAGGCGGTGTCAGTTGTAAAATAGATAAATTTGATTTCTTAAGGCGAAGCCGTTTCTTTTGCGCTAGTTCGCAAGCATAGCTGCGTTCTTCTGGCTTTTAATTTTATTGACAAGCGTTTCAGTTTTTATTTGTTGTGTAATTGGTCGTTAAGGCTTTGGAGTTTGTAGCGAAAAATGAAGGGAGCTCCATGAATTCCAATGTTTTTCCTCCCTCTCAATAAGCAGCCTATCTTAGTCTATAATATTTTTGATGTAAGGTGTACCATAAATAAAAACTCATAAACATGAATTTCTTTTTCGTTATTTGCTTGATTACTTCTTTTTTAAAATTAGCAGGTATTAAATATTGGACAAAAAGGTACTAAATAATATGAAATTGGGTGGCACTTGATAGGAATTAACAATTGTTTTTAAAAGTAAAGAGAATTTTATTTAGACTAATCGTTTCGGCCAAGGGGAATATTTCCCATTCCAATTTAGGCTTTAAAATCTTAATGCTTCTTGGCTCGAATTAATGGTTTTTAAATAATTTGTGAAAAATATCTAAATTTAAAAAAGAATAATTTAACTGACGCAGCTAGATTTCAACCACAATTCGTGCCGATCCGTTCCCATCCCATCTTTTACCACTGTTCCATTCCGCGCACCTGAAGTTTGGGGATGCCAAAGAGGCAAAGTTTCTAAATCTGTCAAACAGGGAGGTCACCGCAATTGTCGCACAGTTTTCGTAGTTTTTGTTTTTAGATCAAAATGTCGAATAAAAGCAAGAAAGATGAGAAAAATCACAAGCACCCCGATGAGGTAAGTAAAATTAGTGAATTCCCGCAATTTCTCAATTTGTTTACTGTAAACTTGGCTCTAACCTCCGAGTGGACACGTCAGTAACATTTTTCTGCTCCGCTGGCTTTTGGAAGGTGTTTACAATTTTGTCAAAATGTTTACAGAAGCCTTTATTATTCAGAAAAAAATATTTAAAGAGTTTAAAACTAAATATGTTTCGGCTGCTTATGACGCGAATTTTGTGGTACATATGCGGTTTTTAAAGCAAGTAGTGGACCCTGCCTCCACTAAATTGCCGGTCGGTAAACTTTTTGAATGGATTTGAGCAATATCCACGCAGCAGCCAGTGTAATTTTATTCTAGGATGGATTAGGAAGAAATCATTGCTCCACTATGTTACTTATCTCAAAATTGGTGCTGCAGTATCCTCGTTAAAGAAAGAAAGTTAAAAGCACTTTTTAATTTCATCCAACAGTTGAGATTTAAAGCAATCTGAGAGGAAAGGACTGTAGAGCCTTTGGGTTGAATAGATTGCATTTTTTGTTTATTTTTAATATCTTGTCCTTTTCAGCCCGTAAAAATCAACAAGTGGGACGGTTCTGCGGTGAAGCACGCTCTGGACGATGCTGTGAAAAATGCCCTTCTCGATCGTCCTAATTGCAAGGAACACTTCGGACTCATCGATGGACGCTTATTCATCTGTGGCCTGGCCGTTGGCATCGCTCTGGTGGCTCTAGGTTGGGACCACAAGTATCCATTTCCGCTCTCCCGGCCAGTGCTTATAATCTGCGTCGTGAACTACTTCATTCTGATGGGGCTCCTCACACTCTACACAACATTCCGGGAAAAGGGCATCTTCGCCGTGGCTATTCAGACCGACGGCAACGATAAGAAGGTGTGGCAGGCGAGTTCCGAAATGAAGAAGTACGACGACAAGTACACGTTGGTCCTCAGCGTTAAGGACTCGAAGTCCTTGCGGGAGGCGACTACCTCCAAGTCCTGTGCCAACTTCATCGATGTGAATGGTTATGTGCTGGAGAATTTGGTGGCTAACGAACTGAATCGACTCTACAACTCTCTGAATTCAGAGAAGAAGGAGAAGTAGGGCGTATATGTGCTGTATTAAGGTGGTATTTTGACTTTAATAAAATAAACTTTAAAGTTAATCCGACTTTTGTTGTCCTGTTATGAATATGGCAATTCGATCCAGTCGACTACAAAGTATTTCTTCCTACATAAAACCTAATTTTAACCCTGCAATATTATTAAATAAACTAACTAGAGAACTTCAACTTCACGGTAGCACACATGTGATCGAGTTATTTTACTTTGACAATCGACTGAAATTTGGACGATACCGTGATACTATATGCGAATTTGTCGATATCGACAGAAATCGACATCGAGTCGAGGTACCAAAGCCGGCTCCAGTTCTTACGAAAGTCGTATTGATTTAAAAATATACAATTGCAAAAAAAGCGCCACATGGGCTCAGCTCCCGAGTGAACGAAATAAACAAATATAGGCATATATTTTTATTAGTTTTCAAATTCACTACACAAGTATTAAAGACACTATGTGAGGGCTAAAACAGAAGTTTAATTTATTCTTTTTGGTGTATTTCAAATCAAAATATTACTAGCTATAGCCCGCGAATTTGTCCGCGTGGACAACTGAACATGAACAAACTATTCTTTCAATACCACATGAAAATTAATCTTTTTTGATTCCGAATCCTAAAACGAAGACAGTTGAACAGGTTTGCACTGAACAGATTTATTTACAAATTGCCAGAGGCTTTAATTTCTTTGCATTCTATTAGCACATTCCAATTAGTTCAACACCGTTCTGTACACTACATTTCTGGTCTTGCTATCTTTTACCAGGACGTAGAAATTTTGTGGACTTGATATGCGTGAACATGCCACAAAGAATTGCATCTTGAGTACGACGGATTTGAGACTGTTCTGCCGTCACCGCAACTCTAAGTGCAGCCTGCCTTTCCGCCTTCTTAACTCAACGCTGACATCAGTTTCTTGGCTTCTGGCTACTTTCATAGCTCGAGCTTTGTTAGAGCTAGACGATAAGTTAGACTTACGGTTGGAAGGCATATTAACAAAATAACTTAAAACTAACGAAAAATCGAAAAAATGTAAATCAATGGCCCTGTTTATGTGTATAATTTTGGCAGAGTTAAAGTAACAGGCTGTGCTGCTAATAATTTTTATTATCCTATGTTGTTTTCCACCCATTAGCTTTATGCCATATTTCAGCGAAGTCGGTTCAGTAGTTTCAGCTCATATTCAGATTTCTTTTATTCGACTGAATAATACATTGACAATGAATCTATTACAACCAGTAGTTTCAGTGTGAAAGAGTAACGAACAGACGGACAGATTTTCGGAATAACAATATTAAGTAGGGATTTAATCGAAAGTCTTCGGTTGCTTTCGAAATTTCTTTTAATAAGTAAAGTAAAATTTTTATCAAACATTAAAATGAATAATCAATACATACATATATTTTTAAAACTAATTACAATAGCATTGCTCTAATTATTTACTTATGACAAAAAGTAATAATTTTTTTTTGTTTTTGTAGTTTATGAAATGGTTTATAAATGTTTATAAATATTTGCCAATATGTTTGCCCCAGCGGTAGTAAATTTTAGTGCTTCTTCTTTTTAGGTTTTACTGGTTTACCTGAGTCAGCAGTCAGTTTTTCAACTGGAGGACCTTTTTTTAAGGTGGCGTCTATCCAGTCTATATATTTAGCAACATGCGTATAAACGTCCAGTGACTGGCAAGATTCGTGTGCTATAAAGCTCGAGATGCCATAAACAACATCTTCAATCACAAATGGACCTCCAGAATCTCCCGATCCAGACATGGTACCCTTTTTGACACCAGTTAGACAAATAACATTTTGCGTTATATAAAGTCGCTGATTGTGCCTCTCACAGACTCGAGTAGACACGACTTTAACTCGCCCCTTCTGCAGCATTGTGGGGGTGAGATCGTCCTTAATCAATCCCCAGCCAAGAATCCATCCCTCTTTATCAACAGGCTTTTCTTCGACTTTATTCAGCGGTGCCACTTTCACGTAGGCTCCAAAACGCAATTCGTTGTCCAACCACAAAATAGTCAGATCATTCGCTGCGTAGCAACAGCGTTGGCCAACTGCACACTGGGGTTTAAATTGTTTGTGAGAGGTATGCTTGGTTGAAACGACCTTTTGACCAGCATTCCTCTCCCACTTGACATCCACTACTCCAACGTGGACGGTTACTGTTGGCTTAACTTTACCATCCAAACAGTGGGCGGCGGTTAGAACGGCATTTTTCGCTATAATCACTCCTGTACACCAAGCGGTGTTCTTTTTTCCGTACTTCCGGGTGTCTATCGTTATGTGTGCTACGAACGGAAACTTTTGTTGACCAGTAACAAATGCCGTGTTTCCCATTACTTCCACAGATCCAACATTCTGCCCATTTTCCACAGGTACTCCAAACGACTGCGCTGAGAAGTACGTGATTAGGAAGAAAATCGTATAGACGTTCGGCATTTTAGAAGAGTCTACGAACAATGTACGACTGTTAGTTAGTACAGGGCAGTTTTATGTAGAACAGCAGATGTGGTTGCTATGTATATGTACACAAGCTTCAAGAATCACCGCTGTATCAACAAATGCAGACTATCGACCTTACCGAAACAATCAGTTTCTGGAACTAAATGTTGATGTTAAGATTGCGAATTCAACACGTGCTTTGGTGAAAGGGATTTACTGAAATTTGTTACCACGTTTTAACTAATTATTATTGCCAATTATTCACTCACATCGCAGTTGGTGCGATAGGTAAAATAGCTGATAAGCTGATTAAATATTTTTTCACTCATTTTGCAGAACATCGGTCGTTACTATGGTGTTATTTGCAACTTTTATCCCAGCCAGTGTATTTGGGAAGTCTTTTGGATATCTAAAACAAAAACAAGTATAATGCACAGTTGGCTGTATTATTGATTCTGACGGAATTCCAATCCTTTAAAATCTATTGAATAGCTTAAATTTCTCGATATCGGTGTGGTGTAGGTATGAAAACTTGAAACAACCGAAAATGGCAGCCCCTTAGTAAAAAACTTGATTGAAATTTTATAAATTCCTAATTAGAAAAGTTACCTGTTCACTTTTTATTTGCAAACAATATTCGAAAACATTTCTCTATTAAAGCGTGTTGCTATAAATTTATCTAAAATAGCATCAAAGATCATATAAAATTTGCTTTTAGCTTCATGCCTCCAGTGGTCGTAAATAAAATAATTTATTATTTTCTTCCTCGTAGCTATTAAATTAAACATTCTGAATAGAAAATTGAACTATAAATTTTAATAATAGATACATATTGTTGTAAAGATGAATACAAATTACTGAAACTGTTTAGGAAATCTAATTTTGTTTTGCACTGTGAAATTTGTTTAAACAAACGAAAATCCTTCCCAGAAAGGGGAAATCAAAAGTCTTATTTTAATTTTCTGACATTGTTGTTTTTCTAAATTGCCGACATCGTATTTTTAAAATATGTATTTAAATCACATTATTCAAACAAATATTTAATACATATTTTTATAGCAAAACAAGCTCGCCCCCACAAAAACTACAAGTTGACGTGAAAGGACTATAAACTCTAAAAATATCTTGGGATTGGAACCTCAATCATAAAACACATTAAGTCGAAAATAAGCTGTTTTCAATATAAATGAAAGAGATTTGTTCTCAATTAATCTTAAACTGCATAAAGCTTAAATCGTAGCGAGATTTTTACAAGGGATATTTAGCTGTTTACCAGGAATTGTTTCAAAGGAAAATAATCCGTCGTACGAGGAAGCGCCCACTTTTTGCAAAAACAATAAAATTTGCCCAAATTAATTTTGTCTGACAAGCAGTAAATAAACAGATAAAGTCGTCATCTCGAAAGAAATATTTTATTTTTGTTTTTTTTTTTTCTAATATCATCTGCTATCGTCTGCTTTAACAATTAAAAAATAAATACTTTTTTACACGGTTTATCTACACATACAAATGTCTACAAATCCTACGAACTGTTTCTCTTATATAATATAAAATATATATAAAAACATAACAGAAAAGTGCATTTATCAAATAATAAAGGAAAAGCGAGCAAATTCAAAAGTCATCGAACAGCTGCATTTCACTTTGGTCTAGAGATCTGGCGGCCTTCCAATCTGTTTCTGGATATTCATCAAAATTGCTGGTGTCACCGTCGAAATTTACTTCTGGCATAATTGGTGGCTGCAAGAGAAAATTGCCAAATTAACTACTAGTCGTAAAAGCTGTTCAACTAAGTATCTTTCCACATTATTAATTAAGTGCACTTGATTCCCAAGCGGAGCCGAGGCCAACGACATAAACTTGGTGCGCCACAAGGCTCAATTTTGGCACCCCTTTTATCTTTGGTACCGAAATCGCTTAACCGTGCGAACCGACTGATTAACTTATTATTTAATTTTGTCTTGTTGAGCTTTATGTCAGCGTAAACAAGACGTGTACATTTTGCAGGGGGATGTTAAAATTTTTATTGAAGTATTTTCATGTCAATTGTGCGATATTTCGTCTAATATCATTAGCTGATTAATAAATTCTTGTAAATTTCCTCTTAAGACGCAGTTTGGCATCAGATTAGACTATAAATTAGGAACATCGCAGATTATGTGAAAATATTTTAATCATTTTGCTAATTAAATTAAAATAAGCAAAGTGCGGAATGTTTTCCACAGCGGGCTGTATGTGATCATCATCGAATGTATTTTGAACTTTGTTTATTTATAAGTGCACGAATTGGTTCGTATTTCACGTGGCGCTTTATTAATTTTCAGTTTTGCAAAGATAACTTCCAATTTCCGCTATCCACGCGCTTCGATTTTCCAGCATCTTCTATCATTACTTTGCAAAATTAGGATGAGGAAAATTTTGTTTTTCAATTCCTACTATTGTTTAAGGTGTTATTTATGGTGCTAAATACGAATCTGGCAACGAAAATTTTAAATCTCGTGTGATTTTTAAGAAAAATTGATTGAAAGAGAGAATCTATATTTTAAAAATAATTTAAAAAATAATAACAGAAGCTTGTAAAGTACCTCAAATGAAAATTTGGACTTTAAGTTAATATACAAAAGCACGAAAAGCTCACAAACTCATTCAAAATATTACGTTAAATTAACCTTTTCCTAAATGAAACTTTTTATAAAACAGATAGTACGTGAATATTTATGGTCCTTAGACTTTAGAATGTCTGTCGGTTTAATGAGGTATTTTTGCTGTTGTTTTTAAATATTAAATATATTATGAAAACTTAAATACTTACTGTAATTTTCTTATTAAGAACATCATTCCAGTTGAGGTGTTTGAACCACCGGTGCCTTTTAACATCATCTGCACCGTTCTGTATTTATATAAAAATTGGAAAAATAATCTTTGCATTTGATGGATTTTGCATGATTTGTACAAACCTTCATATTTCCCATTCGCTTCGTTCTGTCAAGCACAAGAAATTTTTTAATTAAATCTTTTGCTACTGGATCTATTTGTCTAGGCCACTCTATTTTGCCGCTGAGGATTTTCTCGTAAATACCAAATGGGTTGTCATCATAAAAAGGGGGATAGCCAGCCAGCATTTCATATATTAAAATACCTAGAAAAAAGGTAATTCGTCTTAATTATGTGCTTAAAGGTAATTAGTTCTTGTAGTAAAAGGTAGTGATTTTTAGAAACCCGCAACTCGAAATTAGGATTTTTTCTACACCGTATTAATAGTTAAAAAACGTACCTCTGCAATTACCTTCATTAGATTAGCTGTTATCTATAGATACTTAATTAATTTAAAAGCCATAACGCGCAAAGAAAGAGGTAACTGGTTAAAGATTTCAAATTTATTAGCTGACAATTGGTGCATCTTAAAATGTGATCTAGAACCACTTTATAATACATATAATAACTAAAATGTGATTTAGTACTACTTCAAAATCCTATTTTAGGAACTCTTACAATAATTTTTTAGGCTACTTCCCTTTTCTCTGTTTAGCTTAGTTTAATTTAAATTCCTTTGTATGTAGCTTGCATTAAGCGAATGAATAAATAAATAAAAATGTGATGGAATTTCGAGCGAGCCAAATTGGAGATTACCTTTCATTAATGCTAGTTAGCCCAAAAATCTTGAATTCTTTCGTCCTTCAGGTCTAGAATTAATTTGTTTCTTATTTTCTGAGATTATCCGGGAAGTTCGCCTGATTACAACTTATGAAAACTTCCATTGTACTTTAATCTCAATTACCCACGCTTCCTTGGCTCCCTTGCCACGAGGTGTGCCAATTTTTTTTTTAATTTTTTCCGCGTGGAATGAGTCCGTGCCGTGAAAAATATCCGTCGTAAAGGCCTGTCTTTTTTCACTAAAGCCGTCATAAATTACTCAAAATTTTACTCGACGGAACGAGCAAAACAAAGAGAGTCTCACCCTTTTAATTTAAATTTGTGATTTCCTGCAAGTCTCCGAGTCCATAAATTTGTCATGCTCGTCTGCAGCACAAGCCAAAATTTCCTGGTAATTTCACAGGCCAGCTCCTCCGATTTGCTCAAAGTATTATATATATTTTTTTGTCCCAAAACAAAAATTAAAAATGATCGAAAAATGAAAAACACCCAATTTATTTTTAGTTGTGTTTTGATGCTAAAAATACACTCGCGACATCATCGCCATAGATTTATGCTAAAATGGATTTTTAGATGGGCTCAAATAATTCAAAGGAAAATAAAAATTTCAAAATAAACACTCTGGACGGTGGTGCAGCACTAGCCGCCAATTTGCGTAAGATCAGGATTTGTCGATGTATCTTTTGGTTTTATTGGGTGCGTGGGTGGATCCCGTAATTTTGTCGATTTATTAGACAGAAATTGGGTGAACTTGCGGGTTATTTTACTGGGCGACTTACCTAAAGCCCACCAGTCGACGGCACGGTTGTGCCCCTTCGACTGGATGATTTCTGGGGCCAAATACTCTGGGGTTCCGCACAGCGTCCAAGTTCTGTCTTTCAGCTTCTTGGCAAAGCCGAAGTCTGTGATTTTCAGGTGTCCATCGCGGTTGATGAGGAGATTTTCTGGTTTCAGATCACGGTACACAATGGACAGTGAATGTAAATATTCTAAGGCTAAAACTATTTCACAGGCGTAAAAGTTTGCTGAAAGTAAAAAGAATTTCATAATTTAAAATTAGCCGACAAATATTTCATTAGGTCTAAATATAATAAATTAATCATTTTCGGATTTCCTGCCTCGAACATAAATTTATCATGTCCGAAAATAGTAGTCGAAATCGTCGATAATACGCGCGTAAATCAAAACGCTGCCTGGCCCAGAGACACACTTTCGGCAAGGTGTTAGCACAGGCCATAAATTTTGGCCGGCGTGTAATTTTAGACAAAGGCAATAATTAAGGGAAATTTATCGTAATTAGCGCTATTGGAGTTGCTACATCGCGCCTTAGATATTTCATGGGCTGCAGTATTTTTTGCCCTCTTTGTCGTTTCGGCAGGATAAAAATAGCTCCGCAGAGGGGAGTACCCGGATTATGAGCGAATTATCGCAATTTCGTTGTTAATCATTTCATATTTAGGCTTCTATACGATGGCTTGGAAGGATGTTACCCTTCCGAGATGAACCGATTCGGGCATGTGTCGCAATTTGTCTTTTGCGATTTTGAGACCTGTCTCAGCGGCTGCTTGATGATGAAAGATTTATGGTAGCCGTGGACAACGTGCCGTAATGAGATGGAATTTATTTATAAAGCGTGAACCAGGCTGGAATGATTTTTTGATTCACGTTGTTATCTTTTTTTTTTCGGAAGCAGCTCATCAAAGGAAGGAAATGTGTGTGGGAAGATTGTTTTCGAAATATTTTGTATGACTGTCCCCACAAAACGGCAGACTGATTGGTTTTCCGCTGATGATTTCTCAATGGAAAATTTTGGAGGATAGCTATCAAAGAATTTCAAAAATTAGGTCTTGAATACGGCTGCTAAGATATTTATAAATATCCGAAGTAGTCAAACGTGTGGCTCATCCCTTAAGACATTTTAATGGATTGTTTCTAACACTTTATTTCTTATTTACATACCTACATTAAAAGATAAAAGAGTTTAGACATTGATTTGGTTCAGCGTTGTCCCAGTGCCCGTCGATGTTAAAAAAAGGATGAAAAATTAATTTGAAAACTACTTTTATCGATTACTAATTACTATATTAATTGATTTAAGGCATTTTTTAAAAAGTCATGCAGGAAAAATTGACTTTCGGGAGAAATATAACAAAAATGATAACAGTAGGTAATCAATAATATTAAAACATTAACTAATCTACATTTTTAATACAAAAATGAATTTTGTTTATGAAACGTCTTGCAATTAAAAGCAATATCTTGTGCCTTTGAGTGGTGTTGCGATGCCTTAAAGTTTCATCACATCCTACTCAGCCATTTGAAATGCTTTTAACAGACGCGAAATTGCTTCGTTTAATTTCCTGTTTATCTTTCTAATTTATAAAAGACTTGTTCTTGAAAGTACACACTTTAAGAATATCCAAATAGAATTGATTTTTCAACGTCTTCCTGCTTCCTCATCACGACTTCCTAACGCGCTTTTTTGATTCCCCAAGTTTTTATGTTTTTCCGGAAGTTTTTAATAGGATATTATCACTGTCAATAGTATTATTATCATTTTTCTCAAGCACCTAATTTTTTATGAGATTTGCGGAAAAGACAGCACAATTTATTGATTCGACCACCGCATTGTTTTGTCGGTGAATTTAGAACATTTAACAATATCATTTTTAATTTAGAATTATAAGACAAGTTTTTAGGTCCTATAAAAATTCTTGAAAGTTAGCAAATATAGGTAGAGATTGATTGTTCTTTTAAAGAAAAAAGATAATCAAAAACACACCTTAGTTAATTTTAAAATTTTGAAATGGGGAAAATTTAGATATTCAACTGATAATAGCACTTTGAATACTTTTTAAAAATATCAATCGTTTCTGATACAAATAAAATAAAACAAAAGTTTTAATCTAACAATTCTGGGGGATTAAGTGACACACAAATGAATGACTTTTATTATTTTATAAAAAAAAGATTAAAATCTGCTTATATGAGCCAATCAATAAAAAGTGTTTTAATTAGCTATGCAGATATTCTTTATTTATTTTTATTTATCGTAAGAGTTTATAATTGTAAACATATTTATTTGGACTATGGTGACTTGTGCAATAAATTATTTTTTTTTAATTTTCATATAATAAAAATTAGTGTGGTTTTCCACTAGCGCTTATTCAGAAAAAAAAACATAACAAAATACTCTTTTCGAACTTATCTAATATGATAGCTAACTTAATTTTATTTAACTGAAAATCATAGAAATTTGGTGGTATCTTACCTGTTTGACTATTAAACCTTCCGGCATTTCTTAAGTACGAAAAAAGTTCTCCACCGCAAACATATTCAAATAGCATATAAAGGCAGCAGTCATCTTTTGTGGACCAATGTCTGTATGCATAAACATGAAACTGTTTCAAAATAAAACAGCCGAATATACTTACAAATTGACAATGAAAGGATGACTTATTTCTGTTAGGATATTCTTTTCATTTTTAACGTGCTCCACCTGCTTCAGTCGTATGACATCCGTCATAACGAGGATTTTCATCGCACAGTATGTGTCTGTTTCCTTATCTTTGCAAAGGCAGACACGGCCGAAGGTCCCGGTGCCTGAAAAAACAAAGCGAGAAATCATGTTTATAGTAAATTGTATTTGTTTCTAAAAGCAGATATACCTAAGTTTGAAGTTTGAATTAAAATGTAAGCATGATAATGTAGGAAACAATTTTCGATCCCTAAATTTTTCTTATTTAGCACAGTAGGACACGGGCGTGTTGCAGAAAATTTAGAAATATTTGTCATAGGTAGTCCAGAGTAGAAGTTATATTTTTATATATGCAACCCTAGACATTTAATAATTCTTTGGGCAATCACCTGCTCGTAGAAAATCCAAAAATAAATGCGTCAATTTAAAGTTATGTTGCAGATGTCTTCTTTCGCAAGTCGTAAAATTTAAACATATTTCATAAATATATGAACAGCTAACCAAACCGCAAACAGCAATCGAATTGTGGAATAATTAGATTAGCCCGATTCGCAATAATCGAATATTTCATCAGTTAAGTCGACAAGAAAATCAATAAACGTAAAAATAGAGTAAATATAAATTTTGGGTTACTCCCTTACGCACGAGAGGTCATTAAATGTAAACATCTGAAATTGTTCTGGAGAAAAAGGTGTTCTGCCCACACAAGCAATAAAAGATTTTTCATAAAATGTAAATGTTTTCTTGAAACAACAGGGAAATGGAAGATGGGAGCTGTTCAACCGCGAAAATATGCAAAGGAATTTAATTTATATTGACTGCCTTATGAAAATTGACGTGTTGCCAGCAAAAGAAGATGTAACAACGTTTTTGCGATGGTCAATATTTAAGCAAAACGCCTCTAATGAACTTGGCTTTCAGAATTTTCGATGAAGACTATGCGAAGAGCTTTCGCAATTTCTAAATTTTGCGGAAAAAAAGATAGCCCTATAGGGGTGCGGAAATGATAAATTTTGGACCGATAAGGGAACGCTTCAGAGGTAAGAGTTTTGGTCGAAATGAGGCTTCCACTTACTTGAGGCAATTTGGACTTTCTCTGCGGAAATATTTTTTCCCGAACTTCCTGAATAAAGCCCGACGATGAGATGGCCCTTTTCTGCCGACATCATTTATTCCGCTTCACCCAAAATTATTATAGCAATTTTCAGGATTTCATTATAATTATTTTGCAGACTTCTTAAAGCTACTGGTTCAATAAACTTTTACTTAAAAATAAAGTCATAGGAAAAGTGCGTTTAATCTCGTTAACGCAACTTTTGCTCCTTTGCCATTTCTAGGTCAAACGAGTTATCTTCTTTAGGCCTTATCATGTCATGTCTGGTCACACATCGAAACGCATTTTCAGTATAAAACACCCAAACTGCCGTCAATCACACAGTAATTTAGGAAATCGGCAATTCAAGTTGTAATCATGCGTACATTCTTGCACGTGCTTTTCGCGTTACTCTGTTTTAGATTGACGGTGATCGCCGTGATCGCCTTTCGTGATCAGTTCAACAATAATTATAAAATTGGACACAGTGGACAGTTTCCTTACGTGGCTTATCTCGAAAATGAGGACAACTTAAGATGCGGGTCGACTATTATCAGAGATGACATCGTTCTCACGGCTGCTCATTGCGTTACTGGAAAAGATCGGGCTAAGATGAGGATTAGGGCTGGTGGAATTACTTCAGAAGGATTAACTCAAACGATTAACGTACGAGACTTTCAAGTTCATAGCAGAAATGGAAATAAAACTGATTCCTGCGACATTGCCCTAGTAAAACTGGATGGCCTTCTAGAGTGGGGCGAAAACGTTCAATACGTCGATCTAGCTCAAAAATACGACACCTTCGATGGACAGCTGGCCACAGCTTTATTCTGGGTAGGAGTAGGAGCCTCGAAACAACTACAAAAGGTCCCTTTCGAAATTATTAGTACTAAGAATTGTAGCGCCACAGCAGCTTTAAAGTTTGAAGACAGAATTTGTGGTAACGATTATAGCAGGGCAATGGAAGGCGTTTTTCATGGAACTTCTGGTGGTCCTTTGATTGTATACGCGCATTTGAGCTACATGATGCACAAACAAATTGGAGTTATTTGTGAGACCGAAGTTTCTAATTCAGTTTCGACATTTGTTTCTGTGTCTTCGTTCAGGCATTGGATGGATACAATTCTTGAAACTATTTATAAAATTGAAAGTAGTAGTGAAGAGAAAGAGGACAATTTTATTAATTAAATAAAATGTTGAAAATAATATCCTTAATATGGAGCTAAAGCCAAAAATGATAAGTTAGAATTAAGATAACTATTCTGTATTCTAAGCATTAGTAGTTTTATGCACTGTATAAATAAAATTATAGATTTTATTAAAGTGCCATATAAGGGAAATTAATACACATATATAAATATAGTGGTGTATATAAGTAAAATATATTACATATAACATTAGTAAAAAACCTTTTTTCATCGTGGGAAAGATGAGTGGAGATACACGGACATTAATTGAGGCTATCAGCGCAGAAGTGGTGTAACCCACAATTTTTGTTGGGTAGGGTTTTTGTGTAAAATAAATTCGTTAAATTATGATACAATACAATACAATACAATAGTGGCGTAAGCCACCTTTTAGAATTATCAATAGATGGCAAAACAATTGAAATAATGTTCACAAAATAAATGCAATTCAAAAACAATTTAACCACATTTTAATTCCTCATTATCTCCTAAGAAATAGTCCGGGGTTACACCACTTCTGCGCTGATAGCCTCAATTATGAGTTTCAAAATCCAAATGTTTCATATCCTTAAACAATTTGGACTAATAAGACGTTCTCATACTCCATTTCCCATAAAAAAATTGTTGTAATTTCTCGTCCCATTTTTCTGTAGAAATTATAAAACGTTCACGGCATTCTAGTTCAGTGCAGATCTCAATCGCAATTAAAATTGCGGAAAATTACAAAAATGAAGCCGAAGCACTCATCGGTGAAATAATGAAGAAATTCAACTTGCTGACGCGAAGCCGCGGTACTTGTCCGGCACATTCATTGCCTTTTGCGACGCGCTGCGACATTGTTCGGATGCGCCAAAGATAGCCCCTGCCGACCGCAACTAAGGTGGACATTAAAGCCACTTAAGACGCTGATTGTGTCTTCAAGACGGCTATCAGCAGCAGTTGAAGTCTGCGGCACGAAAAGACATCCCGGCAGACGGAGGTGATAAATGGGAGAATTTATCGGAGATTGTCGACCTGACTGGACTGCTACAGGTGGTAGATGCTTTTCGCCCGGCGGAGGCACCCCAGTGGGTTCGTCATTAGGACTTTCTGGCAATAATTAGAAACTTAACTGAGTTGACCTTGTCAGACGTGTCTTCATCAATCTTCTTAAAATTAGGCCTGGACACAAGACATATTCCTCTAGTTGCTAGATCGACCTCAACCGCCTTGAGTGATGGACTGTTGCAGAACAGGCAATCATTGAACTTGGCGCTCGGGAAATTGGTTCATTTCGGGCGCATTTGCATGGAAACGAGGCGCCGCCGGTCGGACTAAAAATAAATACCCAAAAACCGCGGCTTTGTATTGAGGCGAAGCTGCTAAAATGCGTCAGCCTCGGCGTCAAGGTACCCTGCGGAAGGATTAATCTCTGCGAAAAGCCCGGAATTGACAACGTCAGCAATTGCCGGAAATTTATGGCAAACAAATAGTGTTTCTCCGTCGAAAACAGAGGGAACAATAAAATTATTCTGGGCGCGGGTAGGTGTTCCGAATGCTTCCTTCGAAATTCGTAATAGCGTGCTCGGCCGTAAAACCCGATTAGATGGCTTGCGCTAGTATAAATAGACGTTTTGATAAGGCTGCCATAATTATGACTGTTAACGACTCAATTACGTCCGAGAAAGCACTCACGGTGATTTTGGAAAGGTGCCTTTAGTTTCGAGTACGCGCTCGTTAGTTCGCTAGCGGCTAGATGTTATATCACTCGAGTACTCCGGTGGCGGGGGCATATGTGTCGGCTGTTTTCCAAACAAGTGTTTTATGGCTATCTACTCTATTCCGTTGTAATCGATACCCCTCCAGCTGGATATGTGCAGATGTAGAGAGCCATAAAAGAAAAGCTTTCTTTCTCATTTCTTTAATGTCGTTTACACTACAAAGTGTGAGCTGATTTCGACGTATAGCGGCTAATTTTGATATGGGATTTCGGGTGAAGCAGCTTTGAACTTGATAAAATATTACTTTTCAAGTTTATCAAAGCATTTTTGTTTTTCAAGTAGTAAAAGTCCAAAAACTTCCATCTAATTAGACTTAAATAAATCTTTATTTCTAATCTTAGTTATTAGACTATTGCCGCGAGAAGCAAATGCTAACAAATAAAAGCGAGAAAAGATTATTTTTGTTTCATTTTGTATTAGGTAATACAAATAGACTACGTTCAAGAAATTAACACTACCATGTTATTTTCATAATTTTTTACTTTCTATGCTAATATTGCACAAATTTATTCGAGTTAGTCACACAAATTTTGTTAAATTTGTTTAGTTAATAATAAAATCTTATCTATGGTTAGACAAATGTTCAATATATCTCCCGTTTCACTGTTAGCTTAAAAGCAACATAGCCGCCGTTACACTGACTTTCTATTTAGGCTAAAATCAGCATTTTTCTAATTTTCACGATGTTTAAAATAAAAGTTTTGTTTGCTCTGGTTATTATGTTGGAAGAAAAAAAAATAAATTTAAGGTAAAAGTTGTGTGATTCAAAAAGTAGCTTTATACCGATTTTAAATATTAACCTGATGTTTACTGTGCTTGTTATTTCTTTTCAAGATCAAATACTTTTCTATGCTATTTTAGTCTAAAACAGGTTTTTATGGGTCTAATTTTAAATATTTGTCGTTTTTACCAAATAATACAACGCAGACAGATTGCTCTAGATTTTTTTCGAGTGTTCAAGATTGGTTTGAATGAGCCTACGTAATAAAAGCTGAATACGATAGATCCGTATGGAGGTAGATGGATATTTGGATTATAATTACTATAATTCGTGCGTAATATTATCCAAGCTGCCATCCTATTGCCATTTCTTTGATATCGTTACTATACCCCTTGCATAGCCACGTTAAAGTCGATTAATTAGTCATTTATCGTTAGTTTGTTAATTTTATTTATCTGACCTGAAGTCCATCCTTGGAATATTTTGGCACATAAACTTCCTTTCCTTCCTCTCCTTGCGATTTCCTTTCACTTTTAGGAAAGAGTTACGCTGAAACGGCGAATGACTAATTTTCCTCTGTAAACAGCCCATTATTTACGCATAACTAAAACTTCTTTGAACGCAAATATCTCAGAATGTTTATCATTTCTGGTTTTTGTTACGATCGGTTTTAACGCTCCCAGGTACTGACTAGCGTGCGTGGACTGGACGCTGAAATAAATTAGTCTGCACGGTTGACATAATTGAGGAAACGCGTACGCAACGCGAATTGGCCCTAATCTACGGCGCCTTCGATATAGCTGCAAAAACACACCGGTCCAGCTAATTTCGGTTGAAATATGCACCATCTGGACCAATTTGCTGCCGTAATAGCAACATCTACTAAAAGTCACTCAACTCAGCACTTGCGGCCAAGCGGAATTGCGAAACTCCTCTAAGTCACCGGCCAGTTAATAATTTCATTGAGTGACTCGAATCTGCGAACCTGTTGCGAGTGACTGAATCGGAGCAGGTCGTATAATGTGATTATTGTAACTAGCATCAAAGTGTCAGCCAGGCGGTGCAACACTCGCGGAATTCCTCCAGGTGAGGCCTTGTTGAGCGCTCTTTGTCGGATAGTCAAATTGTACACCTTTCGGATTGAATTTGATTTGAGTGACCGAAAGTAGACGACCTTGCCCGCACTTGACGCTGGGACTTATTCCTCAGGAAAGTGAACAAATTAAAGTTCATTTCGTTATGGTGTTATTTCTAATTGTAAGAGGTCCAAATTTCTTATCTTTTGTTTTATATCAGGGCGGGCAAGAAGATTTAATGCAACGTAGCTTATTTTCTAATTTAGTGAAAGCAATAAGAAACCACTTCAAAAAAAATTTACGAATTATATTATAGATAAAATTGTAAGTGAAAAAGCTACATTGAAATAAAAATTCTCCTCTAATCATACTCTAAGATTGGAACTTGTACTCGAAAAGCACAAACAAGTAATTAAGGACCGCACGATAAGTTCGACTTAATTTTAAATGAATGATGCAAAGATCTACATAAATATCCCATAAATATGTTACAGAAAAGAGTCAATTAAAAATTGTCTCAGTTTTTCTTATCAGATAATATTACATAACGCACGAGCGCGTTTGTAATTAATGTAATCTAATCAGCTAAAGTTGATTACAGTTCATTCTTAATTATCTTTTCTCCCATGGAACCTTTTACGTGTGACCGGAGTTGCGCTTGACAGATTTTCAGATTATTAAAATCGAGTTAAACCATTTCGACGTCGAAAGGTGCTATCCAACACATCTTACAGACAAAAAATTACGTTTAGCACTATGGAAATTTATTCTCGAAAGAACTCAGGGGAAAAGAGGTTATTAATCACTTTCCGTGCCGTGCTTAATTTCCTCAAAGTCAATAAATCAAATTGGTTTTGGTTTGATTTTCCATCTTCATAATAACTTAATTTTCTGGAAACCATTAAATCGATAATAAAAGTTAATTTTGAAACTACTACAAGTAGTTGCCTGTCTTTCTTTGGTATGCACGAAGAAAAATATAAAATATCACACAACAAAACTTTTCCATTTCAGAAAGTGTTGCAAAATGAAAATACAAATGTATCTTTAACTTTAGAAAGTTGCCTCTTTTACTGAAAATAAAGAATAAATTAGATGTTCTGACTTTGGAGTCAATCAAAAAGATTTGTTTAATGATTTATTCTGACATATATTATGGTGTTTAGTGTAATGAATTCGATGTGGATGCGTTTTTTTGTAATCTGATTGAGAAAATACATCCATTTAAAATATGTATGATGAGGCTAATAATGACGCTTTAGGCCACCTGACCATGACTTTATAATAATTATCTTGCTGTGGTTTTGTGTATATAAATCAATTTTAAAATTAAAAGTTAGACGTAATAATTTCTTTAGCAATGACGATTGTGTGGTAAATTGATTTTCTTCAAGTCAACATGCCAATCAGCAAATATTCATTCTAACCATAAAGAAAAAAGATGAGAATTTCTAATTAATAATAAGTCTCCGGACTTAAAATCATACAAATTGTTTGGATGAAAGATAGGTTCCGCTTAATGCTGATATATATATCAACTGTGAATAAAACTTCAAGTATCAAAACTAACTTTATTCACTTTTCTACCAAAAAGGTAGCTTAGAACAATTAAAATTAAGTTGGACAACGACAAGTTACTTCAACAAAGCCCTAAAAACGGATTGTTTGCTGTAACGAAAATTAGTTAGTTAATTTTAACTTGGTTTTTTAAGTTGATTATAACAGTGTTACTGGTTATTTTTTTTATAATTTTCAGCAATTCAAGAAAGAGTTTGTTTAAAACTGATGTATTTATGTTTAAACAAATTAACTTGGCTAATGCAACCTTAACATTTAGTTAAAAATAACTAATACTGTACAGGTAAAGTGTTAGATGTATAAAAGAGTAAATTAGGCTAGTTATTCGTTCCATGAACGCAATTAAGAATTATCGTACTGCTTTGCTTGATAGAAATTGAAAAAAGGATTTAAGAAATTCAAAGATATGTTTAAAATTGAGTACGTACACAATTGTAAATTTCTTTACTAGTCTGTCTAGAATTAAAATTGTTTAATATGTAATTTAAACAAAACCTTGTTGATTTTTGGTTCTTCTAAACAGTGTTTTTTCTCAATGTATGATTAATCAATAGCGGCTATCTGTGCAGTATTAATTATGCTTATACATACCTAGACCCATAATACTTCATCCATCGCCTATTAGTAATACCATTGGTTTTTTTAATGTTCACCTGTGACTGTGATGATTAATGAATGATGCCTATTGTGGTAAGTGAAAAATCAAATAGGATTAAAAGTTCTTGGAAAGCGAACTACTGCTGGTTTGGGTAGCGTACTACAGATATAAATAAAACTTGAAGCTAGCCAGAAACCATCATTTACCTAATTGTTCTTGTACATATGTATAATATCCCACACATTAAATAAAAGCAAAAAAGCTATATTCTTAAAGCAGGAATTACTTGCAAGAAACAGCAGTAATGTTATTTTCCCAATTCAAACCAAAGAGTCATAAGTTTTCAATATTTTCCTTGGAAATTTCAATGTTTTCAAAACAACTAAATAAACACCCCAAGCTTTTCCATAAAGTGCACTCTGACCTCATTTTGTCAAAATCATTTAAAACAGAGTATGCATTACTCCATTACGCACGAACTGCAGTTCAAGGAGGGATATCCTCAGTCCGCAAATATTTTCGGAACCCACCCCCGGCAACAATTAATTGGGAAATAATTTCAGATTTATTTAAAGGCAAATGAATGCACTTTTAGTGTCTGCGGCCATTGATTATTTCTGGGTCTGGGTTTCGGGATTTCGGGATTTACGTACTCCCCCTGTGCTGAACATTGGGCAATTGAGATTTATGTACGACTGCAGAGGAAGCACTTTTTCCGTTGGAAAGTTGCCATCAGCGTGAGCAGAATTTACTAATTTCAAGATGAATTTCAATTTTTCAGCTGAAACGGATAAATTCTTCTTCTTCTAAAAGTGAAATTGGTTCAGCTCAATAGAAGTGAAAATTGTTTCAAGGACTTCTTATTTTTATCTTACAGCCAACGATAGTTGCTTCCCCCTTAGGCCTGCTCTAAATAGTTAATTATGCTTGTCTTTGAGAAAAAAATAAATAAATTTAAACATCATATGGGTGGAGCCGTAATTTTTTACGACCGCATGAAGGAAAACGTGTAGATCATCGTTTTGTGTTGAACCCTATTTTTGTGTTAAATCGAAGCGCTCGTGAATCACACCAAAGTTGCCGAAGCGATCACCTTTTTTGCCAATTAAACAAACTTCTGTTTTACAACTCTCTTAATTCTCGCTTTGGTCGACAATCTTGTTGCCGATCTCTCGCATATCTGCGCCGATCGCTTCCAGTTCAACTTTCATCTTCGTTTGTGCCTTATCGCCTCCGGGGCCCCCCGTCTTGTGTCAATAACCCGCTCTACTCGCAATGTGGGTCAATCTCTTAAACTTGAACGATCACTTTCTTCACGTTCAACTTGCCAGGAATATGATCATCATGAGAATTCGCCAATGTTTATCGGGGGAATTTAAATTTAAACAAATGGAAAAAAGGGAGCAGGGTCGGACCTCGTTCGAGAAGTAAAAGTCAAGCGCCAAAAGACGTGTGGTTCGATTCGCCCGGGGATATGGTGATACGTATGGACGTAATTAAGATTCCGATCAGCGTTCGATTCGATTTCCAAGGGTCCATTTGCGTGCGATTCCAGAGCAGATGGTCCTTCCTCTGAAGCGTTTTACGATCGCGTCGTTTCTTCTAACTCGAAAGATTGCTTTTAGCTCCCCCGTTCGATGGGGCTTTCATGCAAATGGGCTGTCGACGAGTCACGTTTTCCTACACCGCTCTCTGACGATCATAAATAACCGCCAATCGCGGTATTCTCGCGGGTTACAGGCAATTGAAACGATCGTTGGTGGAATTAAATTTCTTGCTAAAAGCATTGTTTCGTTCTGTGCATATAGTCGGAGCAGTCACACGCTATTAAAAGCAATATTTCCCGAAATAGCCACCGACCCAGTTGTTTACAGGATAGTTCATCAAACTAGCAACGTTCGAAGCAATTTATGCTCCCCTTCACGATTGCGCTCTCAATCCGTCTCAATTTGGCTTCCTCTATTAACCCAAATTAATGAATAAACATCAAGCGTTAAATGACTCCTTTCCCCCAATTCGAGCACCCACACTACTTCGCTAGATTTTTGCTTTTTTAATTTTTAATTTAGTTTACCAGTCCGTGTCCAGACATAACAAGATTTGTTTAACCGAACGTGCGCTGGACCAACCGCGCACCGCACACACGACCGTGTTGCGACGATGCTGAGTTCAAGTTCAAAACCAGCTGCAGTGATTATATAAATTTCACTGGACATCGCTGAGATGCAAATCTCCGTGATATTCGAGATGCCCGTTGGTCCAGCGCGGCCGCCTCCGAGGCGACTGACGCACGAAGCCGCGTATTGGGCTCAGACTTAAATGAATTAAGTGCTCTTGTGACCCTTCCGCTCATGAGTAAAAGTACTATATGCACTTTATATATACATACATCGTGAAATTGGTACGGTCAATATTGAGTTTATTTTGTTTCCGGGAAAAGAAAGCCATTCAAAAGTTTCTCGCCGCAGAAGGTACTTTCGACCGCAATTGACGACCATGGGTACGTTTATAACGTGATAATGGGACAGGCACCTCCATAATGTGCCAATAGAAACTACAAGTTGTAAAACCTCCTAAACAAGATAAGCTCTATAATAAAATCATTGAATATACGTAAGTTGGCTAGCAAAGTGCATTGTTACATATTTTTACTTTGCTCACAAAGATCATTATATTGTATGATTAGAAAATCTATAAAATCAAATAATTTTGCTGAATGTTGTTTTAAGTTTGTTTGTTTACAACAAGTTTTTTAATTTTGCGAAACTTGCCGCGAAATAATTTATAATTTGTTTCGAAACGTCGGACTTAAACAAATTACAAATTATCGCGTAGTAAGTTCTGAAAATTAAAAAACATGATAAACAGAACGTAATTATTATTCCCGCATAAAAAATCGATTTTAAAAACTTTATGACTTTTAAATTAAATAATAATTTCTGAAAAAACAGTGTTTTTTGGCAAGGCTCAAGAAAATAAGTGGGACTGGAGTTGTTGCACATATTTCTCTAGATTTTGATCTGAATGAATAAATAAAATACACTACTAAACAATTGATATTTATATTAATGAAGTATTATAGTACCGTTGTTATATAATAACATAAGAAAAAATAATGTTTATATATGTTTAATGTACCTATTACAAAATGAACGTTTTTTGTATTTAAAAGTTAAATCTATACGTTGAAGGAAATTTATTTACAATTTTTTACTGATTTAAGTTTTTCGGCGAGACCTTGAAACTTTGCAAATTCGTAAATAAACATCGATAAAAATTTGCAAATCTCTGTGAAAATTCACAAAATATTAAGGTTACAACATTTACCAAGTAAAATGAATCCTCATTTTATTTTCAATGCTTATTTTTACTGCTAATTATATGATTCAAGTAACTAATCAAAATTAAAAATTCCAATTTGCACTTTAACTATTTATTTTCACATTTCCGTTTACAATTTCATGCATGATTAATCACCAATGATTTATTGCACTTCATTGCGTCAAAATTATGCATCCAATAAATGTCTAAATTGAAAAGAGCAACATTTCCAAATGAAATTTTGTATAAACACAATGGCAAACGTTCTTTAGAGGCACTTCTCTAGTTTACAGAAATGTGGCAAAAGATCAATTGATTGCCAGTCCCATAAATTATCAACTTATTTATCTCTTGGATATTTTCACAGTGGCATTTTAGCATACGCCGCCGATCTGTTTAAAGATTTTTATAAAAAAAAAAATTTTTCTAGAACGTGCCTGGGATGAAACTGTCTAAGAAAATATTTGTTTTTTTTAAGGTTTTATCTTTAGTTTTATACATATATTTTCTTATCTTTTGGATATCTAATGGCTATCTATTTCAAAAATTATCATTTTTAGCCTTTCATCATAATTGGCCGGTGTAAATTCTCTTTTTTTCAATAATATTTTGTTCTATTTCCATTTATTTATCTAATCGTATGATGACTTATCTTTTTTATGTTAAATCTATTTCCGACATGACTCATCTGTGAAGATATTTGTCATGAGCCACTTACTTTTATCATTACATTAATCAAATTTGTTTGCACATTGTTTGTTTTTGGATTTTTTTAAATGTTTATTTTATCCTTAATTTTCGGTGAGTCAATTCGCTTTATCTAATAATGTTCAATCCATTCTTAACTGCGTTATCGCGAGCATCTTTACGTGAACTTTTATAAAAAATAAAAAAGTATAAAGATGAACATAGCTTGTATTATTCCAACTTTATAGCTATGTACGTAGGTAGTTAGACTAGACAAATTATTCAAATTTCCCAAGTTTTGCAATTTTAATGGTTATTTACAATAAAGATTTCAAAATCATCACCATTTGACGATGTGACGACTAAATCGCTATAAAAGAATCCTAGCCTTGTAAGTTGTCGTCATCGCAGCGCGAAACAAGAAAGAATCTTCCCACGAGCAGAAATTATTTCACGATGCTTCACCTGTGGGTGCGCTGGATGAGTAAAAAGATTAAAAAGTAAAACATTTTCGTTATTTCATTCACAAAGTGCACATGACCTTGCATAAATTGAAAAGTTTACGCGATCTCATCTCGAGTGGTTCGCGAATGACTGACCGCTGCCTCGCATAATTTCTAAGAAAATCAAATTAATCTATATCGTGTGCTTTTCCTGAAGATACTCGATTGCTTCCCCATCCGAATTTTACTTGGAAATTAATTACATTCCAAAAATATTACCAAAATCGCCTGACTGATGTTCATACGTTCGTCTAGAGCAGTGGAAAAGCTCGGAAAAGCCTTGGTACCATCGGGCCGATAAAAATGGCACGTGCAATAAAATTGTGGCATTGATCGATATTTATCGGGAGTTTAGCACCGTATTCAATCGAAATCCCATGGATCTGAGGATTCCCAGCTATTCAGGGTCGCTTCCCTTTGGGAAGGAGGAAATTTCTGTTTATGTCGTTTTCATGCAAAATGTGAGGAACATAAAAGCGCTGCCAGAGTCCGTAATTAGGTTTTAAAATCATCTCCTGAATGAATGGAAATCTGCTACCAGCGCGCCTGGATTACAAGGACGAGGGAAAAATGTTGAAATTGTTCAAATTGATACGGATTTTGAGCCCTGATGGGATTTTCTGATAGCTGACGGGTGTGCGCGGTTCAGCACCGAAGTCGTAATAAAAGTGAACTGAAAGGAAGCGAAGTGCGTAATTGGGGAAATGAAGTGATTTCGGGGCAGAGATCTCGTATACTTCATAGGCACAAAGAATGCCGATGTCTACTGGGAATTTCCGACCCAAGTAATAAATATTTTAATCACTGCAATCGATGTTTTACATTGAGACCTAGATTTTGTGTCCTCTTATTCGATTATGTGCGCTTTAAGGCACAAGATTCACATACTTGTGCCAGTCAAAGTGAAAAAAAAAAGAAAGAAACATGGAAATTCAAAAATACTTTTTGCATATAAAAAACTGAATATTTATGACTGTTTTAAAAAACAATATCTGCGATACTGTCTCGCTATTTTGTTTTTCCACACGAACCTGACGTCAGTACATTTGTTAGATTTATTTTGAAATATTCTCGTAATATTAAAAGCACCCCTGTCGCCTAAACAAAATCCCCAATTGGCTCGTTTATAAGAGTTATCAACTTTCGGTTTTCGCTTTTCTCAAACTTTTTTCATTTCACAAATTTCCACTTTTCTTTCTGATTTTCATCTCTGCCATGGAGCTGAGGCCTTTTAGCCTCTTGTCAGCGGGGTGCTAAAAAAATAATTACGCGCTAATTACCGGACATTTGTTTACATTAATGCTTAGTGGTTTCGGAGCTTTTTTTCAAGTTTAAAGTGTTCATAAATATCTTGAACCGATGAAATCTCACATTATGACTCGACCGTGCTCGAACTATTCACGGTCAATTTATTTTAAAGCAATGGATTTGCTAAGTGTACACTGACACTGAGTTGCTGATCGGATTTTTAACAGACATGATCAGACTAAACATAAGAAACATTCAGATTTTATGAAATTCGAGGGTTCAATGTTTTCCAATTATTCGACTTTTAGTTGCGCAAATTATTATGAGCACAAGATTAGATACTCTTTCTGGTAATTTGCCAGTTCGGGTAGCGTGAAAAGTATGGGAATTTATCATTTTATTTCTTTCTGCAATTCGATCAAAATGTCAACGGTTTTTACAACATTATATGTATGTATGGCACATTCCACTACATAAATACTAAATATTTCAATACAACCTTTATTTATTATGGAAATTAATTTATTTTTCGTTTATAGATACGTAAAATTTATTGGTTGATTTCAAATCATTCCGTAGTTTGAAAAAGAGGTGAATTTTTTACACCTTTTTCACATAAGAGATTGCGTAATTTTTAATTTCTATTTAAAACATTTGCATTTTAGACTACTTATTCTAAGATGTTTTCTATTTTTTTTATTTTGCTATAGCTGCACGGAATTTACAAGCGCAGAATGAAAATAAGCTCTTCAAATGGTTTTGAATGCTTATCAACAGCTTACCTTTGACATCAAAAGGTACTTTTCCGTTATTAGACAAAAATGAAACATGTTCCAGAAATTCATATCTGAATATGGTATTCATTTTTACAGGTATACTGTTGAATATTTGCATTCGCTATTATAAAACTGCGCAAAACATCATTAACCAGCAATATTTTCAAAGAATTTCTTTAGATGAAGCTTGTTGATTAACAATGTTCTTTGCATAGACTATAGAGGCAAAGGGAAAATCCTTCAAACAAGAAAAGATTAATTCTAACGATGTTTTCGAAGAATGCAATTGTTAAGTCATATCGATTCAATCTTTTCATTTAACAATATATTTATAATGTGCGTTGTATTTCACTAATATTATACATATGCATATAATATATAATGATAAGGTTGAGCTAGAAATATTTTCTTTCATTACGACGCCGAAGATGAAACCAAAAAGCGAAATAAAAATTATGTAAAAATTTAATTATCACAATAACAACCGACTATTTTTTTATAATAGACAAAAAAGTTACGTCCGGACTAAAATATATAGAAATCGTAAATTTATTTTAAGACAAAGTTACAAAACAAATGTGTCTCAATTCACAAATTACAGTTATTAGACATGGTACGTCTTCACGTTTCTTTTCAAAATAGCTCAATCTAGAAATCTGATCGAATTAAATAAGGTAGTCATGTGAATGGCTGTACCTTAAGTTCGAAATTAGATTCATCCATGGATCGAAATTCGCAAGTGAAAAGGTCTTTTATGGCTCGTACCAGTACCGAAAATTGTACTGTAGGTCATAAAGTTACGTTGACTTTATAATAAAATAAGGAAAAAGCATTTATGGGTTGCATGCAAAGATAGAGTATGTATCGATAAAAACAAATAAAAGGAAAACATATCAATAAAAAATGATACTCCTTCGTCTAACCAAAAAAAACCGAGAGATTTAATCAATCGATTACACAAAATCCATTCGTCCAGTACCCCGAAAATATTAGCACAGCCCCTCCCGATAAAACGATTAACGAACTTGCGGAGTGAGCAAATATTGAACAACTTGAAATAGATGCGACCCAATTTGTGTAAGACAGGTGGATTCACTCGATTTTAATGGACGATGGGAAGCACTGCAGGTTTGTTTGGCCAACTTCTCTACCTCCAGAATTATGTTGTCTACGTGCCCGTGAAAGTCCAGATACACGCCCCTACGGAAAGCTCTCTGGCTCGGGCGAGGTAGAGGAAAGTGGCGTGCCGCACAGGTGTAAATGGACCTCCCGGGGTTCATCAATTCAAACAAACATCTGTAGCCCGATCTTTGAAATTAATACATACATTGTTGCGTCATTTACATAATTAATTTTCGCTGAAAGTTTTCTTTTCGCGCATTCACCTGAGAGGAACGGGTTGCGGCGGTTCAGGAGTATTTTATACAAAATCTGGTACTAAACGGTGGGTGGAATAGTCGAATTTTAATAAATTTTTGGAAAAATTACGAGTTTTGCGCCCCCAGGAAATTTTCGTTGAATAAATTTCAATATACTTTAGAAAGTATACCGTGGGCGAATTTGTTTTGTTTGTTGTTATGAATTCCAGAACAGCTGCCGCTTCTTCTACATTTGAGAATGGACCTATAATCTATTTTGGATCTATCTGGTGATGGATAAAAAACGTCATGCTCTACATTAAAATCAAAAGTAATTTTACTTACGTCATATTTTTCGCAAAATTATTTGCAACAATTTGCCATAAGAAAATTAGAAAATTTTCTTATTATCCTTCTTTTCCTTGGCAAAGAATAAAATATAAAAACACTGAAAAATTTGTATTGCCTTTTTCTTCTAATTTAATTAGCCGCTCGGCAACAAAAGAAAATCTCTCACCTCAAATTCATTAATCTTTGCCAGAGTAAAGAGGTGAACGGCAACATTTTTCGGCTTAAATTTTACGAGGCAAATACTTTTTGTTAAAGTGGGTCTCTGCGGCTATTTCTAACTTTCGCGTAAATATTCTTTTTTATAGTTCGAATTTAAAATTTTCCGGGACATTGACTTAGTAAAATGAAGCATATGATCTTCAGATAGAAATAGAAGCGGCTTTGTTTTGCGACAATTGAAGTCCTTTGATACACGTGCCCCTAATGACACGCATCCCTTGGCAAGCATCATAGACATAGTTCATGGATTTGTAAATTCTGACGTGAATTAGCTAATTATACGAAATTTTTGTTTATATAAGAAACTGTATGAATGAAGCCTTCTGTGTCTAGATTGAGCACATGAACGTCATCTGATTAATTTTGTGTACATCGATTGGACAGCAATAGACGGAAGCACTCAAATAAATTTTTAGGGGCTCAGGTATAAATAAATGCTTGGAAATCTTGGAAATATATAGCGACAGTTAAAATAAAGTACTAGCCCAGCGGGAAATTTGAACAGACCTTCCAGAAGCGTTATTGAATCAATAGTTTGTATGGGTGATAATACAAATCATTCAAAGAATCGTTTAATTATTATAATATTGTTCATTCCTCATGAGCTATTCGTAGCCCATGTTTTATGGTTTATTATCAATGTTTTTCTTGTTTTAATATTAATATTTGTCGTATTGATGTTTCTAGTTAAATATTATACTAAATATTACTGGTGTCTGTAATTTATCGTAAAAATAATGCAGTTCTTGTAATATAACACGTCTTCTTTCAGAAATTACGAATTAATTGTTACCGATTCCACATTATCTGTACAGACGAGTAATATGTGGAAGATATTGAGGACATTTTTAATTAAAATTAATAATATATTGTTTCTCCCTCTAATATTAGTAAAGTAAAATTATAACCATTCCGCCAACAAATCAAAGCCACAATTACTCCAACTGTTCGGCATCCGTCGATTCTTCCCGGTGTGTAACAATTTTTCATGACATACAACTTCCTCGAACAATGCCACCATTATGCGAACAAACGACAGACAGTCGAACGCGAAAAACCCATAAACCCTCATTCCGGCTTTCAATTAGAGGAATTGTCGCCGCATGGAAAACATAAATAGCATAAGCCCAGAAGTCTCGAAGACGGAGTAAATCCGCCAAGAAGCAACCGAAGAAAAACGTCTCGTATCTGATCGCGACCGCATGAGCATCGGCGACTGCTGCAAATCAATTTAAAAAGTGCTTGGCACGCGTACGATGGCGCAAAAGTAGGTTACTCTGGCTCCTTTAAGTTCTTCTTTCACTTATATTTTTCTTGCCAGACTTATGGCCACGTTTTTTTCCTAATTTATTTTCTGTTCCATTGCTTTTTGTCCGATCAGCAAATGCATTCAGGTTTTCCTTTTATTTTTCCCCGGCGATCATCAGCTGGAAGATGTGCTGATCTTGATAGATCTGAACGCGCTAGGTGACCGTTGGATAAGTAGAAATCGACGTCTTATTAATGTTTCTCTGGTCTAGACGACGGAGCCGGTCCATCGATTGGTTACATGGAAATTGTACAGGAGTTGATTACATGGTTAATTTTGACGAGCGATTTGAAAACGGAAAGTTATTTCTGATACAGTGATCGCCATCGCGGCCAGAGATAGTTTTGCAAGATGGTTCTCGTTGCACTTTCCCAAAATAATTGCAAGACGGTTAATTGTGGCCGCTGAAAAGCATGGTTCGGCCAAAGCAATAAACGTTGGGAAAATGCAGAATTTTGAAGCCAAAAATCATTAAACTGAAAGTTATTGCGAATATGACGATTATTGGAAAGGAAATGAATTTTTAATTTTGAATCAAGAATAATCGCGTTTGCTCCAATCGTATAGGATGACATCAGTACTCAGTTCCGGACTTTGATGTAATTATTGGTGATAGAGGAAACAATTTCATATAGTAATAAAGACTATATACATTCTAATAGTAGGACAGGGTTGGTTCCGCAGCCTTCCACGAATACCTCTAATAGCGAACCTCATGCTGGGTATATGAAATAAAATGAAAACAGGAAATATCAAAGAGATATTTTTTCCGGTTTACAATGTTTTACAATTTACTTTTTTGTATTCAAAGGAAATTATTAAATATGTATAATAACAGATAAATAAACAATGACATATATATTGAATTTGAGGTCGCCTCGCGGATTTTGATTAAACTTTTTAGGATGTTCATTGACGGTCAAAAATGACGAATATTGAAAAAAAATTTGTCGGTCACTTATATTTCCTGACATATTTAACTTTAAAATTTCTGAAAAGTGATAGTTTTCTGCCGCAATTTCTCCATGCTTCGATAATTTGTTGGTGAAAATTATGGAAAAACCTTAAATTAAAGTGTTTCCACCGGACTTCTATAAAAAATCTACACGAGTGCTGAAAATAAGATAAATTTTATTTTACTTCGATTTGTCATTTTATAAGACAAATGCGTGCTCGTCACAAGTCGATAAGTCGAAAAAGATATTTATCTTTATAATTCGTTCATTTCAAAGATTCTTGAAACATTTTTCAGAATGAAAAGGTGGAAATGTCCTTAATTTAAGGTGTTTATACAATTCGCAACGAACGTTTGTGGGAACATGCAAAAAATCGTGGCGGCAAATGCCTATTTGTGAATTAAATATCTCGGGAAGTACCTAGAAGTGACCGACAATTTTTTTTTGCATATTTGTCACTTTTGACTCCAAATGAATACTCCTACAAAGTTTTATCAAAATCCGAGAGAAGACATCAAACTCAAATCGGGTTCTTACAACATCTCGATCGATCTCAATTTTAAGTCAGGTTTTTCTACTATATCAATCTAGGTTTTTTTATATGAATAAATAAATTATACAAGAGAAAATCTGAGGTAAAGTTCATTATCAAATTTTGCATACAAAATCGAGGTTGGGTTTTCTATGTAAAAATTGAGACTTAGCTTTTGCTCACTGTTTTAGCATATGATTTGCTGTATTATCCTCCAATCATCCAAGAAAATAATAAACAAATATGTTTTATAAGTGGTTTCATTTGAATCATTCTTGAAACTTTCTAATCAAGTGCAGCTATAAACCCGAAATCGAACAAACAATGAAGCTCATGAATGCTACACAATAAAGAGGCCAACAATTTTATTTTATTTTGCCTTCACTTCGACTCCAACGTGCACTTTGATCCAGACTTAACTGAAGCGCCGCCGGGCCGCCACTCACCTCGCGCGCCGTTTAAAAAGCCTGCCGAGAAATTTGTCCGCAAAATTCCCACGATATCGTGGAAGACCCTGCGAAAAGGCGCTATCTGTGGCTTATCACGACAAAATAATATCACGAAGGCGTCCAGTTTTTTAAAAGAGCACATTCTCGGATATTTTTGAATTTTATTAACTAAAAGTGGATTTTATTAAGGCATATCCGGCTCGCTTATCGGGACTGCGATTATCGCCCGTAATCAGCTCACCGCGAATGTGTGACGAGGGCAGCAAGGGATCGATAATCATACGAGATTCGGAATCGTTGTTCCGCCGACTTACCGATTGTTTTGATAATTTGGAAGTCGTCCAAGTTGTAGTCCCGACCCCCCTTCGAGCTCTGGACAGCGTTGCTCTTCTCCGAGGCGGACTCCTCGTCATCGGAGTTATTTTCATCGTCCGATTCACTTCCGTCGTCCTCATCCTCGTCGTCCTCTTCCTCGACCTCGCCCTCGCTAAAATCCGATTCCAGGGGGTCCGAGGATTCGCTGTTGGAGCCTATGCTGCTCCCCGTCAGCGAGGAGCTGTTGTTCGTTAGAGCCGAGTCGGTCAGCTGCGGACTTTGTGGCGTTGTCACGGCACGCAGACGTGAAAACGTTGTTGCCGACATGCTTCGTCGTCAGACACACACCTCCTTGGATAGTCTGCCTGCAAGCATTTGATATATTTTTTAATAAAATTTTTACAAAAATAATTTTCCCTAAACACACAAATTGGCGCAATGGTCAAAATTGATATTTTTTATGGGCACTTCCATTTCGCACAACAAGTGTCTGTTTACCCCGCGAATTATAAAGCATTTAAGGCTACATCGCACCTTTCGGGGGAAGAGAGGTTTGGTACACTTCCAAAGACGGTGCAAGCGAGGAATTACTGGCCGTAAAGATAAGAAAGTTGGCAGAGAAGTAAAGCACTCATGGGGAATTACAAGAAGTTTTAAGTTAATATCGAAAACAACCACAAAGCAAAGGCCTAGTCCCTCTCGGATTTAAGAAACTCTTCGTAGGGCCGGCTGTTCGAGGGGTTGTTAGGGAAAAGTGAAAGAGCGGATTACCAATTACGTCCGTCGCAAAACTTGGGGCAGTCGATGTTGGGAAAGAGGAGCTTTTCAGGGAAAATAAAACGCAATTTGCGCCTGTGGGAATTAACACAAAACACCTAGGCATAAGTGTCATAAAACAATTTCCACTTCGGAAATACACTTCCGATTGCAGTTATTGAAAAGTTCATTTGCAACAGGTTTTACAGCCTTTTCACGTTTTGGCAAATTTTCAATAATTTAGAAGTAGTTGCCGAGAGTATTTTTAAGGCGTGAATTAAATTGCTTTATTTTGGAATATCTCTCGTTAAAAATTGTTTCTAACCAGAGTGTTGATTTGTGACTTATGTTTGTTGCTTCTTTTAACACCTCCTTGAATTCAACAAAATCTTTTAATTTATTTATTCACTAAAATGCAACAACGGTTTGATTGAATAAAGCTGTTGTTTTAAATTTCTTGTCTTTTATAAATAAAAGAATTAAAAGAAGAAAAACAAAATTTAATTTGCGGAAAGTGATAGCGACTATAATGCTTATCACATTTGAATTTCCGATGTATAAATTAAATTGGCAGTGACAAGTTATTGTCTTTATCACTCAACAGGAAGACCACTCTGAAGCAGTGCTAATTGCCTTAATAAAATTTGTTAATCCTTTTAAAGATTAGAATTATTGTTGCTATTTCAGATTTTTTGGGAATTACCGCGGTGTTTATATATTTATTTAAAACTCAACTTTTCGAAGAGATTTCTCTCACTCTCCGTGATAACTATATAAATTTCTAAACATCACAGTAAGACCGAAAATATCTAAAATAGTAAAATAAATAATTCCTATTTGTTGGTTTTTCATATAATACATAATCTACGCATTTTAATGACTATAGGTAAGTAGAAATTTCCCAACAAATTTTCACGTAGGTACAACCGATAAAAGTTATATGTATACAATAGTAAATAATCCAATCGCATGATTCATGGTTTCCTGTAGCAACAGGAATTATTATCGATAATAAGATGAGAACGAAACCTTAAAACAAAAAATTTGCATATGTAGTTAATATATTACACGTTCTGTATATCCTTTTTGCCTAGAAAATCGAAGATAATTAATACAAGTTGGAATTGGATGTGTGCCGGTTCTTAAGTTGTCGTCACATGAGATACTCAGTTGCGTTATTTTGAGAAGAAATTTCATTTTTAGGATTATATTCTTTTTTAAGCATTATACCTTTACGCCGAAGGCTATGAAGGACTGATTTAACGTCTCAATGAAAATCCTTTCAACATGGAAAAGCAGATTAAGTGCGTTCAGAGTACATAAAATGCTTTATGACAACAAATCTACACTCTACATAATTTGTGTATTTACAAAACAAAATTACATATTTTATCAGAAAAGTAGCAATCTCTATATATACATATTTCCTAATAATCTAGAATCGATATAGAAAACGTAATAATGAGTCGTAAAATTGGAAACTTGCTACTACATAGGTCGACACATCACATCATAAATTGATTATGAAATTCCACTTAAAATTTTCTTACAATTAGTTCTGCGTAAATCTTACAAATATTTTCATTGTTCGGTAGATAAACCGATAAACGTTTTTGTAAACAAGCTGTAGGCAAGGTGATTTAAATGAAACTCTAATTTGCATGAAATAAAAACGAAAAGAGCAGCGCCAAAGTTATTTACCGGCAATTTAATGATGATAACAGGAGAAACATGTTCTGGCAGAGTTTTAAACATTTGTAAAATTAAAGTAACTATTGCAAACCCTCTTTTGTATTCAATAAACATTCAAATCGTCATTTTTCTTTTAGATATTACTTTCTATTATAGTATTTGTGCAAATTTAATTAATTCTAATTTCTTCAATATTTAAGTATGAATATTATTTAAATCGACTTCCTAAGTTTCTTAAATGGTGTATCGTGATGTCGGATTTGGCAATAAAAAAAAGGGAACAGGTTAGGAACAGGGGAACCTCACGGATTTTAATGAAATTTTACAGGAGCCTTCCATTTGGCCTAAAACGGAAGGATCTGAAGGAATTCCTTGGCCGTCGGCTATAGTTTCCGAAGTATTCTGCTCTTAATTTTGTCAAAATTCTTTTATTTTTGCAAAATTCCAGTTAAATTTTTTCAAATTCCCTAAAGAATACTACACTATGCATTCTTCGTGTGCAGACAAGCACGCATTTGCGGAGTATATCATAGTTTTAAAAAAGTAAATCACTTTTTATGCGGACCATTTTTGTTTAACACAAATGTTTTTTTTTTCACAATTTAACCATATAAGTGCATAGTAAAAGTACGTAGTGTAGTGTTCTTTAGGGAAATTGATCGCATTTAAGTTGAAATTTGTGGTGGAAATGGCCATTTTTAATTTTAACATTTTCTCAAAATTAAAATTGAAATATTTCGGAAATTATAGCCGACCGCCAAGAAGTTCCCTCAGATCCTTCCGTTTTAAGCCAAACGGAAGGCTCCTGCAAAATTTCATTGAAATCCGTGAGGTTCCCCTACTCATAAATTAAGCCTTTTGCTGTATTAAAATACAATTTTCTGTATTTTTTGTAAAATATAGCAACTCTAACGAATTATTTCATTTTCGTTTTTTTCTTTGTTATTAACTATCTTTATAATTTTGACGAAAATAAACGAGTTTTGCCATTAAATCCTGTCAGGAAAAATAAAAGAACATACAATTTTATTGTATTCCTAAAAAAGAAATTATTTCGCTCCAAAAATAAAGAGACAAATGAGAATAAAAGTGGATCGTCTTCAATTTTATAAGCCTAATGGATTCGAACCTATTACCTTGAACATGACTAAAAATCAAAAATTTGTCACATTAATTATGCAAAAAATATACCTTAGTAAACGTATAAGGAAGGCCAGGGCCTTTTTGGGAAGATCTACCTGGCGACATGCAAATATCAGTTTCGGGTTTTCTCTCAACATTTTTGACAAAATGATTACGATAACTAATAATCCACAAAGGTTACTGCACAAAATCTCAATTCTGACCATTTCATCTTTGAATTTTTTAGTAGGTATGTATAATAAAACGAACACTTACTTCACAATAAAATTTCTTATGTTGTCGCAGCGATTAACTTCAGTCACTAGAGGCGGCAATTACTTAAATATCTCAACTCTTTAAGTATCTCGAAAGTGCGGCACGGCACACAAAAAGCGGATTCGTGAAATTGTTAAGTCACTAAAGAAAAGAACTTGTTGCACCGAACCGTGTAATCTGCGTCGCCTCGGACGGCAGTGGTAACGTGCTTTTTATTTACTACTTAGTGCGATACTTGCAAAACCTAAGCATTGAACCGATCGATCCAAGAAACACTTCACCTGCGAGTGCCGCTCGACCAGAACTGGGTGCTTCTTTATCACCGGTGCAGAATCTTCGAACTTCTCCGGCGTATCTCAACCGAACAATTTATGAATAGTGCGGCGTCGGGAAGGAACCTTATCACATGCGAGTCTTAAGTCTTGTCGCGATAAGAAGACTCCTCGGAGTGAGCCCGAAACACGTAGAGACGTAGAAACGTAGAAACGTAGAGACGTAGAGGCGCTGTGGAAGTGTAGGAGAACCGGCCCACCGGCCTATCGAGCGATATCAACTAGGTAACGTCTCGAATGAAACTGAAATCAGAAAAGCCAAGACATTCGCCTTTGACTTGCAGCAGCAGCACCAACAGACAACGGCCGATAGCTCGCCTGCCGACACGACACGGCACGGCAGAATCCAAGTGTGCTTCACCGTCTTAAGCTTTTGAGTGTTACACAACATCGCCGAGTTCGGAAAATCGGAAACGTCTTGCTATAGGGGGCCCGAGGGGGCCTCCTCCAACGCAGTCCTGCGGGAGTCGGTGCGAAGTCTCATTTTTGCCAATCGGTTGGATGTGGAAGCACGTAAAGCGGTTTGGCACGGTGCGATGGCGGGACGGTGCAAAATGAAAGCCCCCCCTTGTCGCACGTCATTTGGCTGCCTCAATGCCGAAGAAAGTTTTAAAAATAATTTTAATAACAGACGGAGGCAACTATTAATAACTAAACCGCCTTACGCCGCCGCTGGTGGCTCGGCGAACTTACGTAAATCTTATTGAACGGACGGACGACTTTTCGATGAAGCGGCCGTCTCGACTGGCAAAGAAAATTTATTTCTGCTGCCCGCCAATATCTAAGACGTTGCGGTGTGCAGCTCTTCTTGGTCTGCTTCTAGACATGACTGCCGAGCTGTCTAGGAAATCGAATGACTTAAGATCTAGACGAACAGGCCCTAGCACACCCACTTCTCGGGTACTCCGCAAGCATGGGGCCTAGAACAATGGGAGGGCGGAGGCTCTGAAAGGGGTGATTAGCAAAATGCTAACGCTCCCGGAGACCGCAGATGTCCCCACAAATATGAAAATATTAAGACGTAAAAGAGCTTCGAATAAGATACACACGACGTAGTATTAAAGCCCGCAGAAGGTCATATTCAGTGGTGTACGAATTTTAAACGAAGAATTGCTTTAAAAAGTTTTCCCTGCGGGGACAACGAGCGCACGCCTCCTCCTTTCTGAAGATTCCCTTTGCACCCATAAACCTCAAGGCGAAACCTGCAGGATGAGCATTCAGCGCCTCGCACGGATTTACAAGGCAGCGAAAACCTTGGAATCCTGAATTTAATATTTTACACTCGCGCCCCGATGTGGGTGGGGTCGTAGGTTAATATCTATATTTTTCCAAACTGCTGGCTGGATTGGATGCTTATCGAACTTCCTCCATTGGAAGCAGCTTTTTTAACTAAAATGTTTCTGAAAGGATGCGACTTATTTTTTCCGGGAAAAAATTTTACTTTTATTTCTTATCTGCAATGTTGATAAAACAATCCATGCCTTTACAGAAGTCTTGCTCTATGTATTGGCTCAAAAGCTAAAAATACATAAAATCACATATTTTTCTATTTCAAACAAAAGATTTAACCCTCTTGTGTTCGTCCAATATTTTCGGTATGTATTAGATAATTTTTTAAATTTATAAGAATTTATTATTTACAATACTTAAACCCAATAAATAGAAACATTTAAAACCAGCGATCCTAAAATTTATATGTTTCCATTTCCACGTTGAAAACGAGTTTTTTTATAGCATTATTCACTATTAGCGGGCAATAAAGAATCTTGATCTATGTATTTTATTGAAAGTTTTAATATGTACAATATAATTCCAAATGTTACTTACCGCATCATTTCAGAGATTTGAATTTTAAGATTAATTTAAGAAATTTTGTTAATGAATACCCCTTATTATTTTAACAATTATTGTATGTAGTTTGTGGGGTGCTAAACGCGAATCCAAAATCAAAAATATTCATCACATCACGTTTTCGAGAAAAATAGTGTGAAAAGGTAAGAAAAGTCTTCTTTGCTCAATTTTTGAAAATATCAGAAAGTAATAGGATCAATTTACGTTGGTAAATAAAAGTTCAGACATTCAACCATGACATAAGAATACGAGAAGCTTAAAAAATTCTACGATAATTTGTTTAAATTAACTTTTTTCATAAACGAATCGCTCCATGATTTTCGAATAAATTTTCAAAATTAATCAAAATTCGCATTTTCTCACTTTTTGACTCAATTTTTTTGTTTTGAAAACGTGATGTGATGGAATTTTTTCAATTATTTGAATAAGAATTGAAATTGGAGTATTTAAAAATATTTCAAGTCAATAAATTGTTGAGTAATTTTATCGTCTAGCTAATTGTGCAAAAGAAGACTTAAGGCAATTGCAAAGTTTTCGCTAGAAGAACTCATCATCAATCACCCAATTTGTAAATATGTGCTCATACGTGCAAGTTAATGCGGCATCGAGGTGAACTCATGAGAGCACGATTGAGTGAAATTTGTTTTCCGGCACGTCTCAAGGTTATCGTACGTCGTTATGATTAATAAAATTAGATTATTGATGACATTTTGGAAAAGACGTTCCATTATTCCTGTTTAAAGTGTAAATTCATACGCACTCGCGTCCTATTCGAAAAACCTTATTAAGCTAATCCCTTGGTTTAATATTACACATACTCAAACATCTCCGCTTTGAATTCGCTGTTACACGCTCCTCGAATCGATGGCTTAAGGAATTAATATGCATAATACCCAGGCCTCTAAACTACGAATCCATAAATACTATAGTTGTGTCTCATCGGCATCCACAAAACAATTCTCTATTAGCTTCTATGTCACTAAGACAGCAGGGCCCTTAGTTAGCCGGCAGAAGTATCTCCGAGCCGAGGAGATTTGCGTCACAAAGAAATGCCCATCTACCTGCTGAAGTGAAAACGTACTTGTGCTGATTGCGTACATCGGGGACGCCTCCCCCGCACCGTCCACCCTTGTTAAGAAATGGGAAAAAGCGATGATTTCGGCCCACACCCGCAAAGAAACCCTCAGAAAAAGGCACAAAATAGGCAAAGAGGGGTGTCTCTTCATCTTCGCTACATCAGACCGAGACCGAGTATATGTTAAGTCTGCTGCAGAGTAATTGAGGTATCGACCTTTTCTGGTTCACACTTTAATTTTTCTCAAATTATACGAAAAATACAGGAAATTCGGTAGAAATTGTGCGAAATAGCAAGTCCGTGAAATTTCATCGCAATTTAGGGAAAAAATGATGGAAGGTCACTTTTTATCCAGGTGTGGATAAATTGTCAACTTTAATTACCCGTTGCTATCGCGCAAGTAGGGGGGGTACGATGGGTTCCATTTATGCAGATCACTTTTGGAGTCCTCCACGGTTCCGTAATTAACGCGCGAAGGTACCGAAGAATGGGGGCAATAAAGTCGGAATTAGAATTTCTTAAAAATACGTTTGAGCTTCGTGATATCAAAATTCAACAGAAAGGGATTTGAACGAATTTTACCCTGAATACCTTCAAGTTAGAGATTTCCTGAGACGGGACGAAGAAGTTAGAAAATCCAAATGAAAATACAGTCTTAGGAAAATTAGTACAGATTTTAATGAAATCAGGACAATTTACGTTGAAATTCTCTGCGTAAATATTTACGGGAAGTGAAATCGCTAAAACTAAATTTTAATTTTTTGTGTTTTATTGTTTCAAAAGATCGAAAGTATTTCTATGTGTACATGTACATTTGGATCTGATTTGTGTGATGATTATTGAATAATATTATATAATACATATATTTTTTAGATTTATGAAAAGAAACAACTTAATAGATATTTTTATTAGTGACCTTTCTGTTTTTCGTTAACATTGTGAGACATACAATCAGCATTTTAGATCGAACAATTTTATTGATAATTGGGATGTTTCTATTTATAATACCTAGAAAAGGTTGTTCAGTTCAAAAATCATGATCTTTATATTCATCATGATTAATTTATCAGTTCTCTCGATCTTGCAACTGAAGGTTATAAATGAACAACAAGCATATTTTCATTTCTCGTTGTTTTACGTAAAATTGATTAACAATAAAATTATAAGTCTTATGTTGGCTAAATCAAATATGTAGGTATGTATATGCGTATATATATATTTGTTTTTCAATTAGACTTTTTTGTCTTTGCTGAACTCCTATTTTTTGGTGGTCCTGCTTTCAAGTGTTTATTGATCCAATTGAAATATTGTGCAACAAAAGTATATCCATCCAAAGCGTTGGCAGGGCAGCTCTTTTGAGAAATTCCAATGCTCGATATGCCATAAACTTTTCCGTCAATTACTAATGGACCTCCAGAATCTCCAAAAGAAGATGTTGTACTTCTCTTAACACCCTGTAAGCATATTAGATTTTGTGTTATATAAATGTGGGGGTTGTATTGTTGGCATTCTTCTTGAGAAACTACTCTAACAAGTCCCTTCTGAAGCATTGTAGCCATTTTGTTGGTATTCTTATGCCCCCAGCCTAGAATCCATCCCTCTTTCCCAACAGGTTTCTCAATCTTTGCATTAAGTACAGCTCTTTGTATTTGTGGTGCAGGGACGAAATCTTTGTTCGTCCATATAATAGCAATGTCGTTCGCGTTGTAACAACATCGTTTTTTACCAATGGCACAGGTACGCTTGTAATGCTCGTGAACTTTGTAGTCGATCATTTTCAATTTTTGTCCCCGATTCGCTTCCAAACTCCTTTCGATAATTCCGGCCTGAATGGTTGCTGTGGGTTCAACTGTTCCGTATAAACAGTGTCCAGCGGTTAAAACCACATTTTTCCCGATTATTACTCCTGCACAGTTGCCTGTTTCGGTTTGGCTAGTAATTGTAATGAACACTATATAAGGAAAATCGGTAGTCCCAGTGATAAACAAGTGGCCATCTACCATTTTCATTTGCCCTACATCTTTTCCGCCTTTTATTGGAGTTCCAAGTAAAGTGGTTGAAGAAACTACTAGCACTAAGATGTTCACCCAAAATTGTTTCATCTCTCAGGGTTAGTTAAAGAAACTGCGGTTTTGCAGATGAAATTATTCGTTATATACACAAAAGTTGCAGACAATACGTATCTATGCGAATGCAGATGTGTACTAGAACAATTGTCTGTTTGTAAACCTTTTGTTAAATAAGAAAACCGGCTTTTTAGCAGTTGACTACAGACATTGGAGACTTACATAGATCAAAATTTTGATGTGCACCAGGCAAGCAAATACACCTTGTTGAGAAACATATACATATAATATTGAAAATTTCATCAAAATCCGTGTAGTCTTTTCTGAGCGTTGCAAATGCAATCAAACAAAGACGAAACTTGATAAACTTAAAACATTTTCATTATTTTTAAATATTTACACCTGAAGAGGTTCACGTATTTTCATCCGCTAAGTGGCTAGAATTCTTTCTTTTTAAGAGTAATTCTATAATATAATTTAATATCTTGCTATCTACTCTATCTACTTCTACTGTATAAAAGTATAAGAGGCAAAACGTATTGTTCACATATAAGACAAAAATTCAATTCAATTACATGCTTTCCAATATAGTAAGTAAAAGAAAATAGTCGAACGTAAAAAATCCGGTAAAGATTTAAAAAAATATATTTTTCTTTATTATTTATTGAATCAAATTCACACATAAATTCAAAAGATATCAGTGCAATTAAAGTTAAACTTTTGTTTCTCTCAATTTTGGCGGTCCCTTGCGGACGTTGTAACTAATCCATTGCATGTAGTTCGGTATGAACGTATAAGAATCTATTGATCTAGTTAACGTGATATCCTCATGAATAGTTACACTTGAAATTCCATACACAAATCCATCGATCACAAATGGACCTCCCGAATCTCCCCGACCAGCTTTAGTAGCCTTACCTTCAACTGAGATGAGACATAAAACGTTTTCGGTTATGTATGCGTTCTTATTAAAGTTCCTGCATTCTTTTCCAGACAAAACTTTCATTTGACCTTCTTGCAGCATCGCAGGAAGTACTCCTCTTTTTATCTCTCCCCATCCCAGAATAGTTCCTACTTTTCCTACTGGATGATTTTTGTTGAAGCTCAAGTTAGCTCGCTTAGTTCTCTGTCCGAAAATAAGCTGCTTTTCAAGCCACAAAATTGCGATGTCATTTATACCGGTGCAGTATTTTCTTTTTCCTATGAAGCATCTCTCCCGGAATAACTTGTGACCGAAGTAGTCGAAAACTCGAACTTTTTGTCCAGTTTCTTCCTCCAACTCCAGGTCGACAACTCCCACATGGACGTATATCTCTGGATGGACTTTGTCATGCAGACAGTGAGCGGCTGTGAGGACAGTTGTCTTTCCAATGATAACTCCTGTACATCCTTCGGGATATCTTAAACCATCCGCATTTATGGTAATCGACGCCAGAAAAGGATATATTCTTTGGCCGGACACTATAACATTTTTTCCAACCTGTATTACTCTTCCAACTTCTTTCCCATCGAAAACTGGACTACATGCTGCAAAGACAGACAATAAAACAACTCCAAAAAGTATTCTGATTTTGAACATATTCTTTAAAATGTTTGGAATAATACTGAAAAATAGAAGAAAGATCTCTGGTTTTATACCCTGTCTAAGAATCATGCTCACAAACAGTTGATAAAATACGTCAAGCAAACACATCTTAGAAAAGAAATATGAGGGCTATGCCTATATGCAGTATTTTTTTTTCGAAAGACGCGCATGTAGGTATAATACAGGGATAAAGGACGTCAAAAAAGTTAAACTTTTATTATATTTATCTAGGGCTGAGTAAATCATACATATTTCTAATATATGTACCTACATATACAATACATATAATGACATATTTTCTTGCAATTCGTCATGTTTATATAGCTGGACTACACATGTTCGCCAGGGAGCAACTATCTCGAATTTTCATAGGCAATTACTGTAGCTATCTCATATTTTCCTCGTGATTTTCCTCTATTTAAACAGCTGCCCATGGAATCTATCTTTTTTCTCCGAGAAAATGCGCGTGGCTTAAATTTGACTTTATGTTGTAAAACACCCTATTTTTTGCGTTTTTAGGTTTGCGTGTGACGAGCCCTTATAGTTTCGCCATGTCCGTCTGTCCATCTATCCATCCATATGTCACAGTCATTTGATACGCATATTATAGATAATTATTAGCGCCACAAAGATATGTACATATTAACATTTTGGAAAACAAATTTAATGCTACTCTCCACTACATGAAAAGTGGGAATTCAAACAAAAAAAATGCCATTATGAAGTTTCCTAAACCGTTTTTCAAAATTATGACCCATTTTTGAAATATTCGACTCTAAAGTGGTCATTTTCGAATAAATTTGTGTCGGTCAAATATCAAACTGAACGCAATTTCGGAAAAAACTGAAAAAATCCAGAATATTAGCACGTAGACTGAAATTACTATGAAAAAATAAGACGACTTACTAGAGTCAAATAGTTTACAAGATTGTAGTCGACCAAGTTGTTTTTTTGGACTTCAACAACTGTTCGGAAAAAACAACTTTGCACACTAAGACTTTCGACCTGCGTAATTCATATTGAGATAATATCGATATTTTTGGATTATGAATGAAATAAAATAATAAATCACATTGACTTCGCTCTTCAGCTATCACCGTATTTTATGGGTTCAATTTTAATACTGTGAGCCCAATTTAAGAACCTCTTTGAATCAATTATTATGTCTATATATATTTATGCAAGTTATGCAAGTTATGCGATAAACTTTTCTGAAATTATTTTCATTTAAGGGTTGAAAAAGTCAAAAATTCAAAAGAACCCAAAGCCCCAAAGTACTTATATGAAATTTGTCGAAAAATATTTTTGTAAAGTCCCTACCGCATTTACACGGCGGCGGTCAAAATTTCACGTTTTGAGTAAAATGAATTTTAAGTTTTGAATAGAGAAAAGTAGTTTTTAAAGGGACTTACCGCCTCTTGACTCAAAAATGCTACTTGTCCCGAAACAGCTGACTCGTGTATCACATTTTATTGCTATAACTTGTTAATAAGTGCCTGTTTAGACAAATAAAGCGTTTACTTGCGCTCAGTACAGCTTGGAAAGTGTCACTTGGTAAATGTACAATACACCATAGGGACACATAGACCTCTAATTCGAATTTGAAACTTAAGGAGCTTATTCTATAGGTACTCAACTAATTATTAATAAAAACAACGTCAAAAAATTTCGAATCACACGACCCTTCACTTAAATTGAGCTTAAGTGAAAGTCAAGCATGAACCCAACATGGCTTTTCTAAATCTTGATGGAAAAATCAGTGAAAAAACGGCCTGTTCACATGGGAAAGACAAAGCTTGTATTTATTAGCTCAGCTGACTAACTTAATATTTGTAGGTGCCTATATAATTAAAAGATAATCTGCACATCACCTTAGTGCTACCAGAGATTTATCTAACGATGGTGCAAGTTTGGATAACAATTGCTTTGGCATTTTTTGCTGCAGCGACGATTGCAACACCAATCAAAGAGGGCGAAAACGTCGGTGGCGTAGAAAAAAAAGGTAACAATGTACATGTTTCGGGACATAAACGTTATCCTTACATGGTGGTTGCTACGATTACTGAAATTAAAAATGGTAAATTAATTACCAGTGAATGCGGAGGAGTCATTCTTGGAGTGAACACAGTTCTAACAGCTGCACACTGTTTGTATGGATCAGTTAATCCAAAAGGGACTATTCAGGCTGGAATTGTTGACAGATTTTATGAGGCAAATGCAGGCCAGAAAGTACAAATGAAGGACTACCAGGTGCACGAACGATACAAAGATAATTCTTCTGTTGGAAAACGAAGCTGCCATTCAATAAACGACATTGCTATAATATGGACAGTGCAAAAATTCGAAATTGGACCAAATATAAAAATAGCTATTCTTGCCAAAAGTAAAGAGCTACCTTTGAATAAAGAAGGATGGATTATCGGTTGGGGACTAAATAGTAACAATAAACTGCCAGCAATGCTTCAAAGAGGACAAGTTAAAGTAATTTCCCACCAGGAATGTAGAAAATTTAATCCATCTGGTATTATCCACGAAAATTTAATTTGTGTCAAAGGTGTGAATAAAAAAACTAGCGCTGGATCTGGAGATTCTGGCGGTCCGTTTGTTATCCACGGAACAGTTTATGGAATAAGCACCATAACTTTATTTTCGAACCACTGCCAGAGGAAGGAATTGAGCGTTTATACTTTTGTTCCAAATTATATGAAATGGATTCAGCGAAATTTACGTGATGGACCTCCAAAGCTAAGAAATAATAAACCGAAATCTGATCAAAAGCTGCAACCCGCTTTTGAGATTGAGATATAATATTTAAAGTGTTTATTGTAATTTATTTCCTTCAATTTTGTCGTTAAGGTCCAATTTTGTGTTTTACATCGTTTGTTATTTTCTTGAATAAAATAAGAGTTATAGTTATATCATAGTTTTGAAAATAATTAATTACGTTATTTTATTTAGGTTGTAAACTTTATGTTGCAGAAAGATATGTCGCAACCTTAAGTTGAAGAACAAACGCACACATTGCTGATTTGAGCTTTAGTAGCAGAATTTTGCGTTTGTGCTTAAAATCGCAGAGTGTAAACAAAGAGATAAATCTGAGCGAAAGAACCAGTATCATAAAATAAAAGCACTTGGGTAAATAAAAAACAAAATTTTATTGTTAATAAGAAGTAAAAGTAAAACACATGTTTTCATCGAACATTTTGTGATTTTAGAGTTTTCGATTGGGTTTGAATTTGTTGCCTTTTTGGTTTGGTGGTCCTTCGGACACAATTCGTTGAATCCATTTTAAATAGTTTGGAATGAACGTATAAACGCTCAACTCTTTTTGAGGCCTGTCTTTCGAATATATGCTCTGGCTGCACAATCCATAAACCACTCCTTCGATTTCGAAAGGACCCCCAGAGTCTCCTAACGAGGCAGCAGTATCTCTGTTCACACCTCTGAGACAAATAACATTCTCAGTTATATAAGAGTATGCATCAAATTTCGCACATATTTCATTGGTTACCATTTTTACTTGCCCCATTTGCAGTATTGCTGGTTTTTCATCGTTGCTATTAAGTCCCCATCCCAAAATCAAACCTTTTTTATTTAGAGGCTTCTCCTGTCTTTGGGCAAGCGTAGCCATTTGTACTGCTGGTCCAAATTTAAATTTATTTTCTGTCCACACTATAGCAATGTCGTTTACTTCATAGCAGTATCGATTTATAACTTTACATTCTTTGCGGTATCGCTCATGAACCCGAAAGTCTTTCATTTCTAATTTCTGACCTGCCTCTGCCTCATAAAATCTATGGACAATTCCAGCGTGTATAGTCCCTTTTGGATTTAGTTTCTGGTACAAGCAGTGTCCAGCAGTTACAACAGTATTCACTCCAATTATGACTCCTCCACATTCGTTGGTGTCTGGTTTACCATTTTTTATAATAGTAATTTTAATGAGAACCATATAAGGATAACGTCTATGACCAAAAAGTGACAATTTGTTGTTCTTGTTTTCAAAACCGCCAACGTGTTGACCTTCTTTTATCGGCGTTGCAACCAACGTTGTTGCAAGACATGCCAAACTAGTAACTAATGTCCAAAAATGCACCATTGCTAAATGCTACTCTTAATTCACTAAGATATAATCCAATGTATAGCTACATTTTATAGTAATTTAAGACAATACATTTGTAGTCAGCTGAGCTAATAAATTTTTATATTATAGTGTTATTTCTACATTTCTTTGTATTAATCAAATTTCTTCAAAACATACACTGCAGATTAAATTGTTTAGCAAATTTAAAGAGGATCTGCAAACATGCAAAAACTCATACATACATATATTTTATTGCGTTAGTATTTGGAACGACAGACACTACATGAATGGTGTGCTTAAAGTCACATGGTCTCAACAAAAAGAAAGTCGTGTGCAAGAACCCGTAACGTGAAGAAAACACACTTGAGTAAATAAAAAATAAAATTGTATTGTTACTAGGAGGTGAAAGTAGTTGAAAATAAGTAAAACTCATTTCTTCATGAAAAACTTCACTTTTTGTAAAATGATTAGTGCTACGCATTTTATACTTAGAGTCTTCGCTTGGGTTTAAATTTATTGGCCTTTTGTTTTGGTGGTCCTTCGGATACAATTCGTTCAATCCAATTTATATACTTTGGAATAAACGTATAAATGTTCAACTCCTTATTTTGGCAAGCGTACGCTGAATATATTTTCAAGCTGCACATTCCATAAACAACTCCATCGATTACGAAAGGACTCCCAGAATCGCCGTTAGAAACGATAACATTTCTGTTCACACCTTTGAGACAAATAACATTCTCAGTTATATAGAAATGCGAGTCAAATTTCGCACATTGTTGGTTTGATAACACTTTGACCTGCCCCATTTGCATTATTCCTGGTTGTTCGTTCTTACTATTGAGACCCCAACCGACAATCCAACCTTCTTTATTCTCAGGTTTCACTTGTGTTTTGGCTAGCGTGGCAATTTGTACATTGGGTCCAAATTTAAATTCATTTTCTGTCCACACTATACCAATGTCGTTTACTTCATAACAGCATCGTGGTCCAACTTTACATTCTTTGCGATATCGTTCATGCACCCTGTAGTCCTTCATTTCTAATTTCTGACCTGCCTCTGCCTCATAATATCTATGGATAATCCCAGCGTGAATAGTTCCTGTTGGATTAAGTTTTTGGTACAAGCAGTGTCCAGCAGTTACAACAGTATTCACTCCAATTATGATTCCTCCACATTCGGTAGTTTCTGGTTCACCATATTTAATTACAATAATTTTAATAAGCACCATATAAGGATAACGTCTATGACCAAAAACTGACAATTTGTTGTTCTTGTTTTCAAAACCTCCAACGTGTTGGCCTTGTTTTATCGGTGTTGCGACCAACGTTGTTGCAAGACATGTCAAAAGGGTAACAAATGTCCAAAAATGCATCATAGCTATGTAAATGCTTGTCTTAATTCACTGGGATGCCATAAAACGTATCTCCTCATTATATAGTAGTTTAGAACTGCACATTTTTAGTCAGCTGAGTTAATAAAAGTTCGTACTATTGCGTATGTTGTCACATTTGCTTGCATTGTTTGAGCTTTAAAGAAGGGGTTCGAGTTCGAGAAATATATTTCAAGTGGTATGGCTAAGTGTGCATGCATGCTATGTAAAACGTGCCTACGAACTACGTACTACCGAGGCTTGTTTTGTATAGGAACAAAAGAAATATTGTTTTTATTCCAGATCCACAATTGAAGGAATAATCTTTCCAGCAGCGGAATACTATTCTGAGAAAGTAGATTCCTGTGATGAGCCTGCCGCCATCTTTCAAAAATATAGTAAAGAAATAAAAAACCATTGTTTAAAGTTTCATATTTCTCATTTTTTTTTTTTTTTTTTGCGTTAGAGTGGCATTACACCTCAAACGAAATTAAAGTCTTTGCAGTTTCGCAGTTGACTACAGCTTTGATTATTTAGCATTTACCTACTCGTATGATACTGCTTTACGTAAGCCATGTATTTACTCAGTTGCACTGGATGTTGTTTATTAGTTCAGCAGAACATTTTCTAAAATTACTTGAAAATGTGTTATACAACTACTTTATTATAATTATAAGTACCTACATATTTGATTTAGAAATACTAACTTTATAATTAAATACTTATAATACGTTGTTTCTCTCCTTAGGTGGTCCTAGTTCTAAATTTCGACTAATCCAAGTAGAATATTTTGCAACATCGGTATAGGATTCGACTATTGTATTATGACATCGTTCCGAAAAAAATGTTTGACTACAAATGCCATACACAATTCCGTCGATGACAAATGGACCGCCGGAATCTCCGTCAGCGATTGAAGGTGATCGTCCATTCGGCGCCTTAACGCACAGAACAGTGTCCGGTATGTAAATATATCGATTAAAATTTTCGCACTCTTGTTGGCTCATAACTTTAACAAGACCCCTCTGAAGCATTGGTAAGCGATTGTTCGGGATGTCATCGTTTCCCCATCCTAGAATCCATCCATTCTTACCAGCAGGCCTTTTGTTATTTACATTTAAAGTAGCTTGTCTTACAGTTGGACCAAAAATAAATTCCTTGTAGAACCACATAATGGCAATATCGTTCGGTAGATAACAACATCGGTAATGCCCAACTGGGCAACGATTTTGAAACCCTTTATGAATTTGGTAGTCCTTCATTAATAGTTTTTGGCCTTTACCATGTTCCAGTTTGTGGTCAAGAACTCCAGCATGTACTATGACTGTCGGATTTTTATAACCTTTAAGGCAATGGGCTGCTGTTAGAACGGCACTCTTCCCAATAATCACGCCCAAGCAATAAGCTAAAGAAGTCTTTAGATTTGGATGAATCACTTTAATTTTGATGTCCACCAGATAGGGGTAATGTTCTTGACCAGTAACGATTTTGGTTGAACCCCTTTGCAAAATCTCTCCGACATCTTCCCCATCGTTGACTGGAGTTCCAAATGAAAGCGCCAAAAAGCACGCAATTAATGGTATAAAAAAGTATAACGATAGCATTGCTCGAGAAACTGCTTCATCAGACAAAATGAAGAGCTCTTTTATAAAAGACACTTTGAATAAATTAATGCTGTATGTATTCCAAATTGGTGTTTGAATTGTAATTGAATAAATTATAGCAACTGACCAAATAAATTCATATGTACATACCTTTATGTTGTCATTGTAGCTTGTATTGAGCAAAATAAATAAAAAAAAAGCCTTTGACAACATTTGAATTCGACTTTCCATTATTCTTGTATGAGAAACGATAAACATCTGTTGTTTTGTAGCAATCTTTTAGGTCCTGTTATCTTCATCTAACTCACAATCAAGTGCTTTTATTGGTTTAGGAAAACGAAGAAAGCATTCTATAGTGAATGTCAGTATTTAAGTCAAAAATTGTTTGAAACATTTTAAATAGCAATAAGATATTGAAAAAAAATTGCCTACCATCTTGAGTTTTTAAAATCCAATAGCAAATTTAATGTCGATGAGATTGAAAACCTGTGTACTAATTTCTTTAGGTATAGCCATTGTATAAATTAATAAAATTCGTAGAATATCTTTGATAGTCTTCTTGTGGGCTGAAAGAAAGCAGCGCTATCAACATAATTATTGTGTAATTACACACATATACTCACATCAACTACTTATACATGGTCTTACGAATATGTAGAAGAGTAAATTTTTAACCAGCTGTAAAGTGCACGAAATTGTATTTACATATTTAGTTTGACCAGCTGGAAGTAGCAAAGTCCATATAACTTGCTACCAATTTTTAACATAAAACAACGTTGTTCTTATTGAACTGGCTGCAGTAATTGACGGCATTGTGAGGAAATGGGACATTTGTGTAAATTATTAATACTTGTTGCCGCGCAGTTTGCCGCGTTAACCTATAGCACTCCAATAGAGGAAGGTGCAGATGTTGGGACAGTTGAATCACGAAACCATCTTTCCGTTGTTTCTGGCCACACTTTATATCCGTATATCGTCTATATAAAAATCATAAGTTCTTTTAATGGCAAACAACGAGACTTGCAATCTTGTGGCGGAGTTATAATCGGAAAGAGGACAGTTCTTACAGCAGCGCACTGTTTATATGGAATGGATAAATCCCACGTGGTTGTTCAAGCTGGTATCATCGACACGAAGGTAGAAAAGGGAAGCGGACAAAATATTATAGTAAAAGATCGTCTCATTCATGAATTGTACCAAAGAAAGTGCAGATTGAATAATCGATTTTGCTTTAATTTACACGATATCGCAATTTTATGGTTGGAGTTCGATTTGCGTTTGGGGCCAAAAGTGAAAATAGCCGACTTGGGTCAGAATCTGTCTAAGCCGTCCCACAGCGAAGGATGGATCTTGGGTTGGGGACTGACTAAAGAAAAGGAAGTGCCTTCAATGCTTCAAAGAGGACGAGTGAAAGTCATGACGGAAAAGGAGTGCAAAGCTTATAATCCATACGCTCTTATAATTGATAGTGTTATTTGCCTAAAACCTGTCGAAGGTAACACTCGTTCTTCCGATGGCGATTCTGGAGGTCCATTTGTGATTAACGGAGTGGTCTACGGGATCTCAAGTTCAAGTGTTTACGATCACATAAACTTGAAAGATTGGAGAGATTTGTACACATACGTTCCTTTGTATTTCGACTGGATACGACAAAATCAAAAAGCAGGCCCACCAAAGAGTAGAAAATTAAATTCCAATGGTAATATTTCACCGAAACAGAGCCTTAGGAAAAATAGAAATTAAGAAAATATGCGCTTCAGATTAAAATTTATACAAACAAAAAAGCATATGTATATCAAAAGTAGGTATTAGTTTAGATACCATGATACTAATAAAGCTCCATTAAGATTGAGTTTTGTGACCCTAAATTTCGAATTGTAACAATAATTTTAATATGCACTTCATCTTAAAAAAAAAAAAAAGTCGAAGTCAAAAGTAATTAAATTCGATTCTTCGATTTTACGTTAATAAACGAGAAAGTACGTATGAGTACATATACTTTTTTTGGAAATTTGTTTTATTACATGCATGGTACACTATATAATCACACATACATTTTTTCGTAGAATTAACTGGTGTTTTTTCACTTAGAATGAAGAGTTGCCTTACCGTGTTTCAAGTTATTTACTCAAATGTTCAGTACTGCACGTGTAGTGAAGAAAAAATTCATATATAATGAACAATTTTTTTCCATAACGTCTATAGTATTCATAGAAATTCTGGAGCTATGCCTAGATTTATACAAGTTTTAGTACTGACCTGCCTCGTACTTATACAAGGTGATCCAATAAGAGATGGCGAGGACGTAGGAGAGGTTTTAGAAATATATGGCAAAGAAGTTGTTGTTGGCCAAACAAAATATCCCTTCATGGTGTACATCAAAATAAAGCATATTAAGAAAGGTTACAATGACGTCTTCGAGTGTTCAGGAGTGATAATCGGAAAGGCTGCGGTGCTCACAGCTGCACACTGTTTTCGAGGTTTAAACCCTCGTAATTTAAAAGTGCGTGTTCAGGCCGGAGTTGTTGACGTCAAATTAGAGAAGAGAAATGGCCAGTGGAAACAGATGAAGGATTTTATCCCCCACGAGCAGTTTAAAAATGAGTGCAAAATTGGTAAACGATGTTGCACTGGAGTAAATGACATTGCTATTATTTGGCTGCAAGAAGAATTTGTCTTTGGACCAAAGGTGCAAAGAGCTGTTCTAAACTTAAAAGTACAAAAGCCAGAAAATAAAGAAGGATGGATTTTAGGTTGGGGAATAAATACTAAAAATTCTCACATGCTACAAAGGGGTCTTATGAAAGTGCTACCGCAACAAGAATGTGAGAAATTTAGTCAATATTGGTATATACCGAATACCTTCATATGCCTAAAATCTCAAGTTGGACTTGACACAGGAACGGATGACGGCGATTCAGGAGGACCATTTGTTATCAGTGGAATTGTATATGGAATTTGCAGCCAAACTTTGGATTCAGAGTCTTGCGAAAGAACAATCGATGTATACACTGATGTTGCAAGATACAACAACTGGATTCGCTCGAAGTTGCGTGAAGGACCACCCAAAGACAGAAATCGCGCTACAAGAAAAAATTGATATTAAATATTTTCCTATAATTTTTTTAAAAATAAGAACTTTATTGATACAACTTATACAAAGTGTTATCCTCTAATAATAACTTTAAAATAGTTTTTCAAAAATGTCAACCGATGTTTATCTTAGAATGATTTCTGAAATAGCATGGAGGGCAATTTAAATACCTCTTGCTTTTCAAAAATCATTTGGAGTAATCAGAAATTTATTTTTCAATGAAAATATCCATCACTAATCAATTCGAGTAACAATCCATATAATCGAAAAGTTGTTTCCTAATTTCATAAATCCTTTATTCTTTATTATTATTATCTAACAAATAGTGCACGACGATTCTTTCTTAGGCGGTCCATTTTTTAAAGTTTGTTGAATCCATTCAGAATATGCAGGAATAAACGTATAAAGATCTACAGTTTTACTATTGCAGGAGTCCTTTAGAACAGTTGTACTAGAAAGTCCATAAACCATTTCGTTGATCACTAAAGGTGCTCCAGAATCTCCTGATCGTGCTCTTGTACCCCCGTTGACAGCACTAACGCATATCATTTTATCACTTATTTTAAATTTTGGATTAAACTCATCACACTCGTTTTGCAGTATAACTTTAACCTGCCCTCTTTGAAGCATTGCTGGCAACTTTCCCAAAGAGTTTAATCCCCAGCCCAAAATCCATCCTTCTTTGAAAAAAGGTTTTTCGAGGCTTAAACTCAGTTTGGCTTTCTGAACGGTTGGTCCAAAGACGAATGGTTTCTTGAGCCAAAGTATGCCAATATCGTTCACAGCTAAGCAGCATTTGCCGCTGTCTGTTTTTTTACAGGATTCTTGATAACCTTCGTGCGCTAACATGTTGACTACTTTTAGGTTTTGACCTTTTTTCGCCTCTAGATCCTTATCAACAATTCCAGCATGGACATGTATCGTTGCTTGATGCCTATTGAGTATACAGTGCGCGGCTGTAAGGACTGTTTTCCTCCCGATTACTACTCCCCCGCATGTATAGATGTTCCTTTTATTGGCTTCCTTTTCAACGAATTTTATGTACGCCATAAAAGGGTAATGCTTTTGTCCGGTAACTATGATTCGTTTGCCCACTTTTTCTACTAACCCTACATCTTCACCGTCTTTTATGGGCGTTGCGATCGTTAATACAACTAGACACGTTGTTAAAAACAGTACACAAAACTGTGACATTGTTCACGATACTGCAAAAAAGATCTACTTTATTATGCCTCAAAAAAGTATCTTTATATGTGCTTGCATCCAATGTTTAATAATTTCAGCTTCGTTATAGTTACTTGTAAAAAAGCTGAACAAAATCAATACAAATTTCGATTACTATGCAAACAGAGTCTCACGGCAGTGCTGTTGCTATAGTGGGCGAAAACGCAAAGACATACGAGTTGTTTATAATATTATAGTATTTTTCGAAGGGTATTATGCATTTTATATTAAGTTCTATAACATATGTATATTACGAACAAACATGGGTGGTGCCTAAAAATAGGCGGACATTAAAAATAAACTTGTGTCATTATTTTAGTCACGCTTAAATTTTGTTACTTGTCTGACATTTTTCGACACTTTCAGTAATCTTGACTAAATCTAAAGCACTGCTTGCATATGTAAGCTGTGGATAAGTAATTTAGTTCAATTTGGTAGCCATTAGTTAGGATACAAAATTTATATTATTTATTATTTCCATATTACATATATATTTATTATTTTCATATTACAAGATCCAAACTTTTACTATGATTTAGTCAAAAATATAATGTTAGGCCAAAATAAAAATTTAACGAAGAGTAAACATGAAATGAGTTTTTATTTTACCTGAAAGTTTGTTAGGTTAGTATAATATACATATATAGGTATATATTTTTTGAAAGTAAAATAACTCAGATAAACAGAGATCGTTACTCGTTTGTCTACTAACGTATCTATATATGTATGAATGTGTGATATGTATGATATACTTTAAAATTTTTCAAATTTATCTCGTAGTATATTTTAGAAAATTTTAAACTTTCACATTAACTAAGTGTTTTTATCATGCGTAAAACATCCACACTTATGTTTCGAAATACGTAAAACAGTTTCAGCTGTACAAACGTTAATATTCATTTTCTTAAACTGTATATAGAAAATATTGTAGTTTTATCAATTAAGTAACTCTGATAAAATTCATATAAACACGGTTTTCTATTCACCAAGGCACAGTGCTTGTTAAAAAGTAATATCACAATGTTGAATTACTTTCATATATTTATCACTTTCATGTGTCTTTTCACTTTGTCGAACGGAGTGCCAGTTGAAAATGCATCTCCTGTTGGAACCATTAAAACAGTTGGCAAGAATATTCAAATTACTCGTAAATGGAATTATCCTTTCACAGTGTATGTGGAAACAATTGAACTAATTGATGAAAATGAGCATTTCAAGGGGTGCACAGGGGTAATAATTGGAATTAAAACTGTTATTACTGCTGCACATTGTGTTCATAATAAAATAGATCCCATTATAAATGTGTATGCCGGAATCCTTGACATTGAATTGGAAGAGAAAAAAGCACAACTGGTGGAAGTGAAAAAGGTTCAAGTTCATCAAAACTATCAACCTATATGCAAAGTGGGAATTCAGTGTTGCTTTGAAAACCACGATATCGCTATTATGTGGACGCGAAAGAAATTTGTATTTGGAACCTATGTCCAACCAGCTCGACTGAATGCAAATATTATTAAACCGATTGGTAAAAAAGGTTGGATTCTGGGGTGGGGACGAATTGCCGCAAATGTTCAAACCACGATGCTGCACAGAGGGCTAGTTAAGGTTATTCCTCAAGAAGATTGTGAAACGCAACATCCTTTGACTCACATTACAAGAAACGTGATGTGTGTAAGAGGTGTCAACAAGAAGACCAAATCTGGCCTAGGGGATTCGGGAGGACCTCTTGTGATCGGTGAGCTAGTCTTCGGGATCTGCAGTATAGCCCTTGAAAAGTCGTCCTGCTCGAAAGAAACCGCAGATGTATACACGGACGTAGCCAGGTATTCGGATTGGATACGTGATGAATTGGATTTGGCGAAGCGCGAATGTAAGAGCGCAACATGTACAATTATTTAAATCCTAGAATAACAGGAATTTTAATTTTTTCAAAACTCATCAAATGAAAGCTAGAATTTTAAGGAGTTATATTATAAATGCAACAATCTATTTTAAAATATAATAATATTAACAGCAAAAATCTAAAAAACAATTATAACACTTTGACTGCCAGATCTTTTTTTCAGACACGTATTCAGCCATACGTGTCAACTAATGGGGGACATGGCAGTCAAAGTGTTAACCGAGTATTAGAATTAGTTCAACATTGTAAATTTACTGACAAAAAAACAGTTTATTAGTGTGTATTACCATAAAAATAATGTATATATATTTTGTGAAAGTAAAATAATTCAGATAGACAAAGATCGTTACTCGTTTGTCTACTAAGGTATCTACATACGTATGTATGATATTCGTGACAGCAAATACTTTAAAAATTTTCAAATTTATCTCGTAGTATATTTTAGAAAATTTTAAACTTTCACATTATATAAGTGTTTTTCTCATACGTAAAATATCCACACTTATGTTACGAAATACGTAAAAAAAGTTTCAGCTGTACAAACGTTCATATTCATTTTCTTAAACTGTATATGGCTAATATTGGAGTTTTTTTAATTAAGTAACTTGATAAAATTTATATAAAAACGGTTTTCTATTCACAAACGCACAGTGCTTGTTAAAAAGTAATATCACAATGTTGAATTATTTTCATATATTTCTCCCTTTCGTGTGTCTTTTCACTTTGTCGAACGGAGTGCCAGTTGAAAATGCATCTCCTGTTGGAACCATTAAAACAGTTGGCAAGAATATTCAAATTACTCGTAAATGGAATTATCCTTTCACAGTGTTTGTCGAAACAATTGAACTAATTGGTGAAAATTATCATGCCAAGGGATGCACAGGGGTAATAATTGGAATTAAAACTGTTATCACTGCTGCACATTGTCTTCATAAAAAAGTAGATCCAACTATAAATGTGTATGCCGGAATCCTTGACATTAAATTTGAAAAGAAAAAAGCACAACTGGTGGAAGTAGAAGAGTTTCAAGTTCATCAAAACTATCAACCTATATGCAAAGTGGGAATTCAGTGTTGCTTTGAAAACCACGATATCGCTATTATGTGGACGCGAAAGAATTTTGTATTTGGAGCCTATGTCCAACCAGCTCGACTGAATGCAAATATTATTAAACCGATTGGTAGAAAAGGTTGGATTCTGGGCTGGGGACGAATTGACGGAAATGCTCAAACCACGATGCTGCACAGAGGGCTAGTTAAGGTTATTCCTCAAGAAGATTGTGAAACCCAAAATCCTTTGACTCACATTACAAGAAACGTGATGTGTGTAAGAGGTGTCAACAAGAAAACCAAGGCTGGCCTGGGGGATTCGGGAGGACCTCTTGTGATCGGTGAGCTAGTCTTCGGGATCTGCAGTATGTCCCTTGGACAGACGTCCTGCTCGAAAGAAACCGCAGACGTATACACGGACGTAGCCAGGTATTCGGATTGGATACGTGATGAATTGGATTTGGCGGAGCGCGAATGTAAGAGCGCAACATGTACAATTCTTTAAACCTTAGAATAAGAGGACCCAAATTTTAATTTTTTCAAAATTTATCAAATGAAAGCTAGAATTTTAAGGAGTTTATAATAAATGCAACAATCTATTTTAAAATAATATTAACAGTAGAAATCTAAAAAACAATTATAACACTTTGACTGCCAGATCTTTTTTTCTGACACGTATTCAGCCTTACGTGTCAACCAATGGGGGACAAGGCAGTCAAAGTGTTAACCGAGTATTAGAATTAGTTCAGCATTGTAAATTTACTGACAGAAAAACAGTTTATTAGTGTGTATTACCATGAAAATGGCAATATGTATGTTTTGTATATATATCAGTACAGTTTTTTTTTCAGAATAATAGTGTTTTCCTATTTTTCAGTCAAATTAAAGCTTTGATATTACTCCAGTAGAGAGACCAGAAACGACTGATTTTAAAACAAAAATTCAAGTCCTTCATCACGTAATGATATTTCCCATAGAAAGATTTGTCTGTTTCTGCACGAAGGGAATTTATATTAAACAGCAATGCTTAAAAATTTTCATTAACCTTGGTAAAGTCACCTCTTCAATCAATACCTTATTTACATACAATATGAAAACATTTCGAACTGTGTATTTAGTCTTTCTTTTTGCTTGGTGTACTTAAGAGACTTACAAAATATATAGTAGAGGTTTCAGCTGGGTAAATATTATAGTAACATTCAGTTTTTTCAACTGCATATGTATGTTTATACATATATGTAAATGTTAAAATTTGTCTTAGAAACGTCTGATAAAATTCTTATAAAGACGGTTTTCTCTCAGCAAAGTGCAGTGGTTAAAAAACCTTAATACAATATGTTTTATTTTCACATACTACTTACTTTGGTATGCATTTTCACTACTTTATCACATGGAGTTCCAGTTGAGAACGGTGTGGCTGCTGGAACTATTATTAATAAAAATAGCAACAATATGCTAGTGTTTCGCGACAAAGTTTATCCTTACGTAGTTTTCGTGGAGATTATTGAAAGAGTTAATAATAAAAAGCAAATCTTCGGGTGCACAGGAGTAATAATTGGAATTAAGAGTGTACTTACAGCAGCACACTGTCTTCATGGACATATAAATCCAAATGTAAATGTTTATGCCGGAATTATTGACATTAAATGGGAAGAGAAAAAGGCTCAAAAATTAGAGATGAAAGAATTTCAAATACATCAACAATACCAATCAAAATGCAAAATAGGAGATCAATGCTGCTATCAAAACAACGATATCGCAATTATGTGGATGCGAACAAATTTTATATTTGACCTTTACGTCCAACCGGCAAAACTCAACGGAAATTTAAAGAAGCCAGTTGGTAAACAGGGTTGGATCCTAGGCTGGGGTCGAGTAGCCGGTAATATTAGAACTACGATGTTGCATAAAGGGCGAGTTCAGGTTGTTCCTCAAGTAGAATGCGAAAAACATCATCGCTTAGTTCACATTACTAAAAATATAATGTGCGTAAGAAGTGTTAAGAAATCGACCGTAACTGGCTTAGGAGATTCAGGAGGACCTCTTGTGATCAGTGGAGTAGTCTATGGAATCCTCAGTTTGACCTTGGAAAAAACTCATTGTTCTCAAGAACCAGTAGACATATACAGCGATGTGGCGAGATATTCCGACTGGATCCGTGAGGAATTGGGTTTAGAGACACGCCGATGTGAGAGTGCATCATGCACAATTCTTTAAAATCAATCAAGCTACAAGAGGAGACAAAAACTGCTGTTATAATTTTGTCAACTAGAAGTAAATTTATAGCTAATAAATAAAAAAATCATGCCAAATATACAAATACTTTTTAAACGATCGAGTTGTCGGAGTTTCATTTCTAACCTCAACCTAAGTTATGTGGATTACCACTGAAAGATACCTACGTAAGTTTATATAATTTTCAGCTGTACAAATAAATTCAACATTTGTACCTGTGTAACGAATGACGAAAACAAGAGTAAAAAATTCATATAAAGACGGTTACCACCCAGTACTGGAACCAGTTCGTAAAAATTATATAAGAATATGACATATTATTTTTTAATTTTACTTAGTTTGATACATTTTCTTACTATATCTCAATGTATACCCATTGAGGATGGTGTTAATGCTGGAAGGGTTCAAAAAGTTGGTCAAAGTATTGAGGTTGTTCGTCAAAAAATTTACCCTTACGTAGTGTACGTGGATATTGCTCACAAAATCAATGGCAAAAACAATTTTCAAGGCTGTGGTGGAGTAATAATTGGAATCAAAAATGTCTTAACAGCGGGGCATTGTCTACATGGGAAGATAAATCCAACAGTAATTGTCTATGCAGGAATTGTCGATATTAAATGGGAAGCAGAAAAGGCGCAAAAAATACCTGTGGAAAAGTATAAAATACATGAAGACTACCAAAGCAAATGTATAGTTGGAAAAAAGTGTTGCTACCAAATAAACGACATTGCTATTATGCGGCTACAAGAAAACCTCATATTTGGACCTACCGTTGAAAAAGCTGACCTCAATGGAAATATAAAAAAGCCAGTTGATAGAAAGGGTTGGATTTTAGGCTGGGGCCTAAAAAGCAAAAATGTGCCCACCTCAATGCTTCAAAAGGGATTGGTTAAGGTTATTCCGCAGAAAGAGTGTGAAGAACAAAATCCCTATATTCATATCACTAATAATGTTATGTGTATAAGAGGTTTCAAAAAAACAACTAAAGCTAATTTGGGAGATTCAGGAGGTCCTCTTGTGATCGGTGGTGTAGTTTTCGGTATCTCCAGCATATCTCTAAAGAAGACAAGTTGCTCCAAAGAACCAGTTGATGTTTACACAGATGTAGCAAGATATTCAGAATGGATTCGTAATAAATTGCACTTGAAGAAAAAACCTTGTAAAAGTGAATCCTGCACAATTCTTTGAAGAGGAGCAAAAGAGTGACAATAAAATCAAATAAAGAATTTAAATATTATTATATGATAATAAAATTCTTTGTAGTTGAATCAATAATTAATTAATGCAACGTTTTTTAGGGGGCTTAGATGTAGGCCTTTGTTTTGGGGGTCCAGCATTCATATTTTTACTAATTTCTTTAATTTTTTTACCAATGATATGGCGGAACAAAAAGACACCTCTTTTATACCACTTCCTCTTTAAAGTTATCATAGGTTTCCTTTTTACTTATAATAAAAAAGCAGCCGAGAAGAAGAGATTGTGAAGAAACGAATACCCGGGGATTTCTTTATAATTTTATTTGGCTGACGCATTCTTTTGATTACCTTAACTGTCTCGCCTTTGGAAGAAATTATATGTTGAAAGCAAATATGGTTCAATAATTAAATATTATATTATATATTTTGATAAAAGTGTAATTTCAAATGGTTTATTACACGTCTTTAGTACCAACATTTACCAAACTATTTGTATGTAATTTTACTGAAGGTATTTTGTTATTATTTGATCTACTTCTCATCTCAGTTGTTCTTTTATTTTTGTAATGTCCCCAAAATAGCAGATAAAAATAGTATTATTTTAAAATTTTTATATAGAGAATGGAATGTAAAACATGTGCAAAGTTTTCAATTAGTTAAATAAATATTGTGTTTAAATAACCTCACTGAGAATATTAAAACTAATTGTATAAATGTTTACTACTTACTACTCATTAAACTTTTTTCGTGGAAGTAATGAGTTTTAAAAATGAATACGAGATCTGTTTAAATCGGAATATTAATTTTAGCATACAAACGTTTACATTCCATGACTTTAAATAAACGTGTGTAATATTTCAAAAATTTGTATTAAATGCTATTCAAAATGTAAATTGTTTTTCCTGATACAGTTTTTTGAGTTATTTTAAGCCATTTATTGCTTAGTATCAATTTAAGTTTTCTTTTCAACTGAAGCTAAATCTGACTCTGATCTTAGGTTTTATAATTTATTCAAAACCGACCAAATTTTATATTAAAAGTCTATTCGGCGTCACAATTGGTTCCTTCAAAACACGTGTAAAACTAAAAAACTGTTGCTTAGTTAACACAGTTGAATAAACTCGAAAACCGAAGAAACTAATCACCAAGCTGCAATTAACTAATGAGTCATGCTCCATGCTTCCAAAGTGTTGTTTCTACTGACGTATTATTATGAAATGTTGGAGTAACAAAGAGCAATTTTGTCTTTAATTCCAGAGTGGTCCTTTGATGTTAGGACAGTGCCGTTCACACCATGTCGCCTTTTCTTATTTTTCTTTTGTATGGTGAAATATTTTTTTATTACATACATATATCAGATGGAATTCCAATCAAAGAAGGTGAAGGCAGGGGTGATAGTCACGAAAACTGCAGTTCTTACAGTCGGTCACTGTCTTCACGACAAACCAAATTTGGAGGTGGTTATTCATGCTTTAGTGGTTGATGTGGCATGGAAGAAGAATAAAGAGCAAGAAATTGCAATGTAAAATTATTTTATTCACAAAAACTACCTCACTGAATGTGTAATTGGACCTCGATGTTGTTTTGAACTTAATGATCTTGCGATCGTTTGGTTAGAATATGAATTTGTAGTTGAATCGAAAGGCAATATTCAATCGTTACAAAACCGTTCGACAAATAAGGTTGGATTCTTGGTTGGGGCTTGAATAATGAAGACGATAAGCCCTCAATGCTCCAACGAGTATTGGTTAAAGTAATTCAAAATTAGGCCAAGCAGAATCTCCCGCATACGCCCATGAGTGCATAGGCACTTAACATTTAATAACTACATCTTTATCTTTTTATACTCGCCTAAGAATATTCTTTGGTTTTGGAATCGATGCTATACGAGGAAAACAATAATTTGGTTTCAATAATTTTGATTAAATATTTATTTGGAGCTACAAATTCTACAAAAGCTGCGGAAAGGCGTGAATACACCTCAATCATGTTTAGGAGTTGTGTGGACCCTTTCCTTTGGTGGTCCATCAGCGAGATTTCTGAAAATCCAACTTGTATATGTTGCGACATAAGTAAAAACATTAACTGCTTGACACGATTCCTTCTTAATGGTCAAACTTGACAAGCCATACACTACTCCGTCTATTACAAAAGGTCCTCCGGAGTCTCCTCGATTGGCTCTAGTTTTCTTGCTAACTGGAGACAAGCACATGGTGCCGGCCTTAGTTATGTAATTGCCTGGGTTGAATCGGTCGCATTCATTTTTGGGTAAAACCTTCACTAGTCCTTTTTGAAGCATCGATGGATTTGGCTTGCTTTTGGTTGCGCCCCAGCCAACTATCCAACCCTTTGTATTAACTGGCTTTTCAAAATTTGTGTTGAGTGCAGCTATCCTCACATTTGTTCCAGGCTCGAAATTTTTAATAGTCCACAAAATTGCAATATCATTCACTCCGACGCAGCATTGATTTTTGTCAACTGGGCATTCGTCTCGGAAATATCGGTGGATGAGATGATCCTTCACTTCGATTTTTTGACCATCGTCTTTTTCATGTTTAAGATGAACTATTCCAGCATGAACAGTTATCGTTGGATGAATTATACCATATATGCAATGCGCAGCTGTGAGGACAGCGTCTAAACTGATAATCACGCCACCACACTTATAGAGATTTGTAATTCCTAATTTAGTCTCCTTTATTTGAACGAGGACAACGTAAGGAAAAAGGTTTTGACCATTAACAATTACTTTCTTTCCTTTCTTTTTGACTTTTCCAACATCTTCACCGTCTAGAATTGGTGTTCCAAGTGTTGAGATAAATAAGTTCACTGCCAAAGCTATAATAAAGTATTTTAGCATTTTTTCAAGCTTTACCTGCACTTTCGATTTTTATGTTGCGAATACTATTGGATGGCAGTAAACGAAATTTTTTATATCTTATAATATGTACGTAAGGCCATATATGAAACATATTTGCTCAGCTTTTCTATAAGTGCAGGAGTGCAGCTGTTAGAATTTTACAATGTCGTTCTTGGCGTTCATTCGCTTATTCTAACTGTCTTATATATATTGGAATTGCCCAATAGAAACATCGAATATATCTGTCTATTGTGTTGTGTGTTATGTCTAAATAAATTTAGAAATAACATATTTTCCAAGTTTTCGAAGATCATATTTCTTACAATTATCAGATAGTAGGAAGAAAAATTAGTTACTACTTTGGGTATTGTGTGTCTGTCATTGGACTAACATGATAATCTTTTGTGTTTGTTGTTGCGTGTTCATCTATTGATTTAAATTTTAAAAAGCAATAGAAAAAGCTTCATTATATTTATTTGTTATTTACGTTTCAATAATCGCATACTTCTTTAAATACATATTCACATATATTTTAACAAAATATAACTTCTTTATTTTAGTTAGCATTTGAGTGGATTCTTAAAGTATCTTCTTTATTAAGAAAATAGTCTCCGTTTAGGTGTCACTATAATACTAAATTGAAATAGAATATTCCGCTACCATAAGTCTAAAAGTTCACATCTACGAGACTAAATATTACTAAATAAAGTGATGCTGCAAATCCCATATTTTATAATTCCTTTTCTTACGAATGGTCCTCTAGAATCATCTTGAGAACCTTTGGATTTTCAACAACTTACTTTGAACCATTGAAAGTTTTGTAATTTTTTCATGTTTCATCCCTTACTTAATATACATAACTTTTGAGAGTAAGGAGATCTTTCATTTTTAGTTTTTGCCCAGTAGATTTATCCTATAAACAATTCCAGCACGAATAACAATTTTTAAATCAACTTCCAATCAAATGGGAAACTGCTTTTAATATTCAATGTTACTAAGAGTTTCATTTGCGTACAATAAGCTCCGCCACAAAGCTTAACAGCATAAACATAACCAGCTGAATAAACATACATATTTATATCACTTTGTTACGTGACGTTACATAAATATGTGTTTTATGTTTTTTGGCAATATATGTTAGGTGCTAAGGAGATTTAACCAAAATTCGTAGGAGGATATCAACTGATCGACACGTATTAATTGGTATATGTTTTTATTATTTATTTGTGCCACAAGCGATAGTTAAATAATTAATTTTCAAATTCTTCAAATCTACATTATAGTTTATATGAGTAAAAAATATATATTTTATTTAGGTATCATTTAAAAAAAACATATGTACATGAGATATTAAATATTAGTGTGAATGTAAATGCGAATGCGTTTTTGAAGTACTCGTTTTAGCAGAAGATTTCCTTGTTTTTTCCGCAGTCGCTTCCAACTCTAAATTCGTTTTTATCCATTTCGAGTATTCGGCGACATAAGTGTATAAGTCCATGGAATTGCTGTGACAGGGTGTACGTAAAGTGGTGCTACATAGTCCATATACAACTCCTTTTCTTACAAATGGTCCTCCAGAATCACCATTGGAAGCACTTGTTTTTCTATCAAAAGGACCAAGGCACATGGTGGTATCAGCAATAACAAATTTTGGGTTGAATCGCTTGCACTCCGCCCTATCTATAACTTTAACTAGGCCTCGTTGTAGCATTGCAGGTTCCTTATTTCCTTCGTTACGTCCCCATCCTATAATATACCCTTTTTTACCCACCGGATTTGAACCCTTTTTGTTGAGTGTAGCACTTTTCACGGTTTTTCCAAATTTAAACTTTTTCTCTGTCCATATAATAGCGATATCATTCACCTCAACGCAGCACTTATTTGGTAAGATAGGACAAATTTCCTCATAATTTTTGTGGATAAGGAATTTTTTCATTTTTAATTCTTGACCGGCATCAGCTTTTTCCGTTTTGACATCAACGACACCAGCTCGAATGACTACTTCTAAATCTACTTTTTTATGTAAGCAGTGTGCTGCTGTTAGGATAGCATTTTCACTAATGATAACACCAGTGCAGTATGATTTTATTCTATTCGTATTTCGTGTATAAGACGTTCCAACGAAGACTACGTAGGGATATATTGTCTGACCAGTTACGATAAGTTTTTTACCTACCATCTGAACAGTTCCAACATTTTCAGAATCTATTATCGGGGTACTAAGGGCTGAAGGAATGACGAATAGTACAGAAAAGATTAACACGCAAAATTTCGACATTTTCAAAAGTAGTTTTGTCAGAGATCGTGCTTTAAAAATTTAATCCGGACTGTCACACCTATTCGGTGGCATTCCTCTTTATATACATACTTTGTAGCAAGGATTTTCAAGTTCGTTAAGATTCTCTACAAGTTTAATATCTGGAAAAAAGACAGCTGAATACCTATATCAGTTTGCTTTATAGACATGTGTGGATCAGCATACTTTGCACAATATGGCAAAATTGTGTTAGATTACATGGTAACAAAACGAGGTAAGAAGATCGAAATGTCTGCCAGATATTTGATTTAATCTACGCGTGAAGTCATTGTACCAAAAAATCAGCACTTTAAGGCAAACACATCGATTTGTATTCGTAAAAGATGGTAAGAACTAAAAAACTATTACCAAATTCAGAAAAGAAACTTAAAATGTCATAAAAGAAACTTATAACAATTTAAACAGCTAAGTGTTGATTTTGAGGACTTATAAAACCGATTTTCTAAACCCAAAGTCCGGCATTAAAGAAAGCCAACATTGTATTAGTAAAGAATCAAACAATATGTATCAAGTAATTCTTAAAATTTTTAATTAGATTAGAACAAATAAATTGAAGAATAATTTTTATGATCGTTAAATAACGAAATAAAATATGCTTATTTGTTTGATTAAACATCTCTCTTTCGCTGCATTATTTCAAGGTTTTCTTATTCTTTCCTTCGGAGGTCCCAGCTCCAAATTCAACTCCATCCAACTGGAGTACGCTGCCACATAAGTGTACAAATCCATGGTGTTGGTGCGACAGGGTGAATTAAATAAAGTGATGCTTGAAATTCCATAGACTACGTCGTTAATTACAAATGGACCTCCAGAATCACCGTAGCAAGCACGAGTTTTTCCAGACACTGGAGCTAGACACATGACGCTGTAGGGATAGTAAACGGCTGAGGTGAACTTTTTACACTCTGCCCTGCTTAGAACTTTAACAAGACCTCTTTGGAGCATTGAAGGCACTTTGTTATTTTCGTCGAGCCCCCATCCTAGAATATATCCTGTTTCACCTGCCGGCTTTGTAATATCTTTGCTAAGTGTAGCGATTTTAATATTTAACCCAAGTCTAAACGTCTCTAATGTCCAAACTATGCCAATATCATTCAATTGAAGACAATCCCGTTTTCCAACAACACACATTTCCTCATAATTTTTATGAACAAGATGATCCTTCATTTTTATTTTTTGTCCGTGATTTTTTTCCCATTTTATATCAACGATTCCAGCATGAATTATTGCTTGTACGTTAACTTTTTTGTAGAAACAATGCCCGGCTGTTAGAACTGTGTCCACTCCAATGATAACACCAGCACAATATTGACTTTTTCTTTGTCTCTTTTCGTTTGTATAAAATGTTTGAATATGCACTATATAAGGATAAAGTGTTTGACCAGTAACGACAACATTTTTATTCTTTACCGAAACTACCCCAACGTCTTCAGAATCAAATATTGGGGTGCAAAATGTTGAAGAAATTAAGCAGACGAAGAGAAATAACTCGCAAAACTGCAGCATTTTCAGGTTTAGCTGCCCGATTCTAAGCCTCTACTGTTTTCAGTAAGCAACAAACACCTTTATATACAAATAATTAAAAAAATAGATGTGTACACAGCTTAGAAGTTTCGTATGAGTTAGTATACATATATTAATACATATAATAGTATATAATATATCTAAACATTTTCCGAAAGCAGTAATATAGGTACTTTGAAAAAAAAATTATCATTGGCTCATATTGCCAATCAATTATGATTTAATGGAATACATTTTAATATTTTTTAAGTAAGTACCTGATTTATTAGCTTTAGCAGATTAGAGATTTGTTAGAAGATTTGTTGGTAGATTTGTTTGGCAGATTTGTTAGAAAAAGTATTAGAAGGTCCGTTAGAAGGTTTATGTGTTTTTTTCTTTAGATAATCTCAGTTTTAAATTCATATCAATCCAATCAGAGTATGTTGCCTCATGATAATACAAGACCATTGTGATAGCGTTACATGATAAACTAAATAAAGTGATGGTATAAATTCCATAGACTACCTCGCCAATCACAAATGAACCTCCAGAATCATCACCACAAGCACGAGTTTTTCCAGAAACCGAAAAATATTTTAATTTATATATAATTATTGTAATTTGATCAAAAAGGTTGGGACCGAATTTTTGAAGTGAAAATTTCTTTAGGCTGGTTGGATGGGGTGTAATTTTAAAGCATCTGTATGCATCACGCTAAAATTAATAATTAAAATTAATAATTAAAATTACAAATTAAATTAATAATTAAAATTAATAATTAAAATTACAAATTAAATTAATAATTAAAATTAATAATTAAAATTAATAATTAAAATTAATAATTAAAATTAATAATTAAAATTAATAATTAAAATTAATGATTAAAATTAATAATTAAATTAATAATTAAAATTAATAATTAAATTAATAATTAAAATTAATACTTAAAATTAATAAATAAAATCAATAATTAAAATTAATAATTAAAATTAATAATCACAATTAACAATTAAAATTAATAATTATTATCAATAATTAATATTAATAATTAATAATTAAAATTAATTAATAAAATTAATAATTAAAATTAATAATTGTAATTAATAATTAAAATTAATAATTAAAATTAATAATTAAAATTAATAATTAAAATCACTAATTAAAATTAATAATTAAAATTAATAATTAAAACTAATAATTAAAATTAATAATTAAAATTAATAATTAAAACTAATAATTAAAATTAATAATTAAAATTACTAATTAAAACTAATAATTAAAATTAATAATTAAAATTACTAATTAAAATTAATAATTAAAATTAATAATTAATTATTAAGAATTAAAATCAATAATTAAAATTAATAATTAAAATTATTAATAAAAATTAGTAATTAAAATTAATGATTAAATTTAATAATTAAAATTAATAATTAAAATTAATAATTAAAATTAATAATTAAAATTAATAATTAAAATTAATAATTAAAATTAATAATTAAAATTAATAATTAAAATTAAAATTAATAATTAAAATCAAAATTAATAATTAATAATTAAAATTAATCATTAAAATTAATTAAAATTAATAATTAAATATAATAATTAAAATTAAAATTAATAATGAAAATTAATAATTAAAATTAAAATTAATAATTAAAATTAATAATTAAAATTAAAAATTAAAATTAAGAATTAAAATTAATAATTAAAATTAATAATTAAAATTAATAATTAAAATTAAAATTAAAATAAAAAAAAATTAAATAAAAATAAAAATAAAATAAAAATAAAAATAAAAATAAAAATAAAAATAAAAATAAAAATAAAAATAAAAATAAAAATAAAAATAAAAATAAAAATAAAAATAAAAATAAAAATAAAAATAAAAATAAAAATAAAAATAAAAATAAAAATAAAAATAAAAATAAAAATAAAAATAAAAATAAAAATAAAAATAAAAATAAAAATAAAAATAAAAATAAAAATAAAAATAAAAATAAAAATAAAAATAAAAATAAAAATAAAAATAAAAATAAAAATAAAAATAAAAATAAAAATAAAAATAAAAATAAAAATAAAAATAAAAATAAAAATAAAAATAAAAATAAAAATAAAAATAAAAATAAAAATAAAAATAAAAATAAAAATAAAAATAAAAATAAAAATAAAAATAAAAATAAAAATAAAAATAAAAATAAAAATAAAAATAAAAATAAAAATAAAAATAAAAATAAAAATCCTTTTTCACCCCCAGACAAGATCTTTGTTGAGTGTAGCGATTTTTACATTAGGTCCAAATCTAAATTGTTTTCTTGTCCAAACAATATCATTTGATAATAATGCCTCTATAAAATTCACTTATTCTTTTTCCATTCTCGTTTGTAAAAAATATTTCAACATACGCCATATAAAGATAACGCGTTTGACCAGTAATGATAACATCGTTACCTGCCAACATCTTCAGAATCAAATATTGGTGAGCAAAACGTTGAAGAAATTAAGTAAATGAAGAAATATAACACACATAACGACATTTTGAAAAGTGGTTTAGCTAACCGAGTCTAAAAAATTCTGTTTTCAGTCAGTTCAGCAATACATCCATTTATATTCAATTATATTCAGAAATATTTACGCAGCTAAACATATAGTTGAATTTACACATTTTAATGAAACGTTTGACTAAATAATTGGGAGTAGGAGATATTCTACTATGATCGACTTTATCATTGTTCGTATGCCCGAAAGTAGTTGCGTTTACATGATCATGCTGGAAAAATGGCCAGAATTCTTTTCATTAATATGTACAACACAAAAACAACGTTTTTGGATCTTCTTTTCCTAATTTTCTTTCCAACGTAATTTACAAAGCAAAAGTTAGATAGCTAATATTAAACATTGCATTTTCTCAAATGCTTAATATCTCCCATCTATAAAATTAAACTACTAATAGTAATATAAAGTTAATCTTAAAAATGGTGCTTTATTTAAATGTTTTCTTATTTTGACAATTAATTTTTTTCTTATTGCGACAAAGCTTACAGGCTGAATTTTCTGTTACTTATTTTATGTTCTTGAAGTCCTGGATGATTTAGGCAGATTCTCTTTAGGGGCGCCTCGTGATAAATTATTTCCAATCCACATTCTATATTCCGCCACGCAGGTAAACAAGCCCATGAATTTTTTCCGAGAAGCCGAATCAAATATAGTGATACTAGAAATGCCATACACTACACCATCAATCACAAATGGACCTCCAGAATCACCTCTACTGGCTCTCGTATTTTTGGTAACAGGAGCAAGACACATCATGGTATCTTGAATTAAAATATCTTTATTGAAATTTTGACATTCGCCCTTGTGTACGACTTTGACTAGACCCTTTCGAAGCATTGTCGGTGGCTCAGCTTTGCCGGTATAGCCCCATCCTACAATGTGTCCTTTTTTACCAAAGGGCTTTTTAAGATCTCTGTTAAGTGTTGCTATTTTCAAATTATTTCCAATCTTGAATTTTTTCTCTGTCCACACAATAGCGATGTCATTAACATTAAAGCAGTAATGATCAGGTCCTACATCGCATTCTTCTTGGTAGTTTTTATGGACAAGAAAATCCTTTGCATTAATTTTCTGTACGGTTTTATGTTCCAACTTCCAATCAACAACCCCAGCATAAAGAATTATTTCGGGATCAACTCTTTCATAAAGACAGTGTCCTGCTGTTAGAACTGCATCAAGTCCAATGACAACACCCATGCAAAATTCGCTTATTCTTTTTTCTTTGACCGTCACAATTGTTTCAATTCTCACTGCATAAGGGTAAAATCTTTGTCCAGTAACGACAGCATCTTTACCCTTCCCAAAAACTTTTCCAACATTTTCAGAATCAATAATAGGTGTGCAGAATGCTGGTAAAATTAAGTAGATGAAAAACAACAACGCCCAAAACTTCAACATTTTCAACCAAGTTTAAAGTTATACTGAGTTCAGTTTACAAAATTCATCTTTATATACAACCTAATAAGCGAAATTAATAAATGAATGATTAGAATACAAAATACAATGATTTGATTTGAAACACTTGAATACACGTTTTATCATTTCAGTCAATATGTCTGGATTTTTACATTATTCATGTGGCAAAACTACGTGCAGTGGTAACAAGATTTAGCCAACATGCGAACACACAGAGTGCGTCGGATTGAAGATTTTGAAGTTTATTTAGAATCTTCATAATAGTTTTTCACAAAAACTATACTGGACAGTATAGTAAAGTAAATCTAGACTTTGTTGCAAATTATGCAGTTTTATATTGTTGTTGATAAAATAAAATAATAAAAATTTATTTGAAAACATTCTAAGAAAGTTTGAGGATTTAAGTCGATCTCCTCTTTACAAAATTTTTAGCTTTTAATAAAAAGAAACGTGGCTCAGGTTTTATATTTGTGCGAAAAATGTCCGACAATAGCATTCATTGTTTTTCATATAAGTCAAAAAGTCAAAGTTGTAATGTCTTTTTAATAGAAATGATTTTGTCTAATTAAAATTATGAATTATAATTTCGGAAATTTATTGTGATAGTTTAATTTGAAAATGAGCGTCTTCTTCCTGGTTTCCTAGAAGATGTTGGTGTTCTCTCTTTAGGTGCTCCCTGTAGCAAATTACTCGCAATCCACTTAGAATATGTCGTCACATAAGTGAACAAGTTTAATGCTTTCCTTTTACGACGCGATTCATATATAGTAAGACTTGAAATTCCATACACTACATCATCAATCACGAAAGGACCTCCAGAATCACCGTTAGCAGCCCTAGTTTTCTTGTTGACAGGACCAAGACATATCACACTATCGAGAATTATAATTTGTTTGTTGAAATTGTGGCATTCATTCTTTGGTATGACTTTAACTAAGCCTTTTTGGAGCATTGGAGGGGACAGGAGTTTACCATTTTCCCCCCATCCTAAAATATATCCTCTTTTGCCAAAAGGTTTTTCAATATTTTTGTTGAGTTTAGCAATTGCCACATTTGGTCCAAATTTAAACTCTTTCTCAGTCCAAATAATTGCAATGTCATTCTCATCAAAAGGGGAATAACGTTCACTATGTTTTTCGTCCAGATAATTTTTATGGATAATAAAATCCTTCCATTCTATTTTTTGTCCATTATCATTTTCTCGTCTCACGTCAACAATCCCTGCCCAGACAATTATTTCTGGATGATTTTTATTGTAAAGACAATGTCCCGCTGTTAGAACTGCATCTAATCCGATGATAACTCCTCCACAAAAGCTACTGACTCTTTTTCCATTTCTTGTCTGTTTTATTTCAATGTTCACAATATAAGGATAAAGATTTTGACCGGTAACCGTAATCTCTCTATCTACCAACGAAACAGTTCCCACATTTTCAGAATCCATTATTGGTGTTCCAAAATTTGAGGAAATAAAGCAAACGACCATGAAAGGTAGTAACACGTAAAACTGCGACATTTTCAAATTTACTTAAGCATACGGCAATATTTAAGTTGAAGTCAATACTGTGTTCAGTTGGCAACATGCATGCCCCTTTATATACAATTAACAAATTTTAATCTTAGTTAAAACACCTGAACATATCTTCAACATGTTTTTTAGATGGATTTTATATTCTTGATGACGACATTGATTTTTAATTCATAGTCTCAAACAATTTCATTTTACTTCCTGTTGAAAAGAAAAGTGTAATAGACTATTATATACATGAAAAATATCGACACAAGTGTCAAGTTGGAAAAGAACGTTGTTGCTATTTTGTTAACGATATCGTATTTTTGTGGACAGCTAAAAATTTTGAGTTTGGACCAAAGGTAAAACAAGCAGATTTGAATTGGAATGAGAAACCTATAGGTAAAACGGAATAGATTTTAGGATGGGGACTCAAAAGCAGTGGCATACAATGCTTCAAAAAGGTCTTTTAAGAGTAACATCGGAGCAAATCTGCGAAAAATTTAACTCAACAATTTACATACATAACTCAAAATGCGATATGTCTTGTTGCAGTTTCAGGAGGAATACAATGTTTTTTTTTTGCAACGTATCGAAGTATTATATAATAATACAAAAATTCAATTAATTTTTGTTTAATAGATTCTCCAAACTGTGCCAGGTGAAAAGTAGTACGCACTCATATATTTATGTAAATTTAAAAATTTAAAAACTTAAAACACAAATTACATCATTTATTAAATACAAAAAGAAAGAATAAGTGCATTTTAACTAACAAACTTCAAAAAGATAATGGAATAAGTGTTGGAAAGCCTGGTTTGCAATCAGAAATATTTGAGAAACGATATTTAAATCATATAGTAAAATTCTATTCAATGAATATAATTTATTAATATTATATGGTATTTATGCACGTTCTCAACATTCAAATTTATATTATTTTATCCTGAAGAAAAAATACAAAACAGAAGAACCAAATAATGAGTCTTTATCAAAGCAGTTAAATAATTTATCATATTCTGTTTACTAAGTAAAGAGCGTGTGCAGGTGCTAAGTAAGTCATAAAGTACGATGTTCTTAAGATATTCTTACAGTTCTTAATAAGGTGTCTAGAGAAATGGTACATTTTAGTGTATTACTTATAGTGCACTACCTCTTTTCTTCCACATTTGGAACCCCAATTTGGGATGGTGAAAATGCTGGGACAGTTCAACATATGGGAAAAAAGTCGGTTGTTTCTGGTCAAACAAATTTTCCCTTCATGGTCAGAATTGACACAGAATCAGCAGATGGACCCAATAATTGTGGTGGTGCAATAATTTCTCGAAGAGTAGTGCTTACAGCCGCCCACTGTGTAGTAGACAAGGTGTTGGCTAAAATTACGATTCGTGCGGGAATTGTCGATTTAGTCCAAGAATGGAATACTGCTCAAAAAAGGACTGTAATAGATCTGCATATACATGAACGATATAAAAGCATCTGCCAAGTTGGAAAAAGATGCTGTCCTTTAGTAAATGATATTGCGCTTTTATGGACAAGAAAAAACTTTGATTTTGGACCAAAAGTAAAACAAGCTAGTTTCAATTGGAGGCAAGAAAAACCTGTGGGAAAAACGGGATGGATTTTAGGATGGGGTCTTCGGCGCAATGGCATATTTTCATCAATGCTTCAAAAAGGTCTAGTTAAAGTGACATCGGAACAAACATGTGAACAATTGCACCCTGGAATTTATATAACTCAAAATGTGATATGTCTTGCTGCAGTCTCTGGAGGAACTAGGGCCGGCAAAGGTGACTCCGGTGGTCCTTTCGTGATTGATGGATTTCTGTACGGACTCTCTAGCTTTACGTTCGCTGATGAATGTAAAACTACATATTTGGATGTCTACACTTATGTTGGAAATTATTACACCTGGATTAAGAATAACGTGGATTCTGGTCCACCAAAGAAAAGACCTACAAACTCACCTAAGACGTCGGATGAACCACCCACCAAACGTCGTAAATTACAATAGCTTTTTAATAATATCTGCACATTAAATATATAAAAAGATGAAAATTACATTGCGTTGTAAAAATATAAGAAAATTCTAAAGAAACATACTTGCATGTGTTTCTACCAGATTTTTTCTGTTTTGTGTAGAATCAATGTTTAGCTCTTATTTATTATTTATTTCTATAAAATCTTCGTACGTGATATGCAGTCAACCTATTAGGTACTTACTTCTCTATAACTGATTAAATAGAAGGACTAATGTGGGGTGGTAACACAGCGATTGAATAATTTTCCAAATTATGTTTACTTACCGCAAAGCGTGTTCAGGTGTTCAACTACTCCATAAGCTTATTAACTAAAATCCTCTAAAAATTCATAAAATTCGAGTTTCTTAGGGTACTGCCACAGTTTTCAAAAATATATCTAAAGAAATGGTGGGCTTCAGCATATTGCTTGTAGTCTGCTACCTTTTTTCACCGACGTTTGGAAGTCCAATCCATGATGGTGAAGATGTGGGAACAGTTCAACAGATGGGAAATAAAATCACTGTTTCTGGTCAAACAGATTTTCCGTTCATAGTAAAAATCGACGTTAATTGGCAAGGCGGAATCACAGAATGTGGTGGTGTGATAATTTCGCGAAGACTCGTTCTCACAGCCGCTCACTGTATAGCAGGAAAAGTTTTACCAATAATTACTATTCGTGCCGGTATTGTCGATTTAGTTCATGAAAAAGACATTGCTCAAAAAAGGATAGTGGTAGACCATCATATTCACGAACAATATCGACAAAAGTGCCTAGTTGGGTGTAAACGATGTTGCCATGCAGATAATGACATCGCACTTTTGTGGACAGCGAAATACTTTGAGTTTGGACCAAAAATAAAACGGGCAAGTTTCAGTTCTAAAGAAAAACCTATAGGAAAAACGGGATGGATTTTGGGATGGGGTCTTCGAAGTAATGGTGAAAGCCCATCAATGCTCCAAAAAGGTCTAGTTAAAGTAACGACGGAGCAAACATGCAAAAAACTAAACCCAACTATTTACATATCTCAAAATGTTATGTGTCTGACTGCAGTCTCAGAAAGCACTTCAACCGGATTAGGCGATTCTGGAGGCCCATTTGTGATTGATGGCGTTGTGTATGGACTTGCAAGTTATACATTTTTTGATCAATGTCATACAAAATCATTAGAAGTGTTCACATACATTGGAAAATATTATAGTTGGATTAAAAACAACTTGGATGCTGGACCGCCAAAGAACAGAGCTAAAAGACCACCTAGTACGACAAATGAATCACCTAATAAACGTCGCAAACTGTATTAAATAATTTTAAGTACGAAGTTTAGTTATTACAAGAAATATTCATTATTGTATTTTTTTGTCGTATTAAAAAAGTGGAAAGGCTAGAGATTTTAATAAATTCATCAATAAAATTAAAATAAGAATAATATTCACTGCTTTTATGTACGTTTCTCAAAAAAGAAATAAAATAAAAATAAAATAAACACATCCACTTGCAAAAATTTTTGAGCTATGTAGTACGATAATCGTATCTGAATTTCGCTTAGTTCTTCATAAGTTCTTTAATAAAATTGATTTTGGTATTTCATTTGTTTATGTCATCTGGTATACAGATGTTAATTATCACACATACAAAATGTTTTATCTACATAAAGTAGATTACGTCTACCTACTCTATATTAGAAAAGACAAATCTAAGCAGTTGCCTGCGCTGCGCACACATGTGCCAACCCACCACACTCGTTTATTGCGTCAAATCTGTGACGTAATCATAAGAAATCCAAAATTTCGAATTATATAAAGATGGTGCCAATGTGCAACTTTTGTAGTACCTTTAAGCAATTTGTACAATGTCAACACTTCGTACATTATTTTTCACATTAATTCTTTGGGCATTATCATCTGCAACTCCAATTAAAAATGGTGAAAGTGTTGGAGAGGTGCGAAGACTCAACGGACAGATAAATGTTACTAATAAAGAAAAGTATCCGTATGTAGTTCACATTAAAGCATCTGTTCCAAAGGGTGGTGGTATGCGAAAATCAAGTTATTGCGCGGGTATAATTATGGCGAGGAGGGTTGTTTTAACAGCCGGTCACTGCTTATATGGAAAAGTTAACCCTACAGTAACTGTTCGTGCTGGAGTCCTAGATGTAGATCAAGAGAAGACTAAAAAAATTAAAGTCAAAGAGTATAAGGTTCATCCACAATATAAAAGTGAATGCAGAGTTGATAGAATTCGTTATTGTTATGAGATTAACGATATTGCCATTCTGTGGTTGAAAGAAGAATTAGATTTCGGTCCATACATTCAAAGAGCTGAAATCAACAGAAATATTCTAAAACCGGTTAATCAAAAAGGCTGGATTTTGGGCTGGGGTTTAGACAATACAAATAAATTATCTTCAATGCTTCAACGAGTAGAAGTTCAAGTTATATCTAGAGCAAAATGCGATAAATATAATCCCAGAGTTCACGTAACCAATCAAGTTTTGTGCTTAAAACCTGGAAGTGAGGGCGCACAATCGGCCGAGGGAGATTCTGGAGGACCTTTTGAAATCAATGGTGTTGTTTATGGAATTTCTTCTTACAGCATATATAAAGAACCTGACTGGATTGAAGAAGTTGCTGTGTACACAGATCTTGCACAATATTCTGATTGGATTGACAATAATTTGCGTGCTGGACCACCGAGTCAAAGACCACATTCTTCATAGGCCAAACGATAAGTTCAGCAGAAAGGGCGAAAAGCGAATGACCATCTTCCTCATATAAAATGTTTAAAAGTAAATGAAAGTTATGTTTTTTACTATAATACAATAAATAATAAAATATATTATGAAATTTACCCCTAGTTCCTGTTTATAAAGATTATATGCAACAGGTTAATTTAAGTATTTTATTAATCTATTTGTGAGCAAACAGATAGGCGTACGAGTATTATAGGTTTTTTCAGGAATTTCTCAAAATATATGGAAATATTTTAACTGATCAAACGAAAGAAATTTTCTAGTATATTTTATAATTCAGAATATTTTACTGACACTTTTGAAATGATACTGTTATTGGCGTTCTATCATCTATACTTTTATTATAAAATGCCAGCAGACATGACAACAACGATTTATTTATTCAATTGTATACGAAAAATGGCTATTGAACCGTTATTGAAGTCACGTTCATTATGTATATAATGAAGAAACCACGGAGCAATTCAAGCAGTTGGAAAACTTTACACAATGTTTCAATTTCGTGTATTATTTGTCCGTATAATTTTTTTTATTACATTTATTACACTATCTCTTGGAATTCCAGTTAAAAATGGAGAAAGTGTAGGAAAAGTCCAAATAATAAAGCAAAAGTTACATGTTACTAACAAAGATCTCTACCCGTACATAGTACACTTATATATATCACATATAACAAATGGTCAACGAAATGGTGGCTATTGCGGGGGTGTGATTGTCGGAAGAAGAACTGTCCTAACAGCCGCCCATTGCTTGAAAAGTAGAGTTCAGCCAATAGTTACTGCTCATGCTGGAATTCTGGATTTGGATCACGAGGAATTCAGAGGTCAAAAAATCAAAATGAAAGAGTTTATGGTGCACCCAGAATACAAAACTTTGTGCAGAGCACCTGACAGAATTCGTTGTTGCTACGAAATCAACGATATTGCTATTGTGTGGCTTGAACAACATTTGGAATTTGGACCCTATGTTCAGCGAGCGAAACTGAATAGAAATGTTGACAAACCGATCAACCAGAAGGGTTGGATCCTTGGGTGGGGCTACAATAACCAAAATAAAATATCAAAAATGTTGCAACGTGGAGAAGTCCAAGTAATTTCCCAAAGAGAGTGTGACCAATATAATCCCAGAGTTCATGTAACCGAAAAAATGTTGTGCTTAAAACCTGGTAGTAAGGGCGCAAAATCTGCACAGGGAGACTCTGGAGGTCCTTTTGAAATCAATGGAGTCGTTTACGGAATTTCTTCTCAAAGCATATTCAAAGAACCCGTGACATGCTTAAGTGAAGAGATAAATATATTCACTGATGTAGCGCAATACTTTAATTGGCTTGATAAAAATTTACGCGCAGGCCCACCAAGTGATCGACTAAATTAAAGTAGATATAAAATTCAGTTATGCGAATATGTACATATATACATAAAATACCCATTATACATTCTTACGTAAATACATATGTTGAGTTCTTTAAGAAATAATAAAACAGTTTTTTCTTCAAAGGTTTTATCTTTAGTAGAATAATTTGTATATACCTATAATACGTATGCAATTTTCAAATCAATAATATAAACACGTAAAAAATTACGTGAACATGTTTGCGCTGTACCAAATGTTTTAAACAGCTTCTTAGGATCAGTCAGCAACAGCGATATATGTAGTTACAGAGTAGTAGTAGTACCTACTCTATTGTTTAATTCATACACAAGAATTGTACCATAAGCAATATATTGGATCAACTGTGTTTTAAGAGTTTTGACATAGAAAAACCCGAACATAATAAAGAAGGCAGCAACATACGGCAGTAGTGTACGAAGTCTACGAAATGTCGCAATTTTATCTGTTATTTTTTGCTGTGCTCTTTTACGCAGTTTCACTTGGAGTTTCAATTAAAAATGGAGAAGGTGTTGGAAGAATTCAAAAAGTTGATGGCAAGCTGGAGATAATCTACAAGGATCTATACCCTTATATGGTGCACATTGTAATATCACATATTCTAAAAGGCAAGCGAGCGTCTAACTTTTGCGGAGGTGTTATTCTTGGAAGAAAGGCAATTCTTACAGCTGGACACTGCTTACATGGCACGGTTCAACCAACGGTCACCGTCCACGCTGGAGTTCTAGACGTTAATTTCGAGAAGCATGGAGGTCAAAAAATAAAAATGAAGGAGCACTTGGTGCACCCAGAATACAAAGCCGAATGCAGAGTTGATAGAATACGATGCTGCTACGACATCAACGACATCGCTATTTTATGGTTGGAAGAACTATTAGACTTTGACGATTTTGTTAATCCAGCCGTACTTAATAAAAATATTCAGAAACCCGTTAACCAAAAAGGTTTGATTCTTGGCTGGGGTTTAGACAATACAAATAAATTGTCTTCAATGCTTCAACGAGGAGAAGTTCAAGTTATATCTAGAGAAGAGTGTGATAGATTTAATCCAACAGTTCACGTAACTAATAAAGTTTTGTGCTTAATACCTGGAAGTAAGGGTGCAAAATCAGCAGAAGCCGACTCCGGAGGTCCCTTTGAAATCAATGGAGTTATGTACGGAATTTCTTCTCATAGCTTATTTAAAAATTCTGAAAGCTGCTGGAATGATGAGATGAATGTTTATACCGATGTGGCTCAATATGACGATTGGATTACCAAAAACTTGCGAGCAGGACCGCCGAGTGAAAGACCAAAAGCACAACAAAAAGTAACAACCAAACGGCCTTCCCCACAGGGAAAAGTTCCAAACCAACGGCCATCGTCTCCACAGGGGCAACGAAATATAAAGCATTAACAAAATTAAATTTTATTTATATAATTTTTCATTTAATTTCAACTGCCAAAATAATAAAATAATAATAATAAAACTATTTTGTTTAAACTTTAAAAAAAATTGGTTATATTTTATAGACTAGGAAATTACGAAGGAAATCAATTGCACAATTGTGTTTTCTCAAAATTCTTTCACTATTTGATTAACTCGCTCTTCACTCCCCATGCATGGCTAATAACTAATAAATTTTGATAATATTCTCATATAAGAAAATGTGACTTCGTTAACTGGCGCGCGGCGTTACAAAAGCAATTTTAAATAATGCCGAATGTTTGGCTTTTTCTAGCCGTATGCATTTCTGCATACCCTCATTAAAAACGGCTTTGATGCTAGAGAAGTTAAAATATTGAAAAGAAAGTTAGGGGTTGCTGGACAGGAGAACTATCCCTTCATAGCTCACGTTGAAATATGAATTTCAAAATGAAATGGGAAATTAGTGACTACTAAATGTGCAGGAGTTATAGTGGGCAGGAAGGCCGTTCTGACTGCTGGTCACTGCCTTTACAGAGCTGTTAATCCACTTGGACTTAGAAAAGCAAGTGGGTCAAAAAATTCACTGCAAGACTGCAAAATTCTCGAACATTTCAAAGACAAATTATTTGGGAATTGTGTTGACGAAGAAGAACACTCTTTTTACCTTGCGCATGATATCGCTATAATGCGGTTGCGCAAAGCGTTTAAATTTGGACCTACTGTGCGAAAAGCTTCGCTAAATTTAAATATTAAAAAACCAGTTGGGTGGATTTTAGGTTGCGGCATGAACAGCTGCGATAATGAGCCCTGAATGCTTCAGAGGGGGCAGGTCAGTTCTGCTCAACGAGGATTGTGCCCAATTTAATGACATGGTGCATGTGCCTCAAAACGCCTTATGTCTAGAACCAGTAAGGAAAGAGACTAAATACACAAAATATAAAATTTTCTGAAATAGATTTATTTATATGTACCTACATTCTTTTACTTCTACGTTCCTTTTACAGTGAAATAAACACTATGCATGTAATTTGTAAATAACGATTAAAGGGCCACAAATATTACGTTAAGAAATTGCCGTGCAATTCTTTTTTTAAGTATACATAAAATATGCACTCTTATTTGGTTTCACTAGACCAGCTACAACGAATTTTTACTGGAACTTCACTTTCCGTTCTAAATTTATTTCATTCCGTCCAATTCCCAAAGCAAATCCATGTTCTAATTCCATTATTCCTACGGATAAGAACTGTCAGCGAAAAATGTCAAATGAGCCACACGGACGCACGTGTGATTTGTTTACATATTAGACCGCTTCAATTTCTGCCTTATTTTAACATAACTTGTTTTAAAAATTAGAAGAAAATGTCTTCAGAAGAAGGTAAATAAATTATGAAAGCATTTAGTGAAGTCGTCAAGCATTAATAATTGTTTTTTTAGAGCTAAAACGGTGGTTATCTCGGGACGAAAAAAGTTTCGAGGAAAACCTTAAATTTGCGATAAAAGCGTGGAAGGCTGTGGAGTTAACGATTCCTCAAAAGAATGAGGTGATTTTAAAGTGGTTTTCCGACAATATCGGTCGGGTGTATCAAGAAAAACCTCAAGATTTTAACTGGGATTTAGTTGAAGAATTTTTGACCTTAGAGTGCTGGCAGGCATTAATATCCGATGAGGTAAAGATCGAGTTTCTCGAAGCCTTTATTTCTTTGGGTGAGTGGCACAACGCAGGAAATGGGGCTCATCACAGCAGAAAGATTGTGGAAGTGCTCAACAAAGTTTTGCAGAGTGTAATTGTACAAGTAACGCTTAGGTCTGAGCTCAAAATCTACTGTAAACTTTTAAACGCTGTTTTTTCTACATACTCTTGCTATTTGCAACACTCTCAAGAATTTTTGCAAGCCTACGAAGGCGATTTTATCTCCAAAGTATTTCAGTCAACGAAGAGATTCCTGGAGTACATTTGGCAGTCGAAGAAACCTGGAAATGAGTTTAGGAAGAATACACTGACATCGTTGGTGGAGGTGGTGATTATACTTAAATCTAAGAAGCTCAACTATTTCGAGCAGCTATTAGAAATCGAAAGGGCTTTGTACCTCAAAAACGAAGAAGACATCATCTCGGAAAAATTCATTACTTTACCAGTCCATGTGCTGCTTCAGAGCCTGGAATGCGCTATCGTCCACTTTCGAGGGCACCCTCCTTTTCTCAAAAACGTCCTGGGTCTCATATTCGATCGCATCACTCTCTTTGAGCAGTACACTGACCCCAGGATTACACTTACAGTCGCCAGCCATATCCTCAACCTTTTTCGCAAGCAGGACATCAACATGAACTTTGAGTTTGACGCCGACAGAAGTGCGATCAAATTTCTCGGTGCTAAGATCGAGGATTTGGTCAGCAGGTATTACCAAAGCCACCTCTACGAAGTTCTGACTTTGTTGTGCTCGGCAATGCGATTGAATCCTCTGATTCTAGAGAAGGACGTTTTCGGAATTACAACCAAATGCTTAACTGCACGGAAGACTGAAAAGAGCTGGGAGGTGTACCAAGAGTTTGTGATCCTTCTTATGGAAATGTTCAGAAAATTGAGCAGACCCGAAAAATTTGTGCACAATTTGCACAAGTCCGTAAGCGAATACCTCAAGGAAAATAAAATATCAAAGAAACTGAAGAGGAAACTAAAAGGAGATATGGAGACTCCCTCGAAAAAAATTAAGGTCGGTATTACTTTTATGTTATTTTGATTTGTTTTATTTGTAAAAATCTCTGCTCTTATATTATTCGGTGAGTTAATTGTGCTGAAATGAAAGTCTGAAACTTAAAGCACTATTTAAAAAAAAATAATGGATACTCTTTTTCTCGCTATCTAATGTCCGAAAGAAAATTATTGTCGAACTAACCAATTTTATATAAAAGGAAAAAGCTACTTTCTGAACATTTTATTTTTACTTTTGTATCAAATAATTTAATTCATTATTTAAAAAAGCTACACTTATTTTATTGGTGCATGTATTTGTACAGGTAGATGATCCCAACTGCTCAACACTGTCCCAATTACCAAATGAAGAGCAGCCTGACGAAAACATATATCTCAGAATGCTTTTGGATCAATATAAGGATTCAAAACCAATCCCAGTCAATGACGATCTGGGAAAAGATTCAAGTTGGCCATACATTTACTACGCCTGGCCATCTTCTACAGTGGGGGTTGCCTTTTCAAAATTCATATCCAACCTCATGTCGAAGCCTTCAATGGTAGTTTGGAAAACTTTAATGTTTTCATTTATGGACGCACTCACCGCTCTGGAAACGACGCTCCAGTTGGATGAAAATCTTTTATTTCTTATCGACTTAAACGCAGCTCTACTTTGCCAGTATCTAGCAGGCTCCCGTCTTGCTGAGCATTCAGATAAATTCTGGAAAGAAATTGAAGATAACCGTACTGCGACATGCAAGGTGTTTGCTAGATTTTGCGATATACTCCTTAAGTTCGAGTACAACAACCGAATGATGAACGCCTTCCTTGAGATGTGCTATCACATGAGCCTTTTCGACATGATTCGGTGGAATTATTGCCCTGATTCGATAAACCCTGAGGATGTGGGCATTCCTTCCATGGCAAAAGGCATTCATGACTACCTCACCAAGGACAAGTGGACTTTAATCGAACAGAGAATTGTAAACTTTGGAAAAAATGACTGCAAAGTGGGTATTAATAAACTCCGTCTTGAAAGGTTGAAAGCGTGCGAGTTGATCCTAAAAAGGCAGGAGAAGCCAATTGATATGCAAAAAGTCGTATTGTCCTCAACGTTTACCGAAACAGATTTGGCTAAAGCAATATTTAGCAATAAGGGCAACTTATGGATAATAAAATATCTCACCAAAGAACAGAAGCTTCAGATATGCGATCTATTTTTGATGAATTCGTCCTGCAGGGACAGCGAGTTTTTAAGCAACTTTACAGAAATTCACGATTTTCTGGAGCTGATACTTGTTAATCTTTTCAAGTATATGGTTCCCTGTTTTGATGCCAAGAAATCAGTTCTTGCCTCAATAGATTTTGATGAGTTGCTTATCTCATCTGAGGATGAGCGAATTCAACTCGCCGTTAAAGCTTTCAAGGCAAAAACGGAGGTGCATCATATTAAAAAGTATGTTGCCGAAGATATTGGAACGTTTTTAGAAATCATCGGAAAAATGCCAATAAGCCACTGTAGGATACCTACAAAAACTCTAATTTTTGCTCTCACTTTAGCGCTGTACAAAGATTTGTTGGCTACGAAAGATAAGAAACTGGTGACGGCGTGTTGTGATCTGCTTACAGGTGAGTAACGAATTCTGTAGCTAGTTAAATTTTCTAACTATTTAAAATGATGCAATATTTCAAGCAGGCAAAAATATTTGGTTTTTCGCCTCGTTTATGAAGAATTCAATTTATGCATATAAAATAACATGTCCTGACTGATTCATCAACGCCAAGCTGCAGTAGGTTTCTTTTGTGACATAAGTACCCACTAAGAAAGGATTTTGCGAAATTCTTCCCTTAAGGGGGTAAAATGGGAGATGCAAGATTATATGAAAATTCTTCATTTTTGAAGTTAATTTCATGAAAAGTGGTATTAAGCCATTAAGGGGGTAAAGTAGGGGATGAACGTTTGTACGGAATTCCGTTATTTTTGTAATTAAAACCATGTATTTAGGTTTTTAGTTAGAAATTAAGAACAACGTATTTTAGCGTTTTTGGACAATCATACCTTAAGGGGATAAAATTGAGAAAGCTAGTAACTTATATAATATAATTAAATAAATGCATAAAATTCATACCTCTTTCAGACATGCTACATATTGGGGAACCAATAAAAACTTTCCACTATTTCGATATCGATATATTCTTTTCAATGTTTCCGCCGTCAAAATATCCGGAATTTTACAAGATACTTTTCAACGCATTTAAGTGGATGATCGAAGATGCCACAACCTGCTTAGAGAAGATCGTTAGTATATTAAAATCACGTGAAGAGGACTTCGATGATGATTGCATAAAACTGTGCATACTTGTCGTTGATTCCCTAGGCCACCAGTCTTCAGTTAGGAAATTGAAAAAATTTCAAAGCGAAATTCTCAGTCTCTACGCGTCGCATGTAAATAAATTCTTTGCTGAAGATGACCGCGACTCGGAAAAAGACAAAGCGTTCGTTGAAAAAACCCTACCGGGTTATGCGGCGTATGTCAGTAGGTTTTTGGGTAAGGCGAATAAACATGAGGAAATCGATGAGAAATTTAGGAAAATATGCAAGATTTACATAGGTCACTCGGTGAGTTACGAATTTAAAAAAAATATATTTGTAGCTCTTACTAAATGTATTCAATTTTCAGATGGATTGTCGTAATGCCCAAGCTATCAGACTTTTTAGTACAGCACTCGCGCACCGACATCTTCTCCATTTCGACGATGATGAGATTCAGTTCGTTCTGCAAAAATACTGGGATCAGATCCTGCGTGATGTCCAAGGTGAAGTGATTAACAAGAACGTCGATACCGTCGTCACTCTTGTAATTGGGTACAAGAGTAATGATGATTTTGCAAAGATTATGAGTGGTTTGGACAAGGTAAAAGCAGGTGGTAATGTAAATTAGAGCCGGAGTTATATTTTTAATTAATAGGAGCTGCAAAACGGGCAGTTTAAATGGATTTTCGAAGTTCTGAGATATATTGCAAAATCTCTTCAAATTATTGCTAAAGGAGCCGTAAGTTTTTAGAAACACTCGCTCTTTGAACTGTTTCTTAATTACTCAATTTTCAGATTTTCAATAGTTACTTTAAAAAAATTGGACTCGCTGTACTGATGAAATTGAAAAAAGACAGTAATAATAGATACAAGGACATGGATATGGTTACCCAAATACTAGAAATCCAAGCTACGATTTGTGAAAATACTAAAGTATTTAATTCCCTTATCCAAAAATGTTTATCGGGTTTTTAAAAATTTGCCTTTTAGATCCCCATCTCGGTAGACCTAATGGACGACATTCTTTGCTTTCTGACGGACCTCAGCATTAGGAATTTCCCTACAACCGATAAAAACGCGGAGGTATTTTACAAACTGCATCACCATATGACGGCACTCTGTACCGCACTTATGAAGTATCGTCATCTCCTTTTAACCGATAGAATCCCACAGCTTGTCGTCATTATCAAAGATTTGCTTCAGGCGATATGTTGGTATAAATGCGACCGACAAAAGGATGATTCGCTGGACCAGAAAGAATTGGACAAATTAGTCGAATTAACGCAAAAATTGGAATCGTAAGCTAATTAATTGTCCGTCCTTAAAATGTTTTGAATATTTTATTCCTTTTATTTAGATTAATGCACCTTGTAACATCGCATACGTTGGAAGTGAAGAGAGTGGCACCGTATCTTCTTACATTCGTTATAAACCTCATGGTAACCAACAACAGGCCTACAACACTTTATCCAACTGTAAGATTTTTTTTACTTGGGTTATATTTCAGTTTTAATTGTTTATTTGATTTTTACAGATTAAAACCCCTATTGAGAGCATTTGTTATGATTTAATATCTGTCTGTGATCATCGCGTAGGAAGTTTTATTCTTCGTTGTTCGAACGATGCCATGAAGCAGGTTTACGAGACATTGTGCAAAGAACACAAAAAATACTACAAGTTCAAGGGAAAAGTGTGAACTTGTATTTTTGTATTTTTTAATCAATACTGTCAGTTCTTTTTTAAATATATTTTATAAATGTACACATCTTTTCACTTATACTATTTAATTCACTTACATAAATGCACAAATGTAGTTATAGGAAAGTATATTGCAGTTTTTTTAATTTTTGACAAAATGGTTTAATTCATTATAAAATTACCATTTTTAATGCAAGATCATAAGGGTTGAATGACAAAAAAACGAAAAATTTTCCAAAAAAGTTCCTTTGTTTTTACAGAGTAACGCCTCCTTTACAAATCTAGCTGACGAATTACATAAATTCCTTAACAATCAGACCAGATAAAAAAACATACACACATTATGTGGAGATGGGGACAGGGTTACTGCACGGAGGATTGGGCGATGGGGTGAGATGTTTGAAAATCTATTCTGTTGTGTATTGCCACTTAAAAAACGAAGCTCTGAAGCAGCAGTCAGAAATTGTCTTGCTAGCACAACACGTGCGGAGGAGGACGCGGTGCAGGAAACGTTAAAACTTGAGGTTGAAACCAGGCCCCATGGCAAGTTGTCGCTGATCAATTCCGGCGTTGAGTACAAACCCGGTTTTGTTGCTGGTCGTGGTGGTGATCTCATCTCGACCAAGCTGCTTGAATTGTGACCCGCCAGATGGCGGTTTTGGGGAAGAGGCCAAAGCTTTGCGGGCTCCTAGCTCACTTTTGGCGGGCCATGTCGGGAACATTGAAGGGTCAATCGGGAGAGGTAGCTCTTTGAAATAGGGGCTTTTAAGTGCCTGCTCTGCAGTCAGTCTTTGCTTGGGATCGTAAGTTAGAAGCCCTTGAAGCAGTGATATTCCCAGCTCGCTGGCTTTGTTAAAAAACCTTCGCCTTAGATTTGAGACGGGATATTCCGCAAATGTGGAGTTCTGGCTGAGTAGATTTTGCACAGCAGGAAGATCCTTGTAGCCCGGCCAAATCTTCTCATTTGGAGTACCCAGTTCCTGTAAAGAAAGGAAATAAAAAAATCGATTATTTTAAAAGTTACATTTTTAATATAATATTAAAGTTTCGCATCAATACGCATATCGTTCTTACCTTAAAAATTCGGTTGAGTTGGTCAATTTCCGACTTGCCAGGAAACAGTGGACCCATCTGAAGAAATTCAGCGAAAATGCATCCGACAGACCACATGTCGATTGGCGTTGAGTACTCTTTTCCCATCAGTAGTAGTTCGGGGGCTCTGTACCATAAAGTGACCACTAGAGAAGTGTAGGCCTTGAGGGGACTGCCGTACTCGCGGGCCAGGCCGAAATCACCAACTTTTAGTATACCTTTATGAGACAACAGCAAATTTGAAGTCTTCAAGTCTCGGTGGAGGATCCAGTTGTCGTGCAAATGGGCTACTGCTCGGAGGAGTTGCTGAAGCAGGCATTTAACTTCACCGGGGAAGAAGGACTGCTCCTTGTGCTTCATAGTTTCCATAAGACTTTTCAAGTCGTGCTCCACATAATCCATGACAATAAATATTTTATCCATATTACTCCCCACTACGATCTCTCGCACAGTCACGATATTTGGATGCTGCCCCTTCAGAAGAGTGTTAATCTCTCGCAGGGAAGTTATAGGGAAACCTTCCTTCTCCTTTTCCATTTTAAGTCGTTTCAAAGCAACGATTTCGTTGGTTCTCTTGTCCTTTGCCCTGTAGACCACTCCATAAGTGCCCTCCTCGATCCGATTGAGACACTGAAACTCTTCTACCGACCTACATCCTTGAATTCCCGGATAGTAGTTGGGAAGTTTCTCACCATTTTCATCTCTTGGAGAATCATCAATTTTGGGTGATTCATCTTTGCCACCCTCTCCTTTACCAATATCTTCGGGAATTTCTTTGATGATATCCAGATCATCGTCGTCTTCACTCTCATCCCTGTTCCGATTCTCTTCAGTTTCTTTATCACTAATTGATCTGGACCGTGACCTGGAACCCGAACGAGATCTTGACCTAGATCTCGACACCGAGTGTGATCCTGATCTTTTTCTGGATCTCGATCTAGATCTAGACCTAGATCGAGATTGTGACCGAGATTTGGAAGCCGATCGTTCTGATCCTGACCTAGAAATTGAGCGGGACTTACTTTTGCTAGAGCGAGACCGATCTGATTTGCTACGTTCGGAATGTGAACGACTCCTCATTTGAACTGAAGGTGATCGTGACCTGGATTTTGACATCGAACGCCTGTGATCTGATTTCGATAATTCACCTACTGAGAGCGGACTGCCTGGAAGAGCATCTTCCTCTTCTATAGATTTGTCGCCTTTTTTTGAGGTTTCCGATACACTACTTGACTCCGACTCAGAACCGGACTCATTGTCCTTTTCCTCCTCACTAGAAATCTCTGATTCATCTGAAACCTCCTGGATCATTTTTTCCTCGTATTCACCCTCCTCCCTCGGGGACTTCTTTGCTCGCTTCCTATGTCCTTTGTATTCTTCACCGTGACGCTTCTTGAGCTTTGGCTTTACTTGCTCGGGAGGTGAAACAGGCTCCTCCCGCTCCCTCCTTGAACGCCTGGCTTCAAGCTCCTCCCTAGCGACTTCTTTACGGCGGGCCATTTCCCTTTCTGCTTCCAGCAGCTTCGCCCTTCGAGAAGCCTGCTCGGGGTCGTCAGGTATCGCAGGCTTCTTCTCCTTCCGCTTGTTGCTTGAATAGTCGCTATAGTGCTCAGGGCTGTCGATGACCTCGATGATGTTTTCCTTCCTCTCTTTGTACTCCTTCCGGTAGTCGTGGACAGACGATCGGCTGCTAGCGCTCTCGTAGTGACCCTGATCCTCATACCTGGCGATTTCTTTCTCGTATTTGTGACGCTTGCTTAAGAGGCGGCTCCTGAGGTCCTCGAGGGCTTTCTCGGCGTCCGCCTTGTTCTCGTACTGCTGGTCCAAGTACTTTCTCCTGTCCCGATCCCGCACATTCGAGTGCTCTATTCGTTTGTCACGCTCGCGCTGCTTGTGTCTGTTGTGATATTCGTACTCGCGCTGCTGCTGCTGCTCGTAGTACTCCCGACGATGATTGTGTCTTTCTCGCTCTCTCCTGAAAGCCCCAGGTCCGGCCCCACCTCCGCCCCCGGCATGGCGGTGCCGCCTTTCATCGGCCAGCGGCCTTTCTTTATCGCGGTCCCTTTGTACCCTCTCCCGCTCCCTCTCCCTCTCCTTGTGTTTGTGATCCCTGGAATGTTTCTCCTTCTTGCTCGACTTCCTCCTGCCCGACTCCCTCTTCGTCGCCTGCGGGGGCTTTATGTCCAAAGAATCCGCTGTGTCACCCTGTTCGCCTTCACTGAAATGACAAGAAAAAGAAATTGCCAACATTATAGGGAAGATTGACTCAAAGACATCCAGACGACAATTTAGCGCTAGACTCAAGCACTCCCGCTTTCGAGGTGGGTGGATGGTCTTAAGTTCTTCTCATGATCGCATCAATCCCCGATTGGCTGGTGCGGACCTCCACGTACGAGCCTCCATCCCCGGTATCTGGGGGCGTGATGTTCTCTCTCGGCGAGATGGCGAGGATTTCTCGTTTTATTTTGTTCTTGTTAATTTTGTTACAAATTAACGTGGATTTGCGCTCTATTTGTCGTCTGATATGTTGGAAATTGTAATTATCGCGGTCATCGAGTGTTTTACGCGTGTTTCTTTCCTCCGATTTTTGTCTTAATTTGTGATGTTCATTTACTTGGTTACCTTTGCTGGAATTAGCTGAAGCCCTTTGTCTGCAAATTTGAGGTAGAATAAAAAATATATTAAAACAAATAGGACTTATCAAATGTATAAAACGGCTATATGAAATGAAAACGAAATAAAAATAAAATATTGTAAATTGAACAAATTTGGAAAAATGCATTTTTAATTTAAACTTTCCTTTTTTAAAATACTACTTGCAGTAACAACGATTAAGTATTGTAATGTCGGCACAGTTCATCTAAATATGCAATATTTATTACCCTCTTTAACTTTTACATATTTCCTATAATTTTATTTACTGTATAAACAACAATAATAAAAACAAAGATTAAAATAAAAAGTTAAAATGGCAACAATTTTTGAGTGAGGCAGAATAAGAGATACATTGATAATGTAAATAAAATAACCAACAGACGCCCAAAATAGTTTTCTTTTGGTAGACCTGAGGTATTTTTAATAGAGGAGAGGACCCCACGTACATAGGCGAGTACTCTCAATAAGATTTGAAGAAGTTTAGCAAACAAAACAGGTGGGAAAACCAAGGACCAACAGATTATAAATAATAATGCTTATACTTTAAACCAATTTTCGTAAACTATATTTTGGACGTTACAATAAAATCTCAAAATTCCGAAAATTGAGTTTTTTCATTTTTGAAAAGAAAGTACTTTTTTAACAGCGCATTGTAAATTTGGCATTTGGAAATTTGGCATCTGGAATTCTTATTACTACTAAATTAAATATGTACAAATTTTTCATTAAGTGGTGACCACTTTTCTACAAAATTTATTTCTTACACAAAATCTTCCAACTTTTTCAAAGGAAAAAAAATCGCCGACTGTAGACTTATTTCCATGCAAAATTTATAAATATCATCAACTAAGAAAACAAGTTTTTATTTGACAGTTAAGGGGGCAATCGCTTTCAAAAGTGAACAAAAATCAATTTTTTTTTTTTACATAAAAGTGTTCCTTAACATTATAGAAATCATCTCCCAAAACCGTTTTGAAAAATTAGGATGGCTGATTAGTGGTAATAAATTATCTATACACGGTTTTACAAGTAAAATTTATTGTAAAAAAACTTTAAACGCGATTTTCTCAAAACTACTTTTTTTTAACTCGTACACACCATATCTCAAGTTCTACTCAATGGAATTAAAAAAAATCAAAGAGCATATGATTCGTTGGCATAAATACTAGGTACTAAACCTATAAAAATGCATAAAAGTACCCCTTGTTTTTTTTATAGAGGTAGTTTTCCGCAAAAACATGGCCGATTTTTTATGTTTTTTCGAAAAACAGTGATAAAACAATTTTAAAAAATTAAAAACTTAATTTTTTTAGGTTTAGTACCTAGTAAAAAGCTTAAAGAACAGACCCCATTTTGAATTTTTCATTTATCTTTTCCCGGAAGTCCCAAGTGATGCGTACCAGCTAAAATGAGACTTGCAAAACACCCTCTGCCGCCGCCAAAACTTACTAAAAATAAAAAAATAAATATTGTTGTATTCTTCAATATTCAAAGAATAGTGTCCAAAACGAATTTTTTAAATAAATATAATAGTTTTTTCCAAAAAAAATCTTGAAAATGTGTTTTTTTTCAGTTATGAAAGCGATTGCTCCCTTAAAACACGACCACTAACCATGTGGAATTCACGCGTCAATTTAGAGCTTACAATTTTTTTGAATGTTTAGTCAGAAATTAAATATGTATATTATTGGACTTTATGTAATTGTATAAAGCTACATTTTTGCATGGACTAATATCGAACATTCTATCGTAATTAAATTTCTTCTAGACAAAGCTTTAATTTGCATCATTGGGAATTTCAAAAGCTTTCACTCAATAGTAAACAAATTAACCTTCCATAATCAAATGATAATGATTCATCGACCAAAGTTAATTTGCATTAAAGGTTGATTGGCAGGAAGTTAAACTAAACAATATCTTTAATATTTTGCCTAACGACAATGGAGGCGTGGAGGAAGCACGCATTCTCAACTTATTTCGCTAGCAGTATAGCTAATCTAAATTAAATAGCAAATTGCGACAAGAAGCTTCATGCTTTTCAAGTCGAGCACGAATTGATTTAATACTATTTTCCTAACAGTATATGCGAACAAAAATTAAATAGTGATAAACTTACCTTAGGTAAACAGAGAGCTCCGCACAGACCCCAAAAGGCGACCAGTGATGAAAATAAACAAGTTTAGTAACATAATCTTATAGATAGGCACTCACCGAGGAGCTGGGAGCTGTGCCGAGGCATCGAGCGCGCGCAGCTATTCTGTGCTGTGGATCCCAAACTCCCGCGGCGGGGGCGCGGCTGCCCCGGACATAGTAAATGAACATCGGTCAAATTAAGAGAAAATCGGAGGACAAGTAATGCCCCATCGGCAGGAAGAAAATCGTTTAGTAAGGCAAATAGTTAAGAATAAAAATTTACCAAGCGGCGGTTGAGCAGGCGGTAACATTACGAAACAAATGTGAATCTGCTCAAGTGAAATGGCCTTTGGCTTTAGTTTTGTTTTGACTAGAAATTTTTATTTATTGCTAACTAGAGCGGCTGCAAGAGCGCACTTTTTATGAATTACATTTATTTGAGCGTGTGGCCTTCGCGCGCATCGGTCTTTGGACATGTACACACTTTTGGCCTATTGTCAATGAAAAAAGGCAAGTAAATATCAGAAATTCCAGCAGGGGTAACTTAAAAGTATTGAACTAGCTACAGATTGTGGAAATTCGCATGTTTTACGCATTGCCCAACGCCGCGGCGAGGGGCAAACTCGTTTTCATCGAAATTCCACACGGTACCCACCTGAGATTGATGTCGTCGCCAGGGCTTCGGAGTTGGCCATCTTCGCTTCCAGAGTTCTCCAGGTGACTCATGGCTCGATTGCGAAGAATCCCGGGGGCCCAGAATTTCAATGTATAGCTCTGGACCGATTTGGTTACTTATGGGTTTGGTTTATTAACTTTTTTGGTAAATTAATACGCACCACGCCGTATAAAATACGTGCGAAAAATGCGTTTTTCCGTCGGATGAATTGACACTTCGCGATATGACAACCAAAATGGCTTTTTCTCGTGGAACTTGTTTCGTTTCAGAATTTTTTGACAGCGCAATTGCGGGGACTTTTCTTTTGAACCAATTGTCAAAGATGTTGAAATTTGAAATAAAAACAGTTTTGTTTGAGCAGTTCGGAACTAATTATTGTAATAATAATGAAAATAATAAAAGTCTATTCCGACTATCTCTTTGAATCAATCTTGTGAGTTTTGTTGCGGCTTGAAGTTTCCTTGCAGGCAACATTTTTTGCAAAGAGCGAAATAAGGATAACAAAAAGCACACGTTTCAATTTATGCCTGTCTATAATTCAACTGGTTACTTTTGTTAAAATCAAAAATAAAGTGCTTCTGAAATTTTGCACTAAAACCGCATGATTCAAAAGCTGCTGGTGTGCCACATGAATTTTGTGGAATCCTATTTGGGACGCTCCGTTAAATGTCACTATATCAGTACCGCTGTAATATTTTCGTTATTGAAATTGTATTAAATTTTTTTATTTAATTGCCATTTATAGTGGTTTTATAACATTTGCTCGTTTGCTAAACATATTGCGGATGTCCTAGAGAAGTATGCCTTTTATTTCACAACATTTTCCTTCTGTTCTCGGCCCTAACCCCACTTCAGTCCGTGAAATTTTCATAACATCCCCGGCGACAGGCTAAATTTAGGTGGCTGTAATTTGCCTTAAAGTAATGTAAATCATTAAGTAAACATCTTAAACTTTCAATAAAATTACATATTTTTAGTTTTTAGGCGGCTAACAAGAATCTCTCAAGATGCTGCGTAAAATCGGACAATCGCTACTGCTCCGGCAAAACCCCAGCCGGTTTCGAGCTCTGTGCACTTCCCGGGAAAACGAAAGCACGGCTCGAATTCGCAAAGAAATCGAGGAATTTAAAGAGAAAGCTCAATGGAGGGTCCCGGTGGGGCAAGGGAAAGGCGAGTGGCAGAGTCATCTCCGCGCTTTTGGTGATACCGAGCAGAATTCGGATTTAATCACCCTCTTGCAGCAGCCGATCGATTTGAGCCCCAGTGGATTGAAGAAGTGGTGGGTAAGGCGCAAGGAGAGGATAGAGCGATTCATGCAGCAGTACATCCCCGAAAGACACGCAATTCTGGGCAGCGACTTGGCTGCGGCTCATTTTATTGTCTACCGCGGAGGTGCTGTAAAATTCCTGCACAATCCTGAGTGGGTTCGGAAGGACGAACAGGGGGAGTATGAGCTGCCTGATCGTTTTCACGGCGGATTCAAAGTGGAGGCTATTCGGTGCGACAACATGACACTCTACTACGAGGGTTTGGAAAACATCCGACGTCTGCAGCACTTAAAATTCTGGTCCTTCATCAACGTGAAGACCTTCGACGACTGGTGCTTGGACAGAGTTTCCAGCGCGGAAAATCCTTGCCTCGAAGTCCTAGACCTGACCGGGACTAACATTACACACAATGGGCTCAGTGCTTTGTACAGAGTGGACAGCCTGAAAGTCCTCGTCCTGGACAACCCCCAAGAGTCGAAAGAAATGGAGCTCACCTGTGCTTTGCTGGAGCTCTGCCTGCCCCATCTGAAAATAAGAGCTTCCAAGGAAATTCATGGAGAGTAGATAATAAAGTTCAATTTATTCGGTGAGAAAAAGTATTTTTATGTTATTGCGGCAACTTGGTTTTCATGTACTCCTCTTTTATCTTGGTGCGGTCCTCCACTTCCGGCAAGTAGGGCGCTATGCCTTTTGAACGCCTTTCAGACCTTACTTTGTTCTGTAAATGAACATTAATTACCTAAGTTTGCAGACTCAAAATAATTTGAATACCCAGAAATCCTTGCAATTGTTATAATTCGCGAAAAATAATTCGCATTTGTCTCGGTCGAAATTGTTCTTGTGTAGGCATTTGTATGACAACTCTTGCTCCTATTTAAAGTTTATTTAAATCAGCGTTTAAATCGAAACGTACATTTACCTTTAAGCAAGGATTATCGCGTTCTGCATTCAAATTTCTTGGCATTTTCTAATTTATTCGCAACAGCACCTCCTACCTGTCAGAAGAGGTTATGTTGACACTGAGCGATCAGCTGATTAACAGCTCCAAGGACTTATACGAATAAATGGAACTGGAACACGCCAATGACAGTTCGGCGATAACGTAAACATGGGCTCGGTCTCCGTTGATATAAAATTCAAACGAGCAAGCAAAATTTACTACGAGGCGGTAACTTTTGTAATCCCACTGGAGAAATTAAATTCAAAACCATTTCTCTCTTTCTAGGAGCGCTTATCCGGTGTAGTCCAAATAACCTGCGGAAATGAGACCAAGCACGAAGGTGTCACCCTCACCGTCGAAGGTATCGTGAATTTGCAGCTCAGCAACAAAAACGTCGGAATATTCGAAGCCTTTTACAACTCAGTGAAGCCGATACAACTCCTTAACTCTGCGCTGGATCTCAGTCCACCCGGAAAGCTCCCGCCAGGAGTAACAGAGTTCTCGTTCGATGTGCCCTTGGTCTGTCAAAAGGAACCAAAGGTTTTGTACGAAACCTACCACGGAGTTTTTGTCAACATAAATTATCAAGTGCGATGTGATATAAAGAGGAATTTCCTAGCTAAAAGTCTGCAAAAAGTGCAGCTATTTTGTGTCCAATACAAGCCGAACCCGGAGTCTGCAACGTCCAGTGAAGTGAACTTCAGCATCAGTCCAGAAACACTCCAGAAGACTGCCAAGGAGCGAATATCGATTCCTCGTTTCCTCATCACTGGTAAGCTGGACAAGACCGAGACTTGCCTTACGAAACCATTCACTGGACATGTGAGTTTCCGCAGTAATACTTATAATGATTTTTATAACATTGGGACCTTTCTTAGCTCACCGTGCAACACACTGAAGTCGCTATAAAGTCGATAGAGTTGCAATTGGTTAGAGTAGAAACTTGTGGATGCGCTGAAGGATATTCCAAGGATGCCACTGAAGTCCAGAACATCCAGATCGCCGACGGGAATGTGTGTCCGAAATTGCAGATTCCAATTTTTATGATATTTCCCAGGCTTTTTACGTGCCCCACTTTGGTTACTAAAAATTTCAAAATTGGTAAGATTGGCTTTGAGCAAATGTTCACTATATTGATAACTTCTTATTTTTAGAATTTGAAGTGAATCTCGTCATCGTATTTAAGGATGACTATTTGGTCACAGAGAATTTCCAGATCGTCTTAAAAAGAAATTATTAGAGATTTGCAGTGAATTGCATGCAATGCCCAACAATCTAATTTAAGAAAAATATTAGCTTTAGGTGAATAATAAACGTTATTTAAAAACATATTATTTTTCTGTTTCATACTATGCTTACTACAAAAGTAATATATACATATTTTGATGAAGATACTATTTTTACTCCAAAATTTTCATTTTCTTTCAAAAATTAAATTTTCTCCCTATTAATGGGGCAAGACTGAGAATATGTACGAAAACGACCATTTCACATTTTCTAATACTGTCCAACATCACAAGCGATTTGTTTTTAAGAAAGCTGTGTAAATTATTCGATCGCAAAATTATTTGTTAGTTGGATGGTTGCTAGTTATTAAACGCTTTTATTTAACTTGGGTTGTATAGCGTCAAATCTTGCAATACAAAATTTTTATACTTCTATCTTAACAAACGTTTTAAAACTTTGCACATATGTTTAATTTTGATGACAATACAATGTGGTCGTCTTTGCAGGTGGATTCCACCCACGGATACCCCACTAAAACCGTTTCCTAAAAAAATGTATATTTCCCATTTTTATTTACCTGATTTAGCTTTTAATTTCGATCTATTTTTTTTTTAATTTGCAAGAAAAGAAAACTTAAATGATTATTTTTGGATGTTTTTAGTAAACTGGGGATTAACCCTAACTCTCCTTAATTACACATATTAAATTAAGAGGGTGCACATTCATCGAGCGCAATATTACTCAATAAAGTATATTAAAAATGTTCAACTGGGTTAATTGCCCTCTTTCCTTCTACACTTCATTTTCCCAACTTCTAAGTTGTTTTTCCTCCCATCTGCCCCTAAAGCGAACCTTAATTATATAATATCCAGCGCCGTACACTCGGCCAGCACTTCAATTTCTCATATCCAACTCGAGCTCCCGGAACCCCTAGAAGACCGTTGCCAATAAAAACAGGAGAAATTCATTCGAAAGCAATAAAAATTTAAATTATGATAAGTGGCCACTATTATCCTTTTAGAGCTCGAGCCACTGACTTCATGGGCCGCTAAAGGCGATGGTCCAGCGGAGGACCGGATGTTTTTGTGTGTTTTTCTTCCTTGTACCCCAGGAAAGAATCTTCACAAGTTCGAGGATAATGACTAAAAAACAAGGCGATGGCGACGACGACCATTGACCGAACAGCAATAGTAGACGAAAGAATTTTTCTGTCTACGCTCCCGGGACGGTCGCATTTTATTGAATTAAATTCATGGGAACTGCCCGAGTCTGCATCCAACAACGAGAGCACTCTAAAATAAATGCACCGAGTCTGAACACTTGCCAATTCTCACATCCCTTCATAAAAAATTGAAATATAAAAACATTAGCCAAGGAGAACTGGTGCTTTTTTGCTACGTTAACTATTTTCCCATTGGCGCGGAAAAATTCTATTTATTTAAAATCTTTTCGGATAGATAACATCCCGTAAGAAATAAAAGTTTAGCGTTTAAGATTGTTTTCATTTCTTCGGTATAGCATTTGATGTATTTATGTATGCATTTTTCTTCTATACTTTTGAATTTCTTTTAAAAATATCAAACCCTAAGTTTGTGACCGAAATATATACCATACATTATATGTATAGTAGTACAACTTCTCATCAAAAATCAATTTACTTTCATTTTCAAATCACATAGAATACTTACAAAAATGTACAATATGAAGTTGTTTTCCTTTTAAATAAAAAAGAAAATGCATATTATACATATATAATATCTAACCATAAACATGTAATTATCTAAATTTGATTGAAAATGTTTTGCATTTTCTTTTTCAACTCGCAGACATCATCTTAAATTAGAACAGTACCTAAATCATGCTTCCTTGAGATATAAATTTTGATTTCATCATAAAATTCTAAATATAGCACATTATTTAAATTGTTTTGATTTATCTCGATATTCCCGATCGATCTATAAGATGAGGTTTTGATATGGAACCTTTCATTGATGCTTGCGTTCGCGTAATGTGGGTATTAACGAACTTTTTTGTCAGTAAATTGCTTTAGGTATCCTTTTGAGTTTAAGGGCCAGCTAAGTAAGAGAATTTTTTTCTGAATGGTGTCAGCTCAAATTATTGTAGAAACCAATTATTCACGCCACACCAGATATTCGAGAAGATGCCTTTTCTATAGATTCTATAGAATTCGCTTGACTGTAAATCTCACAAGCCCTAATTAGTCATCGTATTTTGGGTGTGTGATTGCGGTCTTTCACAAAGCATCTCCCCCAGCGTCTTTGGGAAGCCCGCAAAATAGCACAAAATAATGAACACTCCCCACCTCGTCGATGGAATCGCTTTCACAGTGCGGAGCTCACCCGCAGCTCGACAAAAGGATCCAAAAAGTGCTTTAACACTCCCTAAAACCATTTAGATATCGCATTATCCCGTCTCTGTTAAATGATAAATTTGTCCGGGGTGAGGACGACAGCCGGGAACATATTTCCAGCGACAGTTCCAGTATAGACCGCATAAATTCCGATTACCCTTATCAGGGTGTCAGGCGAATCCAATTTCAACTGACTTTACATAATAAATTCCTCATAAGAGGCGAAAGGGTTGAAATTGCCCATGAATTACGTAGATACATCTTTATGACTTCGGCAGGGCAGAGGACACGTACCCACTTTGTCTTCCTGCTTATGGGTGCCCACCCCCTCGCCGACAATTTCGAAAACTATGCGAGAGAATAGTCGAAATCCGGCTCTACCGCAAAGCCGGCAAGCCAGCACCCCTTGGGGACACTGGGGCTCGTGCATACTAAACACCTTCCTCGAAGGCGCCCTGGGACTCCTCCTGGGAGGCCACAGGGCTCGCATGTATTCCATGTTGTATGTGTGCTGGTGTTTTTGTTTAGTTTCCTTATTAAAAGGCGAATCGGCCCAGAGGGCGGCAAGGACAAATTTCCTGAAATTGGTCTTCTCTCGGGCTGGTTATTGAATCTCAGCTGCCTTGGGTAATTTATAGCCTGAAAATGGCTACAAGCAACAAAAATCCAATTTCGTACGAATTGCGCACTCGACGTCTTATGTCTAAGTGGATTTCCTCGCACATAGACCGAGTCCTCCTGGGGGACACTAGCCAAATAATCAACTGCAAGAAGTGCGCTAATTGAGTTGAATTAAAGTTTTCGACTATCCCATCGAGAGCATCCTTTTCCACGACGGAGTTGGTAACGTCCGCTTCCTCGGATTATTCGCAAAGCCGGAATTAATTAGGAGACCTTGACAAATAATCTGCAGCTAGTTAGCATTTCTTACATTTCAGAATGTGTTCTCCAGATGTATTTAAAGTCGTTGTGCTAGATGCTGAATTTCAATTAGCAACTAATGCTACTAGTGTTTGCGTAAAATTTTATACTATTTTTAACTTCCATCCCATTACAGTAAAATGCATACAAATTATGTTCTCTAATTTCATATTTACATATATGTAGATACATATGTTAAGGATTATCTCGAAATTAACTGAACCCATTAACATGAATATATGTATTTGCCTTAGTAATTTCTATGAATCGATGAAGATTTTAGATCTAGAATCAGAGGGTATCTCTCAAAATTTATGATGGATTTGAGATTTTCACGCGGACTAAATTTTTTACATAAAACATTCTGCTAAAGAAACTTTCATACCTATACATAATATTCTGACAGGATTTAAGTTAAGGAAAATCTTTAAGTCATTACAAAAAAATACTTCTATGATCTCTTAGCGCGTGCGCAGGCCACTCACTAAAAATGGTAAAATACTTTAAAAAGGAGATAAAATATTTTGCAAAAAAATATCAATATTGTTGAAGTCGGTTCGCGAATCTATAGTTACTATGTATATGCTTTATAATTTGCAACGTTATTTGTTGTTTAAAATGTTTTGTTCTATCTTACTTCGCGTCACATCCATTTCCAAAACCATTAAAAAGTTTGAAATCCTCAAATTCGCAACAGTCATTTCTCTTTATCAAGATCCTTTCAGGTTAATCCAGAAACTCTGCTCCTCCTACTCAATTTGTTATTTATTTTGTTTTGTTTTTTTTTTGCCTAATCCACGGCAGCAAGAGAGGCGATTTTCCAGAATCACGTAGGTGTCATAAGTCGAGTGCTCCGATTAATCTGATTGCCATTGGAAGGCAAACTTGATGCTGTGGCGAAGTGCTAGAAAACAAATCCGTTCAAAATTTATTTCATCCCTCAGCCTTTTGGTCCAGGGGGACATCCCAATCTTCTGCTCCGTGCATGTGCTTCGTAAGCGTGACGTGATTCGTTTATCCGGCTCAAACCATAAAAACTTGCTGATTCAAATTATACACTATACGGAGCACTTGGCGTTAGACTCTTGAAAAGTTTTGCCCCACGGCTGACGCCATAAAATTCTGCGAACGACGGAACGAGTTTGGAATAGGACAATTGAATTAGAAGCAAGCTTCTGTGGTGGTAATTTGGAAATTTTTTGTTGGCTATTTTTTCTATACGTATCTGTACTTATTTACGTACAGAAATAGGCATACAATGTCAATATTAATTGAGTAATTAAACAATTTTATAGTAATTTGAAATTGCAGGTTTAGGTTTACTTTATTTTACTACATATTATGGTACTAGATTAGATTTTTTTTACCATAGTTTATTTTTGTATTTTGTATTTTTGTATAAGTTTCAATTTTATGCTTGACAAATAATAATCCCACCTCACTTTTTATTCGAAATATCGTTTTGGATTATATTATTATTATTATGTATATCACACATATGTTACATATTTTTAGGTGCTCTATTTCATTTTTATAATATATTTTTGTCACCATTTTCCATTGTTGTTTAATTTGTTTTGAAAATTTTTTTCAGATGTATTTTCTTTAGTATTAAAATTAATAAATAACACTAAGATTTAAAAAAAATAATGCCTTCACGTGTTCTTGTCTGTTCTCTATAATAGTTCAATTAATATTATATAATAATAAAAACATAGATGTGTTTCCGAAGTATAAATACTATAAACTACTAGTTTAACTTGGTATCATATTCGATGAGCTCAAACCTAAATTACTTTTCAATACTTTCATACTTATGTCTGAATTTACTTATTTATTTATTGCAGTGAGACATACAATATATAATTAGTTTTTAGTTTTACAAAGAATATAGAAAACCAAGAATCGCAATTTCAATTAGAAAATTGAATGATAAGTAGTTTTTTCAATTGCTTGCAAGATATGTAAATTTAAATTAAAAAAATGTCATGGTGTAATTTTAATAAATTGGCGATGGATGTGACTAGCTCATGTAGTCTGTAATTAGTGGGATGATAACGTACATTTTATTATTCTATTATTGTATATAGTACTATAAAAAATTGCTCCTTTTTATAATCAGAAGTGTAACGACTGTCAGATAGACAGGTTGGTCTGACTGCAGCCTAGTTTAGTGTTTAAAAAGAAAGGGTTAAGTGCTTAAAAGGAATTTCTTGCGTTTGGTATTATAATTTTTCCGTTTATATAAAAATAAAAGGGTACAACAAGTTTGTCCTATGCTGTGCTTAATAACGCACGACTTTAATCTTCAGCTAAACAATTTCTTGACTTTCATCCGCCAGTGCTCGTTGGAAGGGAATTCTCGAAGTTAAATAGGTTCTTAAGAAGGGCGAAGGGTTGTCGCAAAAGAGATTGCGCAATGAAATAGACGAGGAATAAAGCCGTATCCGGAGATGCTTAAGGATGACTTGCCGACGAAGCCACCCTGAAGACCTCAACTGGTGGTAACTTCAACACCATCCTGCAGCGGGTGCCAGAGGGTGACTAGAACGCAGGATAAACTTTGTCATGCTGTAAATTTTTATTCAAAACAAAGAGGGATGTCACCCGCCCATAACGATAACCGAGAGAGTTTCCAAGAAAAAGGAACACCAGCAGCTGGATGCTGAGGAATATTGTTACAAGATGACATCAAAAGTTTTCTTTCGACCAATAGAAAAGGGCCGGTAGGGCGGGGGTGCAAGGACTATCGGCGCGGATGACGAAGTGGAAGCAAAGTAGCAGCACGGTTGGATGCTAAGTGCTCTGATTTATCTTGTTGCAAAGTTGCCGTACAGTGGGGCCTAGCCCTTACCCCTTGGCAGGACAATGAAAACAAATGTTTACGACGACTCCTGGCGCTCTGATGGCATTCTTTTGCATAAGTCAGGACGCAACTTTGCCTCGCGAAACAAAGGACAAGAGGAGGAATAAAAATGTTCGCCTTTTGTTTGGGTACTTTTGTTCCAAGCTGCTTCTCAGGGGATTCCTTGGGGGCGAAAACTTTTAACACGGCGCTCCTTTAAAAGAGTTACAAAGTTCGAAGCCTCAAAATGCTGTGGTTGTGCCTCCGGGCCGCTCTGTCGAGCTACCTGTTTGGGTTAATTAGAAAAATTTGATGGAAAATGGAAAATCTTCAGGGAAATCCGGGTCAATTGCCCGTGCAACGGTGAGTAAAAACCGCGAGGGTTAGGGTACATATTCACGGGGCTAAGCTAATTTGAGAAAAGGTACGAAGACGCTTGTTGTTTTGATGTCATCTTATTTACAAGTGAAAAAGTCTTCTTACATACAGTTGAAAGAAAATATACTGCTCCTTTTTATTTTCTTTTATCAACATTTTCTTTTTGAATAGAAATCCCTATAATGTAAAAAATGAATTTCATTATATTTTCTCGGGGAAACCTTCAAATGAAATCAATCTATTCCGTCACAAAGGTCGTACCAAAATAATTTCTTTTACATTTCGTGCCCTAACATAAAAAAAGAATAATTATTAAATACCCAGCGTGTTTTCAGTGTTTGGTGATAAATCAGATATTATTGCGAATAAACTAAACGAATACTTACCACGATTTTAAAGCTAACTAAAACTTAGGCGAGCTATTGCAGAAGCCCCACGTTTTTCGTTTTAAATCTTACAAGAATTTTTATAGCTATTAAAAATTTACAATCAGAAATATTCGGGACAATCTGCATGGGGTAATAAATCTGTATGAAGTTAAGAGAAATTATTTTATTCTCTTTAGTCCGCTTTAAAAACGTGGTATATTAAAAAAATTTTTATTTAAATTATTATTTCCTTTTTTATTTGTCTATAATACAACACATAAAATAGGTATTCGAGCTATATTTTTTTAGAGTTATCTGAATTTTAACTGGTACAATATAGGTAATCGGATAATCGCAATCTGGGAAGAAAATAAAATTGCGTTTTTTTTGCTATAGTTAATATTATACACCATTACGATACTTTGAATTTTTATGAAGTCATTTTAAGCAAAGTTCTAAAAATGTCTATGGACTTCTGTTCTTTTTCATAGACAAATGCAAAAAAAAAAATTTATATAAGATTACCTATACCTAATATTATTAAAATTGTAAATTAATTTCATACCTAAAGAGGCTAAAATCTCCTAGGTAGGACTGTTTTTATGAATAAATAAAGGTGTATAAGCAAAACACCGCGGAGTATCGAAACTTTTCTTAATATAAAACTGTCCACTCGCGCACTCTCAATGTTTTCGCGAATTCGAATTCTAAAATTATTTGCCAAGTAAGCGAAATAGTAATTAGCATTAAATATATTAATTTAAATTTTGGCGGGCGGACCGAACGAAACAAATTAGCGCTTACTAAGTTTTTGCGGAGCCTGGCGAGAGACTACCGGAACTGATCGTAACGCCCCGCCAAGGAGTGGTTCACAATGAAATTAACATAAATGAACAGTTTTTCCAAATTCGTCCTTATGTCACCTTTTGGCGCATTTCCGGAAATTGGCGGATCACGGTGCCTTCTCAGAAAAGCGGTTCTCGCGCGAAAATTCGATGAAAGACCGCGAAAATGTCGTGTAAGTAGTTTTTCTTTGTATGATTGTGTTTAAGAAGTGCTGAAAAATATTGTGGTACTAAAATAATTCCTTTTTTGTTTTCCTACAACTTTATTTCGTTGATTTCTGTTTAATTGCCGCCGGAATTGTCGCGCCCATTTTGAGTTGAAACGTGTTGTGAGTCGCTGATCTCTGGGTTTTTTTCCACCAACGGGAATTCAAGAATGCTTCTTCAAAAGACTTAACGTGGTAAGTACTTTTTGCAGTTTCTTCCTCGCCTCTTTAAGGCATTTAAATTAGACGAATCCTCGCATCCCTTGATTTATTTTACCACGTTTTTGTTAGCTCGTTTTCGTTTGTGTTTGTCTGTTCGGTACAAATTTTGCAATCGATTTTAAACTAACTTCCGACCCCCAGGTTTTTCGTTTTAAATCTTACAAGAATTTTTATAGCTATTAAAAATTTACAATCAGAAATATTCGGGACAATCTGCATGGGGTAATAAATCTGTATGAAGTTAAGAGAAATTATTTTATTCTTTTTAGTCCGCTTTAAAAACGTGGTATATTAAAAACATTTTTATTTAAATTATTATTTCCTTTTTTATTTGTCTCTAATATGTTTACAACACATAAAATAGGTATTCGAGCTATATTTTATTAGAGTTATCTGAATTTTAACTGGTAGAATATACGTAATCGGATAATCGCAATCTGGGAAGAAAATAAAATTGCGTTTTTTTGCTATAGTTAATATTATACACCATTACGATACTTTGAATTTTTATGAAGACATTTTAAGCAAAGTTCTAAAAATGTCTATGGACTTCTTTTCTTTTACATAGACAAATGCAAGAAAATAAATTTATATAAATATTATTAAAATTGTAAATTAATTTCATACATAAAGAGGCTAAACTCTCATAGGTAGGACTGTTTTTATGAATAAATGAAGGTATATGTATAAACAAATCTTTTATTAGGTTCGAATTTTTCAAAAGTTAAGTAATTGTGTTTGTTTTTTTCACTCAAGTGCGATTTTCCATGAGATAAAAATATTTTGAATTTTTTTTTTAAAAAATTGGCTTTTAAGTACTTACTTGACTTACGGTGACTACTTTGCCTAAAAAAATTAAAACTTGTGATAGAATTGATGAAATTACAATAAAACCAACTTAAAATTAGGTGTATATCTATATTTTTCGAAGTATGAAAAACTCTTAAAATCGTAAACCTGAATACAAATATGTTTTTTGCATTCAAATTTAAACTTTTTGTAATTTAAAATATTTAAATATTAAGAAAACGCTTAAAAGATTATCATAAGGAAAATTTAATTTTTCTTTTCTCTCCCGAAACGAGGGATTTCATTCCCAGGTGGTAGAAAAACAATCCAAAAATTGCTGGATTCAACATTTGCGTAGAAAGTGTTAAGAATTAAATTTAAATTTAAATTAAGACCCAGGAGAAATCAAAATGTACTCACCACAATAAAATTGAGTTTCTCTACACTTAAGGTTCTAAAAATTCCCATTGGAGAAAAAGAAACACCGATACACGAACAGCCTCAACTCAGATAAATCTCGATAATTCCAGCGACGGTTAAACGAAAATTAAAGAAATATTTTTATCCGAATTTTTGGAAACAAGAACAAAGAAAATTACTTTTCACCCAAAACACCGCGGAGCATCGAAACATTTCTTAATATAAAACTGTCCACTCGCGCACTCTCGATGTTTTCGCGAACTCGAATTCTAAAATTATTTGCAAGGTAGGCGAAATAGTAATTAGCATTAAATATTTAAATTTAAATTTTGGCGGGCGGACCGAACGAAACAAATTAGCGCTTACTAAGTTTTTGCGGAGCCTGGCGAGAGACTACCGGAACCGATCGTAACGCCCCGCCAAGGAGTGGTTCACAATGAAATTAACATAAATGAACAGTTTTTCCAAATTCGTCCTTATGTCACCTTTTGGCGCATTTCCGCAAATTGGCGGATCACGGTGCCTTCTCAGAAAAGCGGTTCTCCCGCGAAAATTCGATGAAAAACCGCGAAAATGTCGTGTAAGTAGTTTTTCTTTATATGATTGTGTTTAAGAAGTGCTGAAAAATGTTGTGGTACTAAAATAATTCCTTTTTTGTTTTCCTATAACTTTTATTTCGTTGATTTCTGTTTAATTACCGCCGGAATTGTCGCGCCCATTTTGAGTTGAGACGTGTTGTGAGTCGCTAATCTCTGAGTTTTTTTCCACCAAAGGGAATTCAAGAATGCTTCTTCAAAAGACTTAACGTGGTAAGTACTTTTTGCAGTTTCTTCCTCGCCTCTTTAAGGCATTTAAATTAGACGAATCCTCGCATCCCTTGATTTATTTTACCACGTTTTTGTTAGCTCGTTTTCGTTTGTGTTTGTCTGTTCGGTACAAATTTTGCAATCGATTTTAAACTAACTTCCCAATGAGATAGAGACTGGAACTTTTACACATAGCTTAGAACTGGATGACAATGCAATTATAAAGTTGTTAATAAAAAAACAATTTTTTTTTAATTATTTCTTAAGAAAGAATCGTGTGCAATCATACTTTATTGCACGTATTCTACTCGATCATATACAGTAAAGACTGTATTTCTGCAAATAATAATATAAAGTTATTACGATTATCATGAAATCGATTGGGAAAGCACACACAAAAAACATTTTTTTAAATACATATATGCACATTAGGTTTTTGGGAAATAATTTAGGTTAAAAAATATTAGAAGTTTTGGAGAATTTGCACATTTCTTTCGATTGATTGGGGAAATATTATGGCATGAATATGCTACTTAGACATAATTTGAAAATAATATCTTAAATCTTCATATTAAGAAACCCAAAATGGATCCGAAACGTTTCACAAATTTTTAAAAAGGATTTTCTGAAAAGAGAGCTATTAAACTATTATATTTTCATAATAAATATTATGCATACTTCATATACTTTTCATTTTTCGCCTGAATTTCCGGTTCGGAAACGAACTTCAACGACTGTACTTTAGTTAGTTAATAAGTTAGCAGCACCTTGGTGAGATGCTTTTAACTTAAGAGGTTTTATAGGTTCGAAATGATTTTAACATTGTTTAGGTAGACTATCAAAATCGTTTATCATAAAGTGTTAACAGATATTATTTTTAAGATGATAAGAGTTCTGGGCTTGTATATACTTATAGTAGAATCAGTTATAAGTTTGTAGCATACAATTAGTGAACATACGTATATTATTTAACATTTATTCTCAAAATTAATTAAAGTTATATCAGGTTGGGTCGATTTATACGTACATAAAATCTAGGCTTTGTCCTAAAATTGTAGTTCTATGTATCCTACGTACATATGTGAGTCGACGCAAAGTATATCCTTTGTTTCAGAAATTCTATTAGATTTTCATATTAAGATCATATTCCAGGCCATTAGAGAGACTCCCGGTAAATCTCTGGATGCGACACTGCCCTGAATGCTTGATGCGCCTGGTGAATGCTTCCCCTCTGGTCGATTACAAGACGACCGTGTCGGGTATTTTGAATTTAAATAACCTGCTTACCAGGAAACAGAATCTTTAACGACAGGATATTTTGTAGCAGCAAGAAAACGCCATTAGAACTGCTCTTGCATGAATTTCACCCACGAACGGCTCCGGCAGTTGATAGTCACCCCCGGCACAGCCCTTTTGATGTAGAGGGATATCCATTAGGGCGATTTATTGATTCTGATATCTCTGCTCAACAGCGTCATATCACAACACCGATAATGGATTCCCGCTGCCACGACGTCCGGGTCCGCTCCGGCAGCTCAGGTCGCTATAAAACATCTATCGACATCGATCCGACCTCAACAGTGGGGCTTCTTGCCGCCAAACTTTAAGCCCTTTAGTGGCACTATTTGGTCAGTCCGCACGCCCTCTGATTACTTCACCATGCGGCCACTAAGGGCGGCGGGGTGGGGCCCAATGTAGTTTACAACTGCCCGGCTAATGTGTAGCTGCGGGCCGGACCCTGACCACTCGCCGGACCGCACTTCCTGGCTGAGCATCGACCACCCACAACTTGTTCTCAAAAACCCAAAAACCATCTCGGCCTGGGTAAAGTTTTGAATCATTTTTGCTTGGGCACTTTTTCGCCGAACACCATAAAAACTTTTGCCAGCGCCTAGTGGCGGTGTGCCATTATTCGAAAATTTAAACCAACTGGGGCTCGAGTCCGGCTTCTGGACGAGCCTTCTTGCTCCCTGTGGTTTTCTTCCTGTTTTCGATTTCAACAGATGATGCTCTAATGTTCGGTCCAAAGCCCAGAATCTTTTTTCTCGTCGCAGTCGTTCCGTAACGAAAATAAAATTCCACTTCTAGCCGCTGCTGATGGATTTTATGGCGTTACACGTTTGCCAGTCCGTCGTTCGACTAAGCCAAAAGGGACTGGGATATTAACGAATTGAGCAGCATTCCTCCTAATTAAGTGTCTCGTGATTTAAAATTTAATTAGTCTTCGAAGCGATATAATTCAAGTAGAACGGTGCAAACTATCAAAAAGTAAATAAATATTATAAAGTGTGCACTGCACATTAAAATTATTGGAGTTGGATCGTGATTACAAAATAAATTTGAAGTCGATGAAACAAACCTGCGTGTATTCAAAGTAGAATTTTACCATTATTTTATTTTGGATTAAGTAGCTTTAGAAATTAGATACGTATCTGAATATGTACATAATATATACAATACATATGTTATAAATATTATGATATAAAGATATATTTTGCATCGTTTAATATATTTCTAGAATTTTTAAGGTGGTTTAAAATTTCTTATTATGAGAATAGTACATTGAAGGAAAATAATTTGCCACCTGTAGTGCGATAGTTAGAAAATAATATTCTCAGTCAAAATCAAGGAAAACTGTTGATGGATTGATGCGGACTTCAGATAATAAAATGTCCATTTATATAAAAAACATAAAGAAACCTATTCAACTAATATACAGAAGCAGTTAAATTTTAGACATATTTAATCTTAATTCAATCCATCGTGGAAAAAACAAGATTGAAAATAAAAAGTGTAAAAATACTTTTACAAACTATACATAATTCCAAACATCATATCTTTGAATGATGGTCGTGCGAAATGTAATAAATGGGATTTACTCTTCATATTTTGAAATGGTTTCCATTTCCATCATGATTTTTTGATAAGATCTAAAAAGCATGTCACATGATAACAAAAACAAACTTGTTGAGTTTTCATCTGGTCTCCGACATAAAAACTAAAAGCTGTTCAAATGCAATTCTATGTCTACTTACATTTTTACTGACCATGATTCAACCGCAAAATTATTTTTTCATAACATTGCCACTCATTTCAAGTAAGTATCAAATAATAACGTCCGAAATGTGTTTCCATTTACGACAGCTCGTTAAAATGCCATTCGGTCCAACATTAATGAAATCATTTACATCATCCGAATAATTCCAAACTGCGAGAGTCGTAAGTCACAAGGATAATCCACTGGCTCACACTCTGGAGCCATTTCAGTTCCAGTGCAAATTATCCTGAAGGCATCAAAGCAGCTCCAGGAGCAGGGCGAAGTGTAGCTTCTGGCGAAAGACATGCCCCAAGACGACGGACGTTGTGGATTCCTGCATCGCCTGATATAAAGTTTCGGAAGATCCCTGGAAGTCCATCTTACCAGCTCTGCTCCTCTGCAATCGTCAAAGTTTTATGATTTTAAAAAGTATCGAATTAACACTTCTGGAGCAGCAGGAAGGGCACTCGGTGGCTATGTGCTCCACATCTTTAATGCGCTTTCGCGTCATTTGCTCCTTCGCCGTCTTTTGAGATCCAGAATGCGACTAGCCTCTTTTTTGGCGCTAATCGCTTTATGACCCGGAACACGGTTTATTTTGTACACCCACAGGTCATTAGGAGATTGTATCGATCGGTAATTGGTGAAGTCATTTCAGTTGGAATGCTTGATTTAATAGATTATCCCCTGGAGCGAAAAATTTATGGGGGCATTATTGCCGAAGTTTTGTGCGGTAAAGGAATTTATGGACTGGCGCTGTGGACATGTGCACAATTTAGGAGATTTACAAAGTCTGCTAAAAACTATCTTTCTGACCGTATTTAACTGGAAACACAATTTTTGGTGGTTTCTTTAACTCACACATTTAAAATTTCCGTAGTGTGGAGTAAATGCTTTAGTTGATTTTTAGAAGTTAGTTTAAATCTACGAGAGATAGGACGAATGTAATGTAAGCCACATGCAAATACAGCCCAGTCCGAGTTTAAGATATGCTCAAATATTTTAAAATTTAATATTTAAAATTGCCGTTTGCCGATTTCAAATTTGTCAAATTTCACTCCTGATTTCCCCTCGCTATATATTTTAATTTATTTCCATGTAGACCGTATATTTCTTAATTCATTTTGATTAAATTTGGTTAACATTATCTTCGTGGCAATATCTCAGCTATGCTCGCATATAGGGTGAATTGGAAAAGGGGGTCGGCAATTCAGCATTACATTCCCTTATGTAAAAATCATTTTTACCACATTGTAATCTACCTCTGCCTTCTAGCTGCCGCCGAAAGGTATTTTTATAGATATGCACACTTTCCTATATCTATTATACCAATTTTAAAAATCTATACGTTTTAAAATAGTTTTACTATTAAGTAAGACTTAATTGAATGAGCTTAAATTTACCTAAATTTTATATCTCTTTATTTTGATATTCATCAGCTATCCTTAAAATTATCCCTACCTGCACCTAGGGCAAAAATTAATCGCAAATTAAAATTCCCAAAATTGACCATTGTCGCCGCTTTGGACAAATTTCAATTAAATTTGGTATTTTGCCTAGCTCTAACGATGCATTTAAAAGTGAGATGGGGTTGTTAAATGCTTGGCCCAATCACCTAAATTGCATTAACATAAGCATTTTCACTGATGACCAGTAAAACTGTGGGAGATTACTAAAATAATACGGAGTTTTGATGTTTTTTCCAGTATTTTTCGATAAACATGACCGTCTCCCCAGGGCTAGAGAAAAAATAATTAAATTTTTTTTCGCGTTTTTATGCGCTCGTTAGAAACAATCAAATGCCCCTTGTCCCCGTAGCGAATAAATGGAATTATTTCCGGCGGAGGGAAGTTAGCAATTCATTGACAGAATTAAGTCCGGAAGAGGAGCGGAGCAAGTTCATTATGCATGCAAACAGACTTGCCGGGACTGCAGCCATAGCCGGGGCCGGGGCATTATCCAGCACCCCTCTATTCAACAGCTGCACCCGCAAAGCAAACCGCAGCGTTCGGGCGGGATTATCCGCGGCCCACTCCCGTCCCGGGTGAATATTAAATGTGGAGAGCCTTTCACCGCACAAGTGTTTTCCTCGGCGGAGTTTTCCACTTCTTAAATTAATTTCTCCTTTTTAACAGTTTGCAGACAATACCCGGATCCGGTGCCCGTTCCCCTGTCCCTCATATTTCTTTGTCGAGCTCAAGGATCGCTTGCAGCTCCTGCAGCTTTCGAGCTTGTTCAAGAAGATAAAGTTGATGGCCCCGTGTTTATGACTCCGACTCCCTCGTAACTTTTACTCTACACTCACAGGTTTTTGCGAATAAACAATCCACTTCTCGTCTAACCACCCCTGTTGTGTATTTTGCGTCTTTATTCTAGAGAAGCTAGTTACAGACTGACTGCTAACCTAAAGTAACTACACTAGGTACATGGTACATTGGAGCTGTGTAGTTGTATTGTATCTCACATTCTTCCCCCCGTTGAGTTTTTAGCTACGCTCCAACCATAGCGATCAGGAACTCGTTTCGTCCGTGTGGATCTTCTTAGAAGGGTTGATTCAGCTGCTGGGTCTCTTGTGCTGTTCTCTGTGGATTCTGATGAAGGGGCATCTGTGACATCTGTTTGTCCTTCCACCCTGGGCTTGGCCGCTTCCGCTGGCATTGGTGTAGAGGTGGTTGCCGATACAGATTCGGCTTCCTTTTCGCCATGGATATCGGCACAGATATTCTTCGGCTCTGTTTCCGGAGTAACTCGGCCGTCATTGATAACTTGTGGCGCCCTTTCATTAGGTCCCGTACAAAGTGTGGAGCGCAACTGGTCTATGTGACGCGTGTGGACTTGGTCATCTACTCGAACCTTGTAATGATAGTTTCCTTCCCTTTTTATTATAGTACCAAATTTCCATCTGCAGCATTGGTTTTGGTAAAATCTTGCTTGCACGAAGTCGCCTTCTTTGAAACTTCTGACACCTTTCTCTGGGATTTCATTCCTGGCTCGGTCGCTAGGATTTTCTTGTTGAACGATATCAATTCGAGTTCGAATTGGTCTCTTCAACAATAGTTCTGCTGGACTGACGCCCGTTGCCGCTGATCATGCGATGACGAGCGACGAGTTCTACCGCTCCTACTTACTGCGTTTATCTGCTTGCTCTCCTGCAATTGTAGCTGACGACTGTCAGCTTTGGATGCCTCAATATTTAACGCCATTTTGATGACTTTCTCAAAAGTGTCCTCTGTCTGCTGTAGCAGACGTTCACGGATCTCGCTGTCCCTCACTCCCCTTATAAATTGAGAGCGGAGGTGGGTGTCGCCTGTAGACTTTTTACAATGCGCGCATTTGAAATTACATTTAGTGGAGAGCCTCTTTAATTCCGCCACGTAATTCGCGATCGTTTCCCCTTCATGCTGTACTCGTAAGGAAAACTTATGCTGCTCGGCTACTTCACTGGGTTTTGGCGATAGATGAGATAATAGAGTTTCTCGGAGATCCTTGAAATTCTTGGACTTCGGTAAATCAGGTGCCGTTAGGTTCGACAGAGTCTGGTATAATTTCGGTCCCATGCAATTTATGAAAATTTGTACGCACCTGTCATTGTGGGTTTCGGTGCTTAATCCTCGCATTTCCAGGAAATTATCCAGTCGCTCTAAATATACCTCAAATGACTCTACTTCCTCATCGAATGGCTGTAAGTTGATTCCCCTTGCCTCCAGCGCTTGAGCCTGTTGTAACGGCAATTGCGGAACTGCAGCTCCTGCCAGCCTCGCCTGAAGTCCTTCTTGCGATGTATTCAGTTTCTGGATTGCTTGAGTCAGTAATTTCAGTGCTTCCTCCATCTCGAATATTCGCTTCTTCTACTTCCAACCTCCTCGTCGCCAGTTGTTGTGTATTTTGCGTCTTTATTCTAGAGAAGCTAGTTACAGACTGACTGCTAACCTAAAGTAACTACACTAGGTACATGGTACATTGGAGCTGTGTAGTTGTATTGTATCTCACACACCCCGGTTCCATAACATCCCTGAAAAATGCACACCGTATTTGTTTAACATTATTTCGTGGAAAAAGGGTGCCTCATTAGCCCTTAAGTCAGGCAAAAAGCTCCTTACTAACGACGAGGGCACAAGCCGGTGTGACCCCAAAAAAATTGAAAAAAATGTTAACCTCCACCTGCTCCGAGGGGCTTGTGTGCGAAGTCGACTTTACCCTGGAGGAGTCGTGTCCGGAATGTTCTGGCGGTGGGGCACCAGCAACGTCGGTGGCCGATAATTTGTGGTTTTGTGGATCAATGAGTCGGTTATTAGCCTGAAATGGTCCCCTTTCGAACGTCCAGAACTTGGCCCGTAATTAATTTATTTCCTGGAACTGTTCAATATTCGACTTTCGTTCGGGGGAGGGCAAATGGAGAGTGCTGGTCTACCTGTGGCCGCCGTAGGCCGACGGAGTCTCATGCCAGATTAATAAACTACTGTCCACAGGCATTTGTTATTCATTGGCACAGGTCAGTGGATTTTGGGCTGGACAGAGTTGATTCCTTCTGCTCCTTCGGGGACAATCGTTTCGGGTTTTGGCACATCGTTGATTCAAGGCATTGTTAATACAATATAGTAATTACCTTCTCCTTCCGACCAAATCAATTCCTCTTCATGTCTGCTTTTGGTCATATCGCTTGCTTGATTATTTAGTAGGGGATACCCGAAATTAGATGCTTAAGGGTTTAGGATTAGAACCGTTTTATTATTAAAGCAAATAAGGTTGGGCAATTTAGGATTTAATGAAATATTTGGGTAATAAGTATTTTTGATATTTCAGAATATATCCTTCAAAAGAACGCAAACGAAATGAAAATATGTCCTGACTTTTGAGTTGACTGAAAAACTAAACACGTAATAGGTGTATCTTTCCGCTAATGAACTACTAGAATGGTAAATAAAATGTATAATTATGAAAACCTTATAATGCATATACATACAACAACAAGAAATTAGTTACTGTAGGTAGTATTCTTGGTATCAAAGAAAATTTAAACTTGGACTAAACTTTCCCTATATATTGATATACCTAAGCTAAAATAATGTAATGCTATTTGTTATTATGCACATATTTAATCAAAGCATTTATACGTAGGTAATATAATAAGTATATAAGAAAATTTAGTTCCACATGCAACGTGAGTTGTGTACCTCTTTCTATTTTCTCGCGCGTAGGCAGGTAGATATTTTTTACACTGAAAATTTGAACTTTATTTTAAATATTTTTCTTTTAAAATTTGCTGCCGCCCAAAAATTTAAACCTATTGTAACGTACTATTAAATTCGCCACTGAGGCATCTTCATAAAATCCTGATAATTCTGATACCTAAATATTTTGTGGCTTGGAAGACAGCCAACTGCTCAGCTGCGTTTTCCTTATTCCGGTTGGAAAATGTAGGAAATGTGGGATTGTAAACCGGAAGTCGTAGAAATTAATGCAGAGTTCCCGCAACAGTTCGTCTGGTGTTTAACTAGTGTATGATTTGACTTGATAGTGCTAATTATGTTGCGTGAGTGCAGAAAAAGGAGAAGTCATCTTGCTTAGATATGCAAAACTGCAAAACGAGAACCCTTCACTTCAATAACTTTCGTACAGCGCTCTAGGCAGTTTTATGCGAATGAGATTCAAATAAATTTCGCTGAATATTAATTAACGCTAACGACTGCAGGTCTTATAAACACGGCAGGGTCATAAATCAGGTGGTTTAACTGCTCCTAGCGCAATTACTGCGCAGCCCGAACGCAAGAAAACTTAATTACACTCGAAGGAAATCGTACGAGGCCTTCGAGCGTGGCATTTTTTGCACGAAATAAATCTTCCCCCTCAGTGGAAATTGACAACTCCGGCGAAAATTAATTCTCACCACGTCAAGACGCAGAGCAATTGAACGAGTGCCACGCTACTTGAGGCGAGCTGGACCATGTCGTCGGCGTCGCCGGGCGCACACACATCGAGATTTTATCGTCCGACAGCGGCCCACCCGGGTTTGGTCAACAAACCGCTCGTCTTGAGTCGGGGAACCGCCACCCACTCCCGGGGGAGCATCGCCGTTCCCGCAGGATGAAGCGTCCTGGGGCGCGTCGGCCGCTGCACACTGTCACGGCACCTGTTAAGGTGTCAGCTTGTTTCACCTGCAAATCACTCGGAGTTGACACCTTTCTGTCTGCCTCTAAATTCCCGGGGATCTGGGGAGCAGGCAAAAATCGGCCGGTCGTCTCCGGGCGAAGTCAAGCAGTCAGCACTTCCTTCCGACTGCTTGTGCACATCCTTAAAAGCATTTTCGTGTCTGTCACCGGAATTAGTCCTGACTGAGGGCTGGATCAGGGCGGATTTTTTGCTCATCCGTCCGGGACCCATCGGCCCCGCAGTTAGCATAATAATTCTATCCTGCCGGGACTTGCCCGTTTCCCGTGTCCACCTTTGGGACTCGCTCGCGCTGTCTTCGGTGGAACGCACCGCAATCACAACTTCATTTTGACACCCCCGCCCCGCTCGCTAGGGACTTCGGGTGGTGTGGGACGACCCATCTGGAAAATGTCATGTTCTGCATATTTTGAATATCACGGCGCTTTACATGTTTTTTCTCGTCGGCGAGGAAGCCAGGACTATTTACCTGCTAAATATTCATTACGCGAGGTCCTTCGCTCGGGCATTGTTTTTAGAAATGTTCAGGTGAAGCGGCTTTGATGTCCTGGCAAATGTGAGTGGTTGCTGGTCGCGGAGGATGAGAACAGGAAATTACGAAAAATGAAAAGAATTCTTCTGTTAATTTTAATAAAATTTTTTCCAAAGGTCAGTATGTTGTGAGACATAAAATCGGAGTTGGGTTGTTAGGTATTTTACGAATTAATTTCCATAGGGTGAGGCACTAAAGATGTGCTTTAGAATGTGAAAAGCATGTTGGTGTTGTGGTACAATCCCAAGTATTAAATTTTATCATAATTTCGAAAGTTGCAAGTTATGAAGAATGAATTTTGTGATAGAAAGGATGATGGGCACTTTTCTACAGAATTGAAATTAGTGTCAATAATTAGGTATTTTTCATATAAGGAGTGTCTGTTCAAAAAGGGCTATTTTCATTAAAGAATTTACAAATATTGAAAAAAACTAACAGTGGTTACAATACACTATTTGTATGTGCAGATGTTGTTTTCAATAAAATTATTTATGAAGAGAGGATACTTATTTTCATAGCAAATTTGTTTTCCAGTTTTTTTTTTACGTAGGATTTTAAATTAGTAGTGGGATTATTAAGAATACTTTGAAAAATCAAAAGTGGAAATAGCCTCTTTTGAAAAGACACTCTTTATATTTAATATCCACCGGGTTTCGTTGGCAGAATGAAAAGAATTTAGTGCTGGTGGATGCATGTCGTCCTTAACCTTAACTTAACTTAAATACCATACTTCAGAAATTATATTAGGACAGCTCCCAATAGTACGTCTGCATGTGCAGTTTCGGAAGGGAAGATACGCCTATCATCGTCAATTTGCCAGTTTAAATATTATAGATGTTACTTTTCCGTGAAATATTTCTTTTCGTTTTCATATGTAATAGGTACACTGTAAGAAATATTTCTAAAATCACTATATTTATATTAGGAATTTTTACTATTATGTATGTTGCAGAAACACTACACGGTTTAAATTTACATCAAAGAACTGGTAAAATTCTGTTTTACTGTTGTCTGGTGTAATATTTTATGTTTTGTTGTAAGAAACCACTCATATGTGTAAATTTCTAATTCAATTTACTTTGTTGGATGTAACTTCTCTAAATAGTTTTTGTAATAGCAGATTTTGTTTGCAATTTTACAATTCCAACTTGAAAAATCACTATTTGCCCCAGTTTTTCCATGTTAGTTGAATTATGGGTTACCATTAACTTGTGTAAATTCAGCAATTGAAGCCTTAGCTACAAGAAGTTTTTACTATCCGAAGTGTACTTTTACACATAAATGTTCAAATTTAAATTGTTGGACGTAATGGCGGTAATTTCCCAAAACTTTTAAAAAGCATTTAAATCGACGAATGTAAATTTAAACATCGGTGTATTCTTACAGCTTTAATACTAAGCAAAGAATTGCCTATTATTAAAGTAGTAAAAATTTTTTACTGTGTACCAGTATTTTCGCTCTCCGGTGAATTAGGTATTTGTTGAAGAAATGATAATATCTTTTTAATAATATAGTTTCAATTATGTTGGTTCTACACCCATTTTGCCCATGCTCCTTTACATGTAATTTTGTCTGAACACAAAATTAAATATTTTAACTAATTAAACACCAAAAAACATATATTAATTAGCTCTTTTAGACGAAAACATAATTTCTACTCTTGGAGGATTCGGTGAAATTTCCTAGGGAAGGGAAGGCTTTCGGTACTTGAAAATAACTTAAAACAAAAATCTTTTTAATAAGCTACTGACTATCAAAAGCAAACAAGTTCACCTGATAGTTAATTTAACATGAATTTAAGTAAACATTGAATTTACTTCTGGAGGTTATTATTATATTTTTTGAAGATATATGTATATACACCAGTTGTATGCGATTATTTTTCGCTCCCTCAAAACTCACTGTTGTGTGAGTTACTCCCTAATTGGAGAAGACGTTTCCATCAATGAATAATATCCCCATGGGAGGACGTTGAGGGAAGAAAAGATTTTCATCGGACAGGTTAGCCAGTCGGCAATATTAACAGAAATCCCACGTGCCACAGAGCATATGGAAACACCTGTAGCCGGCCAGAGGATCTAATTCCTGGGAGAAATGGGAAGCTCCTGCTTGGAGGTACCTCCGAACAGGCGCTCCACCGGAACAATTCATTGATTTGGAAAATTGCTTACACATCTCAAGGAAGACGGCAAGCAAACAGATTCAGCAAGCACTTCTGGCTCGCCGGTGGATATGCTGAAGGATGGCTGCTCCTTAAGGTTTATTTACAAATTGAAGACATGGAAAAAAAAGTGGGGGGATCGGGCCTGAGAAGACGATATGCAAACTTTTCCGTTCCGCCATTGTCCCGGCTTTGTGCCCGTGCCCTCGCAGTATTTGCATATTTTAAATCGAACCTGGCAGTCTCAATGGTTGCACACGGAGCACCCTCGGATTGTTTGGATTACTTTCACCTCCTTCAGTGTAAGCAAACATTCTGAGGTATTTGCATTGGATCGGAACTACTCCCCAAGATGCTTCTACTCTTGGGAGGTTTACATTTGTATAACAATTGCCTGGGTGAAGTGGTCGCTTACCTTGAAGAAAGCGGGGGTGGCTGCGAGCATGAAAACTTTTTTAATATCACCTAGCGTAAAAAGGGGCGGCTGGGCGCATTTGGCGGCACATGCTGACAATAAACAATCGACACCTTGCAGCCTTCCATAAAGTGACTTTCTCTACAGCAGGTCAAAAGGTCGAAGATTGATTCACTAAATCATTGACACGACCAATTCGACCATCTTTAGTGGTTGATTTGAAATTGGAAAATATAAAATATTTTTTGTATCCATACTATAGTATACATACATGTATACATACAGAATAATCATAAAAACATAATAAATATGAGCACATAACGCGTCATAAATCGAACAACTTCCAAAGAAACTAAGATAAATTCATTTAATTTTGATTTAAATATTTAGCTATGAATGAGTAATTTGACAAAAGTTTTGCTTGCCAAAATAATTTTATAGACGTACCTATTATAAAAATATAGATCATTTCCATTAGTAGAACAATAAGTTTTTAATAATAATAATTTATTTATCAATCAAAGTTTAACTACTTCTACAAACTGTCACTATACCTAAAGTTTTAAATATTCCATATTCGTGGTGAAAAAAACTTTATATGGCATAGATTTCAATTATGTAGGTATAAATGCAAACTTTCTAAACATTTTTAAGTTAGTTAAATCGAATACTCTTTCTTTTAGCTTCTTCCAAGGTACCCTTGTAATTTACATTCTTATCTTGTGTCATTGACCGACTCTTTGGTGCAACCGAAGCACCGTCGTGTCGATCAAAACACCAAAGTGTAAAACTTTCACCTAAGAAAAAGTAATTAAACATCCTTGGGGACAGTTTGAGCCGTTCGCGGTCGATTGCCGCGTGGAGCACGTCTCAAAAGCTGACTTTCGGTTTAATTACAAACTTTATCCAGTACAAGGGCAAAAAAACAGCAACTTTATGCCGCCCGCCGGGGCGTATCGTCCGAGCAAAAACCTGAGAATTTGCATCCTGTAAAACAAGACTTTCATTGAAAGGAAATTAAATTCCCGGAAGGGCAGGGTGGGCGCAGAAAACGGTGGGTGGGTTATCCGGACGATTCGGTGATCCTTCTCCGGAAGAAGTTTGCCATAAATTTGAGCGCTTCCTGTCGCATAACTCCGCCAGTGCAAAGGGGTCCAGTAATTAAATGGAATCTGAAGAACGTTTCGAATTCAGCGGATTCCACTGGGCGGGTTTCGCCGTCGTGTCTTGAGTAAATACTTGAAAAATATTCGCTGTACCCTCAGTTCCTCTTTTTTCTTAATTTTTACTCAGACATTTTAAGGAGAGTTACAAGACCATGGCATTCCGCTTGTAGATCCGAAAAAAAAATGAAATAATATTTCTTGGGTAGCTAAGTGGGCAACGCTGGTATGCTAACATGTTTTCCAGAAGTCCCAGCCTTCTAGAAAGTAATTCATTCTATTTTATGTAATTTACAGCTTATTTATAGTCCTCAGGACTCATTTAAGAAAGATGCTTTTGTTCTTTAATTCTAATGGACAATTTCCTAATAGACTTGAATATTCGTTTTTATTTTAGTGATCATATTATTGGATTGGATAAACAAATGCAAATGTTATAGATACCTTAAATTAAGGACAATTTCTACCATTTCGTTCTAAAAAATTCTTCAAGCATTTTTGAAATTAATGAATTAAAGGCAAATATGTTTTTCAACTTATCAACGGTGGCAAGCACGCATTTGTTGTATAAAATGACAAATCGAAATAAAGTAAAATTTTCCTTATTTTCAGCAGTCATATAGAATATTTTACAGAAATACGGTGTGAAATATTTTTAATTTAAGATTTTTCCATAATTTTCAGAATTTTAAAGTTAAATACGAGTATCTCAGGAAATATAAGCGACCGACAAATTTTTTTTGCATATCCTACAAAGTTTCATCAAAATCTTTGAGGCGACCTCAAAACTCAATTTTTGTCAAATAATACATTACATTACATTTTCTGAAAAATGTCTTGACTAAGGTAACGATACTTTTGTGATCTACATGCGCAATGACATTTAATGAAATTTTAAAAAGTCTACATATGAGTAAGACGTGATCTGGAACCAGAGAGCAATTTTAGGCAGGTGTAAAATCAGTAAAATTTAGTACTTTACTTCTTTCCAGTCAAGTGGGAACTTGAGCAGCAGGCAAGTCCCTGGTGGTGACATTCTTTCTCATGTCTCCGAAATTAACTCCATTTGAAGCTTATTGCTACCCTGGAGGACGCCCTAATGATCTCGCTGCATGGGGCAATAACAATAAATTAAAACGCACGATTCCACTCCTTAGCCGCACGATACACTCCCATTTGGCTCTAATTCACCGACGACGTCGCCGGAGCACCACCCCCGCGCTTACAGTGATTATAGTTACCAATAAATCTCGGGCGACTCTTCACTTCTCGTCCTTTTACGGCATGTGGAAAAATGGTTAGAAGTGGAAGGAACAACGGCGAGCGGAAGGGACTAACCGGGGCAACAGAGCAAAACTTGAAACAGGAACCTTTTTTCCTCTAAAATGGAAGAAAAATTGGAAATTTCTCCGCACCATTACATTCCATAAATCCTGGTTAACTTGCCTGCATGCTCCCAGTGCCGCAGGACCTCTTCACGGTCCCTGGCGGCGGCGGCAGACGTACAGGACGACGCGTCGTAGATGAACTGGGGGGCGACGGGGGGCAAATTGTTACTTTAGTGCCAGGCTCGAAATATCATGAAGACAGGATCTAGTTCCTTAAGGAAGATGAAGTAAGCAGCCCCGCAGAAGATGTGGCTGGGCCAGGGGAAGGCTCGAAATAAACCGAGATTTCGCCTAATGAATTCTTATGGACGCAATTTTTCTTACTTTCCTCTCCCAGTGGAGCGCCCTGCCCTTTTTTCAGAACTCAAAATCATACTGACGGCGCTCAGGCAGGACCACCAATACAATTGGCTGGATCCAAGACGATTATCGGTGAAGAGAGGGGAACAAATAAATTTCGTTTAATTTGTACTCAGAAGATTTTATTACTTCATTTAAAGTTAAGGTTAAGAGGTTTCAAGAACCTGGTGACGCACCCCTCTGCCGTAGCTATACCCACTTCAAGACCTGATGAATTTCTGTTTGCCAACAATAAATTTTAGGAGAAGTGTCCTTGTTTGAAGATATAAGGACGACCGCACACTGCCATGTAAATTGATTTCTAAGTTCACGGCTAAAAGTCAAGTGACTAGGTTCTGAAAACTTTTTATCAAAAAGAGGTTCTTCTTAAATCGAAACACAGACCGAAGTTAAAAGAAGACATTGCAAGTCAAGAATAAAAATAAAATCGTATCTCTATTGGACCATTTCTACCACTAAACGAAAGCAAAGAAAGCACTATGGAATTGTAAGAGGATTGTAAATATGTACTTGTTAGCAGTGCCGGATTAAGCTCGTCGGGGGCCCTAGGCCATTTAAATTTTGGGGCCCCCCTTTTTTTAATAATTGTAAAATTGATCGTTAATTACGCATTTATAGCATATTCGAACATACTATTCATATCATTCCAAGGTTCGAAACACAATAAAACGAACAAAATTTTTTTCTGTTAAATTATATTATATTTTGATTTCAATTAATTAACAGTATAATAATTTATTAAACAATCTTTGGACATTTCTTTGGAAGATAAAAACTACGCTCGTCTTAAAAAACTTTTTTTCGACATTAAAAAATTATGTCAGATTTTCATGGGGGCCCTTGCTCGTCGGGGGCCCCAGGCCATGGCCTAGTCTGGCCTAATGGGTAATCCAGCACTGCTTGTTAGCTATATGTGTAGTAAAAGATGATTTATTGGTTCAGGGATTAGAGTTACCTATAAATTAATATATATAAAAATTGAGCCAGATTTAGGGCATGTTTGAACTAGGCTTGAGACAGTTTTGATGAAACTTACACTGATGTTGACAGACCATTTACATAGGTGTCTTTTGAAAACAATAGTAATAAGTAACATAAAAAATAACTAATATGATTATAATCAATAAAATTTAATAATGTTTTGGCTTAAAGGAAATATTTTTATATCACAAGAAAAATGATTACATTCTAATAAGGAAGTATTTAACATTTTACTTGGAATAAAGACAATTTCCCTTAAATTAATGAAAATTCTTAGAAATTCTTCACTTGGTGAGGGTTACATAGATCCAATTCATTAAACGACCAACATTTTTATTCTGGTAATATTTACAAGATAATGGTTATATCTGTGTTTTGTTTTGGCTAAACAAAACCAGTATACTGAGAATTTAAAAAAATATATAAAAAACTGCTAATTGGGATGTTTGTTGGTAATAGCGTAGCTAGGAAAAATAAACAATTTCCATCTTGCAGCCCTTCGTAAGGTGGGTTTCTCTAGATCCGACACGACTGGCTGAAGAGGTCGAAGATTGATTCGCTAAATAATTTATCATTCCAACTGGTGCCTGCCAGCCGAGGCTGTTGACTCGAAGCCTCGGTTTCTGAGGTGATGAAGATTTGTGTCACCTCGGAAGCGTTTCTTCCTCGAGCCCAGAAACAACTATTACTTTCAGGGCCGTTCTCTAATGATAATTTATGGGTGTCTGTCACAGGGCCCCAATCCACCTGTAGCTAACAAGCTCCTCCAGCGTCTGGGGCCAATCCGACAGCGGAATCGGGCGGGGCGGCACACTTAGACACCTTTCCGGGATGAAAAATGGTAGACAGAGGTTCCCAGTTAATCAAATTTGATTTTCCCGGTGCGGGAGCGAGGATTAATTGCCCGGATGAAAGCGGCATATTGACAACATGTGGGGATTAATGCGGGGTGCCACAGGGGTAACCTTGGGCTGGGTGTCGTGTGGCTCCTCTGTGCCTTTCGAGGGCAATTAAAGCCCCTTTCAGCCGGGGGCCCGCAGATGTGATTGACAACTATTTACCCACCGCCACCAGCCCTCAGGTGTTATTATACTATATTGGCTCACCTACGTTTGGGGCAATCCAATTTTCGGATTTTAGGCCACGTTTTTTAGCTTTTAATGGAAATTTCTCTTGCATTCCACAGCCTTTCTCGAGGAAGAGGTAGTGGTGGGTGGAATTCATTTTTGTTTGCTTATTCTTTTCAACCCCAATATTGCCCAAAATTTCATTCATCCGCATACCTGCTTCGTAAATATTTAAATTGCAATTCGTGGGCGGTGGTCCAACAATGGTGAGGGTGTGGCAGAAAAAATTTTCAGAGACTTTAGTTTTCTTTTCATGCAAGTCCCATGTGTTCCAATTGCTGCCTTCAGTGTATGCGCCGACCGAGCATACCTGAGGCTCGCTCACCTATCTTCTTTTAATTAAAAAAATGCATACCTGTCGCCGCTGTGTGATTTCCATAAAACTCAGTTTGTGGCGATTAGTTGAGATTTCGTCATGGATTAAGGCAGGAGAATGCAAAAAAGGGAAGAAGAAATCCGGAGTATCTGCCGCGGGATCCATTATCGCAGAATAACTGCACTTTTAATATAGAAGAGGTTTATAGCGAAAAATCCTTGGGGAATCTTCTTAGCGGAGAACATCCTTGATAGCATCTGACACGGAAAATATTGGCTTCCTTCTAAGCTCCTTTGCTGGCAATTTATTAGAGCTCGGCTCAAACGGAGAAAATAAATTTTTAAAAAGGATTTTTGTGGCAAAGAGATGGGATTTGGGGAGCTCCAGTAGTTTTTTCTATGATTTCCAAACGTAAGCGGATTGTACAGTGGCAGAGCGGCAGAAGGTTTAGATAAAAAACTCTGTGCAACGGCGGCGTGCAGCTTAGACGGTCGTAGATCTTAATTTATTAAAACAGCTTTAGTCCAATTATCAGATCTAAGTTCAAATTAGCTGCAGATTAGGATTGAAATTGATATCGATTTATGAATTATGAAGAAGAAGTACCTATGCTCTGAAATTATTAATGAAAATGGTTTAGTAATATGCTATTCTATGCTTAAGGGATATACATATAAGTCAAGTTCTGATTAAGGCATTTGATTCCACCTTGTCGGTGGAACATCGTCTTTAAGACTCAATGAAAAAAATAAACCTTTAAATGCACAGGGTGCAAAAATGAATTTGTTGTTTAAAACTCCAAAAGAATATTGAATCTGTATTTATCGTTTCTTTTAACAGATTCGTGTACAGAGAATCTTCAAGTTTAATCACTGTTTAAGATTATATTTTTTACGAAAGAAGAAGAATGACAATATGTATATTTTAAAAACCAAGTCAAATTGTACAGGGTTTGGTTATTAAAACTTTCGGCTGTGTGCTAGTTTGATTTAACTTGTACTTTCCCATGTGACCTTACTCGGTTTTTCTTTTGAACACAACTAGCTGTGCAACTTTGCTTTAGCTGGCTTATGTCGAAATATATTGTGATAATTTGGAGTAAAGTGACCAACAAATATGAATGAAGATCAGATAAATACAATTTTCCTTGCTGCTTTTCTTAGCATTAAAACTGGTCAGATTATATTTATTTTATTTTGACATAAAGTTTTTCCTCTTTTTCCTAACAAAATAATAACACTATACATACCTATTTAAGAATTTTACCTGTCCTATCAAAAGAAATTTCAAGTTTAGTCTACTATTTCATGCACTTTGTGGGTTACCCGATGAGAAAGTAGGTATAGAAAATGAAGAAAATATAGTTTTGATGCTTTATTACATACATACATATATACATATATACAATTTTAAACCTACAATTCTAATTTTCTTTTGTACTGATTAAAATTTTTATCGAATAATACATAATTCACTTTCAATAAAAGATTTTTAGGAAATGGTAAAAATTTTCGCATATTTGTTTATATAATTATTATAGTCTATGTATTTTTGAATTTTATTTTAATAACTTAATTAAGAGGCTCCACGTTAGCGTATTCAATAACTTATAATATAGAATAAATTAAACCTTGTTAATATGATCCTAAGCCGAGCTTGCAGGCTAGTGGATAAAGACAACTAATCTTATTGCCTTGGCATTTGAATTTATTAGTCCAGGATATTTTCAATTTGGAATTTTCTATTGCCTTTACTGCGTTAATCCCAAGAAATTATGTTTTTGTTGCTTCACCTTTTTGAAAGAGGCGGAAATCCGAAATTCAATTTGTAAATTTTCCAAGCTTAACGCAACAAAAGAGCCCGCCTTGCCCCGATCCAATTGAATTCTCTAATTCCCTGATTTCTGGGTCGCTTCGCTGCTCCTCCTGGTAATTTTTTTATGTCTCCCCGTTTGGTGTTTTGTGAGTTTTTTGCGTCAACCAAAAGATGATCCATCGATGAATGGTGATTTCCTCCCCCGCCTAACCCTAACTCAACTTATGCGGGGGATGCGCCGACCGACGCTCGGTGCCAAATCAAAATTTTCCCGACTCACGGGAAACGTGCTTCCGTGCCACCCAGCGGGCTCCAGCTCCAGCCGCAGTGGAAAAAGGTTCCCGGCCCAGTGCAGGATGACTGTCTGGGAAAAGTGTGTGTATTATTCCCCCGATTTGGTGAGCTTCTGTTGTATCCTGAAAGTAAATAGGTCTAATGACCCGAAAATGAGATTTTGATGCGAAGAAGATGAGCAGCAATTTCTCCCTTTTTACAGAAGCGCCCCATCCCCGGGATCCGGCGGGCTTTGCTCGTTTTTCCCGCTTCGATTTGTGTGTTTTGTTATATCGCCCCGGTGCGCGGAGCGGTGCGTTTTTCACAATTTTTTCTCGCTCCTTTCCCACTCGGGATCTCTTTTGTATACAACGACGGCGGCTGGGGCAGTGCATCCACCTCCTCCTCCTCGCACCCTCAGGACTCAGGAGCTCTATGGGGAGATTGATGGGATAATCGACATTTGATGTTGCTGAGAAATGGCGGCACGATGAGTCGATGGCGAATGAAAATATTTATGCCAATAAAATGAATGCATAAAGGAGCTGTCGAGCGTCATGATGACTGGGCGAGTCGCTCGTCCTGGCGTCGCTTGATTGATAGGCGATTTTTCGGGATAAACGATCCCAGTGAAGCCGATTGAATTAGTCTCGGCAAACTAGCGAGTTTCGACAGTAATTTATTTGTTGACAAACAGAAATCCATCAACCCTTGAAATGGGTATAACTAGAGCAAATGGATAAGTTCTTAGAATCTTGAGAGCTCTTGGTCTCGACGGTAGTATTAATATTTCAGAATCGAGTGTATAAATATACACATAAAATATCTAATATAAAATACATACAGTGAAGAGCAAAAGTGGAAAGATGATCCACACTTTTGCTTTTAAATGTTTATTACAAAGCAACGGAATGGCGGACGGAAATAAAAAGAATGTAGTTATTTACACTTGAGGCTATATATTCAAAATATGTTGCTTTTACTTTTTACTGCATCTAAATACTAAGGAAAAATTACAGTTATATCGAAAATGTCCACTTTTCCACTTTTGCACCCTCAATATTTAGTCCAATATCCTTTTGATTTTTCAACTGCCTGTACTCGGGAAGGCATGGATTGATAAAGTTTAGAAATAAATGATAGTGGGATGGTTGTCCAGACGTCCCGTACGCGTCCCCATAGGTCATTTATACCTACCGGTGGTTCACTGTAGTGCTCAGTTTCTTTTTCATGTAAGTCCAGACGTGCTCAATAGGATTGAGGTCTGGGCTTTGAGCAGGCCACTTCAAAATGGAAAAGTGGTTCCCGAGCCAATGCTGCACAATTTTGGCAGTGTGTTTGGGGTCTGCGTCTTGTTGGAAAATTATCTGTGAGGTGCGAATATCACTCGAACGGATGGCCGAAGGAAGATTTTCTTACGCAATTTTCAAATATTGCTCTTTGCGCATGATTTCTTCGACTCTAACCAAAGGCCCAACACCGTTAGGAGTTATACAACCCCAAACCATTAGTGAACCACCGCTATATTTCATTGTCGCCTTCACACTTGCCGGATTAAAGGCAAGCACACACCGACGCGGTGGCGGTGGCGGTAACGGTAGAGACGGTGGTGGCGGTGAGATCGTAACATTGAAATGATTTCGAGCGTTCACACCTAACGCGGTGGCGGTGGCGGTGACAAAAGCGGTGGCGGTGACTTGCTGCATGTTGCATTCTCACCGCCACCGCGCCACGCCAGCTGCGATTTCGAAATTCATTTCAGTTGAAATAATCGTCGCTTCAGTTGAAATAATCGTCGCAATGAGTGAAGAACTGATTTCAGCAGTGCAATTAAACAAAATATTGTATGATTTGTCACACCCAGAGTACAGAAGCAACAACTCTTCTTCAAACAGAACACTCATTTCTCTCAAGAAGTTTTTCAAAACTAACTTCAACTTTATGTATGCTGTCATTACCGCGCCACCGCGCCACCGCGTCAGCGAGTGTGTGCTTACATTCACCGCACCGCTATCGTCACCGCTACCGCGACCGCTACCGCCAACGCCACCGCGTCGGTGTGTGCTTGCCTTTAATGTTTCGCTTGGACGGCTCCAGTATCGCGATCTTCCTTCTGACTCGTACCGGCAGAATTTGGACTCGTCGGACCAAATTACCTGAAAGCGAACTATTAGAAATAATTACAAGACCAATTTCTTTAGAGCTTTCTTGATTCCAATCCTCCACAGCCCATTTACGATGTGCTTCAGCAAACCTCTTGCGTGCTAAAATATTTTTAGCAGACAGAGCAGGCTTCTTCTTTTTTCTTTAGGTTCTAGGCCAATTCTCCTTAAGGCTCTACGGCAAGTCCATTTACTGGCTTCATTACCGATCTGTTGAGGAGCTTGCTGAGGAGTTTTTGCTATTCCAGACACTACACATTGAGCCATTTCCCGGGCAGCTCGATCAGAAATTTTTAAGGGACGCCCATTTTTTGGCTTTGGAAGCTTCTCATTCGCACTTTTTTGAGTTTTTTGAACAGTTATGTGCGATATATTACATTTCTCAGTAATATCTCTCGAAGATTTACCTTCGCGAGAAAGTTCCAGGACCTTTTCCTTAATATGCACTGCAATTGGCCTCATGATTTATTTTGAATTACTACACTTATTACGGTTCGGATTTTTACAATTTTATTTAAGGTTCTTTGAAAGACTACGTATCTAACTCGATTGCCTTGCAAAGAACTGACTAAAATAGCGGTAAATACGAAATGCTCACGTACACCGAGCGTGGTGCAAAAGTGGAAAAGTGGACATTTTCGATATAACTGTAATTTTTCCTTAGTATTTAGATGCAGTAAAAAGTAAAAGCAACATATTTTGAATATATAGCCTCAAGTGTAAATAACTACATCCTTTTCATTTCCGTCCGCCTTTCCGTTGCTTTGTAATAAACATTTAAAATCAAAAGTGTGGATCATCTTTCCACTTTTGCTCTTCACTGTATATGCTCAATACGATAATCACCTTTGTTGGAGCAAAAGTTTGCTATATAACTAGAAACATTTAAAAATCATAGAGTCAATATTGTAAATAAGAAAACATACAGCAAATGTTGCAAATTAATGATAAATTTTGAGCACTTTTAGTAGAAAAGTGCTTGAAAGTAGACGCGGACTCACAGCATTTTCATCATAAATTGAATGAGTGGAAAAATCCTCTTTTTCTTATCTACTATGTATCATTATAAGAAAAGCACGTGGGGACAAAATATAGACATTAAACAATAATTTTTGTATAAGCATAAATATGTTATTACAGCTTTCATTATTCATAAGAAAAATTTCATTTTTAAGCATGATGAATAAGAAAACAATATTCCCTTTTTTGCATTGTGATTGAGCAAAAGAGAAATTATAAAAGTCAAATATCAAAAATATTAAAAGAGATTTATGTATGTATATATCTACATGTATATTAAATTCGATCGTTTAATTTGATGAAAGAGGAGAAGAACAATGGAAAGGAGTTTGGCATTAAACCCATATTAAAAAGAGCCATTCCAACCCTAAACTACTTTTTTGATATTAATAGTAATGAAGTTTATGCCATTTTCCCAAATACGTTTCCTCCTTATCCTAAACAAAACAAAAATTCTATAGACCATTAAGATATCAATAAACAAATGTGTGTTACGACTCTGTATACGTTAAAAACAATGAACTTAAAGATGGCATTCAGGAAAAGTTATGGAGAAACTTGTAATCGTTCATTTATAGAGCTGAAGGCGGACGAATGTCCACGAATTGGTTTAGGGTCCTCGTTCAAATGGCGTCGCCCTTCATTTTGATTGAGAAAATTTATGATATGATCGAGCAACGTCCTAAATATAGGTTAATGGCGCCCTAACTCAAAAACTGTCTCAGCAATAAACCTTTAGATACAGTCGATTTTGTGGGGAGAAAAGTTTTATTCAGTAATTTACATATGCGAGACGCGTGTAGGATTTGACGGGTGACGATTATTTTAAAGCTCTGCCCGGTGGATACCAACGCCTATGCAGTCCTAAGCGGGGGAGGTACTTGTTTAATTCTTTTTAAAACGCAGCAATTATCTGAGGGCCCAACATTCGAATTCCTCGCGCAAGGCTCCTGCCGATTAAGTCGTAGCGATCTAATGGCCGCGACAAAGACCCAATCTAAGGCAAATTTATTAAAGACGCAGGGGGTGGGCCCGCGGTTTTATGGCAGTGCTGAAATACAAAACTATCTGCAAGTTTGTAGTCGCGTACGGCGCACTTGGTGACATGACAAAGTGCCGCAAATGCGAACAATTCGAACAGCGAATCGATTCAGAGCTGAGATAGCGCGGCGAGCTAAATAAAATAGATAAAACTGCGCCGCGGTTGGGCGGATCGGAGCCGGGCAAATAAGTGAGGTGTGCTGGCAAAATAACCAAAGAAAAGCAGCAGATTTGAATGGGAAACGTTTGTAGCGCGAGATTAATGGGCTTAGCAATTGGCGATGACGGTGTTCCACCTCGAAACCTTGTAAATTCAAGTTGCCCCCAACTTTTCTGGTTGGGGCATTTTAAGGTCAAGTTCACACAACCTTTCCCCATCGTACCTTTCACGGGTAAGGTTTGATAAGGGTCTATGGGGTGTGAGAGTGCCAGATGCAAATTTTGCTACTACCCGAAGTTTCTCGGAGTAACAAAGGAGGGCAAGGATCCGGTCGGAATAAAACGAATTTAAAAATATACAACGAAATTTTGACGACGGCATATGTCGAGTGGTCAGATGTGATATGGACAAATATTCAGATATTCAAATAGCCCTGTTCGGGGATGAATTCTCGAGGATTCTCCCACTAAACCGGAAAAATCGTCGAGGATGAATCCCGGGCATCCAATAAGGTGTTGACAGATAGCCTCTAAGGACCTGCCCTCCTCCGCTGCCACGTGCCTGTTGATTTCCAGGGATAAATATGCTGAGCAAGCTTTTTTCGCAATACCTCCCCGGGATCCGTTGGCATGGCGGGATCCATTCGGCACATGTAATCAGGACATTTACATGCAGGAGAGGGCCGCCGAGTGTCATGTAAAGTGGGAGGATTCCGGAGCGCCCCAATAAAATCACTCTCACTCGCAGGGCACCGACTTTATGTGTCTTTATACAAATTTATGCGGATTACGGCCGAGGAGGCATTTTCTTGCGCACTTTTATGGCGTGTTCCGTAATGCTTTTATGGGCCGCTTCAAAGGAGACAAATTGCCGCTTACCGAAATGAATACATTCGGGGTGTTTATTAGCCGGAGGAGTGCCACTTCGGCTCTCGTAAACCATTTTACTGGCAACGAGCTCAGCTCGTTCCGAGACCGGCGAACTCCCCGAGGGTGTTGGACGTCTTCATATAAATTTTATTAAACTCGGTTCCACCTTCTGCTTCAAATTACCCCTCAAACGCAGCTTCGTAGCACTGAGCTGTTCTCGTAATTGCACTAAAACCCTTTAATTAATTAAGACCTAATGCCCTTGAGCTGCACAACGACCTGTGATCCTGGGCCACTGCAATCCGTTGCGGTGAAGTCATAAACAAGGTATTTGATACACATAAATGGTAACCGATCATGAATTATGTTATGTTTAACTTTACACAAAGTGTATTCATATATTAGATATGTATGTACAAATTACATATCTCAATTATCTAGTACAGGAACATCTTAATTCTGAAGCTTAAACATAACTCAATTAAAGCCTAGGTTTGAATAAGGCCTCCCTTTAAAAGTCCTCATTAATATAATATACATAGTTAGGTAATTAATAAGTTTAAGTAATAAATAAGGTAAAATGGCTCTTAATTTCAATTTTCTAAATTAAGGCAGCAAAATATGTAAAGTTTTCGTTTTAAGAAAATAGTTTCATTTGCGTAATTAGTATCAAAAGTTATCATTTAGGCAGTATATGTCAATTAGGTTTTTTTTTGTTTTCGTTACTATTTTTTTATATATTTTTAAGTAAAAGTATTTGGTCTATAAGCGTATAAAAATGCAATGAATATTAATAAGTAGTGTAAGATTTAATAAATTTGTTATCCTTTTTCATCTCATCGCTGGGATCCAATTTTGCGAGTTTGTTTTAAGGCCAATAAGATAAATGTGGGAAATTCAATAAAACTTATACTAACAAATATTTTTAAATTGCTTGCTTTGGATTCCCAAATACAATGAATCTGTGAGTTAAACGTTCACAAATATTATAATGAAAACAGTTTATGAAAGTTTGTCTAATTACCATTTTTCAAATTTGCATGTCACTCAAATAATTCAGAGGCAGTTTTTAATTGTACCATTCAGTTGCCCTAATTTTATCACAAAGCCTCGGCTGTCCAAATATTTGGCACACCTCATTGTAACTGATATCCAGCAACCTCAGCGCTTTTAGCCGAAATTCCACAAATATTTATTATGAGCAAATCTGCTAAACAATGCGAATGCCTAAAAGCATAAAATTTACTGCCAAAGGCTCCTATTGTTGTTTGTCTGTCCGCGTATTTTATTTGTCAGATTTTTTTCCTTTTGTTTTGTTTATTGGCTGATTGATGTTCCACTAATCCTCCAATCGCATGCCAAACAACTGCGACATGGCCGGCAGCGATTATTCAACCACCTAACGTTTTTTCCCGGTTTAATGTTTACAAAAAGCCCGTGGAACCGATGAATATCTATCAATAGCCGCGAAAAAGACTCGCAAAAGTGAGCTGAACCAATGACCGTGACCATAACACTCATTTACAAGCTATTCCCATTTTATGTCCGCGTTGGAGTCGTGGCTCGTCTCAGACTCCTCGGCTGGTTTATGTAGACCATCTGCCCACTAAAGAGTCTGACTCAGTTTCAGTTATGAGCTAACTAGCTCCAAACGGCTTCAGGTGGTTGTTTAAAATTAAAAAACAGAAAACGTTCTGCCCCCGAGCTGATGAATTCGCAAATTGCAAGCAAATTTGCTTCACAATCGCGGCCTACACGCAATTGCGTCAACAAAAGTTTTTCATTTGACGAATGAGCTCGAGTTATCGGTTGATGGCTCCGTTCGATAAGCGCATGTGTCACAGGTAGCAATGCCCCTCAGCGCCATGAACTAGTCACATTTCGTTGTTTGCTCACGGTGATTTATAGTCCAATTAAATTTTCGATTAGCAGAAGCGAAATTTATGCAAATTCAAATTTGTTGAGAGTTACGCTAGTGAGATCAGATCACGACAATTGGCCACGAGGCGCATGGTTTAACCAACTGATCGAACGATCTTAAAAACGATTCGCTTGTACACGATCAATCATCTTAGATTTTCCTATATTAATATTACGTGGAATAGAAGAAATGACGGATTTCAAAGTTGTTAAAGAAAAGTAATTTTGGAATTGTTTAAATGCAAGATTTTTCTGTTTCTGAAGACAAAGTTTTAATAAATCAAGTTAAAAACGAGGCTACATTAGGAAAAAACACACTCCAATTATTTCACTTATATAAAAATTTGAAGCAACCTTCGTGGTGAAAAATAAATCCTTTAAATATTTACTTACAATTTAAATACCAAAAAAATTGAAAATTTAAATTGAGAAGGAAACTTAGCTTAAGAAAATGAAAGACCTAATAACAAAAACAAAGTGATCCTTTAAGGGTTCCGTTTTTCCATTATAACGTACGGAACCCTAAAAAAGGGAGTCGAATCACAAATCATGCAAGAATTAATATGGAAATATATCTCTCAGAGTAGTTGAAATAATATAAATGGGATTTTTAAAAGTAATATGGACACATTTTTGCTCCAATCGAATTCGCAAATAATATTAAATATTAATGAATGTTATTAAATTATTTTTTTTTGGGAAAATAGTACATTGTTATGTGTAATACTCTATAAACTTCCAAAAGTATTCACTTAATAATAATCTTTTGCATTTCAAGTTTCTGTTCGGTCCAAAACTACACAAAAGGATGATGATTACACATATTACGTTTTTACAATTTTGGTAAAAAATGAAGTGAATTTTAAATTTCGAGCTCCTAAAAAGACATCTTTTTACATCTTTACGAGTACATGAGTACCAATATGATGATTCTAAATCTTGTTTTATTTTTCTCAACGTAATGCAGGAGCAATATATTTTGAACATCATGCCCTACATATAACTATGAAATTGTGTCAGATGGCAAGACATGGGGACGGAGACCAGAGTCTGGCCAGCTCCTTGCTACTTTATATAATAAGAAAGAAAATTTGTATTCACAAAATTTAAAGCTTGAAAGTGTGAAGAACCAAACTCCATTCGTGTAGGAATTGCGAGGATGTAGTTTGGGGAGTATAATTGTCTACTTAATTATTCAAAACCGGTGAGAAGAGGAGCAATCATCTCAGAACTCTAGCTGCAATCTGTAGCCTTTTTGCGTGCACCAATATGCTCCGAGACCCTTTCGAAAACTGCATATTTTATCGCGGATAAGGGCAATTTGATGCCAATAAAACTTTTCCGGAAGCAACTGCACTTCGTCGGGAAAGTGCAGGAGAATTCTCCTGCCTGCCTCTATCCAGGCAGAAATACTAAAGCCACCTTCAACGTTTATGCACCGAATGCAGCAGGAGTATCGTGTGATTTCCCATTTAGAAGTTTTCATGATGTCTGCATCGTATTTATGCTTTTGACGGATTTCTGCTGAGCTTAATGAGCCGCGAAATGCGATGCTCAGATGCTTAAATATAGTTCCACCGACAGGATTTCTATTTCTGAGATGAGTGACGAGTGGCGGAATCCTGCAGGTCCCACGAAAATTAGGACGGGCAGACTAAATCATTACGCATAAATTGCATAGAGCAGAGCGCAATTTATTTGCGCTCCCCTCGACGGTTGGATCCGTTCGTGGGGTCACTCGTTTCAGTCATTTTGTGCCCAGGACCAATTTTCATGGAACTCACTGCCATCCCCGAGCAGTCGTTCCCGGGTCCCAAGCTGTGCTCCATCACAGCTCCCGGCAAGGAATACGCCCCGACGTTCCACGGTGGATTTATCATGTTTCATCGCGATATGAATTTTCGTTCCCGCCCCGTGCGTCCGCAGCCACCCTGGACCAGCCCTTCGCCTGATGGCGGAAGGAAGGGCTCGCCACGCTCGTACATCTCAAGATTGGGGAGTTACGAGCAGACGAACCGGCGGATCTCGCTAGAGCAGTAAGTCACGGGTGACTGTGCCCCCGCGATGAGCCGGGGCTGCCCCGGCTCTTTGAAGCCGGGCTTTTTGGGAGGGCTCGAATTACAGGGCCGGGCCGCGGGTGGTGCCTTGTTTTGGGCATGCAAGAAACACGTTGTGGCGATTTATTTCCTGCGCCCCAACAAAACGAATGAAATATGAAAAATTGAGCACATAAAGCGGAGCCGGCGAGTGTCTGCTCCGCCGAGCGCACCTACTCAAATAATTGTTTTCCTTTCTCGTAACTTCCATTAGGTTCGGGGCGGAAGTTTGCCATAAACGGTGGCTGCTACCGGGAGGAAATTGCCCGCGCTCCTGTTCGAGCTTTATGGCCTAATGAACTCATCTTTTGAAAAATTGTGCCGCACAAAGGGAATTCATCAGGAGTTTATGGATTTAACAAGGAACAGGAAATTGAATCGAAATTGAACTGTTTGCGCCCGCATTGTTGTAAGCACCGGCCGCACGCACGCCGATTTATCCTGGACCATTTCGAGGATATTCGGGACAATGTTGAAGAAGCGGGATGAGCTCACTGGGGGAATTAATTGATTTTTTTGTTTACATGGACGATTTGGAAAGCTCTTTACGTTTACAGAGAAGGAGAAATTGCTGATAAAGGTTTTACGATCTCTTACCGAAGCCCGACGCAGAGAAAGAAACAATCTACTCAGAAGTTGTTTGCCAAGTTTGAAACATTTTTGCAAAGGGTTCATCTGGGGTTGTCATTCAATTTAAAAGTTAAGTTTTGTTTTTGAAACCTACTCCAAACAATTAAGATCCTTATATAGTTATAAACTACTCAAGTAGCAGAGACTAGGAAATAAGCAATATTTCGGAATTTTTGTAATTAAAAATAAACAAAAACATTATGAACTATATTGTCCTTTACTATTACACATTTAAACAATGTAAAATAGTTAGGAAAACGTATATCGGTTTCTTAAGTAATACATATCTTAGTGTAGACATGTTCGACATGACAAAATTATTACCATTTTGAAGGTTTCGCCTCTTTAAATGATATCTTCAAGATAATGTGTAAAAATGTCAGCTAAAAAATAGATTTTTTAAAAAATTCGTCCGATTGAATGAAGACAATGAAGAAGTTGAATTTAATAGCGCTGACTAATTCAGGTTTTTCAAATATTATATAATATGACTCCATCAGAAATTCAAAATTCTGCAATCTAATTGTCAGTAGACAAAGATATACCTAAATTGGATTTTTGAAAGTTTTCTGTGAAAGTTAAATAAAAGTTTAAACAGAAAATTAAATTGTTTTAAATATTAAAACAGTTTCATTCTGATTTTTACCGACAAATTTCTACTTTTATAAGTACATCTAATTTTAGTGAACATTTGGCAATCCTTCATATATTATCTAACTAATCAATTCCGTAATACATTTTTCCGTTAAGAGTTTTAAAAAATGCTCTAGATTTACGGGTCCAACTTCATACTCTATAAGACATTTTCCATTAATTTTTTCTGCCCTCAAATACCGAAGCGATATTGATTTTCTAAAAACACCCATAAATCAAATGAAATAAAAACCAAATGCAAGCAGCAAATCATATTTCAACAGAACGTCAACCTTAACCTGTCTTCCCGTAAATTTGTCATGGTTATGCTCTGTAATTAACTTAATGCATCAGGTAAGGTATCCCCCAAGATGCAGAGTTTATTGGGTTGGTTATCAGTATGATAAATTGCCCCACCCACCAAAACCCGAAGGCAAAGCCATCATCAACAACTTCGACGTCTTAATTGGCACATCTCAAGTAATGAAGTGCTCACGTATGGGTGCGATAGACCACAGATCGCGCAGGTGAAAATAGGCGAAAACAAAAGGTGTAAAAAACGTTCGTGCATTGGTTTTCGACGAAGGAGGCGGTTGCCCGCTCAAAGGAAGACGAAGAAAGCGCTTAATTTGATCGCTATGCGCGCGCGCACGGCGATAATAATTTTCAACTCACGACGCCGCATAATGAAAAATTGAAGAGACGACCTCGATATTGATCCCGAAGTTGGGGCCCATTATTCACCGAGTTGCGGGTATTTTGTGCCTCCTCAACCTCTGTGTCAGAGGGCTCTCCAGATGAAAGGATTAAGTCGTGAGCGCATGATTTCTGCCTTTTGTCGGTTGGCGCAATCAAAGCGTCCGATTTTGCTCCATGGTCCATAAAATGCGGTCCCAAGACAAGTGCTCGATTATGAGCCGTGTTTGCTCGCATGACTTTGTCTTTATCTGCGAAATTTTCACTTTATGGCTCTTATTAAATGTCTTGAGTTGTTTCTTTTGGAGATTTTTAAAGACCACGTTTTTTTCAATTCGACACGGCGCTCCCACACGCTGCGCTGCGCGAATTAACTATTGACCCGCAGCCCGGCAAAGGCGAAAGTTGTGTCGCCGCCTTAAGCTCGTCGAACGCTGTCGCATTATGCGATAAGTCGCACAGGTCTGCGCTGGAGACAATCAAGACAATCAGACGTCCCATTACAGCTGTAATTAGTTTTGCGGCCGTCAGTCGCGCTCGTGCGGCGATTTGCGCGGGAGGGTCGCGTCTCATTACGTGGCCATTGAACGTGCTGCGATGGGCGTCAATTAGCAGAGGCAGGGTGTGGGAGGGCCGCCTCACTGCTTCCCGATCAATTAGTGATTGCTGTTGACATGATACTGACAAGGCTAATCACTTGACGCCCCGAGTGCCAGCGAGACCATGTAATTAAGCCGGGGCACATCACTCCGGCAAAACACGGGAGGAAACGTTAAAAATGGAATTAATTGCACAGCGACTGCTCCCTGGGTAATTGTAGCATGCGGAAGTGCTAATTAAAATGCAAACCATAATCGGTCGCACTAGACCACGATTTGTGCCACACTCGGGATCGAGTGCGAGTTCACGCAAATTATGTGCTCTTTAAATGCACTTCGGAAAGAAGAGATCACACTGACCTTTGTTTTCTCTGAGCAGTGAACTCAGTTTATGACTAAAGAAAGTATTTCTTTTCATCACAAAAAGCCACAAGAATATGTGAAGCATATTAGTGAGTCATACAGGCCCGTATTCGGGATCTGTGGGCTCCTAGGCTGAACCTGTAGTGCGGGCACCGGGTGAGTTTTTGAAAACAGGCGTATTTCAAGCCGTAGATCTAGATCCAACACCTTTTTTCAAACTGAAAATTCATAATGCAGCTATAAGAGGCTGTAATATCTATGCTACAGAAAAGACGCTGTAACAGTATTTCAATTTTAAAAATAACATGTAATTCTATAATATAATAAGTAGATATGTTAGCCAAATGGAAGTTAAAAAACGAATGTAACAAACAAGCAAATTTTACATACTTATATGTAATTCAAATGCAGTACTTTCCTTAAAATAAAAGTGACTTAGTGGCTAATTGGTTTGCGTCTACAAATAACTAAGTCGACGTCTTTCATGATTATAAGATGTAAACCTTTACACTGCAGCCTAGGTAGTCTACCCTTAAATACGGCTCTGATCACATATTTAAATACTTCGAATCGAAGTCAATAAAAGCTCGTGTTTTAAAAATATTCTCATTTTTAATATCTTGTCTTTTCATTTCTTTTTGGCAATATTTTATGAATATTGTATCAAAAACACCGCAAATATTTAAAAAACGAAATGGAAGTGTCAACCACAATATCTGCGTTGCGCAAGAATTCAAAATTGAACTCTTCTCTTTGATTTAAATAAAAAATGCAGCTAGTGTGGGTATAGTTATTAACTGTTTTGTGGGTTTACTTTGTGACAGTTTATATAAATATTATATTTAAGTAAATTTCGTGTTCTGAGTCTATGAGCTACAATTTTTACGATCGTCTGTCCCTTGGACTATTCGTTTTTAATGTGTAAAATTTTAAATAAATTGACTTGGGTATGTGATATGCAAAAGCCTCGGGAGTGTGGCTTAAGTCCAATGTAATGAAAAGCATTAATTTGGACGAGGACCGAGTTTTCATCAACCAGTGCAGTTCGCATTAAAATGAAATTACTCCTTCGAGCCGAACTGCAGCTAAACTATGTTAACAAAGTAAGTAACATAAAACAGAAATATATGTACATAGTTACAATGTGGGCAGAACCCTAAATTGCATTCGCTGAAGTGAGGCAAACTCTGAACTTGCATAAAGTTGCCACATTGGCCGGAGGGCCGGAGGTCGAAATATTCGGAAGCAAAACTGCTCAATACATTTAGTCCTGGCCGCACAGTGGCCAAATAACGTAAATTTTCCAGTTGACCGAAACGAAGAAACTTTTATCCAAATTCGACACATGACAAAATCCCTGAAAAGGACACCTCAGGAGCCAGGAGTATGATTGGGTCAATCGATTTGCGCTTTTGTCGGGTTTCAGGATATGCCTGCGGGACCGATTGCGCCTCCCTTGCATCTGCACGAGGCTCCGCATTAATTCAGAGCCCCACTCGATTCCAGGAACCGGGCACCCGGCCAGATGTCCTCAATGCTCCCTGGGTTGTGAGTTCAACTGGAACTTTTCGGGAGTAACACCGTACAGAAGGGAGGCTTTGTCTTTGAGGTTCTGGGCGGCTGTATTTGGGACGAGCAACCTGCACGCCCAGTCACCTTTGACGACTCGACCTGAAGGAGCCTATCACGATCACCGGGAGCATCCATTTGACTAGTTGAGCGCGGTGCACGCGTTCGATTAAATTTTATCAATTCGGGGACGTGCATGCCGCTGATAGCTGCTAACTGGGGATGAAGCGAGATTGCCTCTGGTAAGCTGTTTGCCGAAGGTTTTCGGTGAGTGGCTTCACAAAATTGGAATAATCTTTTGCTTGAGTTTCATTTTTCTTGCTGAACACGATCGTAATCCCCAAACTAAACAGATTTCACCTCCGACTAGATGCCGACCGCTATTACGGGGAGCAGATGAGAAATCGATTGGCTAGCACACATGACCTACTTGAAGCCAGGGAGCTCCATGGGTCCCCGGGGTAATATATGATTATCTTATGCTAGAATTTCCTGGCGTCTTCTGAAAAATACACCCTGGCCATCATGCCCACGTCAGAGCATATTCAGAAACCGTGCACCATATGACGTGGATGCGGCACCAGTCAAGAAAAGGATAAGCCCCTCAGTACACAAGAGGCGGCCGTAGAAGCGGAAATCTTTCCGCTCTTTATGCTACATCTTGACTTCCTCCCCGACGTCATCTCTTAAGTAAACATGATTTATAAACGTCCGCTCCTTTCCTTCGGCTCGCCGAAGTATGCCTCCTGCCTTCTTCCAAATCCTGGAGGAGGCCTGCACCTCTGTCCAAGATAATGAATTTTTTTTATTTTTTATCTTCTGAATATCTTATGAGTGGTCATCGATCAGGCTATTGGGGGAAAAAAAGTTTCTATTGTCCCCTGGTCGACAGGAGAGACGGCATCTACACAGGGATGCGATTTCCGAAAGTCATTTGCATTCCAGATGGATTTGCGATGCCCAAGTTCAAGACGCCGAAACTTTTGGACGAGATAAGCAATAGGCCGGAATATGTTATAAAAGGACGACTTTGATAAATATGCAAGGGACTGATAGAGGCGGTGTTTGGATGTTGTATTTTCTGAAATTTATTGAAGAGACTTTTTTCCGATTAGTTTTATGATTGGGCGTTCTGAATAGTTAATGGAAATATGAAAGCTTTCCAGAACCAAATAAGTATAGTATACTACTAAACGAGCAAAATTTGTACATGTGTTCGTGCTATCGAAAACGGTTCTAATGATTTTGATGGAACATGAAGAATAGATGTTTTCGAGAAGTTGATTCAAATATGCCTCATCTCTAAAAAAAAATTCGTTATTAGTATTCGCCGAATTATAGCTAAACGAGCTTTGGTTGTCGGTTTTGGAATTTGAATAATGTGAAGACTTGAATTAAACTAGTCAGGTTTCAGCAAAATTTGATTCAGGCTTGAATTAAGTTTGAACGGGGCTGGAACTAGAAGGTAACTAACAAGCAACTCATCAAAACTAAAATAATTTATTAAATAATTTTTATGTAGCCGTTCAAAATATAGAAACAAGCAAGTCATAAGGCAAAGTGAAGATACAGAGCTCGGTTCGTGCACTGAGCGTTCCGATTCGCACTCGATCGGCTCATTTTAAATCATGAGAATTCTAAAGAACACCCATCCAGAATAAGCTCAAGTACGAGTTATTTTCTGTCCGGAGAGCACCGAGGCACGAAATCAAATTTTCTGCTTAATAAACGCTCAAACAAACGAAAATTGTTTGGTTAAAAAAGTAGTTAAGGCACAAGGCATATGGCCTCCTTATTTTTCTAGTTGAGTAACCAGCTGACTATTTTGCCCTCAAAAACACACGAAGTACTGGTGAAACCCTCGCGGACCAGATACATTGCAATTAGGTGGATTCGAGAAAAACCGAAATCTTTTCCACGAAAGGTAATTGAACTTAGCCACGAGGGAATCGCCCCGGCAACCGAAGGGCACATCCAGCGCAAATTCTTCTGGCAGGGGCGGTGTATTAAGTGAAACAGATTTTCAGATTTTCCAGCAAATTATGCTCTCGTGTAACTACCCACTTGTAATCGACTCTGACATTTTCCATACCCAGCGCGGTGCTGGTCTTACACAAAAGGGAAAACAAAATAGGGAAAAAAGCCAGAAATATAAATATTGGGAAATTCCAGAAAATGACCGTTCTTTGGAATTTAACGTTATTGCTTCAAAATGCTTCAAAATCGGAACAAATTTTTTAAGATTGAAATGCGGCTTGCCTTGTTGATCATGAAAATTTATATTTTACGATAGACCGCAGCTCCGCATGGTCTCGCGTCCTGCAGTGGAGTCGTAAAAATTCCTTGTGGAGTAACACCAAAGTTGGCCCACCTCTCTCAAGTTCCCCCTTTTTACAACTTTTCTTTCACAATAAATTTTTACGACATTTCTTTATTCCCTTTGCAATCCACTCACTCACGCCCCAAGGACTTGAGGCAATTTCTCCGGTTGTTTTCTTTAACAGGAAAATTCGATGGAGAAGCTCCTAAATTTCAGCGCATTTTTTCGATGTCATCTGAAGAAACATGCTCATGCTAGAGAGCTATGCTCTGGGCGTGTTTGTTTCTGCATGAGCCTAAAATTAAACGAATCGGAAATTTTCTAATAAAGAAAAAGAGCATTGCGGTCGTGGAGCGTTTGAATGGAAAAGAAATGGTTCAAACCAACGCGTGAGCGCAATCTGAGGACAATGAACCCAATTTTAACCTGAAGGTCGACACTGGAGCTATGTCGTTTTGAAATGCGCTGAGATTTATTTATTCATGGGAGATAGCTTTTATTTAAGTAGAAAACAATTCGAAAGCTTAATGGAAAACGATTTAAACAACATTTGCGCTAAGCTATCGAACCAAATCTGACGACTTGACGACTGGTGAAAACTCTCACGAAAACTGATAGCCAGAGTCAATTTTTTTCTTTTACTTTTAATTCAGGATTTTAAGGATATCACTTCTGAACGTGTTTAAGTAAATAAGAATAAAGTATTACATGAAAATATTAGTAAGGGCTTCATTATGAATTGCAATCTAATGATTTTGTAATATGTGCCGTATGTCCTCCGCCATGTAATTTTTGTATTGTTCCCTTGTTCCTCGGGAACTATGTATTTCTCCGGTATAAAAAGTATTACATACGCCGAACACCCTTTACTTTAGCTCTATGCGAAATTTCAACGAAATCGGTTCAGTAGTTTCAGCGTGAAAGAGTAACAAACAGACAGACAGACACACTTTCGGATTTATAATATTAAGTAAGCATTGTATAAATACATATTAATATAATTTATTATATATATTTTACTTAAAGATCCTTTTTTAATGTATAGTAGGTAGTAATCGAAAAATTAACTGAATTTAAGATATAAATACATATATTTATTTTTATATTCATAAAGTTTTACCCAAAACGCAAATACACCTAAGTTTAACTCCAAATGCAAATAAAACCAATCTTTTCACTAATTTATTTAAACATTATGAAATTTATAGAGTGCAAAATAAAATGCAATCTATGTTTTACGGAAATAAATATTTTATGCTGTTAAACTATCTGTTTGCGAATGATAAATGTTGTCTGTGGATGAACTCTTTTCGAAATAATATTGCATTTTATAATTATTCAACAAAAAATCTTTAAAAACTTCGTTTTGGTTATTACAGGCAATTACAGATTTCAGTAGCAATAAATTGCCTATTTATAATTTTCCGCTTAAAACGTGTTGTTTTCTATTAGACAATAGCTGCTATGGTTCTTCATCCTGGCCAATTTTTAGAATTGTTACGACGAAACTTTTCTCGTTTTGTATTCGCCCTGGAGCTGGCACACTTTGTTATTATAAACAGATTTGTTCTATTCGTACCCAGGCACATTTAATTAAATCATTTCAATAACATCAAACCTTTAACATTTTTCGTCGCCTCGTCGTTGTATAACTAGAGCTTAGGGTACTAATCAGTATATTGTTTCTCATCAACAATTTCCGCGAAGTTTACCCAAGGCTGAGGTCGTTTCTCTTTTACTCATTTATTTAGATGTCACAATGAAAAGAGTCCTTAAGCAAATACGAATTTTGCTAGGCGTGCAAAATAATTTTAAGGGAATTTACGAAAACTCTGTTAGGGAAATTCCGCGAAGGATTTAATTACGAAAATATACTATGTATGTATGAATGTAAGTGCCACGCTGAAAGCTTTTCAAAATTTAAATACGATCCGTTTTGTGTTCTGCAAAATAGGGGTTTTGGTAAGCTGCCTTTAGCATGCTACCTTGGGGCGTTTCGCAATGTTACTGGGAAGATTTCATTATTTTATTTTTGGCGCGCTTTAACGAGAATTGCACGAGAACAGACTGCAACTTTTTGGAAGGAGTAGGTATTTTGCGCATAAATTACGTTTAGTGGTATGAAGTATAATTTCATCCGTCTCGACAAAGTGAGTTATGTTAGTTATTAGCAATGTATTGGCGAACTTTTCGTGGCTAAATTAATTTATTTAGGAAGTGGTAAGAGGGTTTATGCAATATTTCACTTTTTTTCAAAGTCAATTCAAAAAACTTACATCCACTTTCTTGCAAAATACCCTTAGCCTTAGCGTTATTTTAGAAGTTTTAGGGCAAATGGCAATTAGGGCATACATATTTGTTTTAATCTCTTTTGCAATTTTTACTTAGTGCGAAATTAATTTCAGTGCCAAAGAGAATTGATGTAGTGTAGCGGTTGAAATTATAAAAGGGATTATGGAATTCTTATTTGATTTCTTTGAAGCGGACATTTCACAAATATTATTGAAAGTTAGACAATACTCAGAAAATATGGAAAGTGTTAAGTCCTGAGCTAACTTATTCTTGATTCTAAAGAAAATCGTATATATTCCAAGAAATGACTCACTTGGAACATTTATCTTGGTTTATGATGATTTTTCCTAACAGATTTCTGCTTCTTATATTGTAAGTTTTATTGAATGGCGCGTGAAAAAAGGCTGATACATATATTTACATATACTATATGCATACATACATAGGTCTCTGCGATTCTTCGTCTCCTTCTCTCCAACTTCCGGAATACTTTCGAATTGACTTCAAGATGTTTTAATTTCAATCTCCATGGGTATCTCAATCATTTGTTGTCTCTAGGCGATTTCTTCATACAAGCTCCACCTTTTCCATGCTGCGTTGCAATTTATTACTTGCCTGATTTCTTGGAATTATTTATTTTACACCAATTTTATACCATGGTGAGGCTGACATTTTTTGACTATGCTCCACAAGATATTAATAACGAAGCTTGAAGATAAATTAGGTATTTTTCTAAGGTGTGATTTAAATATTGTACAACAAGTTGGCAGTGTGGGTATGACCAGTCGCACCCAACCGCATATTTTTCGATTTTAATTTTAATATTAATTGTAACTAATGTATTCGATATATTTATGATTTTGCGCTTATGACCCGTGTACCTATTCTTGTATTTTTCTTATTCGTGCAGTAAGAATCGCTCCATATTTGAAAATAATTGCTGAAAACACGATGTTCTTAAAGTACGTGCGAATCTTTGAATCTCTTAAACCTGCTCATTTTGTAATATTGCGGAGTTTCACATAAACGACATTGTTTTGCCAGTAGTGCTCCATTTACTTTCCCATCCATTTAAATTCCTCACTTCCTCCTCATCCCGCGATTAGATTAATAAATACGTGGCGGAATGAGAAAATATTTCGCTTAAATGTGTGTAGCACAAAAATCTACCTCTCTATTCCGGCATTTTGGTAAAATTACGATTGTCTGGTGTTGCCGCAGGCATAGTTGCCCTTTCTGTAAAATTTATCTAATCCAAACTTCATAACAATTTCTCGTTTAACATCAAATTACGTTATCAATGCCGAAGACCCGAGGAGGAATGTGTGGAGCAATTGCTTCCCAAGTATGCAAATTAATCCTTGTAGTACGACCTCGGGGTCTGGATGTAAGCGTTCCTGTTCGTCATTAACCCTCGGGCGAGCACCTCTATCGCCCCACATATGAAGCACACTTCGGCATGCTCGGCTCATAGTTCTGAGAACCTCATTTTCCAGCCATTTTGTACTTCCGCGACCCACATTTAGCCGAACCTATCGACTTCCGCCCCTGGCCCCCCGCCTGGCGCGCCGGCACATCCAACAATCTGAGATATGACGACATAGCGCTTCGCCCCGCTGGGGGCTTAAATTAATTGAGATGTGTATAACTCAGGTGAGCTTAAAGGTGCAATTGAAATTTTTGTAAAGCGCCATGCGAAAAAATCATACACTCGCGTTGTTTTTGCCATGTGGGCGGGCGCATAATTGCGCTGAAGATTCCATTGAGCGGCGGTAGATGGCTGCAGGTACCGCGTTCATTAAGTTGAGGCCTCCGTTCGGAATAATTGAGATTTTCTGCTGCGGAGGTATTTTTGAAGGACCTCCGCTCGACAATGAAATTTTCCGGCTGATACGCGGCGGTGCTGCGCGGCTCGAGAATGCGAGCAATTCCGGCGAAAACGGGGCCGAGGAGCGCTACGATCCGCCGTGTCACCGTGATTGCCCCCTGAGTCCTGAGTCCTGGATGCTCGGGAAGCAGGAAGTGGATACATATCAACGGTTCTGTTAAAAAGATGCGCTCCACTGCCGCCGTGGAATCCCGGGAATTTGTGTTATTACTTCAGGGAGGAGAATCTCACCTTGATGTTCCCATTTACCTGCTTCCGATAGAGTACAACCTGATTTAATGTGCGCCAAAAGCAATGAATCCTTCAGATTTTTGATTCTCATTGTTTCAGTCACTCACTTTGTATTCATCCTATTTTGAGAGAAAATCGCGGAAAATATTTTCATTTGGACGGTCTTAAACTTTGATTGCTACTTTAATAATATTAATTTGTTCTGTACAATTCCGAATTGAAAAGAAAATGCTAAAATGCTTTAAAATCGACTTGTACTGGATTAAAATATATATAATAACACCGGTCTACAAAAAATAATTTGTTTCTTGTGCCACGGTTTATTTTATAATTTTTTTATTTGTCATGCATCAGAATATTCAAGAAATACCTTTAGCTTCCTTAAAATTTACATTTTTGAAATTAAAACCAATCGAGAGTAATTCATTATATTGGTGAATTTCATGGAAAGCCATACAGATTTAACGAAAAATTTATTAAACTTTTAATCAAAATTAAAAAAAAAAATAAAAAATGTATAATCTTTTTTCGGGCATACGAAGAGCTCTCAGATGTTTCCTTAAAATTGTTTCCAATTATATTCTTCTCATTTGAAACAACACAATAACTTGTTCAAGTTTATTCGGAAATGCCACTCGGAACTTTCACCATGCAGCTTTCTTCATGCAAAAATTTAATATTTTGTCCGATAATCTAGTACATCTCTCTAAGTGGTTTAAAGAATACCAACTTGATCTAAGTTAGAAAACTTGTGTGAGTTAGAGGAGCTTTAAATTCTAAATTCTAATTCTTTACCGAAACCCAGTGTTGATGAGGTTTGCAAAAAATTTAATTTGGCAGTTTTTTTACAACATAGAAACTAATAAAAAATTGTAATAAAATGTTTTTCGTCTCGAATATCTCGAGAACTAATGTTGATATCGACTCCAGACTAATTCCATTCGACGTACATTTACATAATGAATGAGTTTAATTACTCTTCGAGTATCAGGAGTAAATGAAATGAAAGAAGGTCTAAATGGTAAATGATCAAAATCGTTTATTACCATATTGATTAGGTAAAGTAGCGTGTGAATTACCGGCTGTAGGTCCTCGTTGACCTATTTAGGCTAATAGGTAGCAGAAGTTCCTTCGTTCAAGCTCAACATGTGCGAAATAAAAGAATCTAATTAATAGATGCGGCTTAAGTTGATTAGTTTCTAGTTTTCAAGGGCACCAAATAATATTAGATTAAAATTGATTAGTTTTTCTTAGGGGACATCGACAACACTTTGTCGTATAATTACCCATATCCTTCCGGTGGACATCCTCCTCTAAGAGCCTCCGTTGGAGACATCGCAACTCTTCGCGCAGAGCATCTTTCTCCTCGCACAATTATGAGGTTTGACAAACTAGCAAAAGACTGATGAACTGGAGCTTTGTGTTTCAGATCATGCAAGACTGACGACAAACCATTACGTGTAGACCAGGCTTTAATGTGCTACTCATAAAAGCGTGTTTTTTTTCAAGATCCGAAAATAATGATTATTTCTTTAATTTTTTTCGGCTAATAATTTTATTTACTTTTTGATCGCTCTATAACGATTATCAAATAATTTTTATTTTTCGATAGCATTCAAAATTGTGCCTGTAATACAATGAATCAAACTAAAATTATTGTAGTATTATCGGAATTTTTTAGGTCATTAATATCAGAAATCGGAAAATTTATTTTTAATTGGATGCATATAATTTATTTTTCTAGTTGACATGTATTTTTATTTATTTATATTTGGAAACGTCACTGGATCCTTGATCAACATTTGCTTTATAAATTATGTTGTAGGACCCGATAGCTGCGTTAAGCAAACGTGGGGCAAAGAGAATAAATCTCGATGGAAGAGGCTCTTTCCGCACTTTTCATCGGCTATCTTCGCAGTTAAATCTTTGCCCATCAATTGCCTGTGCCTTAATCAATAGAGAAAGGGTAAATTGAATTTGGAGCTCACGGGCTGAGTGCATACTTCTGGGACACGGCAAATGTTGACATGTTGGTCAGTGTCCAGGTTCACCCCGCACGACAATTCCATGCAATTGGGAGCCGATGCCATTGCCAGGATGTGTGTTTGCGAGTGTAAATATTGATGAACTGATATCAATTGATTTGCTGAAACCCGGCTATAATTTCGTGCATCATTCGATTTTCTTTAGGGTGCATCAGTTGCTCCGCATCCAATTCCACTATATGTACAACACAATTTTCTCGGAGACATCTTCTCAATTACTCAGCATCATCACGGTCCTCATCATCGGGACGATGCTGAAAGTTACTTACTCATCTCGTCTGTTCTTCGTTCACATCGCCGCCATCTACCTTCAGTTTCTCAACTTCTTGGAGCATTCGAAAGGAGCCATTCGTCTTGTTTAAAGTTTTCTGTTGACTCAAAATAGGTAGCCATGATGCAACCATAAGTTCAACAGGATTACAGAAAACAAAGTTGTTGCAATATCTCAAAGTGGCTCTGCTGGAAATGCTCCACTTTGCCAACTCAGCAGGGCTCTATGACGGATTCCTTATTTTGAGGAAATTGTATTTATCGTATTCCAGTGGATTGCAAACAGTTCCTGCATTCATTTTAATTTCATTCCTAAAATTACTTCTATATACCCGTTGAGGTTTTGAAATTATTACAAATAGTAAACTGTCTGACGACGATTAATTTTGCTGAGATGCTTATTCCTAAATGATATCTCTAGCTTTTCTGCGATTTAATTTAATTCGCAAATTTGAAAATATGAGCTTTAAGCCTTAAACCAAAGAGAGCCTTAATGAGAATACGTACATATCTACATACAGATAGTTATTTTAAACTTAATTTTAAAACTTTAATTGAAATTAAATTTAAACTATAAATATGATAATAATGTGTATTAAATTAACTTTGAAAACCTATGTCGTCCGTCTGTCACAGCTGCCTTTTACAGCAACTACTAATGCTATCGACTTGAAATTTGGAATGGTTTTAAATAGGTAATGCTTGCCCACTATTATTACAAATGACACAATTTAAAAAATATTTTTAATAGGGGGTCGAAATTTAAAGCGGTGTTATTAGGGAATTTGGCATATCATATGAAAGGGCTTAATTTATACATTCTAAAATAGGTTTTCATTTCTTTTTATGTTGCATATAGTTTTCGACTTATGATGAAAAACGTGTAAGAAAATACCAGTGTGAGTCCGACTCGTACTTGGCCGGTTTTTCTCGAATAACCACAGCTCTTAGAAAAATTACCGTTTCTATTTTCTTATTTATTTTACTGTGAAAGTGATGTTTTGGTGAATATTATTTGTGTTTTTTTTACAATCGGATCTGGAACAGATTTAGCTGGAAATTTTGCATTGAATTGAAATATATGTATATGTACATATGTACATATGTAAAACGAGTTTTATTTCTTAAAAGAAAAAATTGAATTGCCCAAAATTTGAAGTTCGAATGAATAAAAATCGTGGCAATTTGATGTACTTATCACAAATTTTAAAAGTTTGATAAGCCTAGAAAAAAATTAAATTCTATAATTTTCCGCGATTTTGAATGTTTTCATTTCTCCCCATTTCAATTTTCGAATCGAATCAACCGTTCGTTCCCTGAAGCTGCTCGAAGTTCTGCGGCAATTCCTGCAGTTTCGTTTCCCCTTGTTTCAAATATGCAGTCTAATTTACCGTTATTCTATAAGCGTTCTCCCAGTTCGTGAATTATTTTCGGAGTGGGCGGGTAGACTGCGGGCGTGCTTCGATGATTTTAGTTTTTAAACTACCTCAGGAAACCCTTTGAAATGGTGGTGTTTTCGTTTATTCGGGATTTTTATTGTTAAATTACCTCAAAAAACATTTGTAAATTTCTGCTTTCCTTCAAAAGTACTTTAGCCAGAAAAATAAAATTAGCCAGACATTTTATTAATTAATTTTTATTTTATTTTTCTCTTTTGCAGGATGACCGCCACATTGGAAGAAAGTGAAGGTGATTTTGTGATTGTGTGCAACCGGCTGGTGAAAATTAAAATTTAATATGGAAAATGAAGAGCCGATGAAGTGAAAGTGTCGCTTTTTTTTCAAAATATTTATCTCGGGTTTGTGTTTTCGAAATGAAGTGATTTTGTGGAGGTGTTTCACAGAAAAAAGGGCCTGTTAAAAAGTGACATAAAAGTGCATGTGCCGTTATTTTTAAAGTGTTTCGTGGTTATGAAGAAGAAGAAAGAAGAAGGAAGGAAAAGAAGAGGAGGTAGCGAAAGGTAATTGGAAATTTAAATTTTTGCCTCTATTTTAGATTGATTTAAAATTTTTGGAGGAGTTTCACAATTACGCGGGAGTTTCCTTTTTTATTGGAAAGTGTAAACCCTAAGTTAAATTCTAGTTGATTTTAGGGGTGACAACGATTAAAAATCGTGCAGGTGCGGTATTTTTTTAATATTTTACCTTAGAGTCCTGAAGGATTTCCTTTCTATTAAATTTAAAATTGCAAAAATCGGTCTTCCGGGTTTTGATTTCCTGAGACGTCATAAGTAATGGCGCGCGTCTAGTGAAATTCTGGGGAAGGTGAAGGTTCCATGTTTTATGCTGCAGTGCAGGAAAAATGTTGTGCAGCATGGTAATTTTATGCGTTGACTGTTGCGGAGGGTAACATGTTTCTAAGGATTTAATTTAAATTCTTTTGTGAGTTTTCTTTCAGGAAAGGGCCTTTTATTTTTCCCTCTTTTTTATAAAATACCTTAAATACTTAGGTACATTTAAATCTTAAATCGATGAAGTTAACTCGGAAAATTCTAGGGGCTGGAAAAAATTAATTGGAAATGATTTATGGAAAATGATAATTTAAAATTTCGCACAATTTTTATTGATCCTCTTCTTCTTGGTGTGCTTTCGAAAATTTAAATTCGTTAAATCTGAACGGGAGGGGCGGAGTCATTAAAATTTATCGGAACTCCTTTTTCGCGTCCAACTTCATACCGAAATCAGTTATGTTTTATTCTTGAACGAGTTGGCGTCGGTTTTCAATGGAAAATTTCAAAATCAATTGCTCAGGTAAATTTCACCTGTTCAAAGTTTTCGGTTGTATTTTTTTATGTTTGTATTATCGGCTGAACGTTTTTGTTTCATGGGAAAGCAGAGGATAAGCCGTATATTACGAGGATTATTCGATAAAATTTAATTTCTGCTTTTCTTAAAAAATAGTTTTCTTGAAAAATAATTCAAGCAGAAGAATAAAATTAGCCAGAGATTTTATTAATTTTATTAATTAATTTTTATTTTATTTTTCTTTCTTGCAGGATCATCGGCCGCATTGGAGGAACGTGAAAGTGATTTTGTGATTGTGAGTGTGCAACCGGCTAGTGAAAATTATATTTAGAAATTCAAAATTAAGAGCCGATGAAGTGAATGTTAAAATTTCGAGAAACAAGAAGATGAAGACGAAGAGCGAAAGGTAAATGGAAATTTGAATTCTATCTTAATTTTGTTTTCGTTGTTCGTTGTTTCGTTAGGTGACGGTTTATAAAATTAAATTCAATGAAAAATTTCCTAACTAATCTGATCCAGATCCGATAGTAATAAAAACGCAGCTAATGATCTCTTTTCATAAGTGGAAGTAGTCAAGCAACCACGGATGAAGGTCAGCTTCTTTTGACTAAAAAATTAATCTTAAAAGTAAAGAAGTTTTGTAAGCCGTAACCATGTCAGGTTACTGAAAATCTTTGACCATCTTAAAATCTGGCGAGTAAAAAAGGAAAACAATACAAAATTAACGTTAATTAGGTCTTATTTCCCTAGAGAAATAATAAAACCGAAGGATTACAAACTACGAATTGCGCAACGCAATTTTGCCCGTTTAACTACTAAAATACGATTATTAAAGGCATCTGAGATATGCAGCACGTTAAATTACCGAGGTAAAAAGCACGGTGCGTTGAGATAATTATGAAAATTGCTCAGATCCAGCGAGGCTTCTGGCAGGACGACATTCCACGTGGGACGTAAAATCGATTCATCACGTAATTTTTTTCCCGTGCCACCAGTCGAATCAAATTGCATTAGGCATGCTCTTCAGCCTCGATGTAGCCGAGCACCTGGATTAATTAAGTTCGCTGTAATTTCGCAGTAAGTGCCTCTGAAGCGAGGAATTATCATCGCGCCGCGATTTAATTAGTTTTATTCCATTTTTATGAACAATTGCCCGTGGAAGTCTCGCCTCGTCTCGTGCAGCTAATGTTAGCAGACGCAGCTGGCCGCGCGGCTCAGCCTGGCATTGTAAAGCCGCGTTAATGCGCTGTCGCACACGAGTCTTTTGATGTCGGCGACCGCGAGATGCCACGGAACGCGGAATTATAATTACTCAATTAGCCGGCGTCAAAATCGTAATTATCCACGCGCTCGGCCCCCAGCGCCGGAGCAGCGCTGGAGGAGCCTCGCGCGATCACAATTTCATATTTCGCGCACAGCAGCGCTGCTCATTCAGCAATTGTAAAAATCACTTAAAACGGCCACTTACCTGTTGATTAGGCCTCCTTGGGGCCCAGGTGGGGCGCGGGAGTCACGCCACGACAGCGTTCCGGTGCACTCGGGGGCCCACTCCCCTGCATACAAAAAGGGGCATTAACGCGGTTATTTGTGCAGATTTATTTCGATTATTGGACAGATGTTGATTTATTAGTCCGGCTCTGCTCGGCAGGCTCTGTCGTCACAATGGCGTGAAAATTAGCATTCACCTGGGCTCTCGCTCGGATCGGGTTGATTGACAGGATTGATGCAACCTGCCCCGGCCGCCGTGAATTATTCATGATGGGAGGCTCCGATGTCGACGTCTTGTAGCTCTCCCAGGATTTAACATTCCCCGCTTTGCCCGGCCATTAATAATTGAATTCTGGAGATAAATGAGCCCATAAAACGTTGCTGCTAACCGCCAAAGGGTCCTTAAGGGCAGCGCGGGTTTATTAGCTCTGGACCGAAAGAATTGACATATTCTGACTTTTCAGTAGGTGGAATTAGCGAAAATAACCCAGCAAAACTTTTTCATTTAAGCAGAATATCGTTAGAAATGACAAAATATTTTTTCCAAACAGTTCTTTATTATTATCCTACGATGTTGTTTTTAATAAAATTAGTACCTACTTTTATGTGTGTTCCTTTATTTAAACACATCTCACTTGAAAGAATCTATAAGTTTATACAGGTCATATGTTACTTACTTAGTCATGAAACACCATGTATAAAATAAAGAAATTCGATCATTTCAAAGTCAATCACGAGTAAATACTTGCTTCAAAATTTTTCCATTTTTTGTCCGAACTTAATGGTTTCAAAATTACGAACAAAATATGATATTTATTTATTTATTTCGCTTAATACAAGCTACAGATATATAAATATATATACTTTAACTTGTCATGAAAACTGGTATTTGGAGTAATTAGTTCATAATTATCATTTGAAATTACGAAATTTACAAATGTCGATCTGTTGACAAAAGTTTTCTGAAGTCAACGAATTATAATGAAAATTAGTATTGAGGATACTACAAAAAATTAGAAATTAAATAGATATGGTATAAATCTAAATCTAGATTCATATGTTTCAGTGAATGCTGTGTTACTAATATAAGAATTCTATAAAAAGCCTACCGACGATTGTAATGTAGTTAACGACGGATTAAACCAAATTCGTTTTATACTCTGCTCTACAAAATTAATATATGTAAGCGCAAATACTGCATTTTATAATCTCTTTCTTTTACTGACGTAATGTGAAAATTAAATAAATTTAACAGAGAGTATTTTATGGAATTGTCCCTAAGATTGTCTGGCTCAAAATTGTGAGATTACATTTCAACATTTTTTTGTATTATATATGCAAATACTACAAAATGTAAAGTTACTATAAATACACGAATTTCTTGTTAGCTTATGAAAGATAAATTATTCCAAGCAGTTTAATGCAAAATCCTGAAGAACGACATCACTTGAATCATGTAGGCAAACATTTCATTTCAATATTTAAATACTTTGGACATTGTGTACACTTTAAGCTCCTGTGTAAAATTAAATGGTTTTAGTAGGAAACTACTTCATGAATATTTGAGAGTTGAGTTGATTAATTTAGGTAGAAGGTAAAAGCAGGGATATGAGCTTAAGGCATAAGAATACTAAAAGACCATTATTTTATATTCACAAAATTTTATTTTCTCTTCGCAATGAAGGTGAGTAGGTCCTAAAATGACGACTACACATTTAAAAGTATCACTTAACAGCAAATATCACAAAGTCCCATCAACTTTCGCATTACAAAGCACACAGCTGGTGAAAACTCGTCTCGTCCAGCCCACGCAAGTCCCTTCGTGGTCCTTCTTCAGCTTCTTAAAGATTAAAGCGTAAATCCAGCGAAGATGACCGTGGTCCATACTCCCCAAAAGCGCGGAAAATAAACAAAATACTTGAAGCACTCTACAGCAGATTTTCGGAATCGCTTAATAATAGTAGAAACAAACAGCGGGACATCCCCGCGGCTCCTCGGGGTGCCAAAGCGAGCGACCCTTGCACTTGCTCCCGAACGTGATGCTTCCTGTGGTTGCGGCTAAATCTAAGTAGGTAAAAGCAAGATTCTTGGTCGTCCTAGTTGCGGGTTAGGCGAAGGTGAACTCCTTGGCCTTGATCTTTCCGGTGATCTTGTTGAAGTTGTCGTCCAGGGCTGACACCGGGCGGTAGGACCGCTGCTTGGACCGCTCGTGGAGGTAGAGGGCCACGAAGACCACCAGGACGATGGAGAGGGCCACGATCACCCCGTACAGAATGCAGTTCTGCTTCGAGGGCGTGACCACCTCGATCACTTCGGTGCGGACTGACGAGACCGTGTTGGCGGACTCTGTTTCGGGGCAAGGTGGCTTCTGGGTCGATTCGAGCGGGGGCGCCTCCGTGGCGGCCTCCTCGCGGATCACGCAGACCGGGCAGCACTCGTTTTCGGGTTTCACTTTGTGGGCGCAATCCAGGGGCCGGCAGAAGCTCGTCTGGCACTTCTTTTCGCCCCGCTGGCACTCGCACTGGGTGCACTCGTCCTCCTGCCAGGTCTGGCCGTTCTTGAAGACGGTGAAATTCTGCGACAGGCAGTTCGAGGGCGGCGGACGCACCTCGTCGCAGGACTGGAGGCAGATCTTCTGGCCGGCCATGCACTTGCAGCGCTGACAGTCCACCAGCCAGTGGGCGGTCGGGCGGTCCGTCTCCGCGCAGTTCGGCTCAAGGACGCAGTCGTAGGTGGCGCAGCACCTGCCCGGGACCTCGGATCCCGGCTGGGTCTCGATCAGGACCAGGGACGCGTTGTGGCAGGATGGAATGTGGCACTCCCGGCAGGAGCACTTCTTCGTGAGGCAGCAGTTGACCATCACCTCCTCCAAGATGCCGCCGTGCTCCTCGTCCGCGCTGATCGCCGTGAATTCCTGGAACTCGTGGGCGTAGCTATCCTCTGGGCACTGAACCTCCGACATCTGGGGGCATTTCACATGCGTGCAGTTTTGTTCTTCTGCAAAATTAAGAAAAATAAATTTAGAATGTTTGTCGTTCTAATTAACTCAACAGATATAAATTAAATTTCCAAAAATATTGGTTTTGCAAATCTACTATTAAAATACTTCTATTCAAATACTTCTTCAAATACTTGTAATACTTCGGCTTTAATACTCATTCTTTAGACACTTTAGAAGACCCGATCATGGTATTAATCTACCTCTTCATGGATATTGGCACATTATGTGTATACATATAGTAGTTTTTTAGACATTAAAATTATTCTAACTGGAAAAAAGATTAAAATCTGTTAAAGAACTACTCAGTAGATTATATTATATTTCAACAATAAAACCAAAAAATTAGTACTATGCCAGCATGTACACATAGCATTTTAGTCTACTCGAAATTAAATACTTTAAAAATATTTCAACGTTGACTGTCCCAATGTTTCTTTTTAGCTTGTGAACTTGTGAGCTTGTTTTTAAAATTTTGTCTTACTTACTGAGTTGATTACCTAGCTGTCGATAAAAAATAACTAAACAAGTATTTAAACAAAACTTGAAACTACTTTTTCCACCTTCAAAAAAAGCCTTTCCTGAATAAGTTAAACAATTTTCATACTTTTAGTAAAAGACAGAAATAAAATTAATTAATAAATTAAAACTTGGCCACGGATATTTAAAAATATTGCATTAGGAGAAAATATAAATTTAAACAAAAAGAGCATGTTTGACTTAGAGAGAACTCAAAAAACCCATTTTCGATCACAAATTAATATCTTATCATTGTGACACAATTATGAGTTATTCAAAGAATTTTGGGATGAATTCAGTGCGTTTCCTATTGATTAGGCTAGATTTTATTTAAAAATTCGAAAGAGATACTACCATCACATTGCTTGCAAAAAGGTGCACAGTCTTAAAGTTAGAGATAATTTTAATTTAGATGAGATTCTTCTCTTAGAATATCAATATTTTATTTATTTAGGTATTGAAATTGACTGTTAAACGAACTAGAGAAAAAGTTTTTCTAATTTTTGTAGTTTTCACAAATCCATTTACCATCGAGATAAAAGACAAATCAACATTTTATTAAATATTGAAGTTTGCACTCGCGCAAGGAAGCCAGTGTTTGGGTATGATCAATTTTAGTCCGAACCCGATTGAGTAAATCAAAGCAAATCGTGGAATTTGGGTCAAGTCTGAATTGATCACGAAAGCGCATAATTTGCATGTGTTTAACACGCCGCTGCCGGCCCCACTGGGTGAATTCATTTGCCCGAGTCACCAAAGATTGTTTGCGACTAATTGCACTGTCTCTGCAGGCCTGTGAAGTCGCCTGGAATCGTTAGATATCAATCATCGCGTTCGCGGCATCTCGCTGTTTCGCGGACGCAAATTGCAGACTTTATCTGACGGGGTTCGGGACATTTTCGGATGCTGCGCTAAATTTGGACCTGGCCAGTTGCATCCGACCGGCAATTTGCACATAAATTTGTGCAGCCGGTACCGGGAGTGCCCGAGGCCCGCACCGCGCCCTTTCTGCAAATTCGGATATCGCTCGCTTTGGCCGCAGCTTATGTTTTCCGTTCTGGAGACACAACATTTCGTGCCCAATTTGGAGTCAATTTATCGCGAGTTTTCAATGCAAATTAGATTCGCGAGGCTGAGCTCAATCGAATCGACGACCGCCGGCAGCCATGTGGGTACGCGGATCGATTCTTGTTTACAGTGTTATACTTTTCATGTCGTTTCGTAATTTTTACCCCCTTTGCTCCCCGAGACCCACAAAGCCGCGTTCGGGGAAAAAACTGCTGCCTGTTATAAATTAAGTTGATTATGATTGGAGCTCCTGGTCATATTCCGGGATTACCGATGCATCCGCGAACAAATTGGGCCAAAAAGGCGGGTTGACACCGCCGGTGAGGAAGGAGAATCAAAAATTCTGCGGATAACCAAAAAAGCGGTGTTTGATATCGCCCGGAACCCATGCGGAAGCTACAGCTGGGCGAAACTTTTATCATATAGGATAAAATAAAATGGGGGAAATTGTAAGCGAGACAATGGGTGGGATGAAAAGCCAAGCCGGATGAAAAATTCTTTCCGCTACTAATTTTCAGTTTTTGTCTGATACACCTAATTAGGGCAAAATTTATATTAACAAATCAAACTATGAAAGGGTACTTGTAAAGCCCGGATTTTATAAAATTTTGTGATCAACACAACATCAAGTGCTTACTAAAGAGTTCATTGCCGTAAAAAAGATCTGTGCTAGATGGAATATAAAAAATGTTCATTCAATAAAGAAAGTTGCTACTTGCTACCTCTGATATGTAGAAGTATGTAAATTGCTTTGGTTTTTTTGCGAAGTCATTATCAAATGTCTTAAATCTGACTACTTCAATCCTAGGATCTAAATTCTTATGCCTTGCAAAAATGTATGTGTGTTAGGCCTTAAAAGAAAAAAATAGTTAAAAAGTTCTAACAACAAAGAATTTACCTCAATTTGACAATTAAATATAGTTAACATTGGGATAGTACTACTAACCATTTAGACCAGTTAGCTCTTCTAGCCACATCACTATTTTTGAGAAATTGAATTATCTTTACTTTGAATTTCTATTGAATTTTAAATTATTTAATGAACTAAGTTGAATTTTAACGTTGAACTATTTTCTTGAAATTTTGGCAATAAATTTGAATTATTGGAAAAATTCGGACATATTATTTCCGGCACCTTATTTTAAGTGTATAGACCGCATAATGTACCTATTTAACAGAGACATTTTTATGTTTAAAACCACATATGTACAATATTTATAAATAAATAAACTTAACCTAATACCCAAAGTTTATGTCTGAATTTGTGCTATTCTAAAACTATTGCAGGTACCTACTCAAATCGATATGCTTCGACCTAAAAATTCATTTGAAGCATTTTCTACATGAAAACAATTTCTTATCAGCTTATGGGTTGGCACTGTTTGAAGTATGTTAAATGCGAAAGAAACAATGGATTCAGCATAATTTTTATCAGCTTTTATACTTGGTAAACATGAATTTGAGTAATAAATATAAATAAAATTCGTTGGTTTCATTCTAGCGCCCACGATAATGAGCAGCGCACCGAAAGTACAATTTTAATTGGAGGAAAATCGGTCAAGTAAATCTTAAGAAATCATGCCACCACTTAAAGTTCTGCTTTGTGCCGTTCGAGGGGTACTTGTTAAACTTCAAACTTTGGAGAGTTTATTGAAATCGTTTTGATTAGGAATATTTGATCATGGTTTAAAGTATTTATAAGCGAGGAATTGGTGCAAAAAAAAAAAAAAAAAAAAATATGATTCTAACGTATATTTCTTATATGAACTTATTCAGTTCAAAGAGTATGGTTAAAAAAGATAACCTGGCCTTAATTCACAGTCCTGTGCAATAACCAGGGAACCCTGGTACTTACTTATCGCAAACGAACTTGAATTGTTTATGGAAGCCGTGCTAAATTTAGAAAATTCCTTACAAAAATTATTTGAAAAACAAATTCTTTACGAATAAATTCGTCGTAGAAAACTACAGTGCCTTTTTTTTTTATCGCGGCGATAAGATAATGAGCGCTAGGCAAACTCGCATGTCCCAAACAAATTGACGTAATTCCCTAATAAAGCCTGCACTTTCCACCCCGAACTCCCTAATTGTAATCAGCCAGACTTAGCGTGGGTAAACAAAGTTTTAGCCGCTCGGAACTGGAGCGTTCGCTCATTAGAATCTTAAAGAAGGCAACACGATTTTCTTGGCGCTTCTTAACGATGTCAGGCAAGCCAATGGCTCTTAAGCTATTTTTTATTCATCACCTGAGCGCCTTCTTAAAAGACAGGCTCTCCGCTCTCCAGTCCCCAACTTCCATAACTTGCTTTTATTTTTTATGGCTTTATGTACGCCGACGTTTTTCATGTTTTTTTCCATTTTTTGAGAGTAAACAAATTCTAAAAAGTCTTAAAGCAGCCCGCACAATAAAGCAACTTATTTAAGGCGGTGTGCGCATTCAGCGTTTAATTAGAAGCCTCTTGTGCGTCCGGGAAAAATTTATCTTGAAGGAATTAAGGGGAGTTTCGGCTCAGCTGTTTAAACAATTTATATTGCCTGGACACTTTTTAAGAAGTCGCTAAGGGCAGTTGGTTGATCAAAGCCGTCAACGGGCTTGTTGTTCTTCTCATTTTAGGCCCCTTTCTTCTGCTCGCTGCTCGAAATACTGCCAAAAAGCGCGAACGCGGTCTTTAACCCCGCAATTTACGTGCGTTTTTGAGTAAACAAATGTGGCAATTTATCAGAATGTTTCTGTGGTGCGATAAAAAAAGAACATTTTCTGTCAGCACGGAAATTTTATTCTCGGCTGTGATGTATTACTCCCCAGTTTCGTATTCGCCTTTATTGACAACATTTTATTACAATTAGCAAGTTTCTTACAACGTTCCAAGAATTTCCAGCAGTGGAATTTTGAGAACACGATTTACTTTTTGTGACATTTCTAAACATTTATTGCTCAAAAATTCCTGACATTCCATAGGGGGTTCGGTCGTCTTTGCCACGATTTTGTACTTCGTGATTTAACATTAATTCTTTTTCTATTCGAGGCATTTCAGTAACCTAGAAATACGTTCCAATGTTTCTAGAATATGTCTTCTTTGAAGAAACAAAGTTCAGGGGTTTTTAAGTTAGTGCGTCACATAAGATCGAGAGAGAAACTCAAAGAATAAACAAACACCTTAAAGTTGCCTACCCTACTTAGTTTGGTATTGATTGATTAAGTTAAAACTTAGCCCACACTTACAGCTTGTTTCCTTTAAGTGAGACTCATATTTGATATTTTTAGTTATTGTAAATGATATATTGAAAGGTGTAGACTCAAAAGCAGAAATATCCATAGTTCTTCTTTCTATTTCATACCATTGACTTGTTTCACAACTTCGCAAAGAAAAGACAGACATATGATTTTGTTCTTATTAGATTAAAATGACTTTCCTATTACAAAAAACCGGTAGAACGTGACTTTTCGCATATTTTATCACCAGATAAAGATATCGTATAAATCACAGAATCCACGCAGATTGGATTAAAAGCTCGCTATGTCAACCATTACTATTCTATACCAAACGTGTTAAAAAGTAGTAAAACTTAAGCTTTTTCTTTCAACATGTTCCTAAGATGGTTTAACAACCGCACGTATAAAATATACATATTTAGCTCTTTCCGCTGTAATATATGCTACAACCTGACAAGATACGTCTCATCCTTCCACGTCAAGACAGAATCACATAGACGTTGCATTTATGTGTCTTGTAGAGTAATAAATTCGCTAAATTGATTTATAGCCTTTTCGAAGGGGAAAGCAATTTCAGGTTGCCAATACCCGATCAAAATGCGGCGAAAAATGTCTGAGCATAAATTGCGACATATCAAGGCCATTCGCAGCGATCAATGATCCATGAAGTCACGCATCGATTACCTGTCACGCCTACAACGCCAGCGACACTGCGTACGCAACGCACCAGCGCAAGGCGCTCCGGCCCGAGCGAAGGGCCCCTCCGATCGAGCCAGCGGAGGCTCTTCGCTCGTTCATCATGCCTCAATCACGCGCGACAGCAACATCCAACCCGCGAAGATTTATGGATGCGCCGCGCCGCAGGTATGCGTCGGACAAGTCGAGCTGCCACCCGAGCGTTGCAGACGCATAAATAAGACGCGTCGCAATGCCAAAACGAGAAAAATGTCGCGCAAGCAAAAGGCCTTCATTACGGTCTGATTGATTTGATTCGATTCGCATGATCGAACCACCGCGCGGGCTCAAGATTCCCGGAAGCAGCTCTGGGCGCCGTCGCTGCTGCCGAGATGGCTTCTAAAATTCCCGGGTGCTCTGGTTGAACGACCAAAGCGGTCTCAGCGCCATATGGGGCCGCCGCGGCGTGCTTCATCACCGTGAATCATTCCGCGGATCGATACTTTGGACCCAAACAGGTGAAACCCGCTTTTGGCTTCACGGTGATATCACCGTCGTCGTTCTGGCTGCAAATTTCAATGTTTTTCTATAAAAATTTGAAAAAATTTAAAAGGCGTAAAGTGGCTGATGAATAATTTTACCGCACTGAGCCCGAGGGCTAGGCGGATTAGGCTCCGCGAGAGCTGGGCAGCCTCCAAAAAAAAAAGATCGAGTCGCAGTGGGAGCGCTTAAAGCCTTCAATCCCTGCTGAATTGTTAATTATGCTAATTTCGCCCAATTAATTTACCTTTTCGGGGCACATGAATAATTTCGCATGGAAAATTAGAACACTTAGGGAAATCTTTGCGTTAGCTAATGTTTTTGATTTTGGCTGTTGGCATTCGATAGACAGATGTAAGTCGTGGCGATTACTTCCCGAGACATTGCCAAACCCTCTTTAAAGAATAATAAGGGGGATCAAATTTTTATTTCTGATTTATTAAACATCAACATGTTTAAAATATATTTTTACATACATGTTATTAAATATTCAAACTTGACCTGACTGACTAATAAAAATGTATGTAAAAATGAAGCAAAAAAAGTAAAAACACCGATTAAGAAAACTTGGTGCGACATGTCGTTCTTCTTTAATATTGCTAATTTGCGATATTTTTCATGGATGAGCTAATTTTATCGACTGCAAAATATTTGAAGAAAAGCACATTGCGTAAAAATTTGGCAGGATACCAAATTGGGCACTATCCCCATTAGGCACACTTCAAAGAGCATTTCTACCTACTTGTTGCTAAGAAAATCCAGAATCGGATCATGAAAGTAAGAGAAACTCGCCACCCACAGCCAGCCGGAAATAGGCTGTCTAAGTCGAGCCATTAGCATTTCACCTCTCCGCCCGCGCAGACGGCGACGAATCTCTTTCAGCGCGCCACCGGCTCGAAAAGGACAGCCGCGCGTCTCACCTGCGGCAGCCACCAGAAAGTCAACAAACTGCACATAAATCAAGGCGGCGAAGCAATTAGCACGCGTCGGCCGCGAAGAAATTGGCCGCGACCGGCCGCAGCGCAGAGCCTTGGAGTCTGCAATTCCGCATTCCGATGACGGTGGCCTACGAATCAATCAATCAATCAATCAACCGCTGCCGCCCACGCACTTGCTAATTGCATCGCTCCAGAGATTAGCTGCCGAAGATAGCCGCTAAGCAGTCACGAGTAATCGTTATCGCGTTAGCGCGGCTCGCTTAATTAAAGCGAAAGCTCTCACCCTTTGGCCCGGCCGCCGCCGGCAGGTTTTTGCAATTCTTGCATTTGATTATTGGCGAATGGATGCACCTCCGCAGCCGGCCGCAGCGGTCGACGGGGGCGGCTGCAGCGCGGCGTGCCGGGAGCAAATTCTGGCGGTCGAAAGCGCGGATGAGATCAGCCAATCGATGGCTAATTGCACTCGATGATGAGCAATTTGCGATGCATGAGGCATGCGGTTCGACTCGTTTGCACTTTTGAGAGCACCCAGTTACCCGCGCCGGCCTGGTCGCGGCTGCTGCGGCAGGGGCCTGTGTGGTCCATGCACTGCAAATATTTAGCCATTTGGGGCCGAAGAAGGGTGAGTGCAGCTAAGTGGATTTTTGAAGGCAACTTGTCAGGAAAAGTGTTCAAGAGCCATCTAAAGATGCTAGTTGTTATCTGGACGGTTGCCTTGCTTTGCCTCCAGCGCTCTAGCACGTCTAATTAGCATAGTGACTCTTAAGAAAACTGGAAATGGCGTGATGCAAATGTTGATGCAATTAGCACATCAGTTTTTTATGATGACATGTTCAAATATGTTAATTTTTAATCTTTACTTTATTAAAACAGCTTCGAAGATCAACTGCATATGTGGCCGACAACAATGCTAGTTATTGATCACTAGCTGACCTTACTGAGAATTTTTAAGGATTTGAGAGCAATAAAATAGTCATGATATCGTTATTTTTGCAATATAGTAAAATACTCTATAGTTATAGTTATGGCATACCTACGATAGATGAGGGAACACAGTTTTAGAGATATAATCCATCGAACTATATTTATGGTTCTCCCAGAATGTAGTAAAAAATTTCTTTCAGTGGCGCTGCTCGGGCACAACTATGCTTATAATAAACCTAAACTTTAATAAAAATATGACGTTGCCGTTTTCAAATTTACTATCAAAGCTGAACATTTTGATATGGCGGATCCAATTTTTTACATAATTTACGTTCAATCAATCTGAAAATACCCTGAAAATTTCAAGACGAGGAATTTTCCCTTGATTACCTTTAAATTCTGTGAGAAAATCACACTTGCTAAAAAGCATATACAATCTTATGACAAAATGATTTTTCTTTTTTTTTTTAATTTAGAAAAATATTATCAAAAATTGTATGGAGTTTGTAATATCTTGAGTGCGATTATTTCTCAGTATTCGGGAACAAATCAGATGCCACAACATTGTTATAATATTGGACTTATAAAACACTATTCGTTAAACTTAAAAAAGTGATAAGATTTTAAAACAAGAGTAAAATATTTTAACTTTTTATGGGGATTCTATTATTTCTAAGGTTTTTCGATTTGAGCACGGTTTCGAAATCACTTTGTAGTAAGGAAGAAGGGAAAAATAATGGAAAAAAATTCATCTCCCATTGTTTTAGAGATATTCATAAAAGTAGTGCAACTTTTACAAAATACATATTTATATTGACTGAGAATTTTCCTTGCAGAAAATGCAGTAAATATTTAGTAACAATGTAGTTTAAAAGCGTTTCCATATTATTTTTGTTTTATAAAGGGACTGTTCTCAAATCGAAATCATATATACAACATACGAGTATAACCATATTCGAGGATAGAGGTGCCCCTTTAATGTCGCCCTTTTAGTATTATAGTTTTTAAACGGAAATAAATAAAATGCGATTATTTCCCCATAGTGATAATCTTGCATCGTGCATATTTTGAGAGTGACGACGAAAAGACATACTAAGACCAAGACTCTGCTAAGTATATATAGAAAACTTGTTCACGTTGCTTGCAGCCATGGATATGACCTTTCAGCTAACCACGTCGGATCGAGCCTAATCCAGCAGTAATCTTCGTTCTAGATTCTAGATTCTAGATTCCTGTCACCAGCGTATCTCCCACTCGTGCAATGTGAAACTGAAGAGTAATTGGATTCCAAGAAGACACTTGCGGTCAAAAGCGTCCATTCGCTGCGAAACGAGAGTTCACTGAATGACACTTTGATATTTGCTGGCTGCTGTCCGACCGCTCTACTTTTTGTACATAAATTAATTTGGTCATCGCGGGTATTCCACTTCTCAATTAATTTAATCTGCCCGTTGTGCCCATCGCAGCGCCCACCACAGTTTTCAATTAGCGCTCCACAGATCGGAGCGGGCAGATTTTTTAATAATGGCCTCATCCGTCTTCCATAAATAAGGTCTATTGACTTGTGCGGGGTTTGCGGCGACACCCGAGGCATCGTCTGTCAATCAATCGTACTCCGCCCCGGCTCATTATGTTGCAGGGGGCTGTAATAAGCTCCTTCCTGCGCTTAATCACGGCCCTTTCCTCGCTTATCTTAAGTGAGAGATTCGTCATATGGGAAGACAAATGGCCCTGTCGCCTCTCGATAATCGAATTAGTAATTCGGAGACGATTGATGATGTTTGCCACAATTGCGATAATTGCGCCGGCTGTGGTCGCACTGCGGGCGAAGTAGGGAAGATCTGTCGCAATAATTATCATCAGATACGCCGTTGGAGGATGTTAGTCCATCATATGACGTCCTCAGTGACCTCAAGCTCCAGTATCAATTACTGCGAAGGCCGCAAACTTACAGGCTTCTCTTAAATCAACTTCATCAATTAAAGGTTTTAAAAATAATTTATTTTGATTGTTCTATTTATGCTCTTTAAAACACATTACAACTACAATCTGTGTCGAAGGGAGCATTAGCAATCAAGAAAAAGAGAATACCAAAATCAAGATAAAATGATACTCAATTTTATTTCATGATCAAATTAAGGACATTTCAATCAAAATATATTTTATAGGTATAAATTTATCACCGCGCTTTAAATTTTCTTTCAAGGTTTTGTTTTTTGTAATCCTTCCTAAATAGATGTTCCTATTAAGGAAAATATCCCTCTGAAAACAGGTTTTATGAGTTTCAAAACGAACATGCCTTTATTAAAATGCTTTTACATTTTAATTTACTCCCCAAAAATCTGAGTTTGAGTTTGAATTTTAAATTAGCTTTTTCACTGTAACAAAGAATATTTTGTTAAAACTGAAGGTATCAGTCCTTATCTTTGAAGAATAGAAAACTTTCTTCTATTTTTCATACAGTCCTAAAAAGTATTATAAATAATGGCAATATTTAATGGAGTTTTGCAAGAATACGATAGTAAGTGTGAATGAAAAGAAACTGAAACAAAAGTCGTATTTAATCAATTTTTAGTAAAATAAAAGGGATTGATTTTTTTTTTATCTAAATAGCCTTTGTTTTCGGCAAAGTGGCAAGGAATATTTATTTAGAAAACTTTCGACAACAGTTGTCATGCAAATTTTGAAGATCGATGTCAAGAGATCAATAAAATCTATTTTATAAATATTTTCTTAAGATTGAGCTCGTATCTCAGATTAAATGTTTACAAATGAGGCAATAAATCGATTTTAGCCTTAAAAAAAGTCTAACTGTTAAGAAAACGATATAAGAATTTCAGAGTTTTTACGCCTGGAATTTATTAACAGATATTGCAAATTTTATTTTCTTTCTCAACCATTTTTATTAGCTTGCTTCATAAATGTGTGGCAAACTAAAGAAAATATTATTGCAAAATTCGTATACAGCTGTAAAACTTATTTCTATTAGTGATAAAATTTGTCATTAATCACTTGTGCGTTTTACGAGTACTTCAAAATAAAATTAGGAATTTTTGATAATTAAGTGCGAGTGTTTAATTTTATGTTTTACTATAAAGAAAGTTTTGATTATTGAATGTTATATTTTTGGCATACCCAAAGTAGTGGAATAAAAGATTTTTAATTCAATGCACTTATAATAAATGGAATATTTAAAACTGAGAAAATATCAATTTTCATATTTGAGCTCCACTGAACAACGCGACAATTTTATGCGTTTTAAATTGAAATATTTTTGAGATAAAATACCGAGGCTTCTTGGACAAATAGAGTAATTTTTATGTGTGAAGTATGCTGATAAGCTTAGTGTGAATAATTACTTTGTTCTTTTATATTTATTTTGAAGTAAATATTTGTCATTTTCTGACTACATAAAAATTAAAAGTAAAAAATTGTACAAGGAGATATAACTTTTCTTTTATATTTGTTGAGTCTTAGACGGATTACGACTCTGCATCATATTTTGTTATAAAACGTATCTTTTTTATATCAGATAAGCCACCACGCTTATTTTATACCAAAATTAAATACATATTGCATATAGATATTTAAAGTACTGTACTTAGGTTTGGTTAGTAGGTTAAGAACCGTCAAATAATTAATTACTAATGGATTCTTCATTTGACAATAAACTTGACCTTTTTATTAGAATTTGGTATATGGTTTTAAGACTTTTATAATTATTGGTAAAAAGTTAGAACAAAATTTCTCCCAATTAGAAGACATTATAGTTTTAAGAATAATACTGATTTCGCCCACTCACCAGTAGGTCGAGGTATTCAATAAAAGGAATAAACCCATTTATAAACGAGCGTTGGAAGCATCCTTTTAATCCGTCGTAGGCGACTGTGAGCAGCAATAAACGTCTCACCGGGTCTTTATAGCCCGGGTATTTTTTGCCCTAGCTTGCAGCCTACACTTTCTTTGCGGATTGCACTATTTCTCCACCGCTAGGGCTGCACGGCTGCCATCCATTGAATTAAACTCTTAAAATAGCAGCATTACTCTGGAGCAGTTTAATTCCACTTTTAATAAAGGCGGATTAAGCGGGAGCGCCGTAAAATAGGAGGACTCTGATAAACCGAGTGTTCCAGCTCCGGCCCCGGTCGGGGCCTCTGCTCCTCCAACTACCTGCAGCAGTAATTTATTAGATGACATGTGAAATTTTCCGATGGGAGATATCCCGGAGGGATGAAAATCCAATAACGAAATTCCTTGCAATCCCATTGCGACAGTCTCAGCTGAAGCCTGCAAGTTTTGTAGGTGTAGGGCTAGGTGGCGGGGTTCACGCGATTTATGGCTGCACGTCGGGCGGGCGGGGGATGATGCTGCCCGGGACCCGGGACCCGGGACCCGGGACGGATCCTCCAAGATTTCCTCCGCTCCGTCGAAATCAGTGTCAGCTCCTTTCAGCATGAGCTACTCGTGCTGCAGGTGGTTCACTTGTAATCTTCGAGGGAGCGACCAAACTGGCGAGGGCGTGATGTGTGAATGACGCAATTAGGCCGTGGGTAAACAACCCTTGAAGGCGCCAGCATCCTCCTTGGGGCTGTGAAGCTGCAGTTGGAAGAAGGACGGCTCCTTGGCTCGCAGTCAACCCCATTAAATTCAGTTTCTGTGCGCCCTACACGAAATATGCATACCTAAGTCAGCGCAACGTGCCTTCGGCGGACAAATTCAATAAGATCCAGAAAAAAGTAAGAATTCCGGGCACGTTTTCACTCTACCGCGCCCACCCCCGCACCTGATCCTGGTCGTGTTAGTCACTGATATGAGGTTCCGAGAAATTAGGGGGCTCCTTGCAAGACGCCCGCAGGAGTTCACGCTGCGCTGGGCGGCTCTAGATATGGAAATTCTCTGAGCAAACATCCTGCTGCAGAACCGATTTCTTCGGTGCCGGAATTTTTCCTGGTTACTTTTCTTTGCCGGAATGATGGAAAATATTCCCGGGGAACGTCTTTGGGTAGAGCCAGGAATTCGATTTAGCCGCGGCCAATTTTTGCGTTGTTTTGTTTTGTGTAACCAGTTAAATCAAGATTAGGGCAGATATTTCGGGGACTAAACTCGAAGGACACCGCAAATCCCCGGGCATTACGGCCGGGGACAAAGAGTAATTGGAGAATCCTTGCTGGAATTATGTTTGCGGTGTTTTTGGTCCCTAAAGGGATTATTGAAGGCTCACTGTTTTAACTTGTGAACTCGAACACACCCTCGTTCTGTCGGATGACCTCAACATTTCGATTTAACTTCCTGCTTTAATTATATTACGAGGAAAGTAATTCGTCTTCTCTGTCGCCCATCAAAGAAATCAAAACCGACGGACACAATATTTTCGAGAAGAGCGACATTTCAGATGATTTGCTTCCTGGAAATGATGGGGATTTATAACAAAATATTCAAGGAAGTGAAATTTTGGCAGAGTGCGGACGTTCTATTTTTAAGAAATTCAAATGCGCAAAATTCCAGGAACTTGTTTTTAATAAATCTTAAGCAATTATATTTTTCAGGAAGTAATCAAAATACTTAAACCTATTTTAGAGTGTTGTTTTTTGGTTTTAATTAATTTTGATTTTAAGGATAACAACAAACAAAGCATATTTGAAGTGAAAATTTCTTTTATTAGATGCGTCAAGCTCGAAAACAAATACCCTCAAAATGTAAATTAAATTACGTTAGCTTAAAATTTTGCACTGTAGCTTACAAGTGGCCCACAACAAATTAAATAAAAACCATACCCTACTTTTGCAACTGTGACTGTTAGGACAAATTTCAGAAATGTGTTAATAATACAATATATGTAAATAATTAAACATACGTTTAAATAGTGCGTCATGGGTTTATCGTTACTTATAGAAAACTCCTATTTTAAACAAACCACATTTTTAGGTTAGGATACAACTTTTATATGTTTTTGTGTGATATCTGACATTCATCACTTCAAAGAAAGATAAAACAAAAACTTAATAAATTTTGCAGTGTATTTCTTCACAGATAAAATAGTTTTAAATATTGCTTTGCCTAAAAGAATCTGCCAGTATTCTCCTGTCTTATAAATGGCGTTGTCAACTGAAGTAAAATTTTCTACACAGTAACAAATTTTAGAAATTCATAATTTTTATGGACGAAAAAAATCATTCATCGTATTTTTATGAATCATTTCTTATGGATTATTAAAGTATGGACCTTTAACTACAAGTTATTGCTAAAATAAAGATAATAAGAGTAAATGAAAAATATATGGCTTTTTTCTCTTTTGCGTGTAATGACCCAGGTGTATAAACATCCGAAACAGTTGTTTAAATTAAATTCCACAGCTGCGAAAAGATTGGAATGTTAAATTTCATATTTCATAGTTTTTGATGAGACGATAATTTGTAATACTTTGGTGATTTGGTAAACCTTTTGAGTAGTTATATTTTTAAAAAAGTTAAAAAATAAGGACTTGGTAAATAATAATAATAATTTACCAATTATACAAAAACTATACACAGAAATATGGCACAATTTTTACATGTATCAGTTATTACCTTTGCATAAACTGTATAAAAATAAAAATCATTGGATAAAGTACAATATCTATAACAATATGCTTAACATAAAAAAGCAAAGTTAGGCGATATTGAGAAATGATAAGGAGGTTTAAATTTTATAACATGAATTTACTCTTTCTATAGATTACAAAAACCAGGAAGTCCTGAAAGCGCTGAAGGGTTCTCGAGCGTTTAAAAAAGGGCCTCCAGCGCACAATATTGTAATCATAATGGAACAGAGCGGCAAAGGGGTTTTTCGTGTAATACACCTCGAACGTGAACAGCAAAGTTTTCGCCTCGCATAAATATTCGTACTATAAAAATTCTGGCATAGCCGCCGCCACCACCAGGCAACGTCGCAGGCAGCTAAAATATCGCCCAGCCATCATCTGAACCCTCCCCACCACCTGAGTATCATACAAATTGTACAAGCTAACCACATTTTGTATGAAGGTAAATATTTAGAGGGGTTGGCGCGGAGGATGCTAAAATTTTGTTTTCCCTCCCACCGGGTGCTCCCGGGAGTTTTTCTTTGAATTTCTTCTTTTCCCGCAAAAAAAACGCGATAAGAGTGCTCGAACAAATGGCGGCAAAACGGCTAAAAAATCGGAGATTGGTTGGTTTCACCCAAGAAAAATAAGAAGAAAGGCATAAATGCATGAAAAAATTGTTACAGAGCGCGCTCCGACCCCCGCGGAGCGTACTACCGATATCCGAACTGGTTTCCAATACCTACCCTTTTCCTGGCGCGATATTGGCTCGGTGGCTTCACGGCGGGATTTTCGGGGGATTCCCCCATTGTAACGCCCGGTGATAACGAAATGGGGTAGAAAGTTTGCTGAGGTTTAAAAAGTTTTCGGTTTGCATTTTGCCCTGTCGAAGTGATTTACGATTTAAAGTCGCCGCAACAACAGAGACAGAGGCTGAGCTCGGCCGGGAGAAGACCCCATCTGATGGTATAGTCGCGGGAGCGTGGGAGGGGGATGCTCTTGTAGTGGGAAAACCGCAGCTAAAGGGGTTGTCCCTGTAACAGTTTTTGCTGGTGGAAATCGACCGAGTTAACGCAGTTTTTGCTTTAACTTGCAACAAATAGGCACTGAGTTTAGAAAAGGACGTTTTGCACTTTATCTAGTTTTACAGATATTTTTAAAAGGATGACGAAAGTGCAATTTAACGATTCGAAACCTTTTATGCCCGTTCTCTAATGCATAGACCAAACAACCACAAACCACCCAAAATCGCACTATCCCGTTCCATTTTCTTATTTGCGTCATTTTCTCTCTTGCTTCTGTTTTGGGCAACTTGGCTAACTTTTTTCATATGTGTGTTTTAACCAAGAGGAATAGTCACCCATTCAGCAAATATTTTGTACTAGAATAGTGACAGCGCCGCAGCTGTCCCAAAGCACAAATGAGCAATTTTTCAGCTCTGCTGTTTTCTTTAAATCAAATTTAAGGGGCTGAGCTAAATAAGATCAAAACAGCACTCTGCTTATTTGGTTGTCAGTCAGCGCTAACAACTTTAAACGGCAATATTTCAGGAAAAACAATTTTTATTTGTCAATGCATGTTTTTTCAGCAGAAGCTTGAACAATAACATAAAATAAAATTCTTAAATAATACCTACATATAGTAAATTTAGTTTTAGTTTTTTGAACTTGACCTGAAGCTATAATTTTGTATTCTAAAAATGCGGCCTTTTAAATTCCTTCTCCTCGATCGGTAGTGACTTTGGCGCACCGGGGGAGTTATATTTAAGACGGCACGTGACGGCTGTTCACTGGCACGCACTTAAAGATCATCTTTTCGAAGAAATTATCTCGCAGAAAATCTTGGGCGGCTTTATGTGTTGTTTATTGAAAACGGAATGGGGAAGCTGTTTATTCGAGCAATTAAACCGAATTTTATTGTTGCTCTTGGCCCAAGTGCCGGACGGTGGTATTTTGAGCAAAACAAATAATCTTTTCGTGCTTTTTTAAAACTATGGGCTCACGCAGTAATTAAAACAAAGCGGACCCAAAATGGCAATCTTTTATGAAATGGACTGTAAATAAGTCCAGAAAAGTCGCAGCTGGGCAGGCGAACACTAGCTGAAGATGATTCATGAATCTACAAAAATGCATGGAATGCTGCTTCCTTGCCGACCTTTAGACTTAGTCACTATTTCTATGGAGCCCACACAAAATCAGATACAGACAGATATTCAAATAATTCAACTAAATATTTGAATTTTAAAGATGAGTGAAAGTTTTAACAAAATAAATACCCATTTTTGGGACAAAATTCGTTTGATTAAATTAGAATCGCTAATTTTTTTTCGCGCCTCAAATGAGAGCTCTGAGCCACTGCCTCGATGGTAGTTACGATCCTATAATAGTTAAAAATGACTTCAAATAGTTGAGGCTTTAAAAATTCGAGTTTTTCTTTACTTTTTAAGGTACCCACATTCTACATATATTACTTTTTATATCTAGAATTTTAGTTTTCATGTGAAACGTTCGCCGGTGCATTTGAATTAAATTTTGAAATCACAACAAACAGAACTGAGTGGAACTTACGTGATGATACAAATCCTCCGCACAGGATGCCGACCAGAGTCCAAATTAATAAACATCGCGGTCCCCCGCAGTCGGTCATGTTGCCGGCGAATTCGGGCTAAAAAAGGAGTCCACGAAGAGTCAGAAAAAGAGCAAGTCGCCGGCGAAATCAATTAAGCGCGCCGAAAATCAATTTAGCGAGTGGCCAGTGGCGATCGCCAGCACCAGAAGAAATTCCAGAACCGATGGAATCCGGCCACAGCCAGCGGCCGGAGCCTGTGGGACAGCGGCGGTCGGCGAATTGATTGGATCCGATGGATTTCGGATTTCGGCGGGCGGCGGACGGGTCAATTCCCGAAAATGAAATGCACCCTGAGGGCGGCGCGGGTGGTTGCGGGCAGAAAAACGGAGTCGTGGCCTGGGGCTCTGCCGCCGGTTACATAACGCCTGAGCTGCGGGCCTGCAAATTAGCGCATAACTCGGCGCATAATTGGCGCAGCGAAGTGCAGCAGCCGCCGAAAATATCGCGGTGCACCGGCGAACCGCTCAGGCAGCACGCATTAGAAAAGTTCGTCGGCCAATTAAACGCTCGTAAATTTCAATTTCGTTCGATTAAGCTTAGAAAGACAATCAGTCGCCGGCTGGGTGTGCAAAAGTCCGCGAAAAAGAATGTCGCACAGCGCAGAAAAGGGAAAAACATGCGCTCGGGCGAACGCGAAAAGTCCGCTGCGGCGAAGAGAAGCCGCCGCCGATTTCGCGCACACGAACGGCCGGCGCGGCGGGGAGAGTGCGCAGTCGGCTTGGCCGGAGCTGCGGCGAACAGTTGTGGAATTCTCGTGAACTTTGGCACTAAAATCGTCTTACGCGGCGTCGCAGAAGGTCAAGGCGCGATCGGGCCGGGGGTGCGCACTTTTCTCACTTTTCTCCGCCGATCGCTGTCAAGGTCAAGTTCCGCGGGCAGTCGCACGCATGCGCCGCACTCTCTTTTATCACTACCCTCGGGCGGTTATGTCACGCTCCGTGGTCCCACTGATCGCGTTCTGTTTCTTGGCCCACTTCACTCAAACTTTTTCCAGTTGGCTACTTCCAGAGCATTTCGTCACTGGGTCCATTCGGCGGCGCAGCAGCCGGTGAAGAATTTGCCACCTCAGCGGGCCAGCGGGTGTCCAGGAGAAGGTTGCTTCAGAAGATGCGAAGATGCGAAGATGCAAAGATTCGGAGATTCACGCACTTGGCCGACCTGCACTAGCTAGCGGTACTCACATGACTGAGGACGGAGCCGCGATCTGCGCCGATCCCCAGGGAGAGTCTCCGCCACCGGGGCTGAGAGCCTCGCGCGCGGAGAAGTCGCTGCGGGTGTGTGCGCGGCGGAGAAGACGTGACGAAGAGCCGCCTGGGGCCAGGTGCGATGTTCTGGCCGCGGAGGTGTGTGCGTTCTGAGGGGGTAGAAGTGCAAGAAAAGCCCCTCTGCCGCCTGCGTTGAACCGGCCTATGGCGAGGCGAAGAGCTTTTGAGGCGTTTCTTCGGCGGAGATCACGCGGTCTCTGGGGGACCACGGCGCCATGTAACCGTTACAAAAGTCTGCTAAAGGTAGGTCAGTTCATGCGAAATCTTATAAAAATAATATAAATTGGCAACAGCGTCTTTTTTTACTTTGAAGACAACAACAATCTTCATTTTGATACCGAAGACTTCCTTCTTAATTCACCACCATTTATTTTATGTAAGGGTCATTTCCGGCCCAAAACCACCAAAACCTCAAAAATACCGATTTGTAACTCTACTATCTACTTGAACTAAACACGTTTCGACGTTGGTATAATCTAATTTGAAAGCTAAGAGATGGTTTTTTAAGAAAATAAATGTAAAAGATGTTTTTCTTTATCTTACACTCATACTACTGAAAATACTATGTTTTGCTACTATTTATTATGATTTTTATACATCACTAAGCTAATTTATTTTCTCGAAATAATCTTAGTAAAAAAAATACAAATAACCCGAGATTGATTCGTTTTTACTCAATTTGCAGAAGTTATTTGTAGGCGGTAATTACTAAGCGAAAATGGCAAATAGATTTCTCTTAAAACAGCTTTGGTCATTAAATTTTTTACTTTTTACTTTTAAAACGACTTTTACTCCTCATACGTGTTTGGCATTACCAAAATTATCCCTAGTCAGTTAAATAAAATAAATTGAAACACTCTGAGGTATCTCAAATTTCCTCGATAATATTTTTTACAGTTGACAGATATTCCATATACAAATTTTATATTTATTCTGTCCCAAAACGGCATTTTCGGTTAATGTTTAATATTAGTCAAAGTATTTTTAGATTATTAGTTAGAGTACCTAGTTTTCTACGGTTTAAAAATCGCTCGAAATGAAAGATTCTCACCGACTTTCATCGAGTCAATATAAAAAATGGTCTAAGCTCACTATTTTTGGTGTCGTATGGAATGACCCAGATATTTTTATTTTATATCTTATGCTGGAAAAAGTCATAAATTTTTTATACAATTTTTCCCTGCTTATATAGTCGAATTTTTAACAAATTAATAATTTTAACCAATAAGAAAAGAGCTAAATTAAATTCTACAATATAAGAGTGGAAATGTATCATGTATACATTTATAATGTTCTGATCATACATATATAATATTAATCCTTAATTAGGCGCATGGAATCATTAAAATTTAAAATTACAACAAATATTAGTTAGAGTTTAGAAAACTTTATTTGTGTTTTCGAAAAAACCTTTATAATTAATTGACTGTATTTGGGGTCATCGGGGGGGCCCATGTGACTAGTTGTGTTTGGTCACTGATGAACTGAGGACTTATTAAATAATTGTAGTCAAAGGTTGAGTTAGTAAAAATTGAGGTTTCAGTAGTCAAATGAAAAGTTTTTCTATTCAACTATGTTCATATGTATGTATATGCAAATCATCCAGTTCATTTGTTTCTTCAAATAGCATAGAAATGTTGACTATTCTATTGGTAGACAGAGCTCGCGGAATTAATTAACTCTCGATGCTCAAATAGGGTTCTAGCTCGTTATTAAAAAAGGGCCAATTGTCGCTGACGCGGTTGCAACTGTTCGTGCGGAACAGGGTGACTCGTAATCTTCCTCAATTGTCGCTATCCTTCACCTGCGGCGCGCACAAAGCGCAATTCCCGCGCCGCGCCGCAGCGGTGCATTGCCAAGCGTTCATCTGGAAGTGTTGGATGCTTGCACTCGACGACGGAGGTTGCTCCAAAAAGTGCTTTCATTAAAAGTTGAGCCTTAGTTGCAGCTCCCTTGAACCGCGGCCGCGGTGGAAGCACCTGAAAAACCCTTCCTTCCTCGCGCGGAACTCGCGGCAAATCTAATTATTTGGTTTTTTCAACTGCTCGCGCGGCTGCGAAGGGGAAGACGAAAGAGCGCAACTTTTAGCGATTCCAGAAATTCTATTATTCATACGCGCGGATATGCATCTGGCGGGCTCCAGGACGCCAGGTCCTGCTGGAGCCGTCGCATAATGGAGGGCTTAAAATCCGTGACAGGTGGAGTAATGAATGTGCCATTTTGTGCCATCAGCTCTGCTTTATTTTCATTTTCGCCGGAGGCGGATTTTATAAATATTCGCGGATATTCGCTTCTCGGATTCGAGCTTTGACAAATGATGGGTGCGCCACGCAGGGTAGTGGGCCCAGGGCTCGCCCTGGAGCAGCGCACGTTCGAAGGATCCTTCTTCGTAACCCTCGTAACCCTTTCGCTCATCCCTTTCGTCGTTTTTCCTGATGGAGCAATGAAAGTTGAATACGTAAAAGTATTTTTTCGAGGGTGCACTTCTGCCAGCGATTTTGAATTTTTCACGTTTAATAATTGAAGTGGGCGAAAAGTTTTTCAAACAAGCTCGTTAAAATTTCTGTTGTGTATTCGCGAGATGTTGTCTACTGCGGACTGACTTGACGTTGCAATTTTTGTATGGTAAAACAGCTCTGGTAAAAGCTTTTAAGGAATTAATCCGAAAAGTAAAATGCGTTTCCGTACTTCCGATAATCGCCCAAAAGATACGCCACACACCAAAAGATGCAACAATAACCCTTTTCGGACCATTGTGTGAGCAAAATAAACTCTAAGACTTAAGTAAATCAAATTTTGAATAACATTTTAAATCCATTAAAATTTTAATCCATTAAATTGTTTTTTGTGTAGCCGTGTAATTATTGTAGTTTTATTTGACAAATTTGGAAAATCGAAATGAAATTTGTTGTGTAATTTTGATCAGAGGCGAGATCCGAATCTGCTACCTTCGAATTGGTGCTTTCCATGCTCTAACCAACATTGAAATGATTAAAAATGTCCCTTTAGAAGAAAAAAATTGTTTAATTTAAATTTAGAGTATACCAAAAGTACTTCTAAAACACCTCTAGAAAACCTTGCCATTGCGTTTAATCTATTAGAAGTGATATCGGCACCTAAGAGCCCTTCAAGGCCTATGAGTCTTCGTAACATTAAGGGGAACAATACCCGAAAGGAATTTCAGTGAAAATTTCTCAAAATTGAATAAAAGCCGGGAAAAATCCCAAAACACTTTCCCCTTCTATTGAGGGAAAAAACCCCAAGGGATGCGCATAATCCAGAACCCTCCTGGAAGTCTCCGCAGTGCCGGGAGCCCCTCGTTCTTCAGGTCCGGAGCCAACTCGGCAGTAAGCACGTCATCGGAGGAAAACCAGGGACTTCTTCGCGCGAAACATCCTCCCGGAATGTGCGAAAACGACGCCTTATCATCGGAGGTGGCCTTGCCTTGCCTGGCTCCGCAGGTGAGGGCAGGGCCTTAAAGACACCTCTGTGGGTAAGCCCGACAGAGAGGAACTAGGATTTGAGCATGATTTACTGTGACCCAGACGCGACCCTGCGACGACTGAAGCAGATTCGGTTCTTCCCCGCATATTTAAGAGACCCGGTTCACTTCAGACAAGTTTAATTATAACACTGCGCTGCGCTTCGCCAATTTGGGCTGAAGTTTCTGCATGTGCAGGGGAGCACTGCACGAAGCGTATGCTTGTTTGCTTATAAAATTTCAACTAATTCGAATTTATAGGGAGATAAACAACAAGGAATTTTTCCTGCAGGCTCTCGAGAGCTATGTAAATGCAGCGATGAACATTTGCCAAATTTGTATTAGTAGCTCATGGGGAAAACGTTCTGGAAATGTCTGAGTTCATTCACATTCGTGCAGAACAATGCTTGCATTCGAAATTATTCTAAAAGTTCATTAGAGCGGCAACAAATAATTTCAGAAGGATAATTCTTTTTCATTATCACGAAGATAAAATTTATTACGAAGTATTTGAAAAGATAAGTAGCAAATTTGAAATAAAACAATATAAGTAATAAGAGTACACGAGTTTTCAACATGCCCCAACTACCAATTAGAGTTTTTATAGTCATTAAAATCTAAATAAAAAATTGTATATAATTCAAAATTAAAATTTACATCTGTATTAAATTCTATAATATTAATATGAAATTTCTTGAGACTATTCCTTTAAAAATGCATTTTTATGTGAAAAAACATATACTTTGGAATTATACGTTCTAATGACAAATTTTTACTAAAGTTAAGAGTTTTTAAAGCAACACAAAATATCATTGTAATCAGAATCTTAATAAAATGGTGAAAAATTGTCTAAATAAGTCGCGTTGGTCCTCGCTTTATTGGCGAAAACCAGCACGCATCCATGTGTAGTCCGTAGTCTCACAACTCCCAGAAATTCAAAACAAATACTTGCAACGTGTGAAGTGAGCTTAAATACATCAGATTCAGGGGATATAGTTTTGTTTAGGTGGCCAGTTGGTCTAGAAATAATTCTTAATTTCTTATTAGAAAATTTAAACTAACAATAGAAACAACGCTTACTTAACTTCTTACGGAAGTTTCCTAATTTCTTAAAATAAACATGTCCATCAAAAGGAACACAAACTGGTGTACATAATCTTAAATACAGCTAGAGTTGAAGATTGCTCTTAGAATATCGTCTCGTTTTAATTGGAGCAACCTCAAGGTTAGGCCTTCCCAGTAAAAGTAGAAAAGGAACTCTATGAGCTGTCGACCCGGAAATTCCCTTAAATCAATACACTGAAGAAGTCCTTCGCAGCAATAATCCCACAGTGCGCACTATCTCCTTTCTTCGCAGCCTGCCCTCGGGAAGAATTCCTTTCATCTATCAATGCCTGGTAATCTCTCATGCCTCTGACAGAAGAATTTTCTCCAATTTCCACTTTAACTAAAATTTCCTTTGTACTTCGTCAACTCTTTAGAATTTATTTCGATGGACCGCCCCGGCTCCGCCCCCTCATTCTATTAAAATTCGGCGACCAGGAAATTTGGTGTGGTTCGTGACTACCCTGTAGTTTAACGCTTACCAACGCACACAGGCGTGAAACAGGGCCAGAAATAAGCCAGAAATGAAAAGGGTATTCCCCGGGGTGAATTTATCATACTTTATCGCGATATAAGGGAAAAATCTTTATCCTTTCCCGCTCCACGGAGCTCCTTTCATTTCGGCGTTTATCTGCTGCTGCCTGACGTATCTGAGTCAGGACTCTTCCGGTCGCGCCTGTTCGGAGCAAAAGATAAATACAAAATAAAAAAGAGAATTCCGTTTCGCCACAATTTAACTGGGGACGGAAATTCAATGGGTTTTCTACATTTCGCTGAAAAGGGCTAACCACACCGCCCCCCTCCCTTCTATTTTTCCACTCGACTTAGAACAACTTCTCAAGGGCCGCGATACTTTTCGGCGAAGCTGTGAATAATTTCAGCAACAAGGCGGCGACAGTGCGCCACGAATATTTTTAATTGTGCGTTTCTGTGGATTTGGCACAGGGTGGCTCAAGGTATTTTTCGCCAAGCGGCACAGCCTCGCATATTGCCGCAACGCGCGAATTTAAATCAAATTTATTATCCCCGCGCTGAAGGAGCGGAACCATGCGGAATGACTCGCATCCTGCGGAGGGTACGCCGCCACTTTTCCTGGCAGGGATTTAATTAGCAACATCCTTTCGCTTTCCCAACCAGCCATGTGTGCGAGTGATATGATTTCCGCGTGAAGTTTGCGATAACTTTAGAGAAATAAATGCGGCAAGCAACGCCCTTAAGGGCCGGGAAGGCACTGCGAATTAGCTGTCGTCTTCCACGTGAAATACGCGTTTTACGCGCCCTCTGATGGCTGCCGGATACTGCGGCATTCTTTGCGGTAAGTTACTTTATTAAAGCAATAAATTATGAAATGAGCGCGTTTTTATGCCCGTTACAACAACGCTTGATAGAGGTTTTGCCGCGGGATATCTTTGCTCTTTTGGCCCATCAGTTTTTCATTGCGAGCGCTAGTCTATTTTTATGGGGTTAATTAAAGCGATCTTTCCAAAAATTTACAATTCTGACGACATCCAGCTTACACTTGTAAAAGCTAAGAGAAGAACTTAAAAACGAAATTTTCTCGTTTGTAAAGTCTAAAGACATGTGTGTAAACAAATGGAAATCTCTATTCTTCTAAAAAATTAAACTCGTCCAGTTTTAATTGTTAAATGTTTCAATAATCAATTCCATTTATAAAAAACGTACAAATATGTAAAGTTTCATAAATTGAATCGTATTAATTGGTATAAATAACTAAACAAATTGGATTAGAGTATGAGATGATTGTGTGGTCCCCAAACTAAAACTCTTATATCAAGAGGTTAGAATCACTCCAAAATCGTTTACCAGACTTATGGCTCTTTGTTATCTTATCAACTTTTGTTTTGATCTAATTAGTATAAAATGTTAGTATATTTATTTGGATATTTAAATTAAAATTAAATTATAAAATTTGATTCTTTTGAATTCGTACTATTTTTTATTGATTTTGAATGTTTTTTTTTTAGATGGTAAATAGTGATTTCGAACTGATGTCCAGACTGGATGACGGATACAGAACGGTATGTTTTTTTACTATTTATAAAATCACCTATCCTAAAATAATCAAACGATGTCACGTGAAACAGCATACTTTAAAGGATAAAGTCACAAAATTTTCGTCCCGATATCTCAAATATAATTAAAGATATGTATATAAAATTAGACATAAAGCCAAAAAAGGTTTACTTTGGTACATTTAAGACTTTATATTCCCGATTAAAAAATAATATAATTTAAAAGTTAAATAAACTTTCAACTTTCAAAAAACAAGCTCTCTGTTAAAAAAATATATAGTATATTTCCTACGATTATTACAAAGGTCATAATTTTTAATTAATAGAGCTGTTCCTTTTTGGGTCAGTGTACCTGTCAAGTGCGTTAAAAATCATGTGTACCTCTCAATTGTTAATAAATATAATAAATAATCTTATATATTTCAATATTGATTGCCTAGAATTAAAGAGCAGATCTTATATAATGGTTCATAATATTATTTAGTTGTAGTCATTTGTGTCTCTCTTCTATGCTTGTAAGATTTATGTGATCTGTAGATTGAAACAAGTAAAATAAAGAAATAAAGAATTTTTAAATTTCGATATTTATTAAAATCAAAGCCAAATCTGGTCAATCCACATTTTATTGGAAATTATATAGAAATGTTAACGGCGTATTAACAGAAAGAAACTTCTACTCCAGAAAATTTCTTCAAAAAATTTATTTCCCATCAATTGAGGCAAGAAACGGGCAAACAGATTGCAACCACAGTAAATGGCTCAAATTGCCTCTTTCCTCATCAGAAATTGTCGCCGACTGACCATAAATCAATTTGCAGCCATTCTAGAAGATGCAAATGTCTCACGAGCTTATCAACCTGTCAGCATTAACTGTACCGTCGAGGGAGCACTTTTAGCCGACCGTCGTCCCCCGCATGCCCACCGCCCTCATCCGCTGCGACGCGTCACACTCCGTCGCCGCCACTGCCGCCACCGCCGCCGCCGCGACCACAAAAGAACACACGCGAGACGACACAGTCGCCCGCTGCTACATAGTTAGACAGATATCTAGACAGATAGCTAGATGGCTAGATGGCTAGATGGATGGTTGTATCTTAATGGACATGCTGGGAACCATAAGTGACACCCACTAGAACAATTCGCGAGACACCGCCGCGCCAGTCGTCGTCTATGCTCCCAGTTAAGTGCGCTTCCGCCCGAGCGGCGGAGCATGTGTCTGGCGAAGAGTTGGGAAGAGCGGGACTATCCTTGGGCGGCTCTTTGTGGGAACTGGGAACCCGCGCCGGGAGTTCCGGGATCAGCAAGCATATTGTAAAATTCCCGACGTACAGCGAACTAATTAAGGTCGGTAATAAGTTAGTGCGGTACTCTCCATTTTCCTGCTCGTTTTCCTATTAAGGCGAATCCCTATCGAGATTAGGGAAATATTCCCGCTTAAGGATGGCCCTCATCTTAATTAAACTTCGGTCCCGTGCGCCCGAGCTTTTCCGCACTTTCCTAATTCCCCGCAGCGTCGCGGTACCCCGGTCTAAGGTTTTGAAGAGTTTTGAAAGAGGGCCGGCCCAAGCCCAAGATTGCCAGGATGTAATTTTCGGAGGCAAAGAAATTAAGCTCAAGGGGTGTCGATTTTAATTAAACCACCCACAGCTTAAAAACAAAGGGCGTCCGCCCGACAACCCGTACGTCGGCTTCGGGCTGCAGTGTGTGTCCCGGAGCTTCCTTCCCTTCCCAATTCCCTTCCGTTTGCTTCTTCATTTCAATCCGCAAAAGTTTTCGACTTGGCAAACTTCTAGAATTTTCAAAATGTCTATGAGGTCAAAATCGGTGCTCCGGCGGGGATAATTAGAAAAATTACTCGGAAGTGGGAGAGAAATTTGTCGGTTCGCCGCTGAGGGTACTTCTGTCTGTTCTAGCCAATCCCCGTCCTGCGGCCGGTGGAGTGACATTTCAATTAAACTTCCGCCTGTCTTTTTCTCCGCTGTAGCCGGCTATAGTTTTCGGGCTTGCCCAACTTAATTTTCCGGAGCCGAAGATTCTGCCCTTTCACGGTTGCTGGTCATATTTTTCTCGCAGATCGCCTTTTGTTCCCGGACACGGTCACAGTGCATTGTGCTGGCCATAAGTTTTCCACGGGTCATTGGTAATGCCCTGTCTATAGGTCCCGGGAAATAACTCCCTCGGGAGCCATGGGTCGGCGCGGCGGTTCGTTTATGAGTCCAAGCGGATTAGAGCCCTCATATGCGCCTACACACCGCTGAACCCAGGCGATTTATGACCACCTCAAGCGCCCTTTTAGCGGCCCAGCCTCGCTAAGTCTATGTGCAATCATTCGGCTGCTTAATCCCTCTTTCAATTGCCATCCGCCCTAGCTTCATTGAAATTCACTCCCGAACCCACCCGACGTGTGCTTCCAATGTGCAGGAGCGTTTTTGTCCGATTTATTGGAAGCCTCCACAAACCCTAGATCCCGGCGATATATATCACGCCGACGGACAAGTATTTTTTAATTAAACGAGCAGAACTCTAAAGACTCCAATTATGTTTCTAGAAAAAAGGTTTTGTGCATCCATCCTTTGGGATGGAAGACAACCACGATAATCCCTCCAAGTCGAGGACATGGTGTAATTTAAGATGGATCCTTTGTTGTTGGCTCGGATGAACGATTCGACTGGTCCTTTAAGTTGCATGCTGATGGGTATCGCATTTTCGAAGGAATCTGCACGCTAGCATAATGCCGTTTAGATGCAACCCTTTTGAATAGCGCGAAAATGCAATTAAAATTTTCCTTGTTGTGGAGAAGAGCTGCTCAATTTTCCTAGACCAGATAATTAGTTTTGCCAATAAAGGAACATTTTCGCATTCGTATAATGGCATATAGCTGCAAAATGTCTATTTATAATAGTACTTTGAAGCAGCAGCGATACGCAGAGTATAGGAACCCATTTACAGAATTATTATTGTCCTGCACCACAGCGAAAACAACCGCAGTTGTATTTGGAAAAGGATCGTCTTAGGAACAACCTCCAAGAAATGTGATTAAGGAAATATTCAACTGGAAATCTTTACATATTTGTTACTAGAACGACAATATTCTAAAAATTCTTAACGTGTAAAAATTCATATTATCATTATCCATAAAAAATTATAAAATATTGAGCGACTTACTGTTGATTTTTGAATTTGGTATATTAATAAGCTCAGACGATAACAATTTATTGCAATGTACGTATACATATTATTTTTATAGTTTTTATAGGTATGATGTCTATTTGTCTTTTATATTATCGTGTATTTGCATCCTTCTTTTCATATTTAATCATTTTGATAAGCTTTGAAACAAAATATACTCAGACAAAACACCGTCAAAGAAGAATATAGGTCCTTTGGGGTTTCTAAGGAACAACAAGAATTCATTTCTGTGTAGTTTTTGTAGAGGATGGTCTCTATAGCAATTCAGAGGTGTCAGAAGCTATTTTCCAAATTTATTTTCAGCAGATAGCATTTCTGTTATTACGAGATATTTATTATTTTAAATCGTACAATTTTCCAGAAACATTTTATTCATATCAGCGGCCAGTCGGGCGGAAAATTCCCTGCTCGGCAATTTCTCAGTGAAATTGACATACTCAATCACTTTAATTACGCGTTGTGTAGAAGAAGTTTTGGAGACTACTTACAAAAAATATTTAAATTTCATACAGGCAAGCTGGAAACCTACCCGAAAACCTCCAGCCGCACCTAATTCCAGCTGCGAAGGTTTTCCGGTGTCACTCCGGCGCAGAGGAGGTTTTCTTTCCCATTAATACGTTTCGCCACGTTGAAAGTTTTATCACTGGGAAAACAATACACGTCCGTGTCAACTGCGGCTGTTCGAGTTGAAATATGTCGCTGGGAAACAAACGCGACAACAGGAGCAGCCGTGGTGGCTCTGGAGCGTGGCCGTGGCAACTCCCGTGGGAGCGCTCCTGTGCGCCGCGACATGCAGCGGTCCTTGGACGCGCTTAAGGGCGTAAATCACATTAAATCACCGCAAGTGCAACTCTGTGAAATTAATTTCTGTCCGGCTTATGAAACCAGAATTGTGCACGATCCCGGGTAACGGCCGGATCCCGACCGGGCCGTGTCCTTGCTTCTTTTTAAGGGTTCTCAGCCGAGTCGGGACAACTTGGACGAGCTATGCAACTTTCTTGATTGCCCATTTTTCATTTTGCGGCTCTTCTTGCGCCGCAGGACTCTTCATCCACTTTACTTCCGTAGGCAGGGAACTACTTTCGAAGTGAAATTGTGACAGGTCCACGGAAAGTTTTGAAATAGCTTTTTTCCGCTGCTCTCTCGCTGCGGACGGATCCCCAAGAGAGAAGCAATTTCACAGCATAAATGAAGGCATTTGCGGTTTCTGGATGAAGATGCATAAGTCCGTCCACCTGTTGGGGAATATTTAATAAACTAGTTAAAAACTAGTGCCCGCATTAATTTTCAAGACGTACCAAGTAGATAAGTCGTTAATTTTTAAATTTCGTAGCTGCCTCTTTCCCAATTATTTAAAATTGTCCTTAATAGCTAATAGGACATCCAAATACCAACACTAATGGCCATCAATCTCTCGTCCATCCGATCTGCTTGATGACTATTGCTCTGGACGACACTCCCAGTCCGGAACGCGATTTTTGAATTGTAGAATAAGATTATTTTAGTTAACGCGTTCGTTTTGGTAATGTCATATACTGACTAATTTGAAAAAAAAAATATTATAATAATAATTTCCAAACTTCACCAGATCAGCCCAATTTCTCGGCTCAAACTCCTATAGAATTTTTGAAAGAAGCCTATTTTCATAGAAGATAAAAGTCCTTGTGGTTGGAGGTTGTGAACGGGTAGCCTAGCTCCCGTAGGTGTAGTCTATATTTTTCAAATTCTATTTAAGAGTTTTATCCCGTGGCCGTTGCACTTACTTTATACCGGAACGTCATTTCCGCAGTGTCGCAACACCCTCAAATGAATTCTTATCTTTTTGGATTTACCATCCACCACTGAAATAAAGATATTAAAAAAAATTAAGGTAGTAAGAGCTAATTATAACGATTATACCAAATATGTTTTTAGTAATTTATCATTAGTTACCAATATAATAATTTTATAATATACATACTCATTAAATAAATTTGCGTTCGTACAAATCTCAGTGAAATTGAAGTTTAAATTTCAAAATCAAAGGATCTCTCTTCATTCAGAAATTCCCATGGAATTCCCTAAAAAAAAACATTGCTTTAAAGCCAGAGTTCCGCCGAAACTGTAGCTGCAGATGAAGTGCAATTTGTATCTTAATTCAGCGAGATAAACAGGATCCGCTCGGCTGAGTGGAATTGAAAGAACGCTCCAATTGCTTTTCCTTGCACATCATTCCCGGGTCCCGGCGGCACTGAAACAATCAGATTGCAACCGCAGCCCTATCCCGTCGCGGGGCGGCGGCGGATTGAATCTTCCCGGGCTGACTCCCAGCGCAAAAACCATCTGCGGAACCATCAGGACCCCGGGCGGGGCATCTCCCTCGGTATTTTTCTTGCGGAGCATTTCTGAATTTTCCCATTTCACGTTTTTGCCTTTGCTATCAACTGCTCGGTTATTTCTGGCGGTGCATTCTCCTGACAGGTTCGCAGTGTTCCCGGCTTTCCCATTTTTCCCGGCTGGAGGCCTGCCCGGCGAATATGGAAAAATCCCCTTTCTGGAGCGCAGCATCCCTGGAATTTAGTGCCGCAGCAACTTCATCTCTTTGATTGCGATCACTTTGCCTTTGCCGGTCTTCAGTTTTTCGTAAGTTTCGCAGTTGTTTAAGGCAATGTCGCGCAAATGGCAAATGGCTTTTCCCGCAGGACATCAAAAGTCATAAAAAGTTGTTCCTTGCTCGACAGATCCACAGACTCCAGGTCTAAACAATGCCGGATGAAGAAACTCCGGATGAAGCCGGCCACTCAATTATTCTGAGATTACCGGAGAAAACGCTCAATTTTTCTAAAATATTTTTTTTCCCGGGATGCAATTGAATTTTAATAGGTATATCGTACAACGCGGGATGGGACGAAACCTCATTTCGTTCGCCGCAATAAGATTAGTGGTGGATAAAGCTGGGGATTTCTGGAGAAAAAACCCATTAGCTTTGACCGCCCAACTAAGCAGCCTTGAAGAAATCCGAAGTAGTTTCTAAGGGTTCGTTAGTTTGGACTTTTCTAGCTTAAAGTTACTTAAACTAAAGAAAATGAAGGAGTGTTACTTTTTTCAGAGAGAACAAATTACTTGCAGACAATGGGAAACTGTCGTCTTCTCACAAGAACAAATAATCTGCTCATCAGAAGTACTTTTTAAGTAATTGGTTTAGTCATATTTCTAATCTTTTTAGTTTCTTATTTCTTTAATTGATTCTCTTGATTTAAAGACATGCAAAATAAATATAGTAGTAATGTTTGTTTTAAATGCGTTTTTCTTGAGAGGGTTTACTATCTTTATGATAGTTACAATAAAATATATTAATTTTGGATTAAGTTCTCTGCTGGATTGCTGAATGCTCTTTTACAAATAGTGTTTCGTTGTGACCATCAAATTTGGGCACTCGTTTTCATGTATTAGAATAAGCTGTATCTATGTATAATAAACTTGAAAATTTCACAGAATAATTTCTAAATATTATACTTTAAGAAAATGAAATAAAAAACACTATTTTTTGAATAAGCTGATGACCCCTCACCCCTTAAGATTATAAATTCTCTTGGAAAAGTCGTGGTTGTTTCTTCAAAAACGTGTGTTATACTTATTTTAATTACTAAACACGTTCGTGGACGGCTACTGAATTATACAACTACTACGCTATTTATATTTCTTTTGTTGATAAATTAAATTCCGTCTTTAAATATTGTACCGAATTAAATATTTCGAATTACTAGGTTTTAATATAATTTTTTTTCCAATGTTAACCTACTTTCGAGACTGCATTACCTACTAAATTATTTCCACAGACAAATGAATATGAAATTAATTAATATTTCTTTTGGTGCATTTTCCGAAAAGGGATAACGATTTTCGATAAAGTCTCATCAAGTTTTCAGACCAATGAACCAGATGCAGTTTCAACAATTTCCCAGGTAAATTTCCTCTGCCAGCGCGATCCGGTTGGCATGAATATTTAATAACTTTTTCTACCCTTGCGTGTCGACGCTCCTTCTGCGGCGAGAGACAGCGACGCTTAAGGATTTACTGGCAATTTTTGCAGTGTCGACAAATCCCCCGGGCACGGGTCAGTCACCAGCGAGCGGGGCTAATCCGCGAAACAGGACATTTCCATTTGTATCTCGACGCGCGATCTTAATTGTAATATTAAAAAGATACCGGGCACATCGTCCATTAAGATTATGAAAAACGCGCATCCATCCCACTTCGGATTTAATCCGCGGCTGTGATTTCCGCGTGGAGCGACCTCGGTCCGGGTACTCCGCAGTAAAAACTTGCCCGGCTAGCAGCGCCCCCTCCGCCGGAGCATCGCCGAGGCACATTTTAGCCCAGTGCGAATTTCTTGTTATCCCAGGCAATCCCGAAGTAAACTCCTCTGAAATCCTGTCCCAAATTGGATCTTAAGGAGTTCGTAACAGCCGCCCATTATCACACGGCAGAGATTTGTGGGGCACTTTCGAGATAGAAGCGCCGGAGACACGCCGGGGAGACGGAAAGCAATCCCCGGCGATGGGCTTCCAAATGAAATGATAATAGGCTCCAATAAGGGGAATCAATCCCATAAAAGATACTGATGGCCGGATGTATCCGCCGCTATCTGTCGTGTTTTTGCTATTCATAGAGCACTTAATTCATGCCCCTGCGCAGGCCGGCGCTCATAACTCTTCATACATCCCTCCGGCGATATTACCCTAAATAGCGCTTCATAGGCACAAAATCGGGCCGGGGACGACGATGACGGAAGGGCGAAACGCTCGTAAAAAGTGCGAATAACACTAAACTAAATGACTATCACCTCGAGGACATGGCGGAAAGAAAAATGCTCGAGAAGGCAGTGGACCGAAAAACCAGCAGAAGGAGCCGCCCACACCATCGTCGCCCACATGAGGCCTGAGTTCTGAGTCCTTAGTCCTGACCCGCATCCCGGGGGAGGGGGGGCTCCCCACCTTCCTTTCAGAAGGTAAGCAAAAAGCCGCCCTCCGGACCCCCGAAGGATTAAAGATTAAAGGAGGACACAGGCAGTCAATTTGAGACTGCTGTAAACGGCGGATTGGCCACGACGCTCGGCTGATGGGACATGAAGAGTAATGGCAAGACAGCCCTGCAATTAAGATGATAACGGACGAAACACATCCCTGCAAGCGCCCCAGCGCTCCGGCGGCGCTCCGGGTGAATTAGTGGGACGCTCGGAAAAACGATTTTCTACACGAAGGACTTAATGCGTCTTTTACGAGATTCGAGTTCTTTGCAGGTCTTCCTGGACGGTGATTCGGTCTGCACTGGGCGCTCGGGAAATTTTTAGGTGGAGCGGCCCTTCCCTGAAAGCACTCACCTACCGCTCCGCTGCCCTTGCCCCGGCCGGACTTAATACGGGCCATTGGGAGCATTTTGAAACCTTTGCACCGCTTAATTGCTTAAAAGGCTCCACTTTGCAATAGTGCCGGATTAAACCCTGTGAAAGGAAATCTGGGATCACTCTCAAATTATCTCGGAATACGTTTTTTTAGCAATGAGCAATTTTAATAAACCAAGTGCAATTTGAATACATCAAGTAATTAAAAAAAATTATTTTCTGTACTCATACAATCCCTTTGAGACATACATTTCGATCCGTAGTTATAACATCGCAAAAATCTGCCAGTACAAATCTTAAAATGCGGTATAAGCGTCTTGGAACCAAATTACGGATGTAGTTTATTTATTTCTTCGCTTAATACAAGCTACAGGAAGTCATATATCAATATATGTATTATATATGTATTTATATTTAAATTTGTTAAGACATTTTTTCAATGTAATTATTAACAAATTTCGAAAATCTGAACAAATCTTTAATCTTTAAATATAAATAAAATTTAAAATACATCCTACACCTATACAACGTGATTTAGGAAATGTGGAAAATTTCCTACAAAGCCACAATTCTATTATATGAAATATATTCACAAATGCATACGTTTTTGTAGTTCTTTTTCGCTTATATGTAACTATATTCAGTATCAAGTTAAGTCAGTTTTCTTGTGTGCAGTGGTTGCATGCGCCTATGTTTTGGGTAATACACTCAGTTGCTAGCCTAGTGTTGTCTCCATAAATCTTCAAAACTGCTTACCTGCCTATCAAGAAGTTTACAAAGATTTGCAAAGCAAGAGCAAACAAATTTTTAAAACTTAAAACTACTAATTATGTTTCTTTAGGATTTTTAATTTTAATTTTGGTTATTAAACTTGAAATCATGATCTTTTTAGTTTAAATGTGATGTTGAATTTTATTTAAGTTAGTTATGAAATGTTTTTACGTACATATGCTTATATAATTTTCCAATATGACGCCCGAAAAATAAATTTCTACACAATAGCATAAAACTGGGCACTTAGAGGTCGTTGGAGTCACTGAATGATGAAGAACCCAAGATAGCGACACAAATTTATCTGCCTCAAGTGATTTAAATAAAAATTAATAGAAAGATTGTTTTAGGACTGCGAATTTATTATTGGAATTTTCTCTTTATTGGATTTCAAAATTTAATATGATAATAAAATATCATTAAAGAATCAAACTTTGTTATTTGTTTTGTATCTAACTTTGCAAAACATTTTAAAAACAAAATTATTTTAATTCGTCGTTGCGATACCCCTATAAAAGTAAGAGGTCCATAGGCCAGTGCCTCTCTTCCTATAATTTCAGACTTTTCCAACTTCCTGTTCACTCGGCCGGACTTATTACGTGGACCATTGGGAGGATTCTTAAACCTTTGGACGCTTAATTGCTTGAAAGGTTCCTCTTTGCGAAATTAGTCACCGACCAGAAAGCCGGGGAAAATTGTCAATTCTCAAAAGGCTTCACCCGAAACTCGGACTTTCCCTTTCTGGCGAATTCCTGGCCTCATTCCGAAAGCAATTTCGACCAGGTAGCCATTTCGACTGGTCGGGCAGGTCCGCGCGGAAATCTCCAGCGGATCTCTTCAGGTTATCACGAGCGCGACGCTTCCCTTTGTAATTAAGAAAACGTGCGAAGAGCCGCGGTGGGGGTGTTCTTTGGCGAGCGACGTGAACCGCCGCGCTGCACAGTCCCGTGGACGTCGACGCCGCGTTCCACCGTCGCGCTGTTGTCGCTGGCTCGCAAGACAAGCAGATCCGGGTCAAACCCGTAAAAAAGCAAACAACTTCCCGAACAGGCGTAATTACAAAAGTTTTTGTCTCGGAAAATGCAAATTCCCGCAAAACTCGTGTAACCATCAAAGACAGAGGAATTTTTGTTTAGTAATTTTTCCCCATCACCGAGCGCTCTGCAGGCTTTGGAGTCTCTATGTCCTGTGGGCTGGGGAGGGTTCAAGCATCCGCTGGGTGGGAGTCCTGAAGAGCCCTGCGGGATGGAGGGAAGCACTTCTTTTTGCTGACAACAAAAGGGTTGGAATGAAAATGGCAATTTCGCGTGTAATTAAACGAGAGTGAAATGATTTAGAGCTGGATAAGCGACACACTCACTGCTCGTCGCTCAGCGCTCTATTGCTAGTTCCGGAACCAGCCCTCGTAAGTAACTGCGATGAGTTACGTCGAATGTCGAATGGGATTTTCGAAATGACCGAAGATTACCCAACCACCGCAGACGAGTGCTCTTTAGGAGCAGCCGAAATGAGCTGGAGCTGGTTTAAGTAGACATCAAGCCAAACGCTTTCCCATTTTTTTCTGGGGCGTGGAAGGTATTTTCAGTTTGCTTGATGAGATCTCTTGGTTGATGAAGTCTGCTGTTAGCCCTCTTAATTACAACTTTCATGTTCGTGGAACAAAGTAGTAAAATAAAATGGCGGGATTTTCAAGAGGAAAAAAGGTCTTTTAATTTTGCAATAAGAATTAAATTGTAAACTATGTTTTTTCTGTAGTTGGTACCAGACCAGGGTATCATTCCAAGGGACTGAATATGGACAGATCTCAAAGGTACGAGAGAAAGGCGCAACTGAAAAAGTATGAAATGATGTCAGAAATTTTGGATTAGTTGTTTTTTGCAATTTTGCATTTTCGTCACGTATATATGACTAAAAAATATATATTATATAAAACTGTATAATTACTGTATAAATTAAAAAAACACAAAAGGTGACATAGTTTTACGATCTGACTACACCTAACTTCTAGAGTAATTTTATCTATATTTGAATTATAGAGGTGCTACGTTTCAAAGATATATTCGTATTAAAAATTTCTTGAAATTTCTTGGGAAATAAACTACTGGTAAATTCAACAAAACTGGCTTGTTTCACTTTTCTAATTGATAATACTAGGAAATTTTCTAAAAATATTTTAAATTTAAACCGCTCCTTCCCTGAAACCTGTACTATCCGCTGCAATCGAAAAAAGCCAATTTTCGGGTATTACATATCAGAATTGATAGAAATTAGTTAACTAGTTCTGATCTTTTTAAATTTACTACATACTTATTTTGAGCATTGAATTGGATGAAAGACATTTTCTAAAAAGATTTTAAAGTTAAGCCGCTTGATAGAATTTAGTTAGCTAGCTCAGAGTTTTTGCATTTATTGCTGAGTTTGGATAGTATGAGCATATTTTCTAAAAAGATCTTATATCTCCTTTAATTTAAACTTAGTTTTTTAAGTTAATTATAACAGTGCCTACTTTCTCTTGTCTTTTCAGCAATTCAACAAAGCCATTTTTGGTAATTTCTAGCTGATTTTTAGATTTTAGGATATCGGCGTTTCAATTTTTTGCTCTGGCGGTATTATTTTTATATGTTTTCGTAAATCCCACAAGGGTTTCCTTTCTACTAAAGTTAAAATTTTAAAAATCGGGCTTAATTTGGGGGTTCTGTAGCCTTTAAACGAAACCTTGTTGATTTGTCCAGCGAATTTGGTTGAGTTTAAATTAACAAAATTAATTTGTTTATTATAACCAAAAATACGGTAGGCTAAAAACCTGCCAAGTACATATGTATTTGGTAGATAAATGTAAACTTAATCTTTGGTTCTTTTCACCAGTTTTTTTTTTCTCTCTCTCTGATTATTATGAAACATATAATGCTGTGTTGAACACAAATTTATTAATTAATTATTAAAAGCACAATAAAATCCTCTGTAAAGCACTACAAAATTAAAATGCAAAATAGGTACATATTTCTAATACCATTAATTGATTAAAAAGTCCATTAAATTTAAACCTAAATATTTCAATTTAATGTTTTGCACTTTATCCATTATCGACCTAAGAATACATGCGATATTTACGAGAAAAACAAAGTAATAAAAGAATCTGATCTGTCGGCCAAAAGTGATTATTAAAATCAATTAGCTCTGAAATTAAAGAAAATTAAATGAAATGCCGACATTTCCGTGGAAATAGAGTCACAGGTGTATATTTAGTTAGCCCGGGGCGGGTGGGGTGCTGAGCGGAGCGCTTAATTTCCCGGCGAAAGAAAATTTCCCTGGCAAATATTCGTCGCAATAAATTTCGCCTAAACAGGTGAAGTGGCTCCACGAGAAAGTAAACATTATCAAGAGACAGCAGCAAAGAGCAGTCCATCGTGCGCCCGAGATGAGCGTCGTTCCTCGTTACGCTTAAAATTGATTTTTTTTCCTCGCCGAGCTCCTTGGGCTCCTGCGGGGGCGCCGGGAGTCGCGGGTGTTGCGAATATTTCCAGGCTGGTGCCTGGCGTCCTTAAAGTCCCTGCTCCTCCCGGCGATGCAGAAAAAAGGAGTCGGTTGTCACTCGATCGATTTAGAACCCCGAGTCCTCCACCTGAGCTGGCATGCATAATTGATGGTGCTGAACAGGTGTATTTGAAATGTTCGATTCGGGCGCTATGTCTTCCTGTGCAGGTTCAATTCCTGGCCGGGCCTTCGGGTGCATGTTGCAACTGTTGAATTCTTAAAGTGATATATGCGCTACTTTAAATTTCTAAATTCGGTGCCACCGGCGAATGTACCTGCGGGGTCCTGAGGGAAAGTAGGACGCCGGAAATTATCCCCGCGCGTGTTTTGCATAACGAAGACATTATTTACTGTCGGATCGCTGTATGAAGGGTGTGTGTGGACCTGGAGCAGGGATTACGCCAACCGTGAGGAAATTTTAAAACATTCGCGAAATAACAGGCTTGGGCTAATGAGATAATCAATAAGAAGATATCCTCAACTGGTATCTCCTCTTTTCATCTTCTTAAAGAGGCCTTCAAGCCTTTGCTCTTCTATCAAATTTGTGGGCTGTTTCTTAAAGACTGACGTCACGCGAAAAGCCCATATAGCGCTATATAAACGATATATTTACATTCCTCATACCGAACAACTCTTTTTAGTATGTCACTTTTACAAATTTCAGGGTTCAGGGTTTATGGATTTCAAAAATTTAAGGTATAGTAAGCCGATTACAAATATAGATAATAATATATACGATATATATTACAAATTTCCAGTAAATGGTTCAAACATTACGCATACATATGTATATGTACATATATGAAATAAGTAGGTAATTACCAAGCTCTTTTCTCCCTTGATTTAATCGGATCTTACCTCCTAAGTACAAGACCTACTTACGTAAGATCATTGATTATTTAATCCTTTTAAAGAGTAATTAGTAGAATCACATTGCTTCATGTTTATTGGCTTTATTCCTCAAATTGCTTTTGGCTTAAATGCCATTCTTCATTATGTAGGTAGTATATTTCATTAGTCTGAATAGTTTGAACGGTTGAAATCCCTCCTATTACATAGTCATAGAGAATTTTTTTTAAATGTACTTTAAAATAATTTCTAAAAAAGCATCAACTGTGTTGTTGCTTCTAGAAATATTTTTGATTTTTTCTGGATTAAAAATTATCTAAATTCCTTTTGCACGCCCCTAACGCGCCCGATGTACAACCAAGCATTTACAAATTTCCAAGCCCGCAAAGGTTATCGAATAATCACTCAATACAACAGGCAACAGGTACGAATTTTTATGAACACGCGCCTGCAACAATCCCAAATTTTTATAAATTAATATAAATTTATAAATAATTATGTTGATAACATAATTTAGGTCCCAATTCCAATACATATATAAAACACTGAAAGAGTACATCCGTTTCGAATACTGATTAGTATGAATTCAATTATTTATTTATGTTTTATTGTAAAACTCTAAAAATTTATATCGTAGAACCAGATATCAAAATGAATGAATAATTAAATTATTTTACAAAAATATAATTTGAGTATAAATATTTCATAGGAATCTTCTCTGGTTATTCGCGTAAAGAAAGGTAGATAAAAAGATTCTACATCTATTGCTTTGATAACATCCGAAGATTAAATTTTTATTTTAAACATGCATGTTGCACGCGTGTCTCTGAACTTATTTCTCTTTAAAAATGCGACGGGCCCGATTCGGGCATTTATCGGGCGCTTTTTCAATTTCGGGCGTGCTGCGGGCTCGTTTCGGGCATATATATATTTTCACTCAGGCTAACAAAATTATTTTTATTGTAAATTGCTTATTGGATTGAGATCTCTGTAATTTTATCATATCGCTTGTAAAGAGAAAGTTGAGACTTTGTCGTCAGTTCCCAATTAGACCAAGATGTTTCCATTTTGATTTTATTATGCTTTGAGTTACCATATTCTGTGAAATAAAAGAAGTGCCACTCATTCCTTTAAGTAAATTTCAAGGAAAATGACACTAAAGATGTTGTTTCCTTTGATATTTGAACCAGAATAGAACCGGCCTTATCCCACGTTCTCCTCAAAAGTATTTCAATCAGCCAGTGGGAAAAAATTTCCATCATCCTCAGCTCATTTTCATTATTTCAACTGCACTTGTGGAAGCAATTTAGTAGAAAATGTGAAAAGGATACAGCGGGTCTGGCGGGAGCAAACGCAAAGAAACCCGGCTCAACACTTGAAGGGTAAAATGAAAAATAATAATGCAAAACATATGGAAATACGAAATGCTTTTTCTGATAGGTAACAAGAAAATTCTATGGCAATTTTAACCAGAGCTCTAAAGCAGTGCGAGTAACTATATTACTCGTAGGTTTCAGGGCGAATATAAAAGGGTGTTATCACAATAGGGTACCTGGAAATGCAAATAATTATTCGGTAAAAAGTTGTATCTCTTTACAATAGAATGAATATTTTATGGAAATCCGAAGAAATTTCCTTCTGGTGATTCGCGGAACACGTGCGACCAACGATGGAAGAAATCTGGAATTTTTGTACCAAAAGGGACGTAACTCGCTAGAAATTTATTTGAGTTCCGGGCACGTCAAGTTTAAACACGTACCGGAAAACTTTTGGGAAAGTCTTGTGGAAAGGAAAAAAAGAATTTTACCACCGAAGGTAATTTTGAAATAAAGTCTTCCAGCGACCTTGTTGTAGTCCTTCTAGAGACTAAACTACGAAAAGTCCAAAGCCGGAGGAAGGCAATGAGCCCTCAATTTGTTAAAATGACCATTATTATTGCCCCCATCGCCTTCAAAAAGCGTTCTGCTTCCTAACGCCCTACACCTGGAACCTTCAGTCCTTGGGTGAATTAACCCGCCAAAATCGATACCTTGGCTCGCGGCATTAATTCTAAGGCAGTGAGCTGCGATTGCCATAAATTCGATCAGCCCTTGGCACGAAGCACAATGAAACTTTTCTTGAGCACAAATTTCAGTCACGAAATGCTTAGGGAATTCCTCGGATTGGATCGAATCGGCATAATTGGCGGTGACTGGAGGATGTGATGTCGCAGAATTTCCCTTTTTTAATTTAAGTGCCTTACTCGCTTCAAATTGGTGGGTAGGCCGCCGTGTACCACGAGAAATTTCTGAAGAAGCAATTTTTAAAATTTTCTGCGAAACTTTGGTCGGCGCCTCACATGTCCTTGCGACCTCGCAGAGTTCCTTCGAGCTCCTGCGAGGAATTGCAAGTCATCCATAATTTCCCTCAGATCGGCCGGGATAAATGCGATTGCCTCGTGCTGGACCACTCCTTTTGGGCCAAGCGAGCTCTCAATTCATCTCTGGTTCCGATGTAAGTGGTGTGGTCCTCTGCGGTATTTTGTCACCCGTTTGTGCAGAGTGGAGATGGATCCAAAGTGTTTTTGGCAAGAAAGTCATTGATGGCGGGGGCTACCCGGCAGATGCAGCCAAATAGACGTGCTTACCCAGATCCATTACTTTCCCTGACATGACTCCGGCAGTGATAATTCTTCACGCAGACAGTTCTTCTAGGTCCTTCTGCGGTGCTGCTGCATTGATAGAAAGCCGTCATTATCTCGGTTGGATTGTCTTTTGAATGAAATTGTTATGTTGGCCCACCTTATATTGGAATAAAAATCATCTTTTAGTAAGACTTCAGCTTCGCACGGCGCATCAATCCCAAAATAGGGCAATTTATTTCTTTAGCTCAGACTCAGAGATAATTGAAAATCATCATAAAGCAGAATTAAGATATTTATGTTTCGAATTTGTCTTTTGCCAAATTTAAGTTACTTTTCGACGTATTAAAAAGGATTTTATATCATCGTGGTATTCTGTGACGACTTAAAGTAAATATAAGGGTATCAGACTACTTAATACCACTAAAACAAAATTGGTAACGAAAAATCTAAATTGTCATTGTTCTACAGGACGAACAATTTTTGAACAACAATTAGAGCACCGAATTTTAATGCTAGCTTTTAATTAATAATTTATTTATTTTTTTATTTAGCTCGGAGAAATACTAATTTATGTTAAAATTCCGAAACAAGAAAATAATCAATAAGACCTAAGGAAAAAAATTAACTCTAGAAAAAAAAATATGTATACATAAGCCAGGATCGAAAAACCCGAGAAAAGTCAATATTTAGAAACGCAAAAATGTAATTTTATGGAAAGCAAATTTTCTGTAAAATCGTTTTATTATTTAATTGCCTGGAAGGCTAAAGGTACTGTCACAAGAGTTAATCCGTTTAAATCATTTATTGTAAAAGAAATTGATCAATTAAATTTTGCACTAATATGAAACTGCATATTTACCTTTTGTTCTTCATTTTTACACCAAAATTTTTGCATAAACTAGGTACAATTGTTTTTACACAAAAATCTTAAAGTTGTAGAAATATCTCTTAAAAATGTTTCTTAGTGTCCAGTTGTTTAGTTCCTGCTTATTTTCTTTGGAAATCGAATAATTTAAGTGCCTTACTTATAAAAACGTAAATTTAACTAATTTCAGAAGGTTCTGTTTTCTGAATGTGTTAGAAAATAAAAACTTACCTACTTACGAAACTTTGCGGTTTTTGCGCAGAGTCATTTAGTTGAAGCAAATAAATTATGCCACTTTATGCCTTTTGCCAAAGTACGGGCATAAAACGGTCAAAGGAGAGTGCGCCATCTGTGCACCTTGTGAAGTACCTTCGCACCCTAAACGCTTCCTCGTCAGTCGTCACGTTTTAGAAGGCCGTCATTTTTAGCAGACTACTCTCGGTAGATGGCGCGCCCTCCACATATGTTCCGCCCTCGGCAGTAATTTTATCAACACTTGCGACAGATAGTTGCCAGGGTTTTCGTTTTACATCGAGTGCTGCTCTGACTTCCGGTGGTAGTTAGGGCCGCCGTATCGCCAGCCCCGGCAGCGACGGTTACGACGTCGTAGGGAGCAACTTCGGGACTCCTTATCAGCACTTCGCTGCGAATAGTTGCTAATTGCCCAGAAAGTTTTCATTAAAATTATTTTCGGAGCAAAACAAGTTTGCTGCGAGTCGCCCCATCAGTGGCTGTGCCTCTGTCTCTGCATGAGACCTCACCCCCGCCCCTCAGGTCCAAATGAAGTTGTCCATTAATCTGGGCGCAATAAATGAGGACGTTATGCGGAAAGTTGAGTAATTGGAGGGGCCCTTTGGCAGCCACTGGAAACAGATTTTGCGCAACTTTTGAAAAAGTGGATTTCATCTTGGTCTTGGTTTTTCCTAGTTGTGACCCAAGAATGGGTCGGGATCCCGGTTCTCAATTAGGGTTATAGACAAAGTTGAAATTACTATGAAATTTCAAAAACCAACCCCTTACCTTGTATAAGGGCAAAGCTCGAATTTTAATCGTAAATTCTCAAACATATTTTATGACCCCTTTACGAAAGTCTTATGCCAGTTTAATAAAAACTACTTAAAATGCTTTTAATTTTTGAAAATTTTTAAAGAACCATAATTTCCTAAGTTATCCAAATGCATAGTAAGGAACATTAAATTACGGAGTACATCGAATTTAAATCTACCGCCTGCGGTTTCATTTCGAACATGTAAAAGACCATCAAATCAATTTATACATACGTCAGCAGATTCATTTTATACTTTGTACTAATAAAAACTTCAAATTGAGAAGAACAATTTGCCTGTGTACAATAAACCGACAGAATTTAATTAAATTACTCTGTATCATTAAAGTACTCTGGATAATTATGCCCGTAAAGTAATTTCACTAGAGGTGCTGATCTAAATTGTAGAAATCAGGCCTGCGGCAGCATTAGAGCGAATTGTTGGGTCAATACTTTGCATAAACTCGAAAGTAATTGCTTGTAAGATAAGATCTTAATGTTTCCATATGACCCTACCTTAATTTAGAATTAAGCTACATATGCTGTCAAGACTAAAATAAAAATCAAACAATTTATCAAACCTGTCCCACCATTCCGCCATTAATAATATGACTTTAATTTTAAATAATGCCATTAATAAAAGATGGTTGAATTACCACACAAATAGCTATTATAGTACCTATGAAGAAAAATTAAATTGAGTCAGTTTAATCGCAGAATTAAAGAGATTAAAGAAATTAAAGCATACAACTACTTCTCCATGTAAATCGAATATGTTGATAGCCGTTCTGGGAAGAATGGACAATAATCAGAATTAAACGTAAGACGATTCCGTTGCTGAGGCTAGAAATTGTGGACTAAGACTTTGGGGATCTTATAACATACTAAAAATAATCTGTGGAAAAAAAAATTTTTTTCTAGAAATTGATGTTGCCTCAGGTTCTGCTTTCAATGAAGATTTAATATAAGTACAACATGAAGAAGTTTCGATTTTATGGCAAGCTTCCACATCTTCTCAAATTAACCACCAGGAGATCCACGCGCTTTAGTTTTAGAAACAATAACCTTAATAAGAATGTCTGTGAAATTGCTTATGATCGTGCAAAGTATGTATGAAGCATTTTTGCTAAAACCCTCATCTATTCAAAGCAAATTGTATTGGTATTTGTTCCAATGAGACTATATTTTATTAGTAGCTACCCATAATCCATATTAATTAATAATATATAAAGTAATATTTCAATCCGTAATTATGCTATCATTTAATTGCGATTCTGGCAAAGTTGATTAATTGGAGGGGCAGGCAGCCACTGGAAGCAGATTCAGCACAACTTTTGAAAAGGCGATTTTCGTTCTGGTCTTGGTTTTTCCTTGTGGTGACCCAGGTCTGGGGCTGGATCCGGGGCCATCGATCGGGCTATTTTTCACCACTCGTCCGGCAAAATGCCGTCATCGACCACAAAGGACATTGATTCCCCGTAACCATGATGGAAGTCCATTAACGACCTGGTGGAAGCATAGTAAACATCAATCAGGAAAAATGATACCCGCATCGTGGACAAAGCCGTAAAGGACGGCGGACGGGGCCGGACCCGGCCGAATCAATCCCTTGACGGGCGCATTGAGGAATGTATCCGTATCTGTGGAATCTGTGTCCTGGCCACGCATTGTTGCTGGACACCACAATTAACAGCAGCCCACTCGGTCGGTGGAGATGTCCGCCTCTGCCGGCGTTGATTAGTTTCCGTAGACTTGGAAATAGCCGGCCTCGGCCCTTCTGAGGGACGGCCCTGCTGCGGCAGGAGCCGGACGGCTAACATTTTTGGTTTCCACTTTGCATGCGGAATTAATTCAGTGGATTGATTTTGCTCGATTTAGTAATGGAGCAGATGCGAACAATGCATGCAGGTTCCGACGTTGCAGACGCATCCGACTCGGGAATGCATCGAATATTTATGCCGTGATGTTGACCATGTCACGGGCTGGAGACGGAACTGGGCCATGAAAGTCACAGATAAAAGATATGACGACAACGGCTACACGTCAGCCAATTGTTAAGGTTTTAGGGGCAATTTAGTGGCGACAGTGTTCGAAAAACTATCAGCTTTTGGGAGTAAAGCTTAGGTTGATTTAAATATTCAGGAACAGGGACTAAATGGGAATGCGGTAGAGAAAAAAAAGACTTGAGGAAAATGAGCGTTTCCTACGTAGAATCCGAACACCCTGTATAATTTTCGATACAAATAAATTATATAGATATGTATATCCAAATTAAACTCTTTGCAAAATATTTTGGTTTGGAAATTCAATGACTAAGATCCTCTTTAATTTTCTGTTTAAAAGTGTTATGTTGTCAATGAAAAAAACTTATAAGTTACCTTGTTAGCTTGGAGTAATCGAATTTAAGGTTTATATAAATTTAATTGGGTTCATTAAGTGTTGTTTGTTTACAATTCCGAATTTCAGATTCACGAGCGGTTCATCGCACGTAGGACAATCTCAGCTGCCAAGTAGGGCCCTTTAGGGCACGGCGTTCGGCTGCCTGAGTGCCCTCCTCCAATTAATGCTTGTAAATGCGTTCGATAAGAACACTTGAGGTAATGAGAGATAAAAGCATCCTCCCGGCACCCGCGCTCCGGGAAAATGTTTCGGGATGACTGCAGGAGCCGGGGCTGAAGAGGGATCGTCACCTCCGCCGCTCGGGGGGCCATCACTACATACAAACAAACCCTCGTGCTCACACGTTCCCGTGGGAACGACGGGACCTGCGGCGCTAAACGGCCGTAATGAATGGGGTGCAACAATGCATCCAGGACTTTCGCCTCAACTTCGTCCATTCTTCTGGCGCGCACTTTGTTGCTAATTTATTGCAGTCCGTTCTTTTTGTTGTTCCCTTGACAAAAGGTGCGCTGACGGTGGGCGTGGGTGGCTACAGTGGCGCCACCGCTGCCAGACAAAGTCCGATTACTTTTTTCTGCAAAAGAACAATTGGCTTGCAACTGTTCGGGTGGATAATGGCTGAGGAGATCATTTAGTTGGCTGGAAAAATGTGGAAAAGAGGGAAAACAGAGGGCACTCGAAACATTACACAAGGTGCAGTTGTGGGCCGATGCAACTGCCGAGAACCTTTCTTTGGAGGTGTTGTGGTGATGCGCCGAAGAATGGGCCACAAAACGTTCTTTCATCCTTTGGAACGACGGATGTTAGCCTCGCTTCGGTCGTTAAAAAGGACAGCTTTAATTTCATCTCAATTTTAAACTCAAGTCGAAGTTTAAGCACCAAGTTCCTGGTGCTTTCCCTGCATTTGTAGTTTTCCGTAACCCAACTTTTAAAATGGCTCGAAAGTCTGTCAGAACAAAATACTTTGTAACTATATGACTAAACAATTTAAATGAGATTTTATCAAGATCTAGGTAAATAAAATATAAAATAAACTGCGACAAAATAAAGATTGTAAATTTATAACGATTCTATAAAAATAAATGTATATATACAATACATAAATAGTTTATCATAATTGATTAATTGAACTTGGTTCGTCATTGTTTTATAGAAACTATAAAATGCAAATAAAAATAGAATCAACTAACAATCAACATACATACATTATATGTATATTTTTATTTTCATTTTATTCGGTTTCAGTTTTAAACTGTTGGAAGGGGTGAAATGTCATTTTGAAACCTTTTTAGTTTGAGCTTTTAAACCTATGGGTTTCGCTCATCTTAAAACATTTGATAAATATCCTCGTAAACAATATTCCGTGTGGAATTATATACAATCTTTTTTGTTTAATATTAAGACCAAACTTTCGACAGTACCTGCATACATATATAATATTTATTATTATAAGATACTTTTCTTAAAGTTTTATTAAACTATCTGCATCAAGTACATCTTTCCTTAACCCATATTCACACAAAAAAGCCCTAAATGAGGCGAACTTCCCAATTAAGTAATTTAATTAATTAAGTTTTACCTTGCAATGAATTTAGAATCAATAAAGGCCATTAATTAATAGAGTACAACTGGCGATCTTATTTTAAGTGGTGAAATCCTCTAGCAGAAGTTTACCTTTGTAAAGTTAAAGTGCCTCCACAGAGGAAGCTAGAAACGTTAAATACCACAAAACCCTGTTCGTCGTCGTCAGACAATTCCAAGTCGAAGACGTCTGCAAGGAGCTCCTAATGAACAAACGTGTCCAGTTCATTTCGCTTTGAGGTATTTTACGAAAAGCCCTGAACGAAGGGCTCGAAAGAAATACTCCGACTCCATTAAGGTTGTTAACAGAGGAGCAGTTGCCGCACAGTTCCGAGAAACACATGTCTTCAAGGTGTTTTTTGGGGTGTGGCTTTCAATTGAACTGGGACTTGGGAGCTCCTTATGCATGATAAGTGCTGGGTCCTCGCAGCCAGGGCAAAAACTCTTCTCATTTCGAATTCAATTTTGCGGAATGACTCCCACGGCGGCGTTAAACCTCGACGATTCTTACACATTCACAAAAATGCAGTTCGACTGCACAAAATTCCGGTGACTCGGAGGCAGTAGGACGCTCTGTTTACATGCGATTTCCAGCTCATATATTAATTCGTCCCATAAATTTCTATGCACGACAGGAAAGCTTCAACTTGTTGGCGAAGGACGCTTAAGGAAAATGTCTTCACGTAACAGGCAAGTGTTGCATCGCGTCGCGCCGCGTGTGTGTGCAAAGCCCCGGGTCGCACAGCGCCGTCCTCAGATAAATGTAGCTGCAGTCGATCTATGCTCGTTGCGAGACGGGTGAACTTCTTGAAGATTTAGTTATCGTTAAAGTGGGATTTGGCATGACATCGTGCAGAATCCTCGGAATGTGTTCCAGCGACATGATAAATTCAGGAGTTGCGACAAGTCTTTCAGCGGGAGAAATTTCGTCCGAAAGGAGCTTTGTCCGCAACGCCCACGCCCCGAGTGGGACCGAAGGGATGCTTAGAAGGCTCCAAAGCGAAACACGATTACAACCCACCAGAGTGCCCTCAATTAGCAAATGGCGCACAATAGCCGGCGACCGTCGTTCCTCCACTGGCCTGATCCGATAAGATCCCTATGGACACAAGATATTTGCTAGATATTTGCTGCATTCATAAATTTCGCCCATAAAATCGGATAGCAGCAAGGAATCCTCCGACCGAAAAGTATCTCCGGCGGTCCCATATGATTCCGAGCTGAAATGACTTTTAAATCCTCTCGTCGTCGAGTGCAATAAATTTGGATTGTTCGCCGATACGGCGCACGGTCGCATGTCGAACACGGGGGTGGAGTTGGCACGGGTAAAAAACGAACCGAAAAAATAAGGATTTTCCCTTTTTTCGGTGCTAACTGGGATGGGAATAAGCCCTTTCCCGCCCGGCTAGAAAGGATCCGTCCCCAAAGAATAAGAGTCCCAGCGAAAAGGGTTGAAATGGGACATAAAGCAAAATATGAAGTGCGATTATTGCCAGGGACGACATGTGTTCCTGGACCCATCAGCAAAAGTATTCTCAATCAGTGGTTGCTGTTATGGAAGTCGGGCAGGGCAGCACTTTTCGATCTTCTGAATATTAATGCGACCTGGACTTTGATTTCCTCCTCACCCAGAGGTCGGCGATATACAGATAAAAAAGTTCAAAGAACTAATTTACGGAAAGAAAACGTTCAGGTCTTTGATTCTTCCAGCATATTTATTTTATAAGAGTCCCACGAGCGGACTGATTATTTAATATGCCAAATACTTCAAATATTTCATCTTACATACTTGGTTAAAGCTCATTGCACCAAAATTGAACTCGCCGCAAAAATTGATTTCAGAGAAAAATGTTAACTTATATTTTGAGTGTTAACCTTTTATTTGATTACATTTTTTTCACAGTAATATTAAAAAATTGTAACATTATATATTATAAATAGCAAGAAGTCGGCAATAAAATAGAGCAAATTAAATATACATCAGCAAAAGGAAAGTTTTCTACTTGAGATTATCTTCCTTGTGTTGATTTTTTGATAAATTGTATCAAGAATCAAACTTAAGGCTGCTGAAAGGAAGTTTAGAGAAATATTTGCTAAGCTGCACAGAGTTATTAAGTTTATATTCAGAACTTAGACTTCTCTTAATTTTATGACGGAATGAAAACATAAATAAATATTTAAAAGAGTACTTCTTTTATTTAGAGATGAATCGTTTTTCCGTCCAACCATTTCAACTGAAAAAAAAAAAAATTAGAATAAATTCTGTTTAAATGCCAAGTCTTCGTCTTAGAGATTTTTAACTTGAGGAGCAAATCCTGCTCGAGTTATTTCCTAGAATTGTAAGTTAAATTGCTACGATAAATTTTCATGGGCATCCCCGGGGGGTAGGGGGTGCTAAATTAAAATTGTTCCGCAGAAGACTACCACTTCTCTGAAAGTTTTACTGGAGATTAGTTGCCCACTAGAAACATAAACAGGGAAGCACTTTAGCACTTCGTTGAAACGAGTTGATTATCCTGACTAACGACGTACGCATAATTGGGGCTGATCTCAGTGGAATTTCCCCGGTTCCACCCCTTCCCGAGCGCCACGAGGCGGGGGGCACAAAAACGAAGAGGCACCCGGGGACTGTCCCGGACGGCCTTGGGCTGGGATTGAATTGAGCCTCGGGGAGTGCTAGATCTTTGCTTTAGTCATTGTCTAGCGAGTCTACTTGAACCGCTGCCTGTTAATTAGCCGGGAATTACAGCGGCGGAGGGGCTCCGGTGGGGCTCCAGTCAACGTCCCGGTAATTGCAGGTCGCAGCCGCACACATCCCTGCGACACATTGCCGGAGATAATTAGTATTCAATTTGCGCAGCCCCCGTCCCCGGGTCGTGTAATTAGTTCATGAATTATGTTTCAATTACGTGACTCGATTTAATCGGGCTCCGCAAGGTGCAGCTCGCTGAGTTGTTGTCTTAAAGTTCGCCGATGCGGTCAGGGGTGAAGGCTGGTCGGAAGAGCGTGGGGGCGGTTGCATCAATCAACCTTCGCTCATTTGCATTTTAATGACGCCCGCAGTGCAGGGTGAACTTTGACCGTTTCCACCGGGTGGCTCGTTACCCCAAAATAGTTACAATTAACAGGTGAGAAGCAGCGCCAATTGCGCTGCGGCACTGCAATTTGGAACGCGATTACATTCGAAAATAATTTGCCCGCTCATCACCTGATGAGTGCCACCTGCCCGGCTGCAATTCGCTAGAAATTCTAGTTGCAAAGAAAATTTGCGTCCCGCGCAACCCGAACCGCGATGGCATTCGCGGTCGCGCGGGGACCGTTCAATCAGCACTTTCTGTTCGCGAGATTTCAATGAAAATTTCCCGGTGCGAGGGACCCGAAACAACTTTTTTAATTAATTAACACTGTGAACCATCGCATTAATTAGGGAAAAGTTGTAGCAGCGTCCTTTGAGGTTTAGTGTCAGAGTCTCCCTCGGGGAGAGCATTTTTAATTAGACATTTTACCCAAATTGTTCAGATTTTCCACCTTTTTCGCTTTTTGTTTATGCCTCCTTCGTCGTTCGTCCTTCGATGGTGCTGCCGTGATTTTTTCTGCAAATTAACGTCAAATTTGGCGCACAATGGTGCTAGACTTAACTAGTTTTTCACCGAATTAATTTCCGAACGGAAAGTTATCCTCCGGGAGAGCAGCCTTGCTGGGAACTAGTTTTTCAAGGGTATTACTGAGGAAGGCAGGGATAATATCTTTTATTTTTTTCTTTCTAAAAAGTTGACTTTGGAACAACGCGGTCTTTTCCTCGAGGTGAGTTCGTGGGAGCTCCTTTGTTTTTGCGAGCTGTTTAGTTTCGCTTCGCGGGTGGTTAAGAGTTTAAGTATTTATTGTGAGGTGCTACTTTATGCACTACAAAATAAATTGCTGCTATAAATCAGTCTCAGAGTATTCCACGAATATCGGGTGCAGTTTCTGATTTTTATAATTAACCAGGCAGAATGTTTTCGTGGGTATAATAACAATAGGTCAACAAGGACTTTAAATTACTTTCAGGGAACTTAACTAGTACAACCAGCGATCAAATGTGTTTTTTTTTTTTAAATATAAGTAGTTTATATTTATCAAATTTTCATGTAGAATTTATTCTGTATATCTATAGAAGGCAAAGAAAACTCTTCATACATATCACTTGAATTCTAGACTTTAAAATAAAGAAATAAAACCGAGAAGAGGAAATATTCATAGCAAATTATTTATTTCGACAAGCACAAATACAGAATGCAGAAAAATAATATATCTTTATACATTCAAAAATTGTTTTCAGATTTGTTTCATTTTCATAAGGATCATTTCACGCAAAGGGGAAAAAGGCCATAAATATTTAATTTACTCTTGATATCTCTATTTTAACAATAACATGTACATAGTTAAAGGTCCATATTTTACTAATCAATAAAAAAATATTGGTAACAATACGACGAATGACTTTTATATTCTAAGGAAATCATGACTTCATAAAATTGTCTACTGTGTTAGAAAGGAACTGAGTAGGTAAATAATCTTTCTTGAATAAATTTAAAACAAATTCTAGAGTGTTAGTAAATGCTTGATATATTTCTTCATTTTCTGATTATATAACCATTTAATTGTGTAGACTGATTGGCAGGTGCACAGGCAGACGAAAACAGAAAATAATATTATATAATTCCCAGTAGCAACAAGCTAATCATAAGAATAAAATAAAATTACGGAACAGAATTCCTTCGCCGTAGTTTCAGTCTAAAACTTCTAAAATAGAAAAGTACCCAAAGCTATTTTGCATCGCTACATGGGCACAATCCAAAACATGTGACAAACTCCCACCTACAAATTCAGAAATGGTATTACTTTTCTCAGCAATTATTTCCCTAGGGTTTTTTGAGATGAATAACCGCTGGTCACCGGAGTTATGGAAACCTTTTTGCGGTGACTGTGTGGGTTGTCTGCGCTAAAATCCCTCTGGACAAAATATATTTGTTGGTTCTATAATGGCAAAAGAAATATTTCGCTACGTTTTCTCAATAGAAGATAAATGCCAACAGTGACCAGCATTTACGTAAAGGTTATTCACATGGTTCATCCAAGAAGCGGTGTCTGCGACTCGCAATGGAGTGTTTTACTATGTCATAGTCGACTTACATATGTACAATGGCAGCGCTTAACGCATTTTGCATCGAGACGGGTGTAGCTCAATTCCCAAGCACCGGATTCTTTCATCCAATTTATACTCTGTCTGGGACCAGTTGCATAATTAGCAACACGAATTTTAGTGGTTATGACTCCCAACTCAGTCGTAGAGACGTCGTCCTCATCCTGCAGGCCCTGCTGTAATTACAAAATTAACGCTAAACCCAAATCTGGTAAAGTATTCAGACGCAATGGAGTACATCTGAGACTTTGGGGCGACATCCTCCGTGTCTCTGCGGGAAGCGGACACCAAGCAAGACTTAATTATCCTTCGAACTTTACCTCCGATTACCAGGTGAATGGATGTCCTGGGAGCGAAACTGCTCCGTCGAAGGAACTTCCACAGGCACCAAAATGGAACAGCTATTGACTTGTGCAGTTTCATGGTGGGGCAGGTTTAAGCAGCCTTTCGATCTAAGTATTTTGTAGGTATCTTGCGTCTTTGAAATTACACTTCAAACTTTGATACCATGGCCCAAAGTGGATTAAATTTCGCTTTCAAAATGCTCACTGATTAGCAATAGTTTGCTTAAGGATGAAAGTTACCTTCTGACAATCGAAAAGTTACTCGTAAGTAGTTACTTTGGTAAATTATAGCTTCGTATCTCTCTGCAAATGAAGTGTGATTTTCAACAATTTACTCATTTAGCTCTTTACAAAATTTTATTATTAAAATCAGTTACAAATTAAATCTTTGAAGCACACAATTTCAAAGATTTAATAGTGCAATTGATCGGTTTATACATTTATCTTTATTTTTAAATTTAGCACAGTTTAAGGATCCTCTAAAACTTCAGAATTTTTGAAATATCCCAAATTCAAGTGCATTCAAACATAAAAACAAAATTTAAAAAACAAATATAGTCAATGAATAGAGTAATTTTAATATTCTCAACGTAAATTAGTAACATATATTCAATGATACAAATTCATCTCTTCTAAATGCTTTTGAGGTCGTTTCAACGAATTGTACAACAAAACTTCGGGTCTTTTGTCAAATATTTGTAAACCCGCAAATTAGCATTCTAATGATAGGAAAATTATTGGATTTGCGTTGGAACTTTTCGGAAAGTTAACAGAAGCATAGTTTATTATCTCACCTCTGGTTATTTTAATATAATACAGAAGCTCTAAATTAGAGCTTATATGAAAATTTATCTAACGTAAAACCGCTTTATGATCCCTCGTGGTAATTATTAGCAGGGGCATCATTTGACCACAAAAATCGAATCCCAGGGAAATAACATATAAATATTTGAATCTCTGGAAATAGACAAATAAATCTGGGGTTTGTCGGTTAGCAGGCAGCTTAAAACATATACGGATCAATTAACAAATATTTTGATTAATATTTGAGCACATTTCATCCAAATGAATCTGCTGCGGTGTTGTTAATAATGCAGGCCCAACAGTCGGCCATGGGGCGGAATCGCACAGTAACCAAACACAAACAAGCCCACCTCCACCCCCGGCTGACGGTGGCGGAGGCACCCTTTGTCCGCACGGAGGCCCATTCATTTCAGTGGTAATTAAAATTTAATCCGAATTCACGCAACGATGGCGAATTACATGAATAATAAAATTATTGCTGGAACTTAAGGATGCGGCAGCGCCGAGAGAATTACTCACCGTGCAGCTAGGACGGGGTTAAGGATGTAAATTCGAAAGACTCAATGCCACATCCTGCTAAATAGTAATGAAGCATAAAGCATCGGAGCAGACCTGGACTCTTTCGGGTGAAAATATTTTTTAATCCCCGAAAAGTCACTCGGCATGCCCTCAATAAAGCGAAACGCCTTGACACTTTTCCCTGGGCACGACTTCGTTTTTATTTATAGCAATCATTTCGCTCCGCCGGATGCCGCTCACGGCTCACGCACTTTTTTTTATCGGGATACGGGGAATGGTGCAGGCCCGTCGAGGCAATTTAAAACGTATAAAACATATTTTCCCTTTAAAAGGGATTTCAGGAAGCTCATTACCCGCATATTATGGTCGATTGATGCAATTTTTTCCTCAACGTAACCCAAGAGGACTTTCCAACCAAATTTCGGAATAGCCGCAGGGATCCCGGGCGAACTCCTTTTCGGCTAAGTATTTGTATCTCTGCATCTGGATCTGGTGCTTGTGCCGAAAAGGATTTCTTCGGCATTCAGTGCGAGTCTCATGCGAGCCCTGCCATTACCCAGCTCCGGAGGGCCGGCTGCTTTTATTTACTCTTCAGAGGGAACCTTTTCTGCCAATGGTGCAGAAAGAGTGGCCCCCAGGTCCCCACCAGGGCTCCTCCAGCCAGACGGCCCCACAAAGACTCCGGGCCCGTGGGGCCCTCCTCTAGGCAGCTCGTTCACTTTCCTCTGCGATCCGAGCTAAACACGTTACGCAAATGGAAACACGCTTTACGATACGTCTTCAGGGGACTATCCTCGTAAAAACGGATATGAGTGACGGACAGAAGTCCTAACTAGAATAAACCTGAAATGAGATTTACGCTGCACGGGCAGAACGCTAGGGCTTCGGTTTTCGTGCGAGGCTCCTGTGTGGACCAAGAAGCCAAATACTGTGTGATACCCGAGGTCCCTTCCATTTTTTGGACGGTTTCATTGAACTCATTCAACTAAGGCCCCAATTTTTTGGTTGAAAGCGCATCTCTTTGAGCTTTTCAATAGTTTCTAACTCTTTGAAGAGGGCCAACTATTCACTATTCATTTGTCGCAATCGACATTTGATGTTTTTTAGGTTACTCTTTAGAAAGTCTGAATTTGATAGCTCTTCATATTCAATGGAGGGTGTCATAACATTTTATGAGTATACATATTAATTAGTTAATATTACGAACCTTTTTCCTTTAAAATACGTTTTTCACTAAGGAAAATTACATTTACCAAATTGACCTCCATTTAACCTTTACCTGGCCTGACCTGACCTACACGGAGAAAAAAAACTGGTTGTAACAAATCAAAAACACGTCGTATCAACCATTTTCACATTTTCAAACGCGCCAATAGTAAAAACGTTTGGTTTTGAAAATCTCACGCTTTTGATTTAAACATTTCGTATTCAAATATATGTAGGTAAAAAAAGCCTTTATCGAAAATAAATTGAAAGAAATTCAAACCAACAATTTTTACATTTGAAAAGGCTCCAATAGTAAAATACGTTTGTTTTAATAATATGGAATTTTTTACTCAAATGCTAAGTATTCAAATTTTCATTTTATTTACATTGATTAATATCTTCCTTCGGATTAAAAGAGAAAATATTTAAAATTTCAAATTAATTCAGGGTTTACTTTGAAATTGTGGTTTTTTAGGACAACGACATTAGCATTTCACTTCAACAATAAATATGTTACTTCTAAATATTTCTAGTTGTTTGAATGAATAGTTATTCAAATGATTTTATTCAAGATTCTGCAAATGCTTTTATTGATGGAATCTTACTAAAGAAATTTAAAGCTATTGAGTGAAAATTTTGAATAAGGTAAAGTTTAATAAATTATATTTGAATTAATATTTAGTAATAATCTTCATAATATACATATTATAATAGTTCTTCGTAATTATAAAATAAACTACATATAATATAGTTGTTAAATTGAATAAATACACATAATACATTTGGGTGAATCCATCTCAAATTGAGAAACAATTGTACTCGACCATTTATAACTTGGATGAAATTTGGTAGATAAGATTTTCTAAATTTTAGACAAAACTTTGAAATCCGTGATTTCAATGATATCACTACTTTGGTCAATGAAAGTAGAATTGTGACCTCTTTTCTTCTTTTGATATTATTTAATATTGTCTTAATATTTGGTGCCTTGAGACTAAACTGCGGATGTATTCTGAGTTCAACCGCTTTCTCCGCCCTTAACCCCAAGTTTCTTGCCTTTGTTCTGTGCTGCTGCAGAATCAGTTCATCTTAATAAGTGAAATGGTGGATAAGATCCCGGATGATTGTCTTACTCCAATTAATTTACAAGAGATGTCTTAAGGCCAGTTTAAGAGCCCGCATGAGATGCACGTCGGATCCCAGGTATCCATTTCAATGGGCCCTCCCGCACCCTGTTAATCGTAGGCGGCACTTAGCTGCCTTGCACAACACGCAGGATGCCAAAAGGTATCAAAGTACACATTCCTGGAAAGTGGCTTAAAGGATTAAGACAAAATTCCGTGATGTGCAGATTCCAGCAGTTGCCCCTCGTGCGAGCAATTTGCCCGGAGCATGTAGCAACACCCAATTTTCGGCTGTCGTAGGGCCTAAATAACCCTTTACCTGGTCCCAGACACCTCCCGAGCACTTGTGAATGCTAACAGCGAGCTTAACGCGTTCTTGAATTACTTGTAATGGTTTGGTAAATATTCGGCAGCCGCTCCCGATTACGTGGGGGACTCCCCCGCATCGGAGACTGATGCTGCTGTAGCTCGGCTTGTTCGATTACAATTCGTTGAATTATGGATGAGCACGGCTCACAGGATTACCTACCTCAGTTACAAAACATGAGAAATCTGCGATATGCCAAGTAAGGTTACATATCGGTCGGGAGAAATATGGGAGAATTCCTGCAGGAACCTTTCAACCTCAAGCAATTTTCACTGCGTAGGAAACAAAGCGACGAGGGTCTGTCTTCCAAGGCTATCCCGATGCTTTCGGCAAGATGTGAGTAATTACTATAATAAGATAACAAACACAACTCTCGGAATTCGCTTCCAGGAAAACACACATTTCAAAGTATTTTGTTATAATAAAAACAAGCAAGAGGGAAATGTTACTAGATATTAACTCCAGCGGTTTTTTTTTCTTCATTTTATCATAATCTTAGCTGCTCAAGAGTACGGCCGCTGTCTTTTTTAAACACCTTTAATTTTTATTCAGAGACAATTTTGTCTTATTCCACTTAGATTTTGTTTTATAACATGTAGGTGTAACAGACAATTCGGAAAACGATCAATAAATACAAATATATTGCGTTGTTTTCCGGTGACGACTAGGCTGAGCCTAGATTTCTCACTAATTGCTTTCTACTAGTACCTTGCTGATTTTTACCCAACAGTTCGATGGGGGTTACCCAACTGCCCGAGTTTGTATTTTCCACCATTAAATTTTAAACATTATATTTTTCGCTATTCCATGTAATCTGATGCCCGGCAGATTTAGCCTAATATCGGGTGTCTTAAAACGAGCTAAGAAAAAAAAACAACACAAATTTTGATTGAAATAAAATATTTTATTTAGACTTGGATTTCGGAAAAAAAATAAAAGTCGATCCCGAATATTGTCTTTAAATATTTTTAAAGTGTCAGGCTCGTTGGCGACTTGGTTGATGGTAGAACTCTAAATTAATTTGCAAAATTTGTAAAAAAATAGAGTCCTAATAGCTTACAAAATACTAATTTTATAATTATTGCACAGGACATTGTTGTCTGTTATGAAATATAAGATAGCTAAAAACAAAATTTCTTTCCAAATTTCAGAAGAATATAAAAAATCAGCAATTCTTAAATCCTCTGAATACTAGTTTATATGAAATTAAAAAAGTGTCATTGCCATACTATTGAAGTCACTTTCTTCATAAAAAATTTTGAAATTTAGTAACCTGAAAATTTGGATTTTATTTTCAGTTGTGTTTTTCTATATTATTCCCTGAACGATTTCCACCCATTCGGTATGTAGAAAAAGAAAGTGCCCGATTTTAAAATTTTATTGTGTATTAAATTCCTTGAAATCTGTATTCGAAGAGCCTTATGTAAGCAAACGTTGGATTAACTCGGCATCAATGAATAAAATTGCCAGAGGAGCGCACCTGAAGTTGTCCTGCTTCGAGTTGTTCATTTGCAATTCGATGGAGCGTGCCTAAGCCTCACGTGCCCGGAGGCAGCTTCTATCTTAAGATGATATTTGAGCTGCAATTCCTCGGAATTCAGTCGCCAGGCTGAGCCGTCGCCACACCTTGCAAAATCACGCTCCATCGCCCGGGGCAGATCCGCTGCAGAAATAAAAGCTGGAGACCTCCGGAGCACCCGGGCCCGCTCCGGGGCACTTCCAGCGAAAATGGATTGGACGTAATTCAAGTGATGATTCAGGCCTACCCCATCACCGGGTGTCAGTTGCTGTATCAGGAAATTTAAGAGGTCGAGGGCCGGGCAGGCTCAGCCCGGACCGAGGTCTGGAGGCGCGGGGCTGCCGGGATCGTGTGTCACATCGGTCGGTGCCGAAAGGTTCCAGGAGGAGAGCGATGGGTCCCTGCGGATCGGGGGGGATATCGAATCTGGGGGAGCTGAGTGCCGGCAACATGTGTTACCCGGGCAACTTTTGTTACGCGCCCTGGATCCAATTTCAAACCTTTCAGACTACAAGTGGATGGACTGACTGCGGTGCCCGAAATTTGGGGCACACAAGGATTTATTTGGGGTCGTGAGTTCTTGCGGATATGCTTACAAATAGGATATTAATGTCAACGTAAAGTGTTTCTGGTCGTGTCGAATTTGCACAAAACAAAATTTGCTCAAGCAGCCTGTTCTCGGAATATTTTCTTTCTGGATGGTGGCATCAGATGGCCCGAGACAGGGCTAATGGACGAAACCGAGAACGGGTTCGGGCTGTGGCCTGGCGGAACGAGAATTTAACGAGGCGGTCCGCCGCACAACAGCCCACAGCTTTCTTATTTCTCGGGAAGAATCAAAAATCTTGGCTCACGTAAAGAAATTATTTCATATATTAGGGAAATTGTTTTCTTATTCCGAATAAATTAACCAAATAAATTTTATTTTGAACACATAATAAGAAAAAAAAACTTTATGTTTTCAAATGATCGAAAGATTAAATGTTCGATTCTGGAATATTTTTGGTTTTGGTTTTTTTTAGTTGAATGTAGGAAATGAGTGAATTACTTGTTTAGCGGATTTGAATTATAACAAAATTTATTTAGATTGTGTTTCTGACACAATTTATTCTTGTATTCTTGTAGCAAAATCATTTTATTAAAGTTAAATATTGATCCCCTTTTCTCAATTTTTACAACAAGAAAAAACATCCGAAGAAACAAAACGCAAATAAAGACTTTGGAGAGGAGGAATTTATGAAACACCCTACTTGAAGAAAAAAAATGATTTACTCTGTAAAGAAATTAAGAACCGCTTTTTCTGCCTTTTCTCAGTGAAATAATCAATACGAAGTGTTCTCCAAATTTTAAGACGCTACGAGCCTATTCAATTGAAGTTTTAGCCTTTGTACTAAATTAAATTGAATTTCCGTGTTTACCTAAAGGTTGTTGCCTTGGAGATTATAATCAAAGTTCTAAATGCGTTGTGACACATGTTTCTATTTCAATAATCTCAAAGTTGACTTTTGACTTTCATCCCTTTTATATGCGGAAATGTCACAGGTTAGTATAAAATGACGACTAATTTTTAATTCCGCACTTCTAATAATTGTGGATGCCGAATTAAATAAAGGTGGACGAAGGATTAATTCTTATAATTATAATTTTTATAATAAACTATGATTGTGTAATATGAGAGCATAAAAGGATTTAAATTTAATTGATGTAATTCTGAAACTCTGTTCGATTCGAACCATTTATTACATGCGAATAAAGTGGTATAATTTTGGCATTTATTAGTTCTAAAGAAAATATTAAATTTCCGACTATACATACAGTCATCAGAATATCAGATACAAATGAAAGACTGACTGTTGCAGGGAATCGTCTTCGTGCAGGAGACGACATTTTAACGTGCAGCTGGGTGCACTGAAATCGGGCTAGAAATCGACAATAAAATCGAGCGATAAAGAGGTTATCTTCTCATATTCCGACAATGGCACCGCCGCAGACTAGCGTCGCGGCGTATCTGCAGCAGCGTCCCGGGTGCAGTGCAATTGCACCGAAGGCATGAATGGGGATAATTTAAAGATAATAAAGCTCCTTTAGTCTCGGATTCCGGGGAATTGTCCCAGGAATTCACTTATGAAGATTGTCCCGCTCCCCGGGGCGAATAAATCGACAGCTCTTAATGGTCCTCGCCCTGTGGCAGTTCCAGGCCTCGTCCTCCCAGCAGTCGGGGCGATGTTGGTCGGGACCAAAACACAGCTCCGAGGCATGTTCCTCCAGAAAACGGGGGAGGTTTGCAGAATATTAAAGACGCATTAGTAATCTAGCAATTGCACCCCCCAGCCCCGCATGCAAAATGCATCCCAACACGCCGGCTGTCTGCATCGTTAGCTGCACGATGTACGTACAAGAGTATTTCTAGCGCCGAAATGTACTCCAGTTCCGATGTGCAGCGCCGGCAGCCGTTTAATTGAATTTAAATTGTACGTCAAGTCAGATAATCACCGAAATTATATCTTCTTCGCGGGAAATAAATTCCTCCGAATGGTGCGCCCCTGACAGCTGAATGGGGCCATCAATCTCCGCGCTAACAAGATCAAGGCGGGCGAATCGCGATCAGATCGCAATGGATCCACTTCGTGCCCACGCGCCTTTGACGGACTCCTGGAGGTCAGTTGACGCCAATTGAGCGCATGTTCTCGCTGCGTACTGCAGGAAGTCATTGTCTTGCTGAAAAATATTTTCGGTAATGGAGATTACCGACCAAAATAAATAGAAACTAATTGAAAAATTACCCAAAGATAGCCGACTGTCGGGAGGTTGTACCACTCTCCGAGAGGTTCCTTACAGGTAATTTGCATAATGTTAGCTACACGTGGGAACGAAGTTCAGCTTCGATGCGCAAAAGGCTATACTTATTGGTGTGGGAAACTTTAAGAAGAAACACGCGTCTTACAAAATGGTCATTTTTCATCAAATTACAGCCTTCAGCCAGCGACTCAGTCTTTAAAAACAAAAGAGTTGTGGGTGCAGTTGTGAAAACCCACTTCCTAGTATATGCCGATTTAGTTATTAGTTGATGAACATCGTCTAAAATGTTTCATCCGTGAAAGTAAAATTATCATATTTAGCTGAAACAGACATTAAAAATTTAGTTTGGATACTCCTTTCAATTTTAAGTCGTTCATGTTTATTAAAGGAGTCTTTTAACAGACAAAAATCAAAATATGACATTAAAAGAATAAGAGAAAGTAGGTACCTAATTAAAAATTAGAAATGTTAGTCTTCAAAGATAATGCAACAAAGAGTTCTAATAATACATCAAATTTGTGTTTTGAAACTGGACGGTGCAAAAATTATAACTTCAAATAAAGCCCTAAAATGTATGAAATAATTAAAATTTTGGAAAGTTTGTTTCCACTAATAAAACAAACTCCACGTAGTAATTTTATATTATACACAAATTGCAGAAAGTTTATCATATGCATTTTATTTTATTAATTTTCTTTATTCAAAATTTGAATCAAATTATGAAAATGAATTTAAAATAAATATGCATCCTCTTTTTTAGAAGTCATTTAAAACTGCGACAAATGTTTATTGGACACATAATGAAACTTTTGAAATATACCTGAAATATATTTTCAGAGCAAATATCTGATTTGCTGAATCGCTATATTTTCCCAGTGATGAAAAGTTGTTCTGCTTAAATTTAATTTATGATACATAGCTACGTGACCCGTGTTCTGAATCTGTTAAATTATTAAATAAATTTTCCCTGCTAAAATTAAACAGCGTGGTTTTTCGGTATTTTTGCTGATTTTCTTCCAATAAAAAGTAGCTGGCAAAAAATTTATGTGTCGCCAATCTGTAAAACATCCCCGGTGGTAGCAAAAACGCTTTAACTAGACGCGTCTTGTAAAACAAGCAGTTTTTGCTAGCTAATAAATCAATGGGGAGTCTTAGACCATTAGTCGGGCTTGAGATCGATTCCGCTGCAACAAGTGGAGACTCAAATTAATCGAAGCCAGTCAGTAGGTGGAAATCAGCAGCAATATTTTCTTTTTCGAACGTGCTCCCGGGTCCAGCTGGCAATGCCCGTTCGGGAGCGACAGCAAATTTCTGGCACGCCGCCAATTTGTGAAAGTAAACCACCATCCGGTTGCGCGTTTGTTTGATTGTTTTGCGTTCCCGAAAAAGTGGAAGAAAAAAATAAAAATCCTTGCAATCATTTGGGGAGAAAAACTATTTGCTTCCGCTTGGATGATCAGTTTGGATCTGGAGCTCTGGATGGAATCCAAAACATCGGAAGTTCCCCAATTTCGAGCAGCTTCGGCTGGACGGGACTTCCCGCGCCCGGCGAGGCTGCTTCTTGCCCGGGATAAATTTAGCCGGAACGTGAGAAAATCTCACCTAAAACAAGGTCGGCCGCTCCGTTGTTTGCGCTTCGAATAAAATCGCCAAATATTCGGGTTTATGATCTGGGTGGTCGTTACGGAGCGATTTACGAGCGCACGTCACCAGGCCATGGAGAAATTTTTATGCGACAGGAAAATTAAATCGAATTCGAGGCAGCTGCCCGTCCGGTGCATAAAAATATAGCGCGCGGGCGGCAGCTTCTCTGGGGCTTGGTGACAACTACCGCATCTGACGAAAATGGACCGCGAGATGAATTTTTCAACCCTCCAACTGGACGACATTTTCAATTAAATGTGTGTTTTATTACAATTAAGTTTTTCAAAGCAGGCTTTTCACCTGTTCTATGCGTCCGACGTTATAAAGAGTAATTTAATTTCGAGTTCCACAGGAAAAAACAGCAAAAATTTAATAAAAATATTTAATATTTTAATTAATTTCAAAGCAATTACTCATGAACGATTTTATATTAAAATGCGCCTATGGCATGTTGTAACGACGCTCCGCTAAATATGAATGGACTTTTTTCTAAAAAAAAAAATGAAATTAATTTACGAAGCGTATTTTTGGGAACAATCTATTGCATTTTTATTTTGTAATTTAGCGAGCATAGCATGTATTTTTTTAAATTATTAATTACTCTTAGGAGGCGTGACACAACTTAAAGTTTAAAGAAGATAATTTTATATTTCCTTTATTCTGAAAAATTTAAGAAATAGAATTTTCGTGACCGGAAAAGAAAATTGGAAATACTAAGGCCGTTTTCGAATTCGCATGCACTTGCACTTTTCACTAACTCTTCGGAGTACACTTGCTGTTGACACTTTTCTCCGCGCTTATAGGCTGCTCGAATTGAACTGCTCTAAATTTTTTTCGATCACAATTAGTGATGAGCAAAACAAGACCAAGACTGTAATCGTCTTGGTATTGGTCTTCATTCTTGCACCAATAGACTTAGTCTTGGTCTTGCATCAATAGACTTGTCTTGGTCTCGGTTGCAAGACTCTTGCAGTCTTATATTCAAATATTTTAGATAACTTTTTTACTCGATAAACGAGGAAAACGATAAAGTTTTTTGACTGAACTATTATTTGAAGTAATTTCCTTATTTCCTTGTTTTCTTAAAAATTGATCAGTGTGAAAATCATTTTGTCAAAACTGTCTATCAATTTTATCTCAAAAAATTCTAAAGTTGACGACAAGGTCCTAGCTCCTTCAGTTTCGGAGTTCTATACGCTAATTACTGCGCTATTTTGATAAAATTATTTATAAAAGAAACAACTTCAATTATATTTTTTGATTTGGGTCAGCAAAGTGTAAATAGACCATGACCGATTCTGCTCGTCACTAATCACAATACATATCTGCGAATTTTTTAGTGTACTTTAGAGAATACTTCAAATGCTTCAACTTTAATAGATTAAATAGTGCTAGTGTAAAGCAATCTACGTATATGTAATTTATTTATTATACATATTAGTATTACTATTTATTTATTTATTTTTATCAAACGCCCTACGCACTATTCGGAATTTATAGGAGAACATTTAGTGGGAAAATTAGATTTTAAGTGTAGAAGAATAGAAGGCAAGCGTATGTGAATTCAAAAACGGCCTAAATGCAGCAATATATTTGAATAAAAAAGTGAATTAAAATATTTGAATACATTACCAGCATCTCTCTAATGCAATATTTTACAAATAAATTTGTTAAAATTATGGAAGTTTGGATTAAAAATATCAATTTCTCAGTCAAAATTCAATTGATTTAAAAGACACACACTAGCGATAGTAAAAAGTAAGTCTTACGTAAGTCCAATAAATAAATCGTTTATATAGAATACATAGAATGGTCGGAACGAAAATGTAATTATTTTTTGGCTTGGATAATATTTTGCGTATTTGGAGCTCATTAGCAGTCCGTCACTAGGCAGCTTATTAGTCGAATAGGTAAAATAGCGCACGCTATCGCGCCAATCAATTCGACTAGCAGCGGCGTGAGAAATGAAATAAATTCTTCGATAAATCACTCCGTAATCACCCAAGAAGTTGTAAATCATTTGATATGACCGGTTGTCGGCAATTAATGGCATGAAATCGCCTCAGTGGTGAAATTTATGTTTTCTCATTTTGACACACAACTAAATTTGTATAATGCACGTATTTCGACGGGCCGGGCATAGGTAAACCTTGGGGGTTAAAAAATAATATTCATATCGCCGTAGCCTGAATATCGACAATATCTCTGATGGAACTGCTGTGCTGTGCCAACAAACATTTTTAAAATTTCAATCAAATCGAGAGCACAAAAAATTGTCAATAGAACGAAACAATTTCAATTGAATAAAAGCGCAAATAAACAGGCGGGTGGATTCGAAAGTGCGGCGTTGTTCATCAATTGGCCAATTCAGGTGGGCTTGATGCTTTGCTTTATGCCGTGTTGTGTTAGGACCTGAATGTACAAGGCAAAGGCTGCTGCCCGGGTGCCTATCGGAATTCCCGGAAAAGGTTTATAGCATAACAAGTGGCGCCTTTTTGTATCAATTTGAAAGCGTACAATCGAAGGCCGCAAAAGGTGCTCCGCTGCGTCCTCATCTCTCTTTGGGGCACCAACAACAAGCGCCAGCATTTTCCCCAGAGCATTCGAAACAATCAAAAAATTCTAGGAGGCACTACCAGCCCAAATAAAAAAGTATGAATCAATGAAGTGCGGTGGATGAAAAGTGCACGTTGTGCCTCAGATTCCCTCCTAGGCCTGATCCTTTTTCGGTTTTCCCTAAAATAGAATATTCCTGGGAGACAGATGCTTATCCCTGGACATGCGCGGGAGCGTTTCGCTTTTTTCGCTTCGCGAAGTGTATGCTCGGCAATAAATTACAACAGAGTGATAAAAATAATGGCGAACTATTTGCGTTGCGTGCAATCCTACTGGATCTATTCAGGACTAAATCAGATTACTTTCCCCGGCATCGGGGGATAAAGGCAGCTCCGCGCAGGCACGGGCTCTGGACGTAGCCCGGATCCGGGATTCTCTGAAACCAGCAACAATTTGATTGATTAATATGCAGCTGCAGCGAGCTTTAGCGGAAACAGAACAAAAAGTTGATGGATATTTTGGAACGATGAAAAAGCCTGGATTTTAAAAGTTTTACCTGGAAAAAAGGGCCAGAACTCGATTTTTATCCCGGTTACATATTGGGCGGATTCTCGGCAACGCAGACTAAAATTGTCGATCAGTTTAAAATAGCGACAGAGTAAAAATACTTAAAAATTGCTTTTTTACATTAAAAACGACTTAAAGTAGCACTATTTTAAATTTTATTTATTATTGTTGAAGTAAATAAATTATTAGATACTACAAATAAGATAAAAACACATTGCCCCCCTATTCGTAATAAATCAGTCGATATAAATTGAAAGGTTATGGCGAAAAACGATCATAGTTAATTTTTGTCGAAAAATCTGTTATTAGTGCCATATTGGAAAAAAAACACTCATATTCATTTAATAAATAAAGATGAAAGATTTAAGATAACCATTAATAATGATTAGACATGAAAATTTAAAATTAAAATTCAGAAAATTTATAGATCGTTTTTATATACGAGTACATATAAGCAGTAATATTACATATTTTAAATATGTACTAATATCGGTCCAAATCGTGGTAGTTTACATGCAAAAAATTTCATTTAGGTAATGTTCTCAAAGCTGTAACTAAGCTAATGAATTGTTAAAATGAAATCAATATTGACGAAATTTTGGCTAGTCTAGAAAAAAATTACTCATTTCATCATAATGACCGTCGTTGTTTTTGATGTTTGTTACTTGATATGAAATCGATAATTTTGGGGTGGCTTGGTGTTATTTTCAATGATTCGAAATGTTTCTTCGGTGATTTCATAAATACGACCGAGTGTCCACAGAGAAGGTTATATTTCTTGCATTTCCTAAAATTATTCGGCACAAAGACTGGCATGCGCGTCTCGGTCAATACCAGCAGGGAGGAGATATTTCAGGAGTCCGATTTCCGTCGTTAAGGAGGGTCCGGCAATCACCGGAACAGTAACGAATTGCGGGGAACTATGTGGCCATTTCTGGACCGCATATAAAACGAAAATTTTACGGACAGATGGGTTTTTCGTCCGGCAGCATTGTCATCGCCTAAAGTTGATTGCTGGCTGCCTTTGTCCCTCCCGTCCATTTTCCTGTTTATATCAATTCAATTCCTGTTCAAAACGAACGAAATGGGCGAACGGATGGTCCATTTTCTTGTGACCGCATTGACATTTTACTTAAGCGTCCAATGAACTCCTTAATGGGCCGCCCGAGCGGGTTGAAATTCCGGGCCACATCGTGCGCGTCATGTCCAACTTGTTTGACAAATTGCTGCCTTGTTGATTTCGATGATCCGAATTGCGAACGCAAACAAACTCGCCGAAAACATAGGGTCAGAGGGCTGGAGGTGGGTTTTGGTTTTTTCGAGCTGATTTTATCCGCTTCCTCAGCAGCTCAGATTGCGGGCTGGGCTATCAAACCGCACCTACTTCCGCCCCTCTGGTTGCATGCAAGGCTGCCTTCACGCGAAAACTCTGTTCTTGCGGGAAATGGGAGCCAAGTTGAACTACTGAACGCAATCGACTGCAACGGATTTAGGGCTTTTACAAATTCACGCGAAATCGGGATAAATGGAGAGCCCGAAAATGCAGAGGGATTGGCCAGGAATCAGGGGTTGGACCGTGTCCTGTTAATTTAACTCATAAAATCGCTGATAAATGTTGGCGTTAGCGAATACATCGCTTTTGCTTTATCGCCAAAAAGTACGCCACCAGCATCAACGCATTCGCTAAACGATTTTCATTGTTCGCTAAAAGTTTTTATTTGGCCGCGCTTGCACTGTCCACGGGTGCGCTGCGGGTGCTGTTTGACGGGTCAACAAAACAAAACGAATGAACTTTTTCGTGAATTGCTGTTTTATGCCGGGAAATATGTTTTTACGAGTTTCCCAGTGAACCCTAAAGCACGACTTTATTTGCAGCAGTACTCCCTCAAACGACAAAACTCAAGGGGCGTATAGGTCCAAAATTTTTTGGCTAAAATGTTGCCTGACACCTCTAGTTTTTGTTCATAAACTTGAGCTTCATTCGTTCGCTCGGTCGCTGAGTAGTAAAATAATATAATATTATAGTATTGTTTCTTTTGCAATAGTAAATTATTTTAATTATTTTTCAATTCCAGGCGCTTGTGCGAGTTGTTATCATAAAGAATTGACAATTTACTACGAATAGCCTTCGAGAAATGCATACCTCAATAAACAAATCCATTTCTTTCATTTTTATTTATTTAATTTGTTAAAATTTACACAAATTAATTGCGGCCAAGGAAACGTAAACACAAATCTTATGTCCGGTCCAAATCATTTTTTTTCATTTCTTGTTGATCCAGATCGTGATCTGGATGAAAAAACGCAGCTAATATGGAAGTTGTTTTGTGTATCGCAATATTTATTGAAATTTCCTTTAACTTAACTAAAATTTTAGTGATATATATACGCACACCATCGCATGCCCTTGTTATATATGTACCTCTGGAATTCTAGGAGATTGCACAAATTTTTTCAGTGCATTTCGTTTTCAATAGGTTGTCATTCAAATTCGATCTCTTGAAAATATGAGTTGTAATGAAATGCTGTGATTGAAAAAAATTGTACATATCTACAATATGTATACTGCATTTCTAGTAAACCCAACCAGAACTTAAGTAAATTTTCCTAGGTTGCAGATGAACTTTATTGGCAAAAATAGTTTTCACTAGATTTTGAACTGCATATCTAGAAAACCAACTCTAGTTGAGATTCACTGTAATTCTGTAATCTAGTGAGAAAAAATTTAGCGCATATATTCGTATTTTAGGATATGCTTATATTTAAGGTTTCTAATTAGGTGTATTTCCAAATTTTCATGCCTGCATATGAGAATAACTCATTACATATTCGTATTTCAAATGATCCAAATAGAGGCAGGAGAGATTATTTTCTTATGATGACAAATGCATATGAAATGCAACAAGTTTAAATATTCAGTAACAACATTGTCCATTAACTCGCCAAGACAAACAATGAAATGTAAAAGAAGACTCAAGACGTAAGTAGTTGAAATCTATACGACGTCAATTTCATCGAGAGCAATGAAGATAAAATTAATGATAATTGTGCAAAGCTTTTATTAACGCAATTATTGCTCCACCTCTGGAGTCTGGAGGATCCTGTTCCTTACCTCTTCCTGTAATTACTCCTCAAGAAAGTTTGCAGCTCTCGGCGATGGAGGAAACGATGCTCAGCCAGAGCACGGAGTGCCAATCAGCTAGCTCATAAATCTGAAATCACAGTCTAGACCTACGCCACTCGGGTCCGCATCCGTTCGGGCGGGCGAGCTGTTAACACGTCCTGGCAATTTATGAGCCCTGCAAGGGCCCCATCACCTCCACGTTCGACTAATGTTTTTATTGTGGGGCTCCCGGCTCCGCCCCCGTTTACACAATCATCCGAGGGCATTAGCAGCAGGCCTGCCAGGGATTCTGGATTCTGGATTCTGGATTCATATCTTCCTTTGATAAGCGCCCGATGCCTCCTTATCTCGTCGAAATTATGGCGGACGTGACTTCCCCGGTGGAAATAAAAATTTCTCCTACGATCCGCTCCCGTCCGCATCGTCGCTGATAATTTTAAGGTGATGCTCTTCGATATTCTCGAGATAAGCAGAAATGAGTAAAGAACGGCGGATTACGGGCGAGATTTGAAGACGGGACTGCGCCCGGGACCGGAACCGCCCTTTATTCGGCCCAGCCAGAAGGATCCTGGAAGCTACCGGAACTGTTGGGAGCAGAATCGGAAAAAATGTTTGCTCATGACAAAGTAATTTCTTTAAGGATTTCACGGGAATTTTATTGTGCTTGCGATAGAACAGAACGAGGCATTTTTAATGCTGCCAAATTAGAGATACGTCGAGCAGACATCAGGGTCGAAATGTTATCAAGAAAACTCGAATTCGGACAGGGCGGCTTTCTTCTTTTCAGATTTTTGTTGGTAAGAAAGGTTTAGAAGGCTTTTTATGGAAATTTGTACGAGGTCTACTCCGCTCTAAAAGCGTCTTTCATCTTTGTGGTGAATATGATTTGATCAATTTCCTATCAAGTTACGTCAGACAATGTAAAAAAGCGACAAGGCAAAGTTTGTGGCGCGTGGATCCTTTTAAATTCTCGCAAAAGCCTAAATGGAAAACTGATGACATTCTGCCATATTGGCGCAGATTGTTGCGGAGATAGATTGAAAAATTGCGTACAGCCGGTCCTTTTCTATAATAAGACTTAGATTTAACTTTAGCCAGACAATTTGTAAAAAAGTTAAGAATGTTACAGCATTCACGCAATTTAACTGCTTTGAATGTATGTTACTAACAAATACTCTTTTTTCGTTACTTTAATTTTTTTTTTTTTTTTTTTTTTTTTTTTTTTTCTACTGGAAAAACCTTAAAACGTTTTCAATTAAAAATTACTTAAAAGCAATAATGGAATTAAAATTAACTCTTAATTTCGGAGTACTTCTACTTTTTATTTCCATTGTCAGTTTGAGTAGGAATTTTAATTGTGTATTTCACGGAATGACAATTAAATAAATTCTCATTACTAATTGAAATGAGATAGGTTTTAAAACATGTCAATAGAATCGACATGGAAATTCGTAATAAAGCTTAACGTTTAAAAACTTTATTTACGTGTAAAATGCCACAAATAATCTGAAAAAAAAATAAAATACTTTCGATATTGATTAAACTCAATTGGATATTATTGAGCTAAAGTGCCAATGAAAATATCTCGAAAACTATTTAATGGTTAATGGCAGTTTTAATTTAAAAATATTTACTGAATGTATCAAATTGATAGTGAACGCGAAATTCGCCATAATTAGCTTTTTATTGATTCAGAATAAATGTGTTTTAATTCATCTTCAATTCATTAATTCAGATATTGACTTAATTATCATAATAATATGTGACATTCTTTCAAATAAAAATAAATATGTATATTATTGGAAGACACATAATGCTCAAATGAACAAATAAAAATCTATTGTTTGACAAATATAATCACCAGAGCATTGATTTAAAATTAAATTTAAAATTAAACTGAAAATATTTATTGTTTCCCAGTTTTTATCATCAAATAAAACCCATAATTTTTCTCGGTAAAATACTTCCTGGCCGATTTAACTAAAATTATAATATATACATATATTAAAATTATTTAGGCAGTTTTCGATTCGGGTTCATTAATCTTTTATTACGGCTGCATGTAACTTTTATTAGTGAATATGGAAAAAGGTATATTCGTTACTAACGTACTTAAGCTCTATACTAATCCAGTATGAGTCAAAAGTCGTTATATTTATTTAGAACTTTTCTTTCAAGGTGAATTTTCCTCGAATCGGTATCACTTATTAATTCTGTGTGTGTTCAACTTGAACGATCAGACTTTACGACGTGATACGGCGTGTCGTGACAAGAAAATTGTTTATGGGTGAGAAAATCAATTTTTAATGGATTTCAGAATATGGACCGTTTAAAATTCCAAATGTGTTCTTAAAACACATTCCATAAATTTCTAGCTATTCGATCTATGAACAATATTATTCAGAAAGGGATACGTCTTGTCTTAAATTAATCATGCCTTAATTCTTTCTCTTTTATGTCTTTAATCCTTAGTTAAACTTTTACTCTGGAAAACATGAAATGGCAGCGACAGTGGCAGATAAAGTTGCAGAGTGCTATTGAAAATTAAATTTTATGAAAGTGCTCATTTATGATTTAGAAGATCCTGGATAGTTAGTCTGAAGTAGTGATACTTTTTGAAAGTTTGTTTTCTCTTTGTAAGAATTTATTTATACCTTAAGCTCAAGCTGCTAAAGAGTTTACATAAGGATATCATCCCACACGTCAGAGATAGGCATATTATAAGTATGAAAATAGTAAGAATTCTATCGTTAAATTTCAGTTTAATCAAAACGTTTTGCTTGAATGAATCGGTTCCGAGTCCATAGCAACGAGGTGACTTCCCGGGTTTACATGTGCCTCCTTAATGCCAAGATTGGATTATCCCTTCAAAGCTCAGTTCAAGAAAACACAAATGGTTCAAATAAGGTTTAAGCAACTGCCTCCATCCATCCTCAGACAATCCCCATAAGAAGTTACTCTGGCAAAAGAAGGATGAATTTATACTTTTCCGGAGTCAGGAGAATGTCAAAATCTGTAACAAGCTCGTTTCATACACGCGGCCCACGTGCTGTCATTAAAATCTTTAAAAATCCACCATCCTGTGATCATCCCTCTGCGAGCGCCCCAAGCTGCTTAAAACGTTCATTTTCCCAGGGATGAAAAAGTCGTCCAAAAACTTTTCTCGGTATAATTAAAACCTGAACAACTTTTTGCAGTCTCCCTAACCCGAGCAATTTTTGCGGTCTTTGGTCTTCCAGAATGATTCCTGGAACAGGATGAGCGAGCGGCTTGGCCTTGCTCAGGAGTTCTTCTGGGACTGTCTGCGAGATTATTTTATCAAACCTTTCAGCCCTATGCGATTTTTTCGTATGTCATTTTCATTGAGCATTTTTCCCCTGGCTCTTTTTGTCCTTTGTTATTTTTAATAAAATGAGCTTCGGCTATTAACAACATTTTGAAAGGAATATCAGCATTATTTTCAGAAGAAAAAGTTTATCGTGAATTTCATAAAAATAAGATCATTATTTTACGCGATTATGTATACTGTAGAGTTTTACGAGTTAATAAAAAAAACTTTTTGGCAATTTTCTCAAGAGGAGTAAATTTCACACAATTTGGTTTTACTTATTCTTAAACGTTTTTGAGATAATTAAGTACTTATTACGAAAGATGAAAAACAAATTATAAAGCAAATTATTAATACCTTATTTTTTAAGTCTCAAAAATAGTTATGTAAATGAGTAGGATTTGAAGAAATGGTCGTCAAAACGAACATATTTTAGGATTATTTAGGATTGGAAGAGAGAAATTTAAAATGCTATTAAATATTTTATATACCAAATCTATATTATATCTAATTGGCAGCAGTAGCTCATAAGCGCGCTATAATTTGAAAGTCGCAGATTTAATTCCTGCGGGTCGCAAGCCACGTTATTATTAAATTTATTATTATTATTAAAAATATGCAAGGAGTAATAAAGTTTGTTCACGAATGGTGTCCGACTTATTTTCATTCCCTGCTTCTAACTTTGTTAATATCATTTAAATTGGTTAGTCACTAAAGTCGTTTGCAATTTAACAGCGGTGGCTAGAGGGGATTCCGTCCCAGGGCTTTTAAGTTACTGCCCTGCACGACTGCACAAATGGGAGTGAAGTAAATAATCCTGAAGTCTATTCACGTATGTGAATTTCCCAATCACCGGCCGCAATTAGAGTCAAACTCCGCAAGAAGTGTAGGGCAGAGTGCTAAATGCATAATCTGGGGGTGCTCCGATCCAATTTCCTGCGTAGCCCCGAAGAAATAGTTTGCAAACTTCTGCCGGCCGTTCGGGCCATTTAAATGTATTAAACTGAAATTCATGGGAACACCCTGTGCTGCATGAGGCAATTACTGTGCCATTCAGGGGCGAGCTAAAATTAAATGAACTTGTTACAAATTTTGTGTGCGATAACGCAGCGCGTCGAACTGACTGGTGCTAGGGCTGGGGCGGCGCGGCGGTGGCTCTGAGGGGCCCACGCTCGTCCTCCGCCCAGTGTACACAGTCGCATAAATCATGGTGCTAAAGCAGACTGGTCTTAAAGCCCTATTTGATATTATCTGAGCACACCCTACATTTTAGGGCTGATTTAGTGCCAGTCTCCATCTGCTTAATCGTGGCAGCCTGGCCACTTGCAAAATGGGTAATCTATGCAAATTGAACAACTCGAGCCGAAGTAAATCACTCCCGAGCAGATCCAGTGCCGGCCTAATCGCAGAATCTAATTTCCTCACTGAAATATCTGCAGCTCGGGCCGTGCGCTTTGATTAGGATATCAAAATTCAGGGTGCTCCGCCCGGCTGGGGCCCAGCATCGGCGGGGGTGGATTTATCAATAACGGAACAAATCTCTTGCGCGGCGCTGTCGATCCATCCCACAAGAATATTTACGACCCTCGCTGATGACGAGGCGAGCGCACTGCGGCCCACCCTGTGCCCAGGCGCCAGGGTTTGGGGCCCATCAGCCCTTATCTAACAAAAAAAAAAAAAAGAAGAATAAGAAAAACTTTTGATGGGAGTTTCAGGGAAGTTTGCCCTTATCAAATGAAGTCACATCCTTCGCGAGCAACTTAAAACTTTGACCGGCATCGGAGCGAATGCATCGTGTGTACAAATCCCGTCATTCGTTCCGACGAGTTCCACGACCCTGGAAATTATGATAGCAAGTTGATTAGCATAACTTGGTCGCTTCATCCCCCACAGTTTGCCCTTCTTGTCACAAAACCCAGTTGCTCAGACGGAGTAATTGGAACCGAGCAAAAAACCAAACTTAGGGACTTCCAAGGACCGGGGAGCTGTTAAGCAAAATTGAAAGCTTCTCTAAAAAGTGGAAGGGCCAAGGGCCAAGGGTGAGTTATTGTACAACTCCAACCGTCATCCAGATCCAGCTTGGTCTAATCGCTCCAGCGCCGGGTACGTGCTGCACGGTGCCGTTTCCAATTTGCATAGATTAAGCATCGAGTGTCAGCGGTGTGCCGTCCCTGCGAGGGCTCCCGGGTCCCCTCCCGCCGACCAGGTGCCCACCCGCAAAACTTCCCAGACGGATAAACGTTCGGAAATCTCCATTGATTCAAATTGCACCTATATCAACGGCGCTCTTCCAACACGGCGATCAGCCCGGCGAAATTTGGTAGTTGGGGTTTTCATGGCTCATTGCCGGCGTACACAGAAATTTCGAAGTAATTAGACCTAATGGCGCCCCTCCCCGGGCTGCAGCCGGGCTAGTCGTTCCGGCCCACCGGATTCCGGGTTCTTCTGCATACGTGCGCGGCGGAGGGGACCAATAAGACAAAACTTCCACCGGGCTATGCGATGCGATGCGATGCGGTGGTGTTTGTGCCGGGAAGGTGTTCTGCGGGCCACGGGAGGTGCGGGGCGCTGCAACAATCTTCGCAGTCGCACAGCCAGGAAGTCTTAGCGAAACGAGTTCCGGCGGCAGAAACTTTGCCAAAACTTTTCAGAAATTCGAACAGAAAATTTTCTCTGTGTAGGAATGGGAATATTTTCATTTCGGTAAAGTGCCATATTTAGGGCGACATTTAGAGCCAGTCTGTTTAGATTGGGTATTTAGGGAGGATGTCTGCAACGTGCCATTTATCTTAGACACTAACTGAGAGTTGGTGTGGCGGTGATTTATTTAATTACAACCTGGAAATGGCGTGAAACTGCCGCAGATGGTTTTTTGATTCAGCACTAGATAACGCTGAGTTAATAATGGTCAAAAAAACAATTTTATTATATTAATTTACACCCAAACCTTTAATTAGATGTCATAAATAAATTTTGAGGTTAGAAACGATAAGATCTATCAAGTTTTTTTAAAATTAGTTGAATTGTATTATATGTATATAGAAGTTTTCTAAGTCAAATTATTCGTAACATACTTTAAGCTATAAATGGGTACGTTCCTTATAAAGAGCCATTCAAATTTTCTATTAGCAATTTCTTTTATATAGTTATTATTTTGTGAGTTCTTGTGAATAGGCACTACTTTTTGCAATCATCCTTGGTAAATATTTTCCTACAAAACTCTTAAGTTGAGCAACCATAAAAAGTTTGTGAACTAAATAAAAACAAGGGGTATAATAATAATTTGTGAGGAAACCTCAAACTTGTGTCTTTTTTAAATCTATGTACTTTTAAAAGTATGTACTTTGAAAAATGTTAACCAAAAAAAAATCTGCTGCTAACGAAAGTGTGAGAGTGAAGTAGGACAATATTTAAAAACAGAAGACAGGCAATAATTGCAAAATTAACCCAATTTGCACTTCTTTATAGTCCACGAAAAAGAAAACTTTTACGGTAGAAAAGCTCGTCCATTGTCCTTCAAGGGACTCCTTGGGTTGACGAACTTTTACATTGACCTTTCCCGGTTTTTTATGCGGAGGGTTCAAAGGCTCCTTTCGGCAATTTAATTAAAATTGGTGTCCTTTAACTTAATTTGCTCGAACAATGCCCGTCTGTCCTAGCGGCGTTGGGTCCTTCCTAAGCCCTTCCGAATGTGCGCCGGGAATGACTTACTCCGCAGCCCCGACCGCTTTTATTCTGCGACAGGCTCTGCAAACAATTGAAAAGCGAATTCATTGCCGGGCGAGTTTGCAAAGTCCTGAAGGACGCCATGTGAATTGCCCCGGGGCTCGGAATAGCTGCTATTGAAGGGAAGTCTCCGGTGACATTTCGAGAATATTAGCGGAACTGGCTGAATAGGCCGTTGAACGAGGATGCTTAATTAAGCCCTTCGTGGACGGGTTCGAATGTCTAAATTTCTCCCGAAAAATGTAAAGGGACAATGGAAACACTACCAAACAGCCGCGGTAGTGGGTTCTAACCCTTTCACAAAATTTATTGGAGGTATTAAAAGGCTCCAAATCCTGACCGTTTCAATTTGAAAGAACTTTGCAATTTCGGTATAGCAGGGGATATCTGGGAAAAATAGCGACTGCCCGTAGAATTCTTAAAATTCCCACCGCTTTATAAAATGCACACAATTGCACCCGCCAGGGCATTCATTGAATCACGATCTTGCGTTAAGCCTTCGGGAATTTACGAGGCCATAAATTTTAGAGCAAAAGTTCCATTGGATACCACAAAGGAGCAAAATAATATGAATAAACGAAGGAAACAAATTGACCGCCGCTGCACCAGAACAATGCGCCCCAACCCCCGGCAGGCTTAGCATTCCGCGCAGATACTTTCGACCGAAAGGTATCAAATTTAATATGTAGATGCACATTACTCCCGAAATTCCATTCATTCCGTGACCTGAAATAGAAATTCATTGGTCAGCATCTGAGCCAAATTCGAAAGAGGGCGAAAACACAGAGGAGCCCTCGGGAGCTCTCCAAACATCGAAACTGCCCGGGCCCACCGCAAGTTTTGTAACATTCAATTTTCCATTTCGCTAGAGGAAATGATTTATGCACTTGACATGATGTTGCGCGGCCGCTTTTTCCTGAGTGCCCCTCGGCGGCGATCGACTGCCGGCAGGCCCGGCCAAGTGCAGCCCCCATCCCCAGGAGCACCCTGCACAGGTTCTTCCAGAGCGCCCTGCATCTTGGAGGAGTGCTCCTGCTCGCCTTGTGGACCGAGCCCATTTATCAAGAAGGAGCCCTCGACATCAGATACTTTCCATGTTGCAGATGAAATATCTGGTTTTTGCGGCGACCCACCAGTTCGGATGCTGCAAAAGTGCCAGCTCGTTGGACCACGGACTACGAGAATCGATCGAGATTTAATTTTGAACCGTATTTGTGGTAACGTTTGTCTGTCCGTCCAATGAAGTCCCTCATAACCAAATTTCGTCTTTTGAAATGTGTTACAGCACTTCAGGAAACTTCTTCGAGATTTGCGTGATTTCTGTTTTCATTCAAGTTTATAGTCAAAATAAAATCAATTTATTTAAGCCAGAAGCTGTATAGAAAATAATTCTCAGATCTATGGAAATTGTCAACTCTATTGAATTCCTGACTTACTTCCCTAACGAAGAGTCTGTTGTAAAAGCTTCTATTTTTGAAACATCGTCGGAAGAGTAAAATTGCATTGCTTATATGTAAATCCAATTCTATTTACATTGGGTCGATTAGCACAAACAGGAAATTTTATCTCCATCTTCAAGGTTCTCTCTTCATTCGTTGTAAACTTTCAATATTAACAGCAAAAAGAAAACAAACTTTTTGCTTAAGAGAAAGATGAGCTATTTTCACTTACCACCTCTGAAGATTTTATTTGGATGCCCTGGGAAATTTTAAAGGTTATAAATAAATGTTAACAACGGCTTAGCAATTTCCATTATGTTAATAGCTCTGGAGTTTATCTGTTTTATTTTCCACGCCTGATGAAAAATGCAAAGTTTTTGGTGAGCCTAATGAGCAGTGTTTTTATTATTTTTAATTTCATTCTATAATCTTAAAATTATTATAAATCTAGTGGAATTCAATCCCACAACAACTTTTACCCCAAGATGGCTTATCGTCAACGCGTCGCACCAGCAATTATAACTTTGACTAAAATATGTTACTATAAATTGTCGAAGTATTTTCTAAAATTCTTAGAAAAAAATTGTGTGAATATCATAATTTTTTTTTATCAAAACAGTTATTTTCAATTACATAAATGTAACAAAAAATCAAATTAGGTAAAAAAAATATTTATAAAAATCAAATGTAAGTAAAATACTTATTAAAAAAACTAATGAATTCGAGGCAAAAATAGATGATTCCATGATTTTATAAATGTTTTTTTTTTTGTGTTCTAAAAACAAATTTAGAATTATTTTGGTGGGTGAAAAATTCTGTGTTTGCTGTAAAATAGCTAAAAAGAAATCATTTGCTTTTCCTAGTTCGTGTATTTTATAATTGAAATTTTATCTTATATTAACTGCGTGAGTTTATTTTTCAGTGTATTTAATTTTTAAAAATATACTATCCAATTTAGGTATGTAAATATATCTCGTGATGTCTTGTGACTTTCTTTAACTATAGTGATTTTTTAAGTCGCTTAAACCCGACATCTTAGGACTCATCGCTTGATGCTCAGGCTCCAGAGTCTAGAGGAATTGATGCTGTCACGTCGTACAGATGGGCTGCTCAGGCAGGATTCGGAAGATATGTGGTGACGCCCCCAGGAGGAGGTACTTTTTATCCGATCATCCACCGGGAGTGATACCCAGCCATTTCTGCCGCCAACATTCGCCTGTGTCTCCAGACACCTGAGCAGGTGACTTCCCGTCCGCCGCCGGAGGCAACCCAGTGGCGGGTCTGCCAAGACACGATCCGTCCAGGCGACAGCAAAAGTAATGAGCATGCAGTTGACTGTGGAGCAGATTCTATTTTCCGGCATTTTACCGGATCTGCCCCGTCCACCCGCCCGGGCAGCCCTACGAGGGCTCCTGCCGGCGATATGACAAATGATGGATACGAGGCTGGAGTCAGATCCCCGGGATGCGGAGGGACTTGTATCCGGAAAACTATAAAGTTGAGAACTTACAAACTCCGGTGGTTTCGGTGATTGACTGGGCGCATTATGCAGCATCTAAGGAGCCGGCCGGGTTTGGGGCTCCCGAGCCGCCCGGGTGCACATGCAGGTGATCCAGAACCGGTCGTGTTTTACGAGCCCGACGTGGAGTTATTTGCGGCAGTTGGCTCCATGGCTTTCGAGTTATGACGGCGCTCCTCGGACTGGCGAGGTCTGGTGGAGTCGCGTGGCAACAGCTCCTCGCATTAATCCCGGGATGACTTCCCGGGCCGGTCCATTTTTCAGGACTTCTTGCCTCCTCCGTCGAATTGTCTTAATCCGCTGACGTCACTGTGACTCCCTTCGCCCCGAGGAGTCAATGAGCCCTCGTCCCGTCTATCCAGCTGCATGAGCTGGGTCTATGAGCGCAAATTGATTTTTCGCCGCTGAGGTGGCTGCTTTGTGATTGCCCGCTCGCACGGCGACGTATTTACTTAACGGCTTTGTCGCGATTAAAGCGAATCCCCCGCTAATCCCTGCCAAAGCGCTGTTTGTTCGAACGTCGTCAGGACTTTGATAAGGGATTTGCGTGCGCTCCCGAAGAGTTGAGCGGATTTCTAAGGAGCGGGGCGCAGAACAGAAGCAATCCGCTGTAAGGGTATAATCGAAAAATCTGATTTTGTCAACGTTTCGAGTGCCTTTAAGCCATCACAAATAAATTACCGAATCCGGCAAAGGGTTATTGCTCCTATGGCAAAGGAAACCCAGTTGCTGGGTATCGCGAGGTTACAAAAATAGCAAATTTTTCAACTAAATATGTACACAGAAAAGATTATTCTATTATATAATAGTTAAATAAAAATGGATAATGCCTAGTTGAAACATTTAACAATGGATTCTATTATAAATTATAATTCCTAATTTCATTTTCGGTCGAATGCGAGATTTTTCTATGGCTGTTTTTTCCTAACAAATTTGGAATTTATTTCTACGTAATATTTAGTCGAATTTCGCAAAAAAATAAAACTCAGTATGTTCAATAGAATGATGATTATGTCTAAATACTAGTTTTGTCACTGAAAATAATATGCATAGGTACATATTAAAATACCCCCCATCCAACCTGCCTAAAGAAGTTTTCACTTCAAAAAGCCTAAGATTTCTAATCTAGTTGAATTTTAGCAATATCTAGCTGAAAAAAAATTACTGTGTAGGTACAAAGCAAATATAACGCTAAAAGATTTTACCTACATTTTAATTTCCTTCTCCTCATTCACGTATTCAGTTCACGTGTTAATGCAATTAACATAAAATAAAATAAATTAATTGAGGAATTAAAGATGAACTTCATACAATCAGTCGAGAAGCAACAAATTACGAACTTGAATTAAATTTAATGGTGTTTTAAAAGCCCTTTAAAAATTCTGTGTGTAAATTTTTTTGCTCATTTCAACTTCGCTTAAACTAAAATTGAACAGAAAGTGCCAGCAGCTTCAAAATATGGCTCGTGGCTAATCCACGGCAGCTTAAAGCACTGCCGCCCAAAAACGTCAGGGCCAAAAAACATCCGGAAAGTCGGTTGATTTAAATATTTCAGCTCTTATGCAAATGCTCTTTGATGTCTTTTACGGAACGCCCAGAGAAATGTGCACAAGAAGGCGACTTTACCCATTTTGGGGCTTTCAAAAAATGTCTGAATTGCCAAGGAATGGCTGCACCTACGGGCGACGGTGCTGTTGGTCTGATTATTCCGCCTTATTTTCCGAGACACCACTTTGCCGGAGTGTTTTCTAACCGGGAGGAGTGGAGTAGGGCGATTATTTTCCCGCTTTTTAACTTTTATACCAAACCGCAGCGAAAATAGCAGTCATCTCCAAAAACCATTGTGCAACGGAAAGCGCCTCCGGGAAAAGAGCCCCACCCATTCGAGCATTGCTCTTTTCAGCTCTATGACAATGCTTCCAGGTTGAGGACTGGGGCTCCTTTGGAGGTACTTTCGCGCCCCCGGAGCCCCGGCACAGGTGCGCTGGGTCAGAAAGCGGAGCGGACGTGCAGGCGGGGAGCGCCGTTCCGTTTTACCCGGTGCACTTCTCTTATTCAAAAGTTTTCGTAGGAAGTGAAATTAGTCCCGGACTATATCCGTCAAATTTCAAGCTTAAATACGGTGGAGCCAACCAGAAAGATGCATGATTAAGGGGGCAAGTGCAAATGCCATCCGGAAAGGTCTTTTAGGGTTTTGTACGAAAAGATGAAGTTTGTGTGACCCCGGTGTAAGTAATTAAGTACTTTGCAAAATTTATTGCCAATTAGGATTTCTGACCGGGAAATGCCACAGAATTTCGCATATTTTAAGACTTTGTGTTCCCGGAGCAAAGGTCTGGAAACTATCAAATAACAAATAATAAGAGTTTTACAAAATAAAAAATATGCGACCTTTTCGATCAATGTGGCTATAATATATTTAATAATACCGACTGTCTTTACTTTTGTATGGACAATTGGTATTTAAGAGATAGATTGCTATATTTGACATTATCCTATTACTGATATTGTTATTAAATTCTGAATTTGTTGGTATTAAATTAATTATTCTTTCATTTTTCTTATTGTACTTACTGTGATCTACGTTACAACGATTTTCATTTAAAATTTTCGTCATAATGTGCCCCTTAAAAGACCAAACCAAATACAGAATAAGAGACAAATTAATGTTATAAAATGTTTTAGCTAACACTAAATAGGTACAATTTCAAAAACAAATGGCTTTTAGTTAGTATGTAAATGAAAAATTATCGAACAGAAAAAAAAATAACTCTTTCTTTCTTAAGAAGTAATTCAATTGTGAATTAAAATTAAAAATTTGTTTTGTTGTGGAATTTTTTTTGGAATGGCAATTTTATCTGTCAAATAAGTAGTTATTTTGAAAATATGTATTTTAATATTGTAGAAAAGTTTACTATTATAAAAATAATCGAATAATTCTGATATAGTTCATTTTGCTTATTTAACCTTTTAACCTAAAAAGCGAAATAAAGTTGGTCAGTAGAATTTTAAATAAAGTGGTATTGGAGGCTGGCATTTTGTTACAAAGCCTGCGTTGGCAGCATGTATTCAGAACAGACATAATTACGTTACTCCCACAATAGAAATGCGTCGAATAAATGCCTCGCATTGAGGCAGGACTCGAAGTGAGGTTTCAGTCCATGCGTTTTGCATAATTATTTGCAGATAATATTGCCGGTGCAGTGCTACGTACTTGGGGATCCAACAGAGGCCAACCCCCGAAACTCCCACAAAATAAGCCTCGGCATTTTGATAATTATAGATAAACTCTCTATTATTAGTGGAACATGGAATTCTTCCCTTCCCGCTGGGATTTATTGCCGAAAATGCAATTGCTCCCATAACTTGTGCGGCATTTATTTATTAAAACTGAAGAACAGGTGCATCGCCAGGTCGGGTTCGTCCGCCCACGCCCTGCTGGGGCGGGTCCAATATTTTGGTTCAACTTACCGTTGAATTAAATAAGCCAGGATTAGATCTGTTCTGGGCTGGTCCAACTGCAGCCTCCCCAGGGTTAGGCCGCAAAATTTCCTTTTGGACGGAACCATTTTCGGCCCCACAACGTGGAGAATTGCAATCATTTCCTGCAATCGCATGGCCTTAGGGAAGAATTTGGGAGGATGTGGGATTGAACTTACCTTCGGGCTGGCGGACCAAAATCAATAACTGCTAAATGAAGGAAATGAAAAACAAAACAGAGGAAAACTTCATAACCGCAAAACTGTAGCAGGGCAGGAAATTTCACTTTTCTTGCCAGCTCAGCTGAATTCGAATTGCCGCTCTGCCGGTCCTGCCAAAACAGCGACATATCGCTCTCCCCACCCCCCGCCCCTCCAATCTCATTTGTAATAAAATCTGCAGATCAATACTGCGCCATCCATCAGCTGGAATCCATCGAATGCTCTTATTTATTGCTGATGTGCTATCAATACACCGGCGGTGGTATTTTTGGAATCCGATTCTATTCAATATTGCTAGGTGTTTTTGAAACGGCTTTTCAGTAATTACTTTGGATTAAATCTGTAAAAATTGATGCAGTATAGATTAAAAACTTTCAAATATGTATAATTAAACCGGTTTTTTTTTGTTTGATAAAACATAATTCAGGTATTATAAATCTTAATTAAAATAAATAACATGGGAACAGTCAATACAAAATATTTTTCTTAATTTATCCTGTGCAATTTCCATCTGCAGCTTCCTTGGGACATTGCACATTTCTCAATAGCTTAACACCAGTATAAGAAAAATGCAATTAAATAGTTAATTATGACTAAGAAAATGAATTACTCCTACAAAACAATTTCAAAAAAATCAAATTTCTTGAATAGCTTCACTAAAAATGGGGATGGTGGAGTAGTTAAGCACTCAATTAAATGTGTACTAGGTACTAGAAACAGCTTAAACCAAATTTTTAAAGCTTGTATCTAATTAGTTACAACCTACATACAATTTTAATAGGTTTACGAAGTACGCAAGAACAGAAAAACAAATTTGTTTACAGTCTACATATATGTGAAAAAGCTTAAGAAAACTCCAAAATTAAAACAGGTTCATCCAGGGACCGAAAACATTGATTATTTCTCAAATTTATACCAAGCTAAAATTTATTATTTCCTTTGTAGCCTTGCTTAGATTCAATAATATTTGGAATACAATGATTTAATTTTTTTTAGCTAAATAAAAATTATAAATTGAATAATAATGATTATGAGGTAATTTTTACTTTTCGATCGCTCGATAATGATTAAAAATTTTATTTTATTTTTTGATTGTTCGAAATAAAATTTACTTCATTAATTTTCTTCCTTTAAGGAGTGGAAATGTAAAACAAAAAAAAATAGTTCCAATTCGAAATGACAGCCTCTTTATTTTAAGTCGGTTACAAATCGTTTCTTAAAATTATTTATGATAATTTATTATAACTTGATTGTTATCGAGCGATCGAAAAATAAAAATTGCTTGCTTCATGAAATGTCCAATCGAGTAAATTCCTTTTAATTGAATGAGATTTGTTCGCTATGATTTCAGACAAAATCAGACTAGTAAATCTAAGAATTCGAATATTAATAAATAATTAATTATCCATCGGTGTTTTTAACATAATTAGCCCAATTAAAATTGTTTCTCTGTTTCCTCGTTGTCACGGATTACACGCAAAATCTTCTATGAGGACTTTAATAAGCATCTGACTATAATTTATTAAGTGGGTTATTTGTACCCATCTCTCGAAGAAAGTCTCTCGTCCGGCGATCTGTCCATGTCCACTAGCGATGTAAATTATGAGTCGTGCTTAAAAAATAGCCCAATTCATCGCGCTGTTTCCTTGCGCCCGCTCGTTTGTTTGTCAAATAAAAATGAATCAATTTTCGCACCGAATGAATCATCGGCGGACATGAGTCCATAAAAAAACGCCACTTTGAGCGTGTCGCCGTCGCGAGTTGCTCGCGTTCACCCCGCAATTACACGTGGCGTGTCAAGCGACCCGGCAGCCCAGCAGTCACTCAAAGTCACTTGTAAATCGGCCGCGCAATATTTCAACACCCGCACTCGCCTCCCGCGGGGGCGGAGGTCGGGCATTAAAAAATATTATTTTGGGTGGTGGATGCAGCCACAAGCGATATTTTTTTGCTGCGCTTGGCCTCTGTCGTCGGGGAATGGACAGGGCAATTCCATGATCCCGAAGGAGCGGTGCCGGGAGCGATGAAGCGTCTGCGGAGAGCGGGGCGGGAAGGACAGCCCCCATGCACAGCCCCGCGACTCATTTCCATAATTACTCGAGGTGCAGGGCGTCTGACAAATCAGATGAGGGCGATAGGGAAGACGACGGTTTAATCAGCTGACAGGGTGACAACAAAAAAATCGCTGATACGTGCCAAATTGCTCGCAAGGGCGGAGCACTCCCGGAATTCGTCCCCCGCCCCGGTCGATTCCTGTTAATTCCCAGATCAATCCATTCGGCAGCAGAAACGAGGCGATAATGCTCCGACAACATTTAAATGCGTTCCCGGGCGATGGGGAGCGACGAGCGGGGCGGGGGCGGCAGATCGAAAGTTCCTTAATAGCACTCGGTGGCGTATTCCCTCAAAAGCAATCCCCGCAGGCAAGCAACTTGCTGACTAGGGTTAGTCGAAGGATACGTGAAATAATCACCCTGGGGAGCTTAGATGGAGATTAAACATACGCCGGCAGCGGAGCCCCAGCCCTTCGACCCCCGCTGCCGAGTGGCGCCCCGACTGAAGCCGGCCCGGGCTGCTTTGAATACCACCGGGGCACCGGGCGGCGGGGCGCCCCCGCTGCTGGCCTCCAGCGCGTGAAAGTTTTGTTTCTGGCAAATTTAACAATGTGAAAGTCCTTGGCGTTAATTTGTTCATGATGAAGTCAGCGGGTGAAACGACCGCGACGTCGAGGGGATGTGTGCAGATAATTTCGACACCTCCCCCGCCCGGGGAGCGCCCTCGATTGGACCCCGACGGTGGGGCCAAAGTGCCTTCGGAATCGATCTGCGACGACGGCGAACCACTTTCCATGCGGTGAGAGGTGCTGCACGAGCCCTTCGAGGGGCACTCGTTTTATTGAGCACCTTACAAAGGTCCGCAAATAGGAAAACATTTGCCATTGTCCCCGGAAGTCTCGGGAGCCCTAGAAGCCGAAGTAGGAATAGAAGCACGTCACGCCCGCTCTATTACTTAATTAGACCTCGTAAGAAGTTCAAGAGTCGTTCCCCAGTCACATAACAAGAAAACCACTCACCGTGCCGTGCCGACTCCCAAGGCCAGTCCTCCATAATTCGCCATAGTCTACGACAATTTCTAACTTACCTGTGGCCGGAAACCTCTGGGGACATTTGAATGGTTTTTTATGGGAACTCAAATTTCTCATTTGAAACTAAACTATGCTTCCAAGGTTTAAACGTTGTACGTAAATTTAGAAATTCCAACTTTCTTTCTATCTGTAACATATCCACTGCAAAAGATTCAAGGGCAAACTCACTATGGTTAAATCGATTGATATAAAAAATTAAGGAAATAAAGTGCATTTTTCCAATTATCAAAAGCATGAAAAGTTTTCTGCATCAGCAAAAACACTTTTTTAACTTTTAACAGACACACCTCATAATAATTTCGTAAAAGTTGCAAGAGGGTCCAATGTTAACTTTACATTTTATCCTGATGAAATACATTTGTATAAGTCGACAAGTCATACAAATGATGTAAAATATGAAACAAGTGTCAATTTAAAAACAACAAGCTTTTATTTATTATAAAATCTAAGGTGATAAAGCTGATGATACCAAAACATTGTATTGTGTCTTAATCGGTGTTATCAAGGTAACATTATTTATGATTATTATTATTATTTTACTAGACATTCAAGAAAAAACCGACTATTTTGTACTTATTCTTACTAAAGGGGCTAGATATTTTTCTGAGAATAAATTCTAAAAATCAGTGGGAATTACTAAACCATTTAAATACTTTATCGTTAAAACATAATATCCAAATAATTTCAGAATCTTGTCAACGTGTGCTCTATTGAGAATGGAGAGATCATTTTCACGTTGAAAATATTCGATAAAATATGAGATGAACTTAATAATTACTCTGTTCTGCCGGGTGCGAATTGAAAAAACAATCTTAACTACTTTGCGCTACATAGCCCTTATGGAGTTGAGGAATAGTGTCAACGCCGCCGCACCTGTAGCGCTGTAAAGCTTCAATAATTAACAAAACTCTCAGGACCTTTTCTCAGCGTCGATACTTCATTTAGGTAGTACGTGCTCAGAATATCCGTTCTGCATATATTTTGGGTCCCAATTACAATCCTTTTGTGCAGGACGACGAGTCCCTTCCCGGTCCACTCGGCCCAACGTCGGTAATTTTTGCCTAAAGGAGCATTTGAGCATCTCTGCCAGGTAAATGAAATTTACGCCCCGGACGAAGACGACCAGGTGCAGAAAATGAAGCTCAATATCACGTCCTGGATCTACGTCCTCTAGGATATAGCAAAAATACGGGGATTTGCTCACGGAGACGTTGTAGCAAAATTAAAGCCAGAGTTATGTAAGGACTCTGCTGATGCAAAGTGCACGGTCACTGGGCGGGACGAGTGCAGTTTCTCATTAAATTTATCCCCTTTCTCGGGATTACTTCGTTTCCATGGCTTAAGGTGGTCTGGCCGGGAGCCAGTCGTCCGCTTCCGGGACCTCCTCTCAATTAGCCCGATGCTAACAGCAGTGCGTTCGGCGAAAATAAACAATGAAGCGGGGGAGGCCCCCGTCGGGTTCCGCCAACAAACGAAATTTATGCCCCACACAAATTTCCTCAGCGGGGAGCTCCAAGAGGCGGTTAAACAAATTGCGGCATAAAAGGGCTGCTTACGCGGCATACAAAGCGCCATTATTCGATATGGTGATGAATCTCTCAGCATCCGGGCGCGGCTCAACTTTTTTTAATACTCCTTGTGCGTCGAGGCGCCCGTGCTTTGTTTTCTTTACGACCGACTTCAGAAGTCATACCGTAAATAAAATACGATCGAACGGCGAACCGAAGGTGTTCGCTCGCATTTGTTCGGTCGGTCGCCGCCGGGGCAACCACCCGTGGAACAAATAATTTCAGCCCCATTGGCGTAAAAGGTCGGATTCATTCACATATAAAACTGACTCGTAATAGTCCTGCTGGAGGCCCTTCCTGCGGGGCATTATGGGGCCACTTTGGGAAAGGGCTCCTTCGAGAGTACACAATTCTTTGGGACTATGTCGAGGAGCCGCACGATCCGGTTAGACGGGGGCGGTGTATAAAAAGTTTATTTTATGCGCCCCAAATTAAGTTTATACGGCGAAAGCACTCTGATTTGGCTCCAAGTCATTCCAATATAATTCTGGCGAAGGTTCCTTCCTTCGAACGACTCCATTAAGTGAAATTTGCGTCCGGAGAGCTTCAACTCCCGGAATTCGCTCTCTGGCAATAATTAAATACTGTTGCGAAATGGGTTCGAATAATACACTCGTATTATACTCAACAATGTTCCTAATTACAAGAACATGGGCTTCAACATTAACCCGACTTAACAAGGCCTAAGAAGCATGAGTCGTAAAACTACCCTTTAGCTAGAATTTTACTTAACTTATATATAGATCTTACCACTCAGTGGCTGACATCCTACCCTGGTTCAAGAGTTATTGCTTAAGCGAAATACTTAAAGCATCAAAATGTGCGATGAGCGTTAATAGTTTGAATGTGTCAACAGAAATTTATAGATACCTATTGCAAAAATTTAGTTTTATTATGAAAATAAGTATTATAAGATATTCGGTCAAGTGCGACCGGAATTCGTTTGTAGAGGATTCAGAACACTACAACTTATTACAAATATTAGAGACAAAGAAAATGTAGCCTGTAAAATAAATAAGTTCGCCTCTATGCATTTATTTGAGTCATTTTACATAAATATCGATTATACCTGTAATACATACGTGCATACATATATGCAGTAAATTACAACGTGGCGATATACCAAAGAAAAATTTGAGCTTTCTTAAAAAACTACGTCGAATAAGACGGAAGACATTCAGTTAAAGTCGTAGGAAAACGAAGAATATAAGCACTTAAGCAACAGAGAACTGCCCAAGATGTTGAAGATATGCAAATATATTTAAAATATTAGCTAAAGAGCTATAAAAATTCAACTCCTTCTCCGTAGATAATTTTGCCAACAAGAACGCTAATCATCCGCCAAAATTATCCTAAATAAATCCTATAAACATTAGTGATGAATAGCCAACTTTTTAAATTACCTCCCCCGCACAGCAGTCGGCCGGCGGGGACAGTCTGTGGCGCTGCTGGAGCACAGGCCAAGTCGGGATAATCTTTCGTAAAATATTCCACCAGCGTTTACAAAATTTGGCCGACATCCATCTCCAAGTGGTCCAATTCATGGAGCCAGCCATTTAGACATGCCATAATTCAATTGCTTCAATTACAAGGGACCATGAATAGTCAGTTAGTCCCCCGCTGACCTGGTCGACATGATAAAATCCGGAAACCACGGGCACACCCCGCTGGAGGAGTCTAATTAACACCCGGGCAGCTCATAAATTTAAATTGATATGCAAATTGAGTAAGAAAGTCATCCCCTTAATTATGTATGTGGCCGAAAGCATTATGAAAATTCCAGGATCGAGGTCGGCAGCCCCGTGAAAATGCTTGCGCTGAGGTATGGGGCGCGCGGGACCGGGCTTAACGATCATTTGACGCGATGAATTATGCAATTTCGCGGGCTCTGTGTGTTTGTTTGAGCGGAATCCTGCTAATGAATTGACAATTCGAACGGAATAGGAGCGGATGAGGACAGGCCGTTAGGGCGATTTACTCGTGCCAAATTTCGCCAAATCTCGCTAAATCCCTCGTCATTCCGCGAGACGGGAGATTTCACGGGCTTTTCGTCGCGAGAAATCTAATTTCGCGCAGATTTCTTTTGGGGTTCATCCCTTTATGGCTGGCGAGAAAATTTGAATTTATAAGCCCGGCCGAACGCCCCCATTTGTTTGTGGCGGCCATCTCGCGGAAATTAAGAAAATTTATCCGGAAATCCTCTGGCATTTTCCGCGAAAATTGCGACCATCAGAGGGCTCCATTTTTCCTTTTGTTCAATTTATTCATATCCGATGTATAGTCTGAACTGGATTAGCTAATGGTTCGCTCAGGATTTATAGTCGCCCGAAATCTCTGTCAATCTCCATCGCAGGCAAGGAGGAGCCGGATGGCGTGTCCTGGGCTCGTAATTATTTGATGGAATTCTCCTTGGATTTTGCTGCGCCTAAGCAAATTCCAAGACCTTCACGTTTAATCATTCATGGAAAAATGTCTGCAATGACGGCATCAGGCACCTATTTGTGCGGGAGTCGCCTTCCGTCGGTAATTACGTTCTTCGTCCTCGTGATCTCTGAATTATCCCCAGGACGCGAACATCCGCATGGAAAGCAGGACTTTGATCAAAACACATTCTTACACTCTATTTGCTTTGATAAAGGCAGATAAAGAACTTACTGGCTTAAAGGATTTTCTAAGGATTCTTTTGAACAAAGCCTAATTTTTTTCGCATTTAGCCCCTTGCAAGAAATACTTTTACTGGTTAAAATGACCGACGTTGATGGCTTCTTTCAGAAGATTCTATTAAAAGTAGTCCGGACTAGGGAAGCTGATTTTGTTTGACTTGGAAAGTGGGCACAATGACCCTTAAAACAAATTTTTTAAATTAAATGAAAAAGTTCAATTTGAAAAAGAATATAGAAAGAGAATTTGGGGAATAAATGAATGTGAATTACATAATTAAAACAAGAAATGGAAAAATAAATTTTATCTTTTTTAAAATAAACCTTGTCCTCTTCGAATACATATACCTACCTAAAGAATTTTATCCAACAAATATTTTAGAGAACGAAAATTACACATTATCTATGTAGGTATTAGAGCTTTTGGAGCTAAAGAGACCTTAAATAAAAATATAAAATAAATTCTTAATTTAAAAATAAATTTTTAAAAACAAACTTTTATCGTATTCTACTTGTGTCAAAACATTTTATTTGATACCCATGTCAACGGGGTTGTAAAGGAAAAGGTAAACTGGCAACTTGTGGCGGCCGCCATATTGGATTAAGAATGACTACATGGAGCTTGTCATTATCTGCTCGTTGAACCCTTTCATTTGATACCCGTGTCAAGGGAATTTTGAAGAAAAGGTAAGCCGCTATATTGGATTTAGAACGATATTAAACATATAATACTATATTGCATTGTCACCGGGTTAAATACCCCAAGAAAAGTGAATTACTATAATAAAATATTGTTAAAAATAAGACAGTTGATAATTAATTCGCAAAATATTTAATTTTATTAATTATAAATAGAATATTTATTTAAAAAACAAATATTAAGTTCTTGAAGATATTCCAAACAATACACTTTTCTTATGTACATATTTTTCTCAAATATTCCATTATATGTACATATGTATATACGTAGCAAAGAGTATATCCAAAATGCACTTAAAGTTAAACTTATGGAAAATTATGTATGTACAGACAATGCAATTTTTCTCCAAAAAGTATAATTTTGGCAGATTACTTACCCATAATAATTGTAATTTTATAAAATTTTAAAACACTTTTAACTGCTCGTACATAATTTTTGGAATTGCAGATAGTCAAAAGCTCTCTTTTCTCAAACGCTGAAATAAATTCTATTAAATATTATTTTACTTCGAATAAATGCGTGGTTATGCTCGATTCTAAGTTTGGCCAAATGTCAGGATAGGATTCAGAATCTGGCCTCCTCCTACGCATTTATGTGGGTCACAGCTCCAAAAAGAAAAATTGGGAAACTGCCCAGCCACAGTCGAATTTCGGAAGTTGTAAGACCGAAGCTCCTTATAAAGTACCAACGCCCACCAAGAATTCGTCATCCAAAAAGATCTTTTAGACGAATCAGTTCGGAGTTTTTATGAAGTGCCATTATGTTTTGAGTTAGAGATCAATAAGTTTAACTTTTACTTCTTATATTAAGGTGACTTCTTTTCAAGAATACATCAAATATTTCGAAAGCGATGGAATGGAAGTGATTGCCATAGCAGCGGTATTTTACGTAGGATGACTTTATCAAGTTATTTTACCATCAAGGAAATTAAGGTTGCCAAGGTAAAAGGTATAATGCTACTCTATACTTCAGAGAATTACCCGAAAATTACAAACTAACAAGGAGGAATCTCCCTGATAAAAATCCGCTCTCGGTAGTTAACGAAGCCAAATTACCTTTCCCGAGATTACGCAGACAGAGGGACTTTTCATAATTAATTTCCTCTTCAGAGCAAATTTACAAAGAACTAAAAATCGAAAGGGGACAGCTGCTAGTTAGACGACCCAAAAGACCACTTTATCCCACCCCCGCATAACTCCGCTAGCCGGAGAGAAAAAATTGTCATCGTTGGTTCCATGTGAATTTAGAATTAGAAATGGGAAAATGTTGGGAAGAAAAGCGCAGTCAGGAGCAGCATCCGAATCCAGCCCGCCCCCGCTAGAGAGGAGCCGCCACCAGGCATCACATCCTGAATCATGAAATTCAGCCCCCCTAGCCCCAGGACGCTGCAGTGTCCTAACCCGGGCTCCAGGTCGAATAATTTCCATAAAAACGTTTCCAGGAAAAGTTTCAACTGTTGAACGAGCGGAACGGGTGTTGAGCTCTGCCGAGTGTTCGGCCACCTTTTCTGGAATGAATCTGCCGGGTTCAGTCGGATGCTGCATTTGCCCGTGCCCTTCCGGGGCGCCCCGGTCGCTTCAGGTACCCGGGCGGCGGGCGCGGGAGTGGGATAATTACGTACTGTTTTAGGTATTTCCCGGAACGAGAAAAAACTTGATGGAACGTTTTGATATCCAGAGAGGGAAAATTAATGTTTTTGCAGTTTTAACCCATTCACTTGATGCGCGGCCCTCGCCCACCCCCGCAGGCGAACTTTTCCGCTCGGTGGCCACCTGAGCTAGTGGAGAGCTCGGCCTGATTCGTTTGAAACTTTGACCTGTGCCCGGCTAAATGAGTCCATTCAGAGATTTAAGTGTGTGGTCAATCGGACGGGCACCCAGCATCCAAGACCAGGACAAGGATCAGGACCAGGTCCAGGACCACGATCAGGACCGGAACCGGGACTGTGCACTGCAGCGCGCCGGACCGGTTGATATTACACAAGGTCGAAACTTCCGCCCGGACCAATTGTGTCCGCCCTAATTGAAAGGATAAGACAAAACTTTTCGAATTTTGCACCGAAAGAAAAAAATAAATAAGAAAATGGAAGCAGGACCCGGCGGGGAGTCCAGAAGTAACTCAATTAACTTGGCCGGGCCAATAAGTCCACTCGAGGAGGAAGCAGTGGACGCTGCTTTCAGGAAATCCTCCCAAGTTGTCAAAAACTTTTGTTCGAAGACGGGAAGAGCCAAAATCATTTCAAATAAGGGTCATTTCGGGGCTAGAGCTGTGTGGAGACATCCCCGACGACAGGAATTTTTAGAATAACTCCGACTGGATGTTCAGCTCTTTCGTTCCGCCACTGGCACGACAGTGCGCTGAGACAATGCTGAGCTCAGATGTAAGAAACGTGCCACTGGGAAAAGGTAAATACTTAAAGATGAAAAGTTTGAAACGTCCTCATCTTTTGTACGGTCGGTTGGAGCCAGTCAAATTTCACTTAAGTTTCTTTTCGCATCCCACTTAGGGAACTGCGAAGCTCCTGCGATAGTCGTGGCTTCTTTGATGAGCTTTAAATCAGAACGGAAACAGGATTTTCTTGTTTTCCGCCTACGGCCTCGAGGAAAGTATTATTAAAACTAGGAAAGTAGGGTGGCCGAAAATAGCTCAAGGGAATCAAAAACTGTTCTCTCATTAAAACTTATTTTAGAGATGTATTACGAATATTTGTAGTAATTGTAAAAGTTGATAGAGTCCGTGCTATTTAACTTTATTACACGGAAAGAAATATCAATCGAATTTGGTGTAAAATCAATCAAATTTGCTATTGGTTTTGCGTCAATCTAATATTTTATTGATTTAATGCTTATTTTCTAAAATCGAGAAAAGTTGAAAATAGAACCTTTGATAAAATTATGATAAAATTAATCAAATTATTTTACTGAATTAATCATAAATAAGTGATATATAGCAAAGAATTTAATACATTTTTACTGAATTTAAATAAAACTTTATTAATATTAGTAAACAATTTCCGCAATCAATTCTTCTTTTACTAAAATCAGAAAAATATTGAATTGATTATACATATATATATTCTATAGAAAGGTATAAATCTTTATTTACTAAATGTATCTTTTAATTTGCTGGAAAACAGTAAATAAATATCTGTAAATTATTCTCTTTTGATTGATTCAGGGCCAATTTTGGTAAAAGTTATTTATAGCTATTTATGTATATACAATATAATTATAATAGCAGATAAATTTGAAAATAGTAAAGAAAGTTTTCGGCTAAATCTTGTCTTATTACTTTTCTTATGCTACCACTAAAATATTTTATTTTTAAAATAGTTGCATGACACTTTAAATTCAAAACATCAGGCAAAAGGTCAAACATACTCTTTAAAAAGAAAAAACAAATAAAACAATACTTTATGTAATGTACATGTCTTTATTTTAAATTTCGTATTTCTTTACAAATTTCGTTTTTTAAAAAATATTCTTCCATCTGGAAGAATATGCCTCACTGTTGGCTTGAGGTTAAATACTAACGCCAGCACAGAGCTAACTTCAAATTTACCGGTGCCGGTACTTGTGCCGCACTCGTATACACCAAGTAAATATTTTGGATAGTATCAATCCTATTTTACTGAAAAACATTCAAGTTTTATTGTAATAGTCGAGGATAAGATTGATTCAGTTAAATCTCTATATCAAGTTATTTCCTGCTTTTCAGTAAATATAAATGTATTAAATTCTTATTTTGTATTTTTAGTTTAGCGAATTTTAGTAAATTTTTTATTACATTTATCAATTTAAGTTTGTTTTTATTCTGATATTATAAATTCAATCCGGATTTATTTGTTTTAGATTTGTCGTAATCAATCACAATTTTATCGATTCTATTCTAGAGGTTCAGAATTGATTCAATTAAAATTTTCTTGGCCTTGTAAAACAATGATATGTTTAAATTTTGTAATACTAATTTTCAGTAAATGTTACAAATGTGGAATTAGTAAATTGATTGAATATATTTTAGCAAATCATTTCTCTCCGTGTAGGCAAACTAGTATTTACATTCACTATTCACTACTTACATTCTGATATTCTCTTGGATTCCAAGATTTCATCATCTTTTGGTGTATTGTCGGAACGAATACCCAAACTAATTTATCCAAATGTAATAATTAATTATGCATATATTAAATTCATATAAAATGGATGTTCTAAATTCCCGAAAAATATGCTATTTGTTGAAAGAAACTATGTAAGCTCTCTGATTTAGTAATTATAAAAAAATTATTTAGAAAACCGTTCATTATTTTCTAACATCGTCTAGTCGTAAAGAGTTTAAATGCAGTTTCACGTCCACATAATTTATAATAAAATTAAAAAACCAACTAGCATGATGTGGCTAAAATCAAGTTTTCACTGGTACTTTCTCTCGTTTTTTATATCTTTGACAAGAATCTTCAAGTTTTAACATTTATAATAATAATTTTTTATTTGGCATTTTTGAGTTACAGAACTCTTAACACTATAAGTATGAAATTCAATTAACAAACTATATGCTACATATATTGAGATGGTATGTTCCAGAAAGTCGAAAACTTCAACATTATCAGATGAAGGTTATTTCAAAAACAAGTAAAAGAGAAAGAGAATACTATTAAAGAAAAAAGGAAAAAGAAAAGTTGATGACAGAGGATGCACCTCAGCGCATCATAAGAAGGACGGTGTCTTGTCTACAGGGGATGGTTAAAAAACGTCAACACTTCGAGCTTGAAGTTTCCAAGTGGCTGGAAAAAACGAACATTCAAGGGAAGAGCGTTCCATTTGTTGACACCATGGATGAAGAAAGTACGCGAACTAAAGAGGGTATGATACCTTGGTACTAACAGGTGCTGAGTACGTCTAGAGGAAAGAAAACCAACACTGTCTTGGAGGCAAGGACGACTGAAACCATTTAATATTTTAAACATCATTACACAAATTCTAAAACTCAAGTAGTAGCAAGCATCCAAGTAGAAATGTGAGCGTATCTTCTCAGACTACAAACATATCTGGTACATGAATTAAATGCAAAGTTTGACTTTCTACGATTGTATGAATCGATGTTACATAAGACTACATCACCATATGTTAAGATAGGTATAAGCATTTATAGCTTTATGGTTTGGTTATCTGACGACATATTGCAATTTTTAATTCTTAAATGGTGGGCGCCAAGGATTAATTTTTTATCGTTTTTGAAAATGCGATTAAAAACGTCTTTTAGTTAGTATAATAGTTCTATACATAAGTATATTGAAACTGCATATATGCGGACCTTTCTTATCTAACCTACTGTAATTTTATAATATTTATGTTATATTTTAAAAGAGAATAATATAACAGATAAAATCTATAATAATTTTGCGTCACTACAGAATTAATTGAGAAATTGTCTCTTTTTGATTGTAGGTAGTAACTACCAAATAAAAGAACTTTCAAACAACTTTGCATTTTAACGAGCAAACTATACTACATAAGTATGTATGGTATAAAATTTCGACCTTCTTCTAGTTGCCCAAATAACGACCTCTTAAAGAATTTTAGCTTCGAAAGGATTTCGACATTTCAAAGTTCCAAGAGCACATAATTTTGACTAACAGATTTATCGACTTGCTCACTCCAAAATTGACCCGGATGTGTAAATGCCTGGAAAACTTCTTTCGGCGGACAAATAAGGCACAAAAGAAATCATATTAACTCCGGCCACAATGAGGAAGTAGAAGATGGAAAAATATTTTAATGAGAAAACTTGCCACATTCGTCGTTGCTACTGGGACCCGAGCCCCACCTTCGCGGCTCCTTCAGCCCACCGCACCCGCCACTAGAAAAGTGTTCTTTTCATCAAAAAACTTTTCCCTACCGAGGGCGCGGGGGCGGTGAAAAAATTGTTTAACAACTTCAGCCTGAAAGCTATTATGACGCAAAGTTAACCCCAAAAAACATGGGGATTTCCAAGTATTTTCCATGTATGCATACCAGAATAATTCAAAGTAGAAATGGCTGGCAAATATGCTCGAAAGGGGCATTATGGAGCAATATTGTAATCGCGGGATATGAGCAGCGGAGCCCGAAGGAGGCTCGGGCTGCGGCCGGGAGGGCGCAAGTGCGCTGGGAATTTTGAATGTTTTGTAATTAAAACGCTTCACAAACGTCGAGAATGGATGGATGACGAAAAACTTTTGTTCTTTGTTATAAAGGTCCGGGCGGGGGGAATTCTATATAAATGTACGCTATAAAGTCAAGCCCAAGCCGCCTTCAGACTGCTTACGGAGGCTGCAATTGCTAACCCATTAAATTGTAATATTTTTCATTTAAAGCACTTAATGCAGCCATTGTTGGCCTGCCGGTTGGAATACGGACGGCGGCCTATTTTATGAATGCTGCCACCCTATAAACCTTTATTTAAACTTTACTGGAAAAATTGATTAAAGCGAACACAAAGCAAATATTGAAGCAGATCGCTTTTAACGCAAATGAAAATGTGGATAAAAACGATGATAACCACCAGCGTAATAAATATTATTTTTGCATATGACTGGTTATTGGTTTGAGATGGATATTGATTTCCGAGGGATTTTTATCAAATAATGCAGAAATTCTACAGCGCTTATTTTCTTAATTACGAATTGTGATGCTTAACGACCGTTTGTCTCACCACATTTCATTGTTGGTTTTGGCACTTAGTACTAATCTGGAAGCAACATGTTCCATCAGATGCGGATATAATCATTTATTGCAAATATCTCTTCTAGATATTTAACTGTGAAATTTTGAAAATTGACAGTTTATCGTCACGATTTTTCGCATATTCCTAGAAAGTTTCGTTGCAAATTGTATAAATACCTTAAATTGAGGACCTTTTCATTCTAAAAAATTCTTCAAAAATATTTGAGATTAATGATTTAAAGGTATAAATAACTTTCTCGACTTATCGACGGTGACGAGCACGCATTTGTTTTAACTAACAAATATACGTACAGTAAAATTTTTCCTATATTCAGTATACCGAATTTTTTACAGAAATCCGGTGGAAATATTTTTAAATTTAAGGCTTTTAAACAATTATCACCAAAATATTGTGAGAGCAAGGAGAAATTGCAGCGAAAAACTATCACTTAAATTTAAATATCTCAGAAAATTTAAGCCTTTGTAATGTTATAATATGAAAAGAAAATGAGAAAAAGATTCCTAGTCATTGTCACAAATTAGGCTAAACTCACCTGAAATATTTTGAAATGTTTCAATTATTTATTCGTTTGAAGTTAACTCAAACTTATGAAGCATAAACGACACAATTTTATATTCAGAGCTTTGTCCTTAATTATTTCCTACCTTAATCATACCCTGCGAAGTAAGATAAAATGCAAAACTGTGTTAAATCGGAGATAGACTACTTAATCAAAAATTAAATTAATGTCGCAACGTTCGGACAGTCGGTCCCTAAGGGAATTAAGCGGATAGCTTACGGCAATTGTCAGTGGCACTACTAAAAATTATCTTCCGAATGGAATTCCCGCTCCATCCAGGTAATATCCAGGCAACTTATCCTTATTATTATCCTTTTGCAGTTTCCTGTGGCAGTGGATAATCATCACCATAAAATCTGTTCGGAAGGATCCGCACGTAACCCGGAGAAGTATCCCATGAAGTGGAAGTGGAAAACTTGAGTCCGTCGGCTCGACTTGGGTAGGAAACCCATAAATGGATAAAAAGGTGATAACGACCAGCGGGGGCGGCGCCCAGGAGCACCGGGGAGCTCCGGAAGCAAAAATAGTGGCAGCAACTGTGGCGATGGGAACGTGACTGGCTCGAGCAGTTGTCCACCCCGGTCGTGTAAGAAAATTCTAAAGAGGAAAAAATAATGATAATAATAGTAATAAAAAGTTTTCGGCTGTAATCGACGACAGTCCCTGCACAATGAGGTGAACCGCAGCCCGGACAGCTCGCCCGCAGTTGGACTTTAGTAGGGATTTTTATGTGGATTTTTCTGGTCATAAAACTTTAGGGGAGCGACATGATTTCCGGGTGCGGAGCACATTCCCCAGAAATCTCAAGTACCTTTCCCGACTCCATTGCTTTTTGCGTTCGCTCGAGCAGCTCAAAAATGCTATCCTATTTAAGCGCTTTGATATCTCGCAAAGCCTCCTTCATCAGGGCCACATGACGCCCCTGCTCCTGTTAAACTTTCCTGGGCATCGTGTCCGCAAGAACCCGCGTTAGCAGGACCAGCAGTAGCCCAAAAAGCGAATATAATTTTTTAGACCTGGGGGACGATATTGTTGAAGGGAAGTTGCTACTACAACAAATTGCCAATTATGGTGAAAAGCCCCGAAAGTTTCTGGCAACATCTTGGCCCAATTCGCTTCTGCGGAAGCAGCCTGCTCTGACGAGCCAAAATTGATGTCATGGCACGCCGGAAGTACACGCAGTTTGTGGTTCTGCGACATAGTGCTTGAGTTGAGCGTATTGGCGCAACCCCCCGCAAAATGAGCCTCACCCCTCTCCAACATTCAGAATCGTTTCGATGCAGACATTTCATTTATAGAATCCTTTTATAGACACATTTTCCAAAAATCTACATAACCCGAATCTTATTTTTAGTAATCAGCATATCACACATCAATGTTAAACCTGTTTAGTATAGAATTGATGTGAAAAAGGCACAAAATAAATATAACAGTTATATAAATATGGTAGGTATATGCCATGTTTTAATGTTATTTATTTAATTAATATTGATACCAATGATTTTAAAAAAAAATTCTTTTAAGCACTAATTGAAAAACGAATAAAACTACGAGCAACGAATTAATCTGCCCCAATAATACAGGTATTTCGATATATTATGTGAAATTATAATTGAATTGCCATTTTTCCACCATTTTATGATATGATATTATTTAAAAAATCATTCATAATCATCGTCTCTGTGCTGAATTTTAATGATTTTAAAAAATTTGCTGAATTTGCGTCGATCACGTTTTTATACAGAAAGTACGTATTTAAATTCGGTATGAAGCCGGTTAATTCTCCATTAAGCGATGTTTAACTATACTATATGTACTTTCCGAGAGAAAAAAATTAATAGCAGTCCTTCGTCACTGATAAAATCGTAAACAAAATGGCCAGATCAGGATACCGAATTTAAAACATTAAACGCGTTTTATTATATGTATGTACTTAAAACAGCAGTTTGGGTCATATAGGTGAAAGGGGGCTTAAAGCAGGCAACCTTAATTTAAAATTTAAAAAAACCTGTCTTAAAATCTAAAAGTCTAACCAAAATACAATGAAATAGCCTCAAAATAATAATGACATATTGATATTAACACAACAGACCGATAGTAATCTAAATCACGATTTACATATTACTTTGAGGTTTTCGAAAACTTTTTCCCTCAACTTGTTAACCCACAAACGACAAAACAAAATTTTATTAATCAATACTACATCAGAGCTGAAATATGTACATATTCCTTAATATAAAACACTGTTACATTGAATATTATTTATTATGAAATGAAAAAATGCAACGATTTACATACATATCTTGATATTTTTTAAATCTGATGTAACGTTACAAAATAATAAAAAAATTTATAAATATTAAGTTTACTGAGAAAATCATCAAAATAATAGTGATATCAAATTACTGAAATAATTCTCTTTTTCCCATTAAGATTTTCCGAGAAATTTAAAATATTATACGCAAATTCAGAAGCAGTTAGTTAACTTTAAAATAGAGAGTTAATTAGCCCTGATTACAATTCAGCACCTTTCGCACCTCGCTAAAAAGGAATCTAATTATCAAACTATTTTCGGGTGTAATAAACTAGCTGAAAATGTCCTTTCTTCATCAGGCGTCGTTTTGTTTTTCGCCGCCTGAAAGGTTGTTTTCGCATAGTTTCGCCTTTATGAGCCGTTTCCTGGGCGATGCGCCCGCCCACCTAAGCCTTAATCCGGCATTCATACACGTGACACTTGCGACTCCCCTGGTATCGGGAATTTCCTCGGAGCTGTTCTTGAAAACTTTTGAAAACTTCCCGAGGAGCTTGTGTTTAAGTACCGCAGCCATCCCGAGTCCCTCGGGAGACATGCTACAGTTCAACTATAAATCAATTACTTTCTACTTCTTCCGAATGAATTCCACGTTCAGCTGAAAAGTTCGCTTAAAAACAGGGACTTTTCCCAGCGGATCAGGACTTTGGAGTCCTCATTCTCAGCTGTGCGCGCCCTGTGGACATGTCCCATCAAAATTGCATTACTGCCCGCCCAACTGCGTAAATAATTAATCAAAAAATCAAATAAATTTCACCAGAGGCCACCGGTGACGTCGCGAGCATTTTAAGTCTTTCAAATATGCAGCGGTTTGGGGAGCAGAGGAGCCGAGCCGCCTGGTGACGAACCGAAGGACAACTTGCTTCGCTCGGAGCCATAAATTAAATCCTCGTGTGACAAGTTCATTCATTAGACGCTCCAGCTCCAGACTTAGCAGGGAGCCCCAGCTCCCGTGAAAGTGCCCGTTTCTTGGCATCGCACTCGCCGGGAATACGCCGCCGACCCGCCGGACTGGCTTCCAGTCTCCACGGGAGCTGGTGGGCTCGGCGCATGTCCTGGATCCGGGGCTTCTCCGCTTCGTGGGGCTGGCTCGCTCCCCGCCGCGGTCGGGAACATCTAAAACAGCTTGTAAGAGGCTCCCCATAGGTCCCGCTGGAACAGGGTCCCTCTTCCCTGCACTTGTGTCTGGACCGAAAAGGTTATGGAGGTTTCGGGCCGTATAACTCGGGACCGGATCTGTGCACCCACGTTACGCAATTCCACCAGTTTTGGGGCTGTAGTACTCGAGTCAGTCATACGCGAATGTCCTTGCGGATCGGTCGTGTGCACGGCAGGACCACTTCGGGCTGGTCAGGGAAACTACGTCTAGCGTCCAGGAAGTGCTCTTTTTCAGTCAGTGGCAGTGGTGTGGCGGTTCTGAAGTGATTGGGTTCCGATGCTCCCGCGTTCGTCCGAAGACGGGGATTCCCCGAAATCAGGCTGAACAGAACTGAATAGTGCCGAATCGAATCCTTGGGCCTGACTTCCTGCGTGCCAGAGCCCCATAAAGGGAACAAAAACTCCGCAGTGAAATTAGCGCTCTCGCCCAGCCCCAGAACCTTTGCGCCTCCGTCGGACTGCAGCGATACTTCAGCCCCGTTGCGTGCTTTTGTCATATTAAGGACCTTTTCCACTTCGCCCGGTTCGCCAGTGAATTTCGACAAAAGCAATAAACGGAACGAAAGCAGGAAAATCCGGGAAGAGTGCGCGAGGGCAGGCGAGCGAAAGTGCGGTCCGACCTCCGGGGGACGTACGGCCGGATTAAGTGATTTACCCCGATATGTGCTCAGTGCCCCGCAACTGCTCCTCCCCGCCCACCTGGTCAACTCCAGCGTAGCAGACGCACCGTATCCAGGTGATCCTGCGAGATAATCACTGTAATAAACGGGCAGATTCCTGATTAATTCCTTGGACTTGCTCGTTGTATTTTGTAAGAAAACATAAAAAGACAGAGATCCCTCCGCAACACGGCTTTACGTAATAAAATGTGTACGCCGAGGCGGGGAATCCCCGGCTGCGTCCTTCGACGGCGTCGTCGTCGTCATGAAGATGCTCGTTTGAGGGCGGAAAGGTCTCTGCCTTGGTTTTACTTCTTATTTTTTTTTTTTTTTGAATTAAAGCCTCCCGTCGCATTAAAGGGAAGAAGGTGCGATCCATCCAAGGAGGACCCCCGCCCGCAGGCCAAGGAGATGTGACGTCTTTGTGGCCTCCGTAAGAAAGCCAAGATAAGACTGCCTCCAGGTGAATTAATTTACGAGTCGAGCGACAATTAGGCGGTATGGTGACTTCATAAATTCATAACTTCCCCGTATCCGGGTTTCATTCCTGACGTCACGCCAGGTCCCAGGGAATTTATGACAGTAATGATGGGCATTAATCAGCCGACCAGAGATGAAGCTGTTGCCCCCGGGGGATTTCTGACGACCTTTGGTATCTTACTTGTTCACATTTTCCACTTATTAGTCGCATAAAGGGATTTTCTTCTTCAATTTATTCATTTCGACAAGTTAATTTCATAAGTAAATATGTATGACATGTTGATGACTAGGGCTTACACGAAATTTTTGAATTTATGATATTCGACGATGACGTGCAAATGGTCAAAATTATAGCCCGTTAATATATTAATTAAAGTTTTTCTGTTATGATTCATAAAACCTCAATCCGTTCAAGGATTTTTGGGTAATAAAATTTACTGCGCACTTATAAAAATATGTGCGTTTATTTTATTTATTCATGAACCAACTTGGTAAAACCTAATTACCATTGAATAATATACAAAATTACATAAGAATCACAGGGAATAAAAGGTCAAATCAATAAAATTGAATTTTTAAAAGAAATAAAATCAATATGGGCACAATAAATATTGAAACTTTGACTATTCTATAAATACAACAATTTATGTGTGTTTAAAGTACAGATTCAATATTATATTGGAATATTTTATATTTTGTTGATATAAAGCTGCCTCAATCCAATGAATTTTTTTATACCTGCGAACTTTAATTAAGCTTATTAAATTGAACGTTACTGTACGAATGTTGTTTTGGTTGCATATAAAATTTCGTAAGTTAGTACAATTTGTTTTAATCCGACTAATTAATTTTAAATGTTTGTAACTAATTCGATGGGATGAATTCGTCCAGTTGTTGCATTTCAAATATAAATTGAAGTTCAAATTTACATATGTGACCTGACTTTAATTCTGATTTTACTAACATTTTCCACATTTGGAAGTGCCGAATAAAACGATTTCAATATATATAATACTTTGACGAGGTTTTAAACATTGTTTCCTTTTTTTTAAAATCTTTTAGTTTAAACAAGTTGTTAAAGTTCCCTGTAACTTGATGGTGTGAAGTCGGAACATTTTGAGTGCTTTTAAGTAAATTTTAATGATTTATTTTTAATATTTCTATTTAACTACGACGACATATAGATAAAGAAATTAAACAATGTTCGCAAGATTGAATCTAATTAATATTTGGGTGTATCTAACTACACGATACTTTAGAAAACTTGAATAGAACATATATTTTCCAGAAAATTTTCCAGAACTATATATTATACACACTATTTGAATTCAAATACGTAAAATTAATTTATTTTTCATTTTCAATAATATTGCTTCGTCTTGGTTATTTTTAGCTAGAATATATTTTCTAGTCTGTCGCTGAAGTACAATAATATTTAATCACAGATATAACATCAGAATTAACTACGATTTTAAATGGTGCAATCTCCTCAAAAGTATAATACCTATTAGAGGAAAACTGACTTGCATTAATTAAGTTTTGTTCACATTTTATGATTAAATAATATGCTCCAGTTTAAAAGCAAAACAACTATTTTGTTATTTATCTTACAATAATACTCCTTTATCCCCGCATATTATTTAATTAAACTGAACACACATACGCATAAATTTAAATAGTATCTGCTCCATTCAAAAACTGCCAAAATTATGTTTGATTATAACGAAATTTTACTTAATTATCATAAATTGTTATTAGTTCCCCCAAAGTATAATTGCATAATTTTGGTTGCACATATGCAAATGAATGCCCTTCTTAGCACCTGCAGCAATTAGCTGCAGAACATCTCTATCAAGATAGCACGCGTGCAGCTCGTAAACTATTTAAATTTAGAAGCGCAATAATTTGGGATAGAGAGCATGCAAAAGCGCCCCTATTCAAATGTAGGAGCATATGTTTGTTTTGTACGTATACCCGTCATCATCTATGGGCTTTTAGAGCCCATTTGCCACAAAACCCATTATCCAAACAGAATTGCGATGTTTTCTGGGAATTTGCTAATGGTCTTTGAAATTCATTGTGCCTATGTTGCTTACAGATTTCGTTCCAAATAGCTAAAAGTACTGATGGAAAAATGTACGTGTAATTTTATTTTAACTTCAAAAGACCACGTGCTTTATCCCGCCAGCCCTGTCAGCTCAAGCAATTTTATTTTTATTTTTATTTTTATTTTTTTGAGTGCACAGGTATCATTTTAAGATTTCATCTTGCTTATTTGTGAGCTTTTTTCCTCATAACTTCAAATCGACTACACTTCATTGAAGCAGGTTTCTGGAAGTATGCAACATTTTAGGTATTTACAAACAAAATATATCCGAAACTCATGAGTATATGTATTTCTTATAATTGATTGAAAAATCTTTTAAAGGATCAATACAAAAATAATCCACTTAAAGAAGTTCTATAAGAAAAATAAATCTACTGTGTGATATTTTCCACTAACTATTCAACATGAGCTTTTAAATATGTTCGATTTATAACCTTTACGTAATGCAAACCAGTGTAGAAGTTTCTGGTTTTCTGGATAAATAAGAAAAGTGAATAACAACACTCTTTAGTTTAAATCTAATATATCAATATGTTTTGTATTTACTTTACTCATTCCTGGAAGAAATCAATACTCCCTCAGACATAAACTTTAAAAATATGTGTAAATCGAAAATCATGTGGTGCTTGCTATTTTCTTTGCACAACTAATAAATTTTATCATGCACTTGAGATAAAAATTATGAGGACAGTGTGGCGGGCTAACATTATTAAACTTTACAAGATTTTTATAAAGTTTGGAAAAAGAAGATTTCTGATTCACCGATTTAAGCAATATTACATTTATAGTTTGGAAATAGTGTCGTTCATTGGATCAATTTTTATGAAAGTCAAATTAAGTTCAACTTTATTGGATTTCTTAGTTAATTCGCCTAGTCAGTTTGTTTTTTGTTCTTTTTTAATGGATCAAATCTTTCTGGTTAATTCCAAAAAATAATTTGAATGCAAATTACTCGTTGGCTCTGTTAACGTTTATGCGAAACTCTTGAATCATCGCGTACATGGATTTGCATTTATATGAAAGCTCTCAAAAAGTGTATGCCTTTATTTTTACGAGCAATATATATTTATCCACAAAATTAACACATTTTTTTAATGAATTCACATAAAGCAGGTACTCAAAATTTTTATATTGTTATATCAGGAAGGGAGCAGCCTTGGAAAATTGCTTAGGGCGGAAAGAATTCTTTTAGCTCCTTTTCTGCTGCGGTGTCGTCTTGTACCCTGTTAATGAGCAATTGTTGAAGCTTTTTATGGCAGAATCTTAAAATCCTCAGAACGATGTCACTCCACCCAAAATATTTGGAGAGTGGTTGTGGTTCGCCGCTCCCACAGCTTCGCTAAGGCTAAAAGGCAAGTGGATATTGAATAAACACATTTTGTGCCGGAGTGCTTAACTCCAAATCCATTTTTTGACACGTACGCGACCACGTTACCCCCAAGACATGCTTTCTTTCGACATCAAAAAATCTTAATTATGCGTCAACCCAATGTGATTTAAGCATGTTACCGCATTATTCTCGCACATAGGCTCCAAGAGGAATTAATTAAACGCCCCTCGGAAGGAGCACTCCTTTCACTCAAGTCAATTGAGGAACTTTCTGAAAGGAAAATTTCCCAGGAGAAATGCCGGCTTTCTTCCCATTCGAAAATGAATTAGAGCAGCCCCTGCTCGGCCGGCTCCTCTTTAGGCCGTGTCATAGAGGAGTCCATAGGCGCAATTTGATTACTCCTCGAGTGCAGGGACGTGCTTTCAACAAATAGAAATATTTAAAAAAGCATTCCCCGACCCCTTGGCAACCCCAGCTGGCTTGTCCGGGCGGTTTCAATTTTATGAAACGATTTCATAGCCGCCCGGCACCAGTTCCAATTTGAGGGGCTTACCCACCTCGTTTTTATGCCCGGGCCCAGCACCACTCATTTTCCCATTATCATAATCATTTCAACACTAAGTGACTTAAGAAGCCCGACCACGCCGGCCGGGGCCCCGTCGCCGCTGTATCTAGATCCTGCAGGCGACCAGGAGATATCATCTCCTCATTTCGTCCCGTCCGTAAATTCAGGAGGATCCGGAGGTGTCGTCTAACAAAGGCGCCCTGTATGTGTCCGGGCAATCATATTAAGCCCCGCAGAGCTGCCGTCCTGGATAGAGGCGATATTATTGCGCATTTGTTTAAGTCCCCGTAATTGAATTAAAAAGTTTCCAGTTTTATTTTCTTGCCACACGACCGGAGTTGGGGCCGAAACTCCCAAAACCGCTCCATGGTGGAGCACAATTTTCTAACGCCCTCTTTCGTCCTACCACCACCACATTGGTGGTGTGGAGTGGATCCCATTGTTGTATCGCAAAGTTCAAAAACTTGGCCAACACCAAATTCTTGCCCTCGCTCAGGCAGGGCAATCTAATAACAAAAAACATCCCAGAGTTCCCTCGGGATTGCGGGATGTGAGCCTCCTTCGGCTCGAGTATATCTTGAAAATAAATATTGGGGAATTCATTTCACATACTTTAAAACAAGCAACGTCTTACCAAAGTAACCGCTTAAAGTTAGTGTTTTGGCTGATGAGCCCCAGCATAGACCTCTTTTGTACAACTTTCAACGAACTTAATTGGCATTAAATCATTGGGAAATTAACAACGTAATTATTCTCATTATACTAGAATAGCTAATAAATTGACTTAAAACTGCATCTATGCAGGTACGTCTTTAAAATATAAGATGCACATTGCTGAAATCAGAACCCACACTCTCTAGTCAATTATTTTAATTATTTTTCAGTAATTTTATCTTAAAATACCAGAAAATTATTCCGTTTATGAACATTAAAACTCCTGATATTTTAGTAGTTTCTAATTACAATTCTAGTGAAATTCACTGGATAAACACAGTTCAATACTGCTTTAATTTTATTGAATTCTCCACATCCTCCTGAAATTGATAGAAATTTATTATCTTGAGTTAATTTCGTGAATAATTTTGGCGTTACTTTTAGTTCTAAACTTAGTTTAGACGATCATATTAATAACACAGCTCAACACTGGGTTTCATCAAAAGATGACCCGTATATTATTAGATTTTTGTTTATTACGTTTGAACTTAACTGAAAATTCGATTTTGAACCATATCTAGGATACCAACAGCTACATTAACATTAGCATCAATGGACATGACAGTGTTATGCTTTAGGTGATCATGACATTTGGCCAAAATGCCAAATGCTAAGTCCTGCAGAGCAGTTGTCCTGGAGGAGATCTTGTTGCGGCGTTTGTTTAAGCCCAAAGTAATTGAATTAAAAAGTTTCCTGTTTTATTTTCGAGCCGCATGATGGAACCGGTTTTGGAGCCTCTCCTCAGTGCGGCTCACTTTTCTAACGCCCTGCCTTGCCTGCCCCACCACAGGGTGTGTATCGAAAAGTTGGAAAACTTGGCCCGCACTGAATTCTTGTCCTCGCCCGGGCTGGGCAATCTAATAAATAAAAAAAAACACAGAGTCCTGGGGAGGGGCTGCGGAATGTGGGCCTCCTCCAGCTGAATACAGGAGCCCGACGCCAGAGTTCCCGGAGCCCGCCAGAGGGTCGAAATTAATTTGTCATGAAAGTTGAAATTTAATTTGCAAGCCCTGTGGGCCGCATTTGGGTCACATTTCGCATATGTGAGCCGCAGGGGGCCATTGTTGGGCCGCCCCCTCGGCCGCCCCGCATTGTTACTTGGGATTAATATGCGAAATGTAATAAAGTCGACTCAGTTACACTAATTTTTGATATGAGAGCAGTCCGGGGAGGGCTAATTGCCGGTTTGCCAAGCGTCAAAGTTGCCCACTGCTGAAGTGGACATGGGCCGGGATAATTCCGGCTGACGGGCGGCCGGGATTAAATGAAATAGCGGCGGTTAATGGTGAAGATCCCTATTTAAATTCATAATAATGTTTTTATATTTTCCCGTGAAAGTCGAAAAATTAAACTTGCCCGACTGCAACCCGCACTAGTGAATGTAAAAAATTTGCATTTTCGAGCATAATTGGCCGTATGCGGCCGTACGTGTGCCGCTCCGGGCGCAGTTCCTTTGATTTCTGACAAAACGAAATCAATAAGTTCTGTGGCGGCAGCGTTTTCCAATTGCATGTCCGAAAGTTTTTATTCGGGCTGATGTTTAATTTTACCCCCCAAAGGCGCAGATAAAATGTAATTGAAGAAAAATGTAAATATTTTTTATATGGACAGCGAAATTTTCCCCAAGGGATCGGTGCATTGAGCGAATAATTTTTTGTGTTTTAATTCAATTTGGTCAATCATTTAAAATTTAATTAAAACTGTATCGACATTTGGACATTGGTGTAAATTTTCTTTTATTCCCAATTAACATTTGAGTTCATAAAATGAAAATACTATTTAGTATGGTTTTCTAACACACTTTTTAGAAACACTTTTAGGGTTCGATTAGGTTACACATAAAATGATCATATCAAGTTCTATCTATTGCTATGATTAAATTTATTATGAGTTGCTCTAATTTCAAAAGAAATTTGATATCATTGGGCTTAGTCGCCAGCAACATGAATACTCCTCATGGAATTTAATTTAAATCAGGCTTTCTTTATTAAATTGCCAAATGAGTTGGCCAGTTAATCTTTATACGAAACAAAAATTGTTACATTCTCTTTTATTTTATTTTAGAAATAACACAAACCTTTTCTTTTCGCTACAGTAAAATTCCCTTCCAATAAAAAATTCCTAGCAAAGAAAATGATGAAAATTAGTATGAAAAAGTATAAAATGAAAATAATTTGTTACTTATAATTGCGCCCAAGAGAGATAGAAAATATTTTTTAAAACTTACCGTGTCCCATCATCGTTCCTTGCCCTTCTTTTCTAAAGAAAGTTTGAAATAATATTTGTATTTGATTATCCCGGGTAAAATGAAATAAATCCAGTATATCTTCTGTTTCTTAAAATATTCAGCTTTCGAAAAAAATTTAGTGAAGCTCCAAAGTAGGTGAAGTGCAGAGACAGGTGAACGAATTATTCCAAGATGTTTTTGCTCTTCGTAACGCAAAATTAATCGATATTTCACAGGGTTGCTGGAAGACGATGATGGGGATTTTTTCATGAAAATTAACAAAAGTAGGTACAGACAGAAAAAATAGACGTATAATTTTCTCAAAAATACGCGGGAATGATTAACTCTTCAAAAAAGGGTTTGAATTTTCTACTGTGTATCTAAAACACATTGCTTTAATTTAGATTAATTGAACAAGTTGGCAGCGTCCTTTCAAATTTCAATTTCATTTCAAAAACCACCTCACGGTTGAGTTAATTAAAATAAATGGAAAATTGATGAGGCATTTCCACGTCACACAAACAGGAAGGAGTGGCTTTTGAATAAATACGTAAAATGGCGTTTGGCTCATTCTGACACTAGTGACGTTCTAATTAAAGGGCGACATCGGGGAATACATTTTAATTTATGTGTTCTGGCTCTTACTGGTTACACGTTTTGCTGTTTGAATATTGCAGACATATTGCTAAATTCCAGTATTTATTTTCATTATCAAGAAGATTTTGCATGTGGTGGAAATTGTGGAAGAACACGCGTTGCCACTTTACACCATGTTTTATAGAACTAGAGCACGTAGGGGACTGCCTGGTGTTAAATCTCGGGATCTCAGAATAAAATTATTTTTAATAAATAATTAATTGGTTCACAGAACAAATCATTCCGCCTGAAATTAACCATTCATAACGCATAAATTTGTCGCCTCGTTAATAATACGTATGCAATTACGTCGAAATTGGCTAAATGTTTAATGAATAATGATTTCCTCCAGAATCGAATTTGTACGTATTTTTTTTTTTTTTTCGCGCTGGGACAGTTAATTAATGATGGAGCTATAAAAGCAAACCATTTAATTGCCAGTTTGGTTAACCAATTAAAAGAATTTTTACCTTTGGTCTGTTTTCAGATGTAATTTTTGAGAGATGATTTTTTTAAAAAAACACTGATTAAATTATAATTAAAAATTATCGATTACGAAAAATGATTTATTATTCGTCAGCAACTTTTCGCGGTAAATTTGATTTTAGTTTACTTTTTGATTTTCTGAAAGGGGGAATTATTCACACTAATTATGGAATATGTAATTTAAAATAATTGAATAAATAAAGCTTTCAGCGGTTTTATGTTGAAACAATAAAATAATTGAACTTATATTATTAAAGGGCAGGATAGTTTAAGTGAATGATACCAATAAAATAATGTTTTTGTAAATCAATGGAATTCGTTAAAAAAAGGGAGTATCTTCTATTGTTTTTAAACTGTGTATAGTGATATTTATTTACAAATATACTATTCTATCCGAATTTGAATTGTGCACTAAACCAAGAATAATTCAAACAAACCATTTGAAATATTTACATGATTTTGCATAATGAAGCTAGTTTCTATCACTCGCCAAACACAATTTCAAACACCGTAGGGTTGTGTAACATACCCATAAAACTCCCTATTAAATCAATAATTTTATTATTTTTGTGAAGGATTCAAATTATCATGAAATGATGGGTAATTGAGATAAAATTCATACTATTACAATTTATTAATAATTATAATTTAATATACACAATTTGTATAATTTTAAATATTCGTTATCTTTATTTTTGGCCCGGATGGTAACATATGTAGGAATGTATATCACCTCATACACTAAATTTGAGTGTGATGGACAATTTTAAATTATATTGAATGAAAGCTGTGGAACTGAAAATATACACCTACAATTTAAAACTATGTAGGTATCTTTAATTGTTCCAAAACAGCATTTACTTTTTTAAATAGTTCTAAATTTCATTTTTCTTTGACTTCAACCTTTAGTCCAACTACCAAGGAATTAATCAGTTTCCGAAATACTGTACATACAAAGGAAGTGAAGGTTTAATTACACTTTAATATACATTTTCAGATAAAAACCATCGTTGGAGCAACAAAGCTTCTCCATTACGAAAACAGTTCTTGGTTTTGTAAATTCAATGTAATAACAAAATACAACATGTGACTAAAATTGAAAGTTGTAATCGGGAGAAAATTCACACCTCAAACAAAAACTATATAAACGGATCGGTTTAAAATCGAAACGAGCATTTTCGCGAAAATAATAATAACGCAAAAACAAAAAGGTGCTGCTCTCGGAAAAACACACTCGCCAAATAAATTTCCCAACGAAACAATTTATATGCGAGAAAAATTGTGGGGGAAAGCAAATGATAAATTCAGCTCGAGTGTAAAATGTCAACAACAAATATACTGTGGCTCTTGCAATTTCGAACTTACCTGTGTTGCTGCCTATTAATTATGGTAGCAGGTGGAAGTCGTGTTGTCAGTGGCCTAAAGTGTTTTTGTAATCCGAAAGAATGTGATGTAATTCGGTCACAGGACTGTCCCGGGAAAGGGCTGCTCGTTTGGGACCCGTGCAGGTAAGGAGCCGTTTCATATTTTACTTTAATTAATTGCATGATGATTTCCGAAAGGAGCATGAATTATCGCTCCATTAACCGACCGGATAGTCCTTGTATCCTTGGACCGGGTGCGATTAAACCGCATATATGCATTAATGCGCCTGCATCCGAGTCATTGCCAGCGCACTCTTAAATCGGGAAATTCTTCACGAGGCGCCTGACCCCGGCAGCAATTAATCAACTTCGGTTAATTTATAGACTCCAATTATAAGGAATTTATGGCACTCGCAGACAGCGCATTCAATGGGGTCGAACTGTCACCCACTTTGGGTAAAACAGGCAATAAACCATGTTAACACGCTCCCTTTATTCAGCAAATGCCAGTTTTCGAGAATTTTTATTTCCCGCTTTTATATTTATTCGCCTTGCGGCGGGTTTGGGGAGTTTAAAAAGCTTAAAGGAGCAGTTAAGCCATAATTTTTTAACTGCGGTGTATTTATGGTTTCAGATGCTGTAAAATGTGCGCCAGAACACTTGGCGAGGCATGTGGGGGTCCCGGTGGATTTTCTGGTACCTGCGAGCCGCCACTTCAGTGCGTTGCTAAACTTCCAGTCACGAGTGGATTGGGCGTTTGCATGGGTAAGTCTACTTCAATTTATTACGTCTTAAACTTTAAGAAAATTAAAAATAAAAATCCTCATTTACTAGGTCAATCTAGCCACTAGTACAATTCTCTGACTCAATCTCAATCGTTTATTTAATGGTCTATAAGATTTACAATCAAAATAGCAGCAATATCTCAAAAAAATTCAAGAGACTTACAAAATTTGTTTGTATATTCATCACTTTTGATCTTAAATGAACATTCCTACAACGTTTCATCAAAATCCTTGAGGATACCTCAAACTCAATTTAATGTCATCGTCTGCGTTTATTTCAGCTTATGATCTTATTTTAAAGAAATGGAAATCGTTATTCACAAAGAAAATTCTTTAAATACGCAAATACATATATACAAAAGTATTTCAAATTGTCAATTTTCTCAAGATTTAATTCTTGCAAATTGAAAAGACATTTGAAAATCCAATTATTTGAAGCTAATTTGTAGTCACGTGGTTGACGGTAATCTTTAGAAATGGTTTTCTTAAGAAGGGGCATTACTAAGGTATCACTTTTACGGAAAATATATGTAATACACATTAGTCTGGATTATAGAAATCCTTTTAATAAGTAATTAAAATTTGAGAATTACGACTTTAAGAAATCGTTTTAGTCCTTAAGAAGATTTGGTTAGTGTATTTATATCGAAGTAATAAGACTTGATTGGTAATTTGAAGAAATTGTATTTATTCCCTTTGAAAAGCAAAATTTCTAAAAACTCTTTTTCAATTTCGACAAATAAATGTCTCTAACTTTCCTTTATTTTCCTACAAAAATCAAAATATCTATTCATTTCAATTCTTCAAAGTAGCGAAACGTTTTAATGTTGCACATGAAAACTACTTTTACCAAGTTGCAAACGCCAAAACGTGTAGCTTTATTTCATATATCATAATTTTTATTGCTGTACTTAAAAGGACATAAAATGTGTTAAGCCACTTTGCAGACGGAGAAACTCAATTTTTCCCATCATCCCTTCGTACAGCGTCATTATTATTGCCATAGAAGTTCTTGCCCACGGTGAACTTCTTCGTGCATATAATTGCAATGTTCAACAAAAGCGACAAAGGAATCTCCTGGGACACATATTATAAGTGATAAATTCGAAAAGTTTATGCTACAGCTCTGGCAGTTCATAAATACTTTCCAGGAGTAAAGGAGTACTACAAGCAGTCGACTCGGCTAGATGTAGCCAGAATGGCCTGGTCCTGGTGCCGGAGGTGGCATCTGAAATAATTCATCTTGTTATTCTAAGGAGCTTGTCGTAAAATAAAAGTCATGCTGGAAGACGTTCGCAGGATGTGTCCGGGGCGTGTATGAGTGTGGGAGAAAAAACCTCCTTTTGATGCCTTCCTTCCAAGCCGTGTCCCTTTAGCCCTCGAGCGCACGCAGATGCATTTTATAGCCTTGATTATGTCACGAACAGCACGCTCTCGCTAATCTTCGCTAGTTTTTTGCCAGGAAAAGATATTAAAAGCGGAATATAGGCGACAATTTAGGGTTGGGTACATCAATCTACTGGCGCGACAGAAATTAGTTTTGCAATTAGGCTTATTATCGTCATTAAAATTCCAGTCTGCCAATTTTGTTTAAGTGGAGTATTTTGTGCTTGGAAATGATGTCGATAATTTCCGCCTAGACTAGACTAGTTTAATTGAGGAATTCCAGACTTAAGTAAGTACATACTAATATTTAGATTTTAAAGAAGCTGTTTTCAAAAGGAGGCACTGAGGTAATACCACAATCCAAAAAAATCTTAATGTGGAGTCAAATTTTCTTTATAATTTTGTGGTAAACAACCTTCATTCAAAGAAAATTTAAAATCGAAAAAAAAATACAACTTCTAATTAAAGCATTTTCACTGTGATATTCACTATCAAAATTGAAAATTATTCCGACATTTTACGATGCAACATCTTCAAAAATATAATCAAGCTTCGAAATGTATTCAGTTTTCAATCCATTGTTATGAATTTAAAAATGATCAAATTTTTAATTTAAAATGTTTTGTGTAGTATTATTATTATCCGATTTTGATGAAACACGTTACGTCTTTAATTTAAAGGAAAAATGTTTAAATATGAACGCTTCAGATTGGTATTAAAACTGTCTAGAATTATAAGCATCTCACGAATACAAACTACATTACAACAACCAACATAAAAAATGATCAGTGCAGTGCAAAAAGTGAGAAAAAATTAAAGGAGGTTTTTGACATATGTACCTGTTTTAGTGAATAATTAATGAATGATGCCCCTTAATATCAGCATTTAAAATTATTTAACGACTTATCTATGTTAGGACTCTACCTAAAGCTATCTAAAAATCACTTCTGCAAAAGGATTTCAAATTCTTCACCACACACGTATATTCAAAGGTCTAGAACATGATGATTTAAAAAGGATCATTATGTAGATAGCTATAAGAATGAAAACAAAGTTAAATTAAAAATGTTTGTTTTTGAATTTTCAACTTCCTATGCACATAGATTTTGCTAAAATAATCAATTTCATTGCATTGTACTAAATAAAATTGAAGTGTCTGTCTGTCTATCTGTCTATCCGGGCTAATCTACGAAACGGCTGAAGAGGTGATCGTCACGAGTGAAATAGGCTACTTTTTTTAATTGTTTACTATTGTTAAAATTTATTAAATACTGAACGCCAGTAATATGTTTATGGTGAATCATGCAAAAAGTACTTATCCGATTGAGATGAAATTCTATGGACATGTTGCTCACAACCTCCTGAATGACATTTGACAAATTTGAAATGGGCAACATCATATTTTTATTAAAGTAAATCCGGGTACGGGTCAGCTAGTAGAAAATATATTTATACCAATGTCTTTCTGACCAAATACGCTTTCTAGAAAGAACAAAATTACAAGTAGCCACTGAGAAAGGATTGTTTTTTAATAACTCATCGTGTGTTATTCTCCCTAATTTGTCTTACTCTACTCCTTTTAATGTTGTCGTCTTGTTTGCCAACTTTTCAAATGATCCCCGAGATAAAATGCATTGTTGATCTTACAAAGGAAAGTTCTGAATGAGCCCGGAATTTGAAGTGGTGCTTACAGCGAGGCCCACTGGCGGACTACACGTTTCCAACAAAACATCTGGAGGAGCATTTCACATGAGCTCCAGCTTCCACTCCGAAGATAATCCTCTTAGATTTGAGTTGCTTCCCCACAAAATGCATTCATCTCATCGTTCGCATGTCGGGAACGGGGCCACATCCTTAAAGAGGAATAATAAGCCACCGCCTTTGCTTGTTGGGGCCCTCGTCGGGCTTCCCGGAGCAGCTTCAAGCGACCGACGCCGGCATCATCAGGAGCACAACGTCCCCAAACATTTGCAATTTGAGCGGAGACAGAAAGGAACGAGCAACTTCTTTGGGGGCCGTTCAAAAAAGCACTCGGCAATTTCTTCGTCTTATTTTTCATGTCTTACCCATTTGGAGATTTTCCACACCATTAAAAGAAGCTTTCGCCTGGCTCCGGCCCCGGTCCCGGACCCATCCTCAAGGAAATGTTTTTCTTTCCTATTCCTCGAAGAAGTTTTTCCTGGGCGTCTTTCGCCCGCTCACCAGCCAGCATCCTTGGGAGCTCTCTGGGGTTTATCTATTATGAAAATTGCTCATTTCGTGACACCGGCAACGAGTATGTGATAGAATTTTCCCCAAGATAAAATTTGTATGGGACTCAAACGCACCGACCGACGTCTTTATGTTGCTCATTTGGGTAAACTTTGGCAATCTTGTTTCCTCGGTGCCGCCAAGTGATGGCGAGGGTTGTTTGGACATGGACAAGGTGAGGGCACTCAATTTGATTTAAGTCCCCGGGGACACTTTTGGCCCCTGCCGGACTCGCTCTGCGGCTAGAATGGACTACATTATTCCTGCTTGCGTTGCGGCTGAGGGCGGTTTGATAAAAAACTTTGTATCTTCCCGCAGTGGCCCTGCTATCTGACAGGACTGATTGCACCAGGAATGAAGCCATCAAAGTTGGCCACCGGGTCCTCGCGCCCCGGTGGGCGGCGAACCAACTTCCTCTGAAACTAAGCGAAGAAATGCAAAGTTTCTGATTATATAAAAAGTTTTTTGCGAAAGAAAGGGGTGAGGGGGTGGAGGCTGTTTATCAAGTTTATGGGAAAGTTTCTCTTGATAAAAACGAATTTGCTTTACTTATGGCAACTTTTCGGGTAATTGTGTTCTCAACATGATCACCCTGATGGAAGAAGACGAAGTGGGACCACTCCTCTTCAGTGTGCACTGTATTTTGAGATACTTCCTCTTCCGCGTGATCTGAACGAGCGCCAAGTTATCATTCTGTGGCAAATTTCTTTCGCGAAAAAATTTCACTTGCACCTGCCTTTGTTGCGAATAACTTCTTTTAAAAGTTCTTCTTTTTGTTCCGAATTTGTTTAAGTAAAAGTATCAAACACTCGCTGTTTAAACATAAATTGCTATAAGCGGCTTTGAATTGTAAATCAAAATTTTTGGTTTCGGTATAACCCTTTATTATGTCACACTGATTCATGATAATTCAATTTAATTGTTAACGTTCTCTGTAAAAGAACAATGAATGCAATTAATCGCGTAATAGCCCGCCAACAGTTCTGTTTTTAAGAAAAATATCGATTTAATGTACTTTCTGGACAACTTATGCCTTGTGTAGGTACCTGATTAATTCCAGATATTGTTATTGTTAAAATCTAATAATAATCAATTAAAAGATTTTCGAAAAAATCTTTTACAGAAATAACTCCTTGAAATTAAGCTTAGAATTTAAAAACAAAGTAATAATGTGTTTTTCTTATTAGTTTTCTCTATGTACTGATATAAGTTTATATGGTAAATCAGAATCCCCTTCTAAATCGCTTACTTTCGAAGCGATTAATTGTGATTGGTATTTGCAATAATCTTATTTTAGCTTTTACGTCCTAAATTTAAAACTAGTTTTGAGGTCGTACTGATTTTTTTTTGCAGAATATCCGTGTTACAACATTTCGTTTACAATGCTTTACTATTAAAAGGTTTATGAAATATATGTATATAATATAACTAATATATGTAGCATACTTAAATTCTTATTTCTAGCTTAAAGTATGAAAATAGAAATTTCATACTTTCATTTTAAAATTTGAGGATAAAATATCCTATTTTCTATTCAAGGCTCTACACACGAGTATCATTGGTGGCAGAATTTTAAAACTAATTTAGAGTTACTTTCCACCAGAAAAAAATAATTTTTTTTTCTTTTCGTACATTCTAATAATGCTTTATGGAAATTGTTTTTAAACTCATATTTTAGATTTTAAAGATTCGGTACGATCTGATTCCCCTGAAAAGACAATTTATTTATTAAGTTTTTTAGTAATTGTGTTCTGTAAATGTGAACTCTGTTGGAAAAATATGAAGTGGTGCCTCTGCAGTTTATTTTAAGAAGTTTCCTCTTCCGCATGATACGAACTCGAATTAAGTTCTCTTTGTACGGTGAATTTTTCGCTCAAAAAATTTCCCGTGTATACCTTGTCTTTGTTAGAAGTTAGTTCTTTTAAGAGTTTTCCCTTTTAGTTGCGAATGTTTTTTGGGGAAAATCATCAAGGCTAGAAGCACCTATTGCAACTGCGCACCTCTGAAAGAAGGGTAAAAAAAGTAACTTTAAACTAAAATAAAAGTTCAGAGATTCGTTCCTTGTTCTTGTTTGCTATCTCCTCCTGGACAAAGAAACGAGCACGGCCAGTCAACGTCCTTTGAAGATAATGAAAAATTCCTAAAATGAGCGTCATCATGACCTGCTAAAGTGCACATGCAGCATATATGCTGTCATGCAGTCCCCTCATTAGCCCCTGCCCCTTGAGCGAAGGGTGGAAACGTTAATTTTCCTCTGTTCTCCCTCTTTGGGCCGTTTAAAAATGCATTCCAACAGCATCCTTCTGGACGCCGGTGCTTTATCCTCGTGCAGCTCTCCTCTGGCCTGCTTTAAAATTTTTAGCCATTTTTGCACTAATTCATCCGGCCATCAGACGAATGAGGCCATTCCCTGTGTTTTACATGCAAGGAACGAGCTGGGCTCGAGTGCACATTGCATCCTTATGGAACTCTTCGGGGACTTCTGGGAACATATGCGCACCTACTTTCAGCATGGTGAACTATTTTCGCTTTAATAGATCGCCATTTTTCACCTCCCCCTCCCTAAAACTGGAAGTGATTACTTCAAGTCGCACCAATTTATTTGCCCAATTGTAAATTTATTTGATACCAGGAAATTGAAAATATACATAGATTTCGGACCGTATTTTCGAAATGAACAGCTCTCCTCCTACGCATCCTCTTTGTTGTGCCCTAATTGCGTTTGGGATAGGTAAAAACCCAAACGAGCGAAAATTACCCTTGAGCTGCTGAAGTAAGGGTTCATTCGCTTCTCAGAATCCAAGCAACCATTGTAATTTTAGCTCTTTTCATTATAAATTTCTGTTTTCTTGTGTACGACAGCTGTTATTTTATACCAAATACCTTCGGACGGTTTTTAAATTAAAAGGAGCTGTTCCCTTAAAATTGTATGAAAGTTGCCATCAACCAGGATATGGTGTATGTATTGCTTCACTTTTATGTATGTGTAAGTAGAAACACTATTAATTTTATGTATTTTGTATTTTCTCAGTAAGAGATTATAAGTGAAAATTGTTTGAAAAACTTTCAGTCTGAACTAATCTTCAAAATATAGTTGAAAAAATAAGTTTTTAAAAATATTCATATGTATATATACGATTATTAATATTACAAATTTAATTTTTTTTTTGATAAAATTTTATATAATAAGAACTTTCATGCAGGCCCAAAATTAACAAATGAATATGTAAAACCTTTATTTATGTATTCTATAAATACTTAACTTTAAAATTTCAAAAATTCACAGTTTTTTGCCGCGATTAAGTTAAAAATTAATAGAGATATAAGCTACCGCCAAATATTTATGAATTATTTTTCACTTTTGCCTCTTAATGAAGTTTGATCCAAATCCGAGCAGAGACCGCAAACTTAATCTGTTAAAAATTTTTGGTACATAAGTGTTCAAACTAAGGTCAATAAATGTTCATATACCCGAGTATAGAGTTTAATTACTTAGTATCAAATAACAATAAAAGAAAAGGCTCAAAAAAATCTCATTATCACCTCTTTTCACCTTTTAAAGTTGGGACAAGGGCATCCTGGCATCTCCCAAGAGTTGCCCCTTTAATTTTAGGTGTAGTCTTTGCGCCGGAGGGACGTTTGTTGAGCAAGGTTTTAAAGCAGAACGCGGAGCATTCAAGCTCCAGAGGGCATTTTTCTATGGTTTTCAAGTATCTTTCTGGAATAGGAGAGCGTTCCTGCCGTGTCGCAAAAGATTACTTACAGCATCCAGCGGGATCATGAGTCCGCCATCTGCACCACAGGCAACGGATGCCGGGGGGAATTTGCATCCTCTGCAAAGCCCGGCAAGGCAAGCCGCGCTCCTCTGAGCAAGTCAGTGAAGTCTGCTTTTTTGATAATTCCTCCCCGCAAAAAAATAACCAGGACTTAGCGCGAATCCGAGCAGCACGCAGCGCAGTTCATCCCGGCTGTCCCCGACTTTAATGAAATTCCGCCCCCGCTATGACCCGCGGGAAGCGCGGGCAAAATGGAAATTGCAGCAGGTACCCCAGGAACGAGGTCCTTATTTGTTTCCGAAAAAAAGCAGAGGGAGCTCGGGATAAAATTGAGGAAAATGAAAACAATGTCAACGGTTGTTTACGCGCGCCGCGGTGCATGCAAAATTTTCATTCCTCGAATTGAATTGGTGCCCCTCGAGGTCGCGGGGGAGCCGAGCGAAAGAATCAGCGGTGGGTCCCGCAGGTGGGGCTCCTTTGCATAATGGCGGAGCATTTATTCATAAGTTTCTTGCTCGAATTGTTCCCGCGTCTCATAATGATGTTCGGGTTCACTGATTCCCCAGCAGCCGAATGCAACCGATACCTTTGCGTCCTGCGGTCCCGGGAACGTCGGACGGCCGCCACCGCCCTTTAAATAATCATATCACGGTGCTCTTGCAGAACGACTGCCAGAAACCTTTTCGTTATTTGGTGGCTATATTTTATTTTTATATAATTCCTGCTCCTCGCGGGACGTTCCATACCCGGGCAAGGAGCAGTGCTCTATTTTTGAGCCGGGAGCTCAGTGTTCCAGGACCTATTTTTTTTTTTTTTCTTGTTAATTTCGCTGGCGCTCCGGGGAACGGGAGCATATGAATTATTCATGCCCGTAAAATCATAATAGCCGGAGTCTCATTAATTTACGATAGCCCACAGACGACGGGCTCTTTTTAGTGCGTCTCTTCAGAATCTTTTTACATAATTCGCCCCGCAATGGAACGCAAATCAAGTCACTGCTAAGGACCTGAAGTGATTTATGATAATGCACACCGGGATCAATGACGTTTAAGTGGATATGAGCAAACCGAATGGATTGCTCCATCCACGCGGTGGCCGGGGGAGTTGGGGGCGAAGGGTGTGTGGAATTCGCTGAAAAATTTGCCAATAGCTGCAGAGTAGAATGGGCTTTAGATTCGGATCAGCAGGGCGGGAAGGTAACACAACAGAATTTAAAATGGTATCCTCGACTCCTGCAGCCCTAAAAATTCTACCTATCAATTATTCATCTGGGAAATTTAAGTACCTTGTTTACAGAACGAATTTACACAATAAAATATTATGAAAAGTAGGTTCAACAAAGCGATATGCGAAGTTACCCCGACAAAGACTTCACAATTGGCATTTTATGAGCCCTAAGGGTTTCAGTACAGAACGAGGCAATTTTCACTCCATTATTTTGTTTTCCCGCAATTTTTTATATTGAAGTTAATTAATTAATGACTAATGAAGCTGAATTGCACTACTCGACTTAAATGTTAAAACACAACAGACCGATTTTCCTTTTTTACTCTTTGACGTAGCAATTTAATTCTTTTTTAAATTAAACCAACAGTGATTCTGAATATAACGATACTACAATTTATATTTTTGCCGCAAAAACCCTTATTTATTTGCATTTCTGAAAGTGGCAAAATAAAATTACATTAATATTAGAATAATAACATATGTATATAAAAAATTGTTATATTCAATACATAATTTTATTCCTATTGTAATAAGGTCATATTTTATACTTTTGCACTACGACAACGTTTACACGATAACCAAAGTAGGGACTTTGGCCTTAAGTAGGCCTAGAGTAGGCCAAAGTCCAAATTTGTTTTGCCGTATAAAAGTGCAAGTCAGAAATTTGGTCTAGCCCCAATTGAATTGGGTCCAGGCCTGATTTATTTATTTGTAAAGTAAAAGTGGTAGTGTTTTTAAAAATTAATATTTTCGGATTTTATCCTGTTACGTTACAAATTTAAAAAGTTGTTAAGTATATTTTTATTAAAATAAAATATGGAAACCTTACATCCATACCCAAATTTTGGCCTACAACCGGTTTCTTTGTCCTGATTTGCGATTGTCACATTAATGTACTAGTATATGATGCTATGTATGTATTAAGTAAATGTAGGTAGATACCATAAATTAAATTTAAACTAGCAGATTGGTTAGATAATCTTTTAAGCTTAGTTAGTTAATGTGTTTATTTAAACATGTATCAATTATTGTTATAGAAAATTGATTAATACAAAACATAATCAACGTTTTTTAGATTTAAAACTTGAAAACTACGTTACTTCTTACAGTTTAAAAAAAGAGGTTTTAAAAATGATCTAAAATATGATAGTGTATGTCTGAATTTAATATAAATAAATAAAGAAACTGCGCTTTGAAATCAGAATCATCATCAGAAAGTCATATTTTAGGATATAGAGGTACTTCCACTCACTCAATCCTCGATTTAAATATTTTTTAAAATTCTACTTTAAATCCTTCTTTATTGCATCAAAGGGCGCTTATCCAACAGTTGTGCAAAGTAAGAAACTTGCTTATTCGTCGTGGCCTACGGCAGAAAAATATTTTGCAAGGAATTATAGCACAGGAACTTTCTCCGTTCGCCTCAGTGTGCATGCAATGCATGCAAATCGAATGCATTTGGCAAATGGGGCTCCTTCTTAAAAATAAAGTTGCAAAGCACCCTTCTACCTGCAGTCGTACAGATGTCAGTTTTAAGTAAGTTAAGTCTTGTCAGAAAAGTTTTCGCTGGGAACTGCCTGAGCAAATTGCCATTCTGCCGAACAAATAGAAACTTTTCGCCGGCAATGCCGGCAAATCATTCCGCCGTCTCGCAGAATCTCTGTAGAAGTTGGATGTTGGCTTATTTACAATTTCAGAGCTCCTTGCAATGGGGCGCAAGAAGACGCGCCTCCCTCCAATTCAGCGCTCATAGCCTCATAATTTCTTGGAGCGATTTTCCCATTTTCACTTCACAAATTCAATTTATGCTGCAGCGAAACTCCCCCGCCTTCTCGAGTGCTTGAGCGCTCGTGTAGATCATCCTTGAGGAATAAGGCGGCAGGACGGAGGACGGGGAGCAAAAAGACACCCGAACATCTGCAGATCAATTTGCCTTGTTTTGCTGCCATGAATACGTCCTTTGTCACGTCCCAGTTTATCCTGGCACAAATGGCCAATTGGACCCAACTGAAAACTGCCGCCGTACGGAGGTAGTTAGGGCCAGAAAATGCAGGACATGCCCTGGGACGGAGGGCGTCCTGGAGGCGAGTGCCACCGTGGGGCTCCTCAGGTCGCTGGCCCGTGCAGCACGTTCCTGGAGGAGATGTGAGGTCGAAAACGAGAAACATTGTTACAGGGTGATATTTCACAGAGGCCTCTGTTTGGCCGTTTTTCCGTGCGCACAGGGCGCCAATTGAGCTCCTTCAGGCATTTGGTGAACGTGGACGTGCCACGCAGAAGGAAAACTTTCCCACGTGACTCCTTGCACCGTCTCCCGTTCGACGTGGCCCAGGAGCGCCCGTGGAGGATACTTTGCTGCCCTGGACAAGACAAATCCACCAACATTCTTAGTGTTGTTTGTCTCGTAGAAAATGCAGGCTAATTTGAAAAGACCTCATCTTCGAGAACAACTTTCTTAGGTAACCCGAAATTTTGAACCCCAGCCCCAAAACGGCTACTTCGAACAGGTAAACCCTCGAGGAGCAGGTTCATCGCATCCCCATATAAGAGGACGTGAACTTTCTTCATTCATCGTGATTTCGTTAGTTGAATCAATAATTCGCCTCCACGGGGGTCTAATTAGCAAAGTTCGTCATTACGTGCGGGGGTGGCATGTGAATATGTTGCACCCGATTGGACTTTAAATTTCCCTCAAGAGCGGCGTCAAAGAAACCAAATGACAAGTGGCACTTCAGCGCTGCATTTAATATCTGGCTGGTTAACGAAATCTACTTAAAGTCAGATGAAAGGGCATGGCATATTTTATGAAGGGCACCTCCTTAAGCTGGTGAGTTACTTCACAAAGCAAAGACAAGAAAGTGGGAGGGCGGCGCTGGAAGTTATGCGCTCCAGGCCTGAGAGTTCACGGGATGAACATAATTAAATTCCTGGGGATACTTTCAAGGATCTGGAAAATTGCACGAGACATGAACACGTCCTGATGAAATAAAGTCCAGCACGTGAACAAAATAAAGCGCCTTGGAAAATGTTTGTCCTCTTTTTGGTCCCGGATTTTCCGATATTGCGCCGACGAGTAATTAGAAATCCCAAAAACGAGTATGTCGAACAGCTGCCTTTGCTCTCAGTTTGACTTTTAACTTAGTCTGAAAAGGGCTGCGACATCACTTGGGAGAGTGGTGACACAGCAATTTATTTATTGTATGTACCTCGGCACGACACTGTTTAAATATTTACAGAAATCGATTAGATGATGGCTTGTTTCAAGAAAGTAATTAAATTTGATTTAATTGGAAATAAAATATCAAGGACGTCTAAATCAGAGCACAATTTACCAATTTATTGTGTCAAGTTGTTTTCGGAAATTAACAAAACCTCTACAAAGTTAATGAATATTTCATCAGTTAATCAACATTGATTTTGTTTTTAATTCATATTATCCCATTTTTAAGTTCCGTAATTATACGTTCTTGTTTTCAAATAATTGCAAAAATATATACTTCGTGACATTGTCCAATTTTTAGATAATTTCAAAATTTAGGTGATATGAAAATTATTTATTTAAAAAAAAAAAAATTTATGCAGAAAATATATAAAATTTAATTTAGTTTAACTTAAATAATTTGGGATTCTGAATTGAAAAGATATCATTATTGAAAATTCATTAAAAAATTAGGGATTATCATAGGAGTACGATGGCTTAAATAATAAAAGTTTTAACCTTTAGCTATTGTATCAAAATAAAGAACCTTTAACACTTTCGTAAATATTCATTTTTTTGTACAAACCGAAAATTTCAAAATATAGGATAGTGAATAAACTTCACAACTGGTGCACTTTGATAAAAAATTTGTTTCTTAGTTTTTCTGATATTGAATAGTTTAACAATCATAAAAATTTAAAGCTGTCTTTAAGTTAGATACAAATGAATGGCTAATGATTAATAAATATTATTAATCTGCAGTCGTTCTTCTTAGGATTTATTGTCTAAATATGTATAAGAGGGAGACGTTCATAATTCAATGAAACAAAATGTTTCTCTAATAAAACACGACTAAGCTCCAAGATGATTAGATCTGGAAAATATTATAAATTGCTGCATGTTATATAGTATATGCAATTTTAATATAATTGAGTTTTCCTTAATAAATTGTAGAGCTAAAGGATTCGAAAATATTCATACAAACAATTATTCAATACAGGAAAACACTTATTTTGTATAAATCATTTTGAAAACGTTATTTATTCTGCTTTTTTCTAAAACCCATCGCGGGGAGGAGGGGAGCTGGAAACATATTACCCAATCAGTCCTAATAAAATTTCCTGCCATTAGGCATCTCATCGCAGTGAACTTAAGTGCTCCAAATAAAGCCCTTCGAAGTCTTCCAAACTCTCATTTAATTTACGTCCAATTTCGAAATGAATAGCGCCATTAATATCGCTCCCGGGAAGTTTGCCAGCGCTTAATAATGTTCACTTTTGGGCGTTCTATTTGCCCGTAATCAGTCCGGCGCGAGGACGACCATTCCCGGCCCTAAGCACACAAAAGACGGGCGTCGGGACGTCGTCGACGCGAAGCGGGGACTCCCGGGACCACAGGCCTGCTCCCGAATGGGGCGAAGGTGATTAAGCGTGCCCAAGGACTCCGCTTGGGCGTCTGGCGTGAAAGCGGAGCGCAACAAGATACCCCCAAAAATTAATTAATTAAGCGACGCCGACGGAACAGATTGATGCCGGATCGCGGTGTGGGGCGCGGGGTTATTAATAATTTTTGATGCAGGACGGCTGCGGCCCGGGTCACAAAAAGTAGGCTGCGGGCCGGGGTAATGCTGGCCATTAATTTAAACGCCTCATTATGCCCCCCATCAGCTTCATTGTCCAAAAATATAGAGCCAAAAAGAAAATTGTGCACCTCTTCCAGTTGAGTGAGCTCCCGGGGGAGGCAACCCACAGCTGAAAGGATAAACTTCTAGCAAACATACGGAATTCATTTCGCATCTGGGAACGGAGAGCACACACCTGGAGAATCAGATCTTCCCTGCCGGTCCCGCTGAGCCGCCTAGCCTAACCTTAGCAAAAGAAAATTTCTTCGGAGTGAATCAGGAAGCTTAACCTCGCCGGTGCTCCCTAGTTGTTGATTCCTCCTCCCTTGTCAAGTGACAAATAATCCTGCACCTCTTTGCAGAGGATTTCTGTTCCAGAAAACCAAGGAAATTATTTCCCTTCGTTTTTTCCTTTGTTTCCTGGAGTTAAAGAGAATTCCGGGATGATTGCTTCTTTGTGACTTTTTTCGCATAAAGCCATTTTATGGTGATCCTCGAGGAGTGCAATGAGGGAAATTGCTAGAAAGTGTAACAGACATAAGGAAATGACGGCAGCTCTGCTCCGAGCACATCTCAAATGTTTTTGTTTTATTACAATGGAAGCTCTGCTGCTCGCTTTATCCTGGAAATTGTTTCAATTTGAAAGGGTTTTTTTTTCCTCTACGTGCTCGGAACACCCGGCGACTTGTCGTCTCACAGGAGGAGTTCCTAAGAAATTCGATTAAAATCTCCGGCGCCAGAGCCACTTCTCGATTCAAATCGAATACGGTCGCTTATTTGCAACAAGACTTTGGTTCGAACCAGCGCCAACGTCGAACCAAATTACAAGGTAGTCACATTCGCTGCCGGGGAGCTGCTTTCGCTAAGCCGATCGTGTCCTTGTTCGTTCCCTGATTTTCGGTATTATATGACTTTGAAGGAATTCAGGGTGCTCGGGTATTTCTCGTATTTTTTTCAACTTATTGATAAGACGTATGACTTACCTACTTGCAAATAGGATTGAACACTTGTACAAAACATATGCTAAACAGTAACGATGAAAAGGATTGTGTAAGCTGAGGGTAGCTACCAAGGCTTACAAAGTTATTGGCATATTAATATTTTCGGAAAATTCCTGTTTTTCACCACTTTAGGGAAGCATATCACATTATTTGCTTATTGCAGAAAATAAATGCGAATATGCTAAATAATCCCGTGCAGTTAGTCATTAAAAATGAAAAATCTCGGAACCCACTTATCATAAATGGATTCAAATAATTCTGGTTTTTTTTTAGTTTCTATATCAGAAAGTAAAAAGTTTACCATTTAAAAATGTTCGCAATTTTGAAAATACATCATTAATTTAAAAAAAAACAAAAATCAAAATTTTCTGATATTGTTCTAAGAAAATAATGAATATAATAGTTTTCGACGTTGTTTATAAAGAGTGCCTACGAAAATGAAACTTTTTAAAATTAATTTGAAGATGACAAAAGCTCGGAAAAACGAAATAAATGATAGAATGTTTTATGAAATAAATATGTCAATTTTTTATAGAAAATAATTTATTAAAGATCGAATAACAATTTTTACTTATTAAAATTACTAAAAAACATTATAATTTTATATTAAAATTATTATCATATATGTAGATACATGAATTTTTTCCCACCTTTTCGTTATCAACTTAATGTATTGATATCATTGATGGAGCATTCAAAGCGCTAACACCTTTACATTGTAAAGCAACAATTAATAATTCTCGACAGAGAAAATGAATATTTACTATTAAAAAATGTTCTTCAAAAAATGTCTGTTTTATGGGAGTATATTTTGAGAATGAAAAAAAAATCTTTAGCGGAAACTTTCAAATGGTAAACTTTTTCCATTTTACTATAAGAAACAAAAAAACCGGAAACATTCAAATCCATTCACTATACCTGGGTTCCAAGGTAAAAATCTAAAGGCACTGGAGTTCTAAGTAAATCTAGCTTTTTGGTGAAATAAGCTCATCCGATGAAATTTTAATTAAAATGGTTTTGGCTGCAATGAGAATTTAGTAAATCCGAACAAAACTCAACGCAAGCGAAGTCCACGTAATTTTCCCACTAGCAACCTGAGCTAGAATGGTTCTCATTGCATGGGGCGACCCACATCAAATATTTGGGCATCACCTTTGATAAAGCATTAACTTTCAACAAATATATAACATAAGTTATCCATAAGACAAATTTATTACAAAACCCTGCACCCATTTATAAACAGAAGATCCACTCTGAGCCTGGAAAATAAGCTAATAATTCATAAAGTGATACATATGGAACGCCCTTGTGGTTTTAATGTGCTGAAACGCACATAAATAAAATTCAAATTGCCCTAAACAAAATTTTAAAAATGATACTAAATCTACCATGACACTTCTCCACCACATAGTTGCATAAAAAGGCTGATTTAGAGTTAATAAGTATTAAATTAAAATGCATTACGGACAAATTTTTGTCAAGATGTTCCTGGTCCAAAAACGTGCTAATTAAAGAATTATGTAGTTCTAATAAAACTTGAATTGATGCAGAATAACTTATTATCTACAGCTTTTGTATTATGTAAGAATAGCCTTAGTTTTATCATGAAAAGATTTTCCCCTAAAGCAACATATAAAATGTATGTTTTTAAATATTTATTTGCTTATGAAAACCTAGCAATAATATACTGCCGTCAAGGAAAAAATTTGTTAAGGGCCAATTTTTTCAAAATTGAGTTTTTCGTATCATTTGATTCGTCCAGAAATTCTCTATTTAATTTATCTTCAATAAAACTTTTATCACGATTCAATTTTGTTTTATAGCTATATTTATTTGAAAAAAAAATAACTAAAAAATCTGATGTAGATCAAAAAGATGCTAAGTAACTCGAAAAATTGAAAAGAGAAGCAATCCGAGGTTTGAGTACAAAAACAAAAGACCGTAAAGGACTTTACGGGTTTTTTTTAACTTTAAATATCCCGCATAATTAAGAAGCATACAAAACAGAAAAGCCGTAAGTACTTAAGGTTTTCTTGTTTTGTATGCGGCATCCCTGGAGCGCTTGAAAACAAAACTAAACAGGTTTAAGTACAATTTTTGATATGAAGTTAAAAAGTCATGCTGACGAACTAATGATTTTGTGATTTTAAACTCTACAGGTTTATAATTTATAATAATAACTTTTATATACCGACAAGCAGTGTACACTTTTCGTATGCTGCTAAGTTATGGAATTATTTTATAATAGCGACTTTCAGGTTCGTTATATTAAGCGCTCCATTGGTTCTTAACACTTTTTTTGATTTGCAAAGCACGACTTTCTCTATGTTAATTACAAATTCATAGCTACTAAGGTATTTTACAGGTGTTTTAGATTTGTATTTGGAAAGGCAAAAAACATTATGTGCTTTTTTGCATAGATTTTAATAAAAATTTGCAATTTTTTTCTAATCTTTTTGCCTACAATTTTTTTAACTCCAAACTCTTTTTCATTTTTCTCGAAATCACTTCGATTGGAGTTAACCACTTTTTTCCATAGCAAGGCAGTATAGTCTATGAAAGAATTTTGGATTCTAGAACTAAATTGTATGATTTCTATTGTACATACATACATACATACTTGTAAGGTTGAATTTGAATAAATAATAATAATAAAATGAGAAACTAGTTAAATGAAAGACATCGTGAGAACTAAATTCCTGAAAAAAACAGACATATTTTTGTAATTTGTACTAGTTAGAACTATGAATGTAGAAAATTTATAATTACATATTATATGGTAGTTTCTGTTCTCTTAATAAGGAAATTAAAAACAAATACCTTTATTGATAGAATAATTGATACCATTATTCTCCAATTAAAATTTATTAACATTTCTATTGTGTTTTTCCTTTCAGATCTGCCCCTGCCCATGTCAACTTCCCTGTCGAGTTTTTCAACATATCTTAATTGTACAAATGACCAGACAATAGTTATAGAGGAGGGATGTGAGATAACAAATAAGCGGTGCCAGTGCTGGCCGACAGCGAAGATCTGTAAAGGGGACCGACCATCAGATATAAGATGGCACTTTAGGACGTTAGAGGTAACTATCCCGGCAGGCAGCGTCTTAAAAGTAAAACCCTCTTACGCCCTCCTTTTCTCCCCAAAAAAAGGATTGCCAGCTTAATTTACAAAATTTAATCAAAATCGAAATGGAGTTCGATGAGGACTACACAATTTCGCCGAGGAGCTTTAACTACAGAAGGCGAAGAGGGAAGCGGAGATCGGTTAGAAGAAGGTAAGTAAGACGCTTTTAGTAGGGCTGAATTTTCTTGAGAGGGCGCAAGGCAAAGGGCGTTCGCCTGAAGATTATCTAGATTAAGGATGCTCTCTTTTAACGCCAAAGTTTTATCCGTCACTTTAAGCCAGCTCCGGCTTGCCGGGCAATTTGTTGCGTTTCACGCGAATTTTATCCTTCGTCTACTCTTTTGTTTTCCCCCAGAGGGATACAAACTGGAGAAAAAACGATATTTAAATTGGATGCCTGCCGGTGGTGGCCCGATGAATTTCTCTTGTTATGTATAGGCGTCGCGTTCGAAAAGAGACGCGACGAGGCATTTTCATTCCATTTGAACGCGCCCACCCCCGCCGCCGCGTCCTCCTCATTGCGTATGCAAACCGAAGGCCTAAACTTCCACTTTGTCGATCGGCAAACATCAATCGGATTTCACCCCCTGCGCCTACACCCCGCACCAGTGGCCTAAGCATCCTCGGCATTGTCACACCGAATCCCTACAAAACATCGTCGCGACACGGGAATACAATTTGTCACACGCCGCGGGCTGATTACCCGGCCCCTGTGCTTCCCGCCCCCGCCCCCTAAAAAATGTGTCGCATAAAATTCAAGTGTCGCATGCTGGATTCGCCGGAATTGTCTCATTAACATCAATGACTTAATCCGAAGCGACAAAAATGAAGTTACGAATTCCTTCGGATTGCCGCGGGGGGCGAGTCATGCACGAGTCAACCAAAGGGGCAGACGGAACTGCTCCTGGAACAGGATCCCGGAGGAAGAGAGCTCGAGGTCCAGGGAATGGGCGGGCGGGCTGAGGGGTACGACGCATTAAAGGGGTTAAAGAAGAATCCTCGATGCGATAAAGGGAATTGTTACCTCTATCAAGCCATCTCAGCTCCCCATGACTTCTCGCAGGGGGCAGGGAAGGGCCTCGGAAATCGGATGACAAAGGAACATCAACGTGATAAGAAAGATAAATGAATGGAGTCACTGCCGCCTGCGATAGATACAAGATAAATTCGCCCGGTTCGCCTGTGTCATAAATAAAATTTGTAAAAAATGGGAGTTTTCAAATTCAGTACAGCACCAGGGGCTGGCTACATGAGCGCGGGGGCGGGGAGACGCTATGAGTTGAGGGAAATCGTAGATCAGTCAGTCAGTGAGGATTATCTCCCTGAGAAATTTTTTATTCAAGGAAGGTTGACATTTTCATTACGAAAAAGGGTTTCTGCTTGTCCAAGGTTTTTCGATTTCACTAGAGCTCCTCGCCTCGCTCTCGAGCAAAACGAAACCTCATTCGAATCCTTTAAAAACACTTCCCAAGGGTAATCAGTAAAAATTCCACAAAAAGCCCTAATGGGCCGCATTTTTTTTCAAATCACGTTAGGCCGGACCTTGCAAAATCCCACCCCCTCGAAGGCTTAGGGGGCCCACGCAATTCCAACGAGTCACCTCAAAAGGGTGCACGTTAAATGTCTGGCCGTGGATTAGGCGGCATTAGACCCTCATCCTCCTTAATTTTATCCCCGAAATCGCCAGATGTGGACAGGATTTACATAATTTTCTTCTAACGGGACATAAAATTTTCTTAAGACCACTTAAGCCTTTTTGTTGAAGGTGATTCGCCCAGGTACCGTCGGGTGATTTTCATAATTAAGACTGAAAAATTCCAATGCTAATGGCTTGCTCATCGCAACGCGAGGGCTAATTAGCAGTGAGCTATCGCGGTTTTGAGGTGAAACGATTCGCCGCAAGTGAAATTTACAATGATCTCGTTAACTAAAATGTGTGTGTCCTTTGTGCGAGCACGTCTCCCTCAGAACCCTCGAAATATTCGCGGGGGCGGGGGCGGGATGGGTCCATGCTTATCAGCATCCAGCGTGGCCTTTCTTCGAAAATGTTAATTCGTGTAAACGAACGAATTGTTGTGGATTTAGGACAAGGTACGAAAAAATCAACATGATTACTACATAATTTGCGCAACTTTTGTGAACTTTCTGCGCATTTAATGCTCCACAAAAGCTAAACGGGATCGCAGTAAATTAGAAGTTTTCATTAACACTATACTTTAAGACAATAAACCACCAGTGCTTAGTACCTGTATATAGAGTCGCAACAATATAATAAATTACAATATCGCACGCAATCCTTTATTTTAGAACTCTATCGCTGAAGTCAAATATAAAAAGTTTTTCATGCAGCCATATGTTCATATTCTTTGCTAATACTAAAATTGCACAATAATTAATTATGTATAAATAACGTCTATCTAAAATTATGAATTCAAGTTAACATTTACAATTTATTTACAACCAATTTTTTACGATTATTGCATATACAAATGAGTTAATTAAGCAAACAATGACCGGTAATAAAATTCTGGCCTTCATGAACCCATTAAATGAAATGAAAGGCCATTGACAGTCACGATAAAGTTATAAGAACTATCAATGGTCCGCGGAAATGTTAATGTCTTAATGAAATATCACTTATTGTCTCGTCACATTGTGACATTTTAAGTGTTTCTTTGATTAACATTAAAAAAGTCATTGTTTAACGCCTACTTAGTAAATACGCGTTTAATTATACGTCACCTAAAATCAATATTTTATGTCCCGGCATTGAGCGCTTGAAGCAAATCGTTTCACGTTATCACTAGATAGCCTATTGATTTTATTTTATGTATCGACTTTAATTTTAAAAATATATTTTGTGCATATTTTGATACCCAAATCGGTCGTTTAAATTAAGCTGTATTATAATATAACTTATACCTATGCAAATCTATATCGAAGATAGAATGCCTTTAGTAAATTTTGAATATGTAAATAAATCTTGAAGTATCATTGAAAGTCATGGTTTATTTTCTATACCACTCATAATTAAGTTTGTCGTACATGAATTTATCTGAAATGAGAAAGGACTGGGTGCATATAATATGATCAGCTTTTAGCAAAGCATATTAGTTCTGAATTAATGTCAGTATCGGAGCTCTTAGTAATGACAGTATAAAGTAGAATTTGATCACATATTATTACGGAGGAAAGTTTTGCTAAATTAAGACTATTAGTTCTGAACCCTAGGAAAAGACTTACATAAGTCTATCTTATACTAATGTTTAAATTAGTAGAGAACAACGAACGGAATTCTTGGCTAAATTAAAAAGTTTTAAGAAGTCTAAGTGGTGAAATTAATCCTTGACTCCGGTCAAATTATTTTATAAAAATTAAATTTTGCAAATGCTGGCATGATATTTTCAAATTAACATACAAAACAATTTGTCTATTTATAAGATTTGTTTCTCAAATGTTAATTACGTAATTTAAGGATGATAGTTTTGGAGACTCGGGCTTGTAAAGTCTTAACGAATAATCTAAAAACATAAGAAAATTTAATTTTACCTCATTTGGCAAGTCAAAGAATTATGATTTATAACGTGCTGAAAAGAAAAACCAAATTATACTCAGAATCAGTAGGCAAGTCATCTGCCTATTAAAATAGTCCATTGAGTCAGTTTTAGCCGGAATGTGAAGCGATCTTTGATTGTTTGATTGATTCCCATGTCGATGGAGCCGGGACGCCCACTCACCTACTTTCCATGGAAATGATTTTCGCATTCCGCGGCGTTCTTCTGGCGTCACAGCTCCGTCAAAACCAAAATCGGCTATGTAAACAAGAACAGCCGAGGTCCCACGGGACTGCTGCATGGAATTCTGCGCGCGGTTAAAAATAGCCACCGACTCAAGGCGGACTAATGACGTCGCTAGTCACTTAAGCCTGGTCGAGGCTCCCTCGTGACGCCAGCGATTCTTCAAGTGCGGCGGATTCCGATAAGACGCTCGAACGAAGACGCCAGCCTCCAGAATTTCGCAAGGTTCCCCTGACTCACCCGCCGGATCTGTGGGCATCAACAAGTGGTGGCCATGAGGACCAGATGATTCCTGCCCACAGAAGGGCCATTGGTGGATGATATGATAGAAAAACTCTCCGAAAGTTTTTCCCCCCGTTTCCCAGTGCCCGACGGCAGCTCCCGATTCAGTGAAAGTTTAGCCCACATCACGTCCCTCATTTGTCACTCGAGCCACCCTCGCGCCCCTCTCCCGGGCCGCCACCCACGCGGGATTATCGTCTTAGAGAATCTATGGAATCTATCGAGAGCGCCCAGATGGGTCGACGGCGAGCCCGGGCGCTTATGAGTCCTGGAATGATGCCAAAAATGTCCGAACTTTTATGAGCTCGATCCGCAATGAGCCCGGTAAAAATAAGACTCCCCGACTCCCGGACGGGAACGACGGGAACAATGACGAATGACGAAGTGTCCATATTTCGGTGTCAATTATCTTCGACGTGGACGTGGGGTTTTTTTGAGCGATGACCGCCTGTTTTTGCAGGCCGGAATTATTTATTTTTTCGTCCGCTCCTTTTGTCCGTCATTAGCGCGGATGCCCCTGGAATTAAGCGCGCCAACGGCGACGAAAACGAAACGGTTGCGCAACCGATGGCTATCTTTAAAATTTATGAAGTTTCTGCGAACGCATACGGGGTGCACTCTCCGGCTATCTGGTGGCACAGATCTCGCATCTGCCCAGGATTTTTGCGCAATTGCGCACGTACCTCGGCAAGATTTACTTCGTGCAATTTAAATTTCTGGCATATTTCAGGGACGTCTGTGGTACCTGCGCTTCCCGCGTGATAAAGGAACTACTGTCCTCTGTCGACGTCTATGGCGAACTGCAGAGTTCCTCATGCATTTTGGATGCTGGGGTTTAGAATTTGTCCAAAAGATACTCCATTCAATGTGGCTCCTGCGGGATGCTCTGAATGCTCCACACAAGAAATATTTCAGGAACGTTATGCTCGGCCAGACACTATGCTATGCGGAATGTCGGGAATATTGTTCACATAATTTTCAAAACAAGACACCACCGTCTCGAATGAATTTAGTACTGCGATTTGTTCCGATTTCTAAAATGCACAGATGCTACAATTCCCTGGCCCTAATCTTTAACTTAAAATAAAGCATTTCCCTGTCAGACGAAGTCTAAATCGATTTTAATAGTAATTCGAATTAAAAGGGCCAGGGAATACATTTTGCTTCAGTCAGTCTCAACTATCTCATACTGAACTTCTATTTCAGCATCACTTTACGACTGCCTCAAAAGAATAGTTGTTTTATATCTTCAGTAATCCAGTATTCAAAAATTAACGATTTTTAAAAATTTTTGAATATTAATCGTTTTTAAATTATTAGAGAGTATGGATATTGGAATATTTGTATATTTAACTGTATCGACTAATATATTATATTTATAGATATTTAGATGTAAATGATACGAAAGAAAACCGGCTTTTAAAAAAGTATTTTTCTGTTGGCATTTTGTAATACAGTGCAACCTCGATATAACGAACCTCAATATAACGATTTCCTCGATTTAACGAATTCTTCGTAATCCCCTTGAATTGTCCATAAGAGTCAATGTAAAATATACCTCTACATTGCGAACATTTTTTGCGAACACCCTCGTTATAACGAATTTTCAACTATCAAAAAAAAGTGTAAATACCTCAAATTAACGAATTTTGTCAACCCAAAACCTTTATATAACGTTCCCACCAATATATGACCCTTAATCCCATAGTATGTGATTCATGTCGCGACAGGTGTCGACACGTTTTTTTCGTAAAACAATCATTGTTGTGTGATGGGAAAAATTTTGTTACCTACCTAATTGTTTTTAAATAGAAAATACATACAGTAATTTGATAAAAATGTGTTATCATTTATTAGTAGAAGTTGTTCGCTATAACAAGATGAGTACGTAATGTTGAGGTGAATAAAACTATTTTTTTACCTCTTTATAACAAATTTTAGACCAACCTAACCTCAATATAACAAACCTCAGTTTAACGAATTACTTGATATAACGAATATTTACTTGTTCCCTTCCGATTCGTTATATCGAGGTTGCACTGTATTACACTATCATCGACTATCTCAAATGAAGAGGATTAGACCATTTCCGTGTGCAATATCGAGCAAAAACTCAATCCGCCTTTCAATTACATCGATAAATCAATCCTTGTTCAATAATAAGTGAAACATCGCTAAATATTTGACTGCTCCCAGTACAGACAAAGCCCTACCCAAAGCCATCGATTTTCAGCTCGTTATCCTCCTTCACTTTTCCGTTCCCGTTCCCGTGCATCGCACTTTTCCGACACATGTTCCTGGGAAAGGACCCGCCGTAGATCGAGGAGCGACGCCCTGGCCCTTTATAAACCCAGAGCCTTCAAAAATAATGACGAATTTGACGAGAGCTTGAACCACTCAGGCGCACTGGTTCGATTTGAATGCCTCGCGCTATTACGGAAAATTATCTGAAATCAGGTGCACACACTCGCGAGTCGCGATTCCGTCATTCACTCAGCGAAATGAGTTCGAAAGCTGTCAGTCAGTCGCAACCCTTCCCGCTCATAAAATTTTAATTATAATTGAAAACAGGCTGCGATTGCCGCGCCCAACACCGCAAATGGCAATTAGTTCGCCGCCATGGCAACTGCACTAACATTTAGCATGCCACAAACTATGCTAGCTCCCCTCCCACTCCAGGAAGTACCGGGGCGGGAATCCTCGAACCCGACTTAAATTGAAATGCATTTGCATCTGCTAATTCCTGGAATTCTTTTCGTGCCAGGAAGCGCCCCGGGAGCCGGAAGGAGCGGCGGCTTCGAAAGCGCTCCCGCAAAGACACCGGCCATCAGTTACCTGGCCCGATCCATTTGCTCCGTCCCGAGGAGGCGCCGAATCGGGAATTCGAAAATTTGCACGCAGAAGGGATTGCTGCAAAGTTTAAACTTTCGACTCGGAGTGATTTTTCACCGTCACCGACTGACAGGACCTCTTCCTTCCAGGCGCAGTTTTTCCTCGGGCAGGCCTCCTTTCTTTTTCGTCCGCCCTTCGGGTTTTTTGCTCCACTTCGCGTGGCTATAAATTAGCCTGGGCTTATCCCTGGGATTAAAACACTTAACAACCTGGTCTCGTTTAGGTGGTCACCATAAATCACGGGTTCGGCTGCCGGGCTCTCCCGGTTTCGGGATCCCATTCAGCCCCGACCGGCAGCACCCCTATTAACAATTGAAAGGAGCCCAGCTTTTTGCCTGGCAGCCGCTGCAATTACCAACTCAAATCACGGACGAAAGTGAAAGGAGTGAAATTCGGGAGTGTTTTACGAGGGTCCTGTTTTTCACGCCTGAAAAATCCTGGAACGTGGTGGCCCGGTGGCCGGAACGCCTCGTTCATTTTTATTGCAAATTATGTAAAAATGGCCGAAGGCGCAGGTTATAAATCAAAATCACAGCGAATTTCGTAAGGACACACGAAACTTTTCAACCATAACATTACACAACATTACATTTAGTAAATTTTAAAATTTATTAAAATCTTCTACTTCTTAGAAAAACGATAAATCTAGGATTCAGGTAACTTTTTATAGTTATTCGATCAATAAACTAAAAACATGGAGAAATAGCTTGTCGATTAGACATTACTTAGAATTCGGTTAAAAAATCATATCTATTAGTGACCTAAAGAAATACAACATTTTGCAAAATAAGGAATACCCAACAGTTTTTCTTAATTTTCTTTAAAGACTTATTTTATAGTGACTAAAAACTACATTCATAATTTGTTCAAACTTTTAAAAAGTTAGAAACTCTTGTCTGGCTAAAGATAACCCTCTATTTAAAATCTACAAATAATTTCCTAAATTATTTAAGTATTTCAATATCACGATTCTTGACCATTTTTCTTTGCAATAAATCAAATCTCTACTATCACTGAATGATTAAAATTGAATACTTACATATTTTCGAGATCTTGAGATCTACGGGAGTTTTATTTATTTTGTAAAGAAAGTTAAAATATTAACTCTTCATGTAGGTGCATATTTTGATGAATCACTGTGTTTTTATTTAACAAACAAATTATCTCATGTCTGGCAATTTTCTTCATTCTCTCCTCCCGCAGTTGGAATTGTTTGTGTCCTCTTAAGGTCATTTTATTATTAAACATTCCAAAATAATTGCTCACCGTTGAATTGGATCTTGTATCTGCGCTGCAAACAAATTCATGCATCAGCCTCACGAATGTAAGCAACTGAGATTACATCGCAGCGATAAGTAGGTTTAGATATTTTAAACATTTGCTCACATCCGCTTAAAGAGGCTTGTTGCACTTATCGCTAAATTAGTCACTCCGTCCTGATCAGACATGTTTTCAGGCAGAATGGGGCACCTCCCTGGGGTCTCCTAATCTTTTCGAGATACTTCAGAATTCTCGCAATTCACCTTATTTTTTCGAATCGCCGAGAAGTCGAAAAATGCCTACCGCGCGGCAGAAAAGCTTTCATAGCGACTTCTCGGCAAGAAGCCAGAGACCACATCGCTGCCAATTTCTAGCAGTTCCCCACGGAGCCCCAATTCCCCCATTAGCCCCATGCCCGTCGTGTTTACAACACAGTGAAGCCCATTAAGCCGGTCTCATCGATCAAACACGTCATCGAATCGATCTCCTCTCGCGGAGCGCTAGCGCTGCGGAGCTGGGGCCTCACCGACCGCGAAAACTATTTCAATTTATCATGGGGTTCTCGCACGGCAGCTCCCCACCGGGGCGCCCGAGGAGCTGCGAGAAAATAATTCCACTTATTCGGGGGCTCACGAAAGTGTCTCTCATGACGGGCGAATTTGATGAGGAAGATTTTTTCGTGTGCTATAGCCACGGAAGGTAGAACTAGTCCGCCACTATCTTAATCAGTGTGAGCCCCACATAATCGGCGGGTCGCGAGCATAATTTGAGCCGCTGGTGTGGGTGAATCGCGGCGGAGAAATCCGCGCGACGTGTGGAGACTTTTGCTGGGCGGCTCGCTGAGAGCTGTGTGCATTTTGCTGGCTCGCGAGTCGCGGGCGGTATCAGCTGTTGGAGCGCGATAAAAACAGCACCGCGCGGTGCGGCGCGGCAAACAACATCAAAACAGTCCATGGGCCTTCTTAAAGGCTTGCAGCGCGCCGTGACGGCAGTCATATGGTAAACGCTGGTGCGGTTGTACGAATTCGCAGTCGCAGTTCGGATTCGCGGACTCACTCTCAGGTGGATAAGACAGTCGAGTGTGCGGCTCCTCAGACCCAAGTTATATTTTCGTTTCAATTAACGTACACAGCAAAGAAATTCGTCCTCAAAAATAAGGATCTATCTTAAGGAAGTAACGCCCGTTGGAGCTGCTCCCGAAAACTTTGAGTGTTTGCGCCTGCGGAAGCCGCCTAAATCTTGATCGGGTTCATGAACCATCGGAAACGTTTAATGGAACAGTAAACAGATTTTTTTCGCAAGTCAAATAAATTTATCGCGGCATCATCATTTTGGTGTGTGCTATTTTTGCGAAAAAGAAAATAACATAAACTGTCCCCTGAGGCCAGAGCGTGTGATCGATGCGCGAATGACTTGAGCCGATTAAGAAAATTATAAATTTTTATTTTTTATTTTTTTTTGAAAAACTCTGCTGTTGCGCAAAAACGAGTAATAAAAAGTTGATCGCAGTTTTACTCTTCGCATCAGTTGCAATTTCGCCGCTGCACCGGAAGCTAATTTCGTTCTCGCCACTGCAATTTTCGCCTCTGGCCACCTGTGGCAGGTTGTTGCTTTCGGGCAAAACTCCTCGGTGCTGTGTGCAGTGTCCGATCAAATTTTGCATGTGAGTCCGTGGGAAATTCGCTAAATAGTTCGCCCGCGGTCAGGTGATTCGCTTCAGTGCACTTGTTTCGCCCGTGAATTGCGCGGCTAGTGATCAGCTGAGTTTATAATTAAACGGGAATTCCCCCTAATTCGATCGATTTGTTGCATTTTGCATCGCACAGCATCAATTCCACTTGCCACTGAAAATGGCCTCATCTCGTGGGAACTATCCGGCGACAGTTTTCCTCCTGCTGGCGGGTCTCGCGGTTTCTGCTGTTTGTTCAGGTGAGTGCCTCAGCCGCGTCTTATTTTTGGGGCAGGAAGAAATTCGTCAAACAATGATCGATTGGGAAACTGGCACACGCCTCCGACGTCCCAGTGAAAGTCATTTATTTTATTAAAATGAGCTGCAATTGAGTCAGCCAGCTCTCCTGAGAAACTTAGGCACCTAGCGAGTCGCGGATTTAATACCACAAAATAGCGCTGAGATAATTGGACCGTTTTAGAAGTGCGATAAGTAGCTTCTGGCGATTTCGCGAGACTTAACGGCGCAGTTTCGAAAATCGCTTTTGAGTTTCGTCACTTGCGCAAATTTTGCAATTACTTTTTCTCATATTGAAGCAGTGATTGAGGATTTCGTCAATTTTATTTCTCTGTCTTTAAGCAATCCCACTGGTAACAAATTACTTATAGATTATTGAGTTTAAGGAACCCATAGAAAACGTAAAGAGCTAACACCTTTTATTTACTCCACTAAGTATTCCACTTTCGTATATGAAATAAAGCAATATTCCTTATTAAAAAAAATTAAGTATCGCCAAGAATCAAAACTCATTATACATCAAAGAGTGAAGGAATTATAAGAACTAATATTTTATATTTTTCTTCTACCGAAATAAAAGCAATTTTTTTCAGTCTTAATAATATGAAAAAGCTACGCCAGTATTTCTGTGATTTAATTTATATCAAATTTATTCTTCATAATAAGAAACAATGCATGATTATCACAAGCAAACAAAATATTACATAAAAACTGAATATTTATTTTATTACCAATATATTTTCTATTTGATGTGTTGAGAGGATTTGTTCTTTATTGTGAATTAAAGTTATGAATGAAATTATGGGAATTTTTATGTTAAAAATTAAACCAGATTTCCATTATGGCTAAATAAGACTAAAATAAAAATGTTTTGTCGAAGAAAAAGCTTTAAAAATATATTAAATCCTTTGAAAAATTTCAAAATCAGCTTAAATATTTTATTTCCAATAAAATTGATTTTTATAACATTACATAAAACGACCACAAACGACTAGGACTTTCGTAATTTTCTTTAATGCAGAAAATAAAAATACTGGAATTCTACTGACATATTTTAATTAGAATTCTTTCTATATGAATTCTATTAAGTTTCTCCTAACTAGATTTAAATCTAAATTCACTGGATTTCTAAACATAACCGCCAGAATTATATTGGTTTGTTTTAATAAGTTTTATGCTCAAGAGGTATTCAAGAAATACAGCCATGTTTTCTTCCGAAGATTTTTTAAAGCTGAATGTGTTTCAGAATCAAAGAACTACAATTCCAGTGAATTTGCACAGAAAGGCAGTTCAGTGCATTACAATTTTAATGTTGTCAATAGATTGCTAGCTTTTTTGCTAGATCTAGCCGAAATTTTGTTTTTTCTGGATTTCCATTCAATTTTAAAATAAATTCAGTTAGAGTAACTGATTTCCTGATGAACAGTACTAGAAACTCAGAGAAACTCAACACTAGATACTGTCTAGTAACATCTCCCTATAAAAGAGATTTAGAAAAACTGTAGTGGGAAAATTGAAGTCATCTCCCAGCTTGAAATGTGTGGGAACTGTAGAAAGTTTGTAGCGAATGAGACAATCATCCGAAATTGCTTCAAATAACAATAAAATCAGAAAACCATATTTCACAGATTGTGCTTGCAGTTTATTGGTCCAAATAGGACTGTGTCTAAAATATGTTTAAACAGTCGTCTCATACTCCACCCGTATGAACGAAGCCAATAAATCTGAATCTCCGAACAATTTTCGGAGTTTGATTTGATTTTGAGAGCTCTCCCACACTTTGTGACAAATTGTATAATTTTAAGGGAACTGAAAGTGGCACTTCGCAGACAATCTGTTCGTGGATTTTCCTGTTTCTGGGCGATTTGATGATATTTGCTCAGCGGCCATTACCTGCTGGAACTGACAGTTTCCACGTAAGCTCCATAAAAGCGGTTTACTCGCGCTATAAACAAAAACCCTAAAACCTCCGGCTGTGCAAGCTCCAGCGGTAAAAATTGGTTCATAAAGTTTTTCTGTTTTGGAGCGCGAACCGAGTTCAAAAAGCAGCTAAGCGGGCACCAGCGAACCGGGGACGGGGCCCCCCGACGACGGCCGCGGGACGCAAGAAGTGGTTAAGAAACCCGCAAGCGGTAACCGTTCTCAGGAGGTGATTTCATCACCGGCGAAAGAAAACTAAGAAAAATAAGAAGGCACTCAGCCCGGCAGCTTATCGCTCCAGCAAACAGATGGGAGCGACTGACTCCGGCGGAACCGCAGAGTCAGCGAATCTTCTGCATGGTGCAGGAGCTGCCAGGAATTGCACAGTCCCACATGGGACCGAACGGGCAAAACGGGCAAATGGGCAAAGTGGGTAAAGTGGGCAAAGTGGGCAAATGGGCAGCGCAGTGGACGTGCCCGATGCGAAAACGGCGCTCCGGCCGCAGAAAAACCCCCGCTCAGTCGGTCGGATCCTCGCAATCTGGAAATGAACTGTCCTCCCGCACATCACCAGCGGCTCAAGTGTGAAATTTCAAAATTGCGCGAATTCCAGGGCCCTGGGATCGGTGCGGGGACCGTCGTGTTTGTTTGCCTGAATGATTACTTTCTTGGCGCTGTGTACGTTGCACCGGAGCCCTAGCGCTTCGGTAATTTGAGGAAATTGTTTATTCTCGCCGCTTACATTAAACATTAAGCGCACGATGGACGCGCAAAATTGAACAACTCCAGGCGATGATAATGGCTCTATCAAAGGCTCAACCACTTTGGGGAAGGTGGGCAGGCTCCCGAGTCCCGAGAGCTCCGGAGATAACTGAAAACAGGAACGAACGCTTCCCTTTGGCTTATGACTTCCAACTTGTCTGAGGGAATGTTTAATTTGCTTTCGGAAATTCCCAACCAGGCCCCTCCTCTGTGCGTCGGTACTCGTGCAATTTACGCACTTCCGCGGAACTGGCCAATTTTGAAATTGGCTGATCCTGGGATTGCCAGTGGTATGATAATGAAGCAGAACTGAGGGAGTTGCTGTGGAAACTCATCCTTGACTGAAGGAATATTTTTGATTAAAAATTAAAATGCAATGAACACTTCAAATTTCAGATATATCTTCATTAAACAGGTTGATTGGGTTGCAAGTGTACTAACATATTTCAATCGATTGCATCATTTGTGTGAAGACTCTCTAAAATGCAGTGCATCTATATTTAGAAAACAGTCAGTAGAACTGTTTAATTTTGATAAAAAATTCGCAAATACTGCAAAATATAATTAAATCAGCTAGCTTAAATTCAAGTCCCATTTTTCGCGCTATATTCTTCCTATCTTTTGAGGTACCTTTTTAGAAAATAAAGTTTATGATTCTAATATCACCACTTTTAAAAAAGCGTTTCTCGTATAAGTTGCATGGTGTATGCGACCGAGACTATAGAACTTTCACAACCTCGTAACTGCTTAAGTACTGAAATAATGAAATATTAATTACTCTTCTAAAGTTTTATGTTTTACACTTAAGTGGTTAATGTTTCTTGTGGTATTACCGCCGATAATGTTATTAATATTAGCATAAAATAATAATCGCTGTTATAAAATTCAATTTTACGAATCAGCCAATTAAAGTAAAACAGTAATGTAGATTTTATGAAAATTGGTTAGAATTATTAGAGCATCGTTATATTAAACTGAATAGCCATCATATGAAATAGTTTACTGAAACATTCAAAGGGATACATTACATTACTAATTTCAAATGTGTCAGCTTAGGGAATTTATAACGCCTGTAAATAGGATAGAATATCTGTACTAATTCATAATATTCCTCTGCTCTTCGTCTATTGAAAAGTATCAATGTCAAATAAATGCTGCACAGTTTCTATAAACTCATCTCTGTGTCATCCGGCTGATTCAAATGTAGTAAAAACAAACTGATTTATGAAATAAAAGAGGAAATGTTAACATGGACTAGTCATCACAATATGACAGATTTGGTATGGAACGTTTGCCAGGAAATATTTTAGTAGAAATAAATTCCCTTATTTGAAGTTTAAATTGGAATTTACAATCATAAATGATGGATTAAATATCAAATATAAATTGTAAAATATTCTTTCCCTCCGACACATATTAAGCTTTGATAAAATTATCCATATATCGTAGAATAATTTCAATATATTTGTATGCAATGGAGATTTTGCTGTAATTGAACTTTTTTTTTCTTCCGCGCACAATTTAATCCAGCAATTGCAAAAGTAATTTTAAATCATCACAACATATAAATTTTGTTGCTGCTAGGTGCGATGTGTTTCTTCTTGGCGAATTAAATTATATCTTTCCAAGAACCACGTTATTAAATTATGATTATAATTTATGAATTTGATTAACATCTTCAAAGTAAGGTAGAAAGTGTCAAGACTTCAAAAAATTTTCGCACTTAATTTGATAAATGTAACTAATGAATTTTCATGTTTATAAGAAAATACGACTTCTACTTTCAATTCTTTACTAAGTGCAATTAAAGGTCAAAAATTATTTCAAAGTGTTCCAGCAGCACTTGTGATTAATAGCATCTTTCCCAAGAGGACATCTAAAGGCTTCCAGCTTTTGCAAATGTTAGTTTTGTTTCTTTCCTGTTCTACTTAAGAGCCTTGCCCATTTGCATGTTCCTGCAGCCTTTTATCATCGTCTAGACGAGAAATCTCATAAATAATTTTATAATCCCTCAGAAAAGAACGCCCAAGAAAAACTTTGACTAAGGAAAGAACTGGAGCCCTTAGGACGAACACCGCATACCTATCAAGCTAAATTCATTCTCACTCTTGCCGACCCTTGGATGTTGTTGGCGGGATTCATTTTGAATTTCGCTACATCCTCCCCAGCTAACTAAATTATTTCTCGCTGAGTTTATAGGAGCCTAAGAAAATTTATTGCCCATTTATGCAAAATAGACATTTTCGGCGGCTTCGCTGAATACTTCCAAGAAGACAAACGACGAGAAGAAGGTCTGCGGACCGAACAAATCTCTTCGAACGTTGTTATCTCGATGACGAGGTGCGCTCACAAAGGATTGAGTTTCGAACGAGGCCCGTCGCTAATGAAGAAACTCCTTAATCACGTCGCACCAGGTAGACGAAACGCGAGAGACCTATGGGCCTTAACATTATTTCACGAAATTTATCTTAATTGCTTTGGAGTGGGTTTAAAAAAAAATAACATTGATTTCTTTTGCCCTTCTCATCTATTTTGATTTGCACAAAGACGTAATTAAGTCGCGCTCGAGTTGGAAGACGTGATTTTCTATCAGAACTTAAGTTAATCCGATAACTTAAGCTTTATTCCACTTAAAACTCGATTTTTCACTCGGTCTCGGTTGATTCGAAAGTGCTAATTAAGTTTTTAGCCGATTTGATCAGGTCTATCAGAGCAGACTGCGATACGATTCTATTAGCATTTGCATTTTCATTGGATGTCCCCTATAAAACGTCATTTTTATTGATAAAGCTGAAACAGTGGTAAAAAACGTCCAAGCCCGCAGCCATATCACGGCCAATATATTTTTGATGGGACTATGATGACCTTCCCCGAATAATGCGGAACTCCCAGAAATTCTGGCATATTCATCCCGCTCTTGCAGCCCTCGTGCCATTAAAATTTCGTAAAAAGCCTTCATAAATCTCACAAGTCCATTTGGGCACTGATAGGCAAAAACCCGGGCGGAGCACTGCCCAAGGAATATTCGTCTAATTTAGCGGATTATCTTCAATTGTTATTTGCTGTTGTGCAATATAATCCCTTGTAAATCGGCCCTATCTCCCATGAATATCACCATATCGCAGAAAAGTGCCTATTTTGTCGGCCGCTGGCTGGGCTGCAGGGGCACCCACATAGCGGCGAACTTTGGCCACATATGCCGCGCTCCGAAAAGCATAGGGAAAAAGACCAATAAAATGGCACCAGAATTGGCCCGTAAATATGATTTATGGCCAATAATTATGGGCCGTCACGAATTTAATAATGCAATTGGCGAAGAAAGCGCTTTTTGCGGCGAGCCCCGACTCCGGAGCGCTGGCCACCTCTAATTGGATCATTAAAAGTCCGCTGTGGCTCCGATGGGGCCTCGGATTAATTCTGCTCCCTGGACGCGCCGTCGACGGCGTCGGCGACGTCGTCGTTTTCTGCTTTTTATGTGATTTCTGCACTTAGATACCTGCAAAAGGCTGCAAAGCCCTGGGTGCGAAAGGTTTTCGTGGGTATCGGAGTCATTGGTCGTAAAGCAGCGTTATCGACACCTCCTGAAATTGATTCACACCCACAGGGGCCGTGGAACACGTGTAAGCTGGCCGGGGCTGATCCCAAGATTAAAGTCTTGGGGCCCCGAGTGAGGGCAAATGGTTTTAGCTAATTAATCCCGCCGTTTGCTTATCTTTAAAGGCAGCGGGGAGCAGTGGTACGAGCCGCGTTGCCCCTTAATTAGCATAGACGGCGGGAATTTACATGAAATCTGCTCGGTTTTGGCATTATGCTACCATTCCGGCATTTAAGGGCAGACAAAGGAAATGGCTAATAGCTTTCTAATTAATTTCAATTGCGCACTCGAAGGCAACTAGCTGAATTCATGGGTGCTACGTACCTTCCCCCGTGTAAATGGCCTTTTGCCAGCTTGCCAGTATGTGAAATGGATTGCAAACTGTTTTACGATAGCTTGACGGGCTTTCTAGGATATTACTGTTTATGAATTAGTAAATCAGATTAAAATATAAATAATATACCCATAACATAACAAACCTTTCAAAAGTCACGGCTATAATCCGAGTAATTAAAAGTCAACTTCAAGACGGAAAAATATATAAAAAGTCAACTATGTATATATCACCGATTTTAGTAAGTCTTTCGATAAAATTAATTAAAAAATTCTTTCGTGCCTGCGCTACCAGACATATTTTATGAAACTTTTTCTAAAAACTTTAATTATATAATACTTCCAGTGTTCTTTAAAGCAGTCAGAGCCGACCTTCATTACTAATAAATTATTTGCCTTATTTTCTAATTTGTTTCTGCTAGAAATGAATATAAAATTTTAAAAAGCACTTCTTTAGAATAACTTTAATGTTTTTATAAAAATATCAATTAAAGTTTGCTTGTTAATAAAAGATTGTCAGGCATTAAAAACCAAAGCAAAAAATAGATATAAAGTTGCTCAATTATTTCTTTAATTTGGTTTTGTATGCATTTAATACAAACAATGTTTATTGTATGTACAATATTACACATATAAAAAATGACTAAATTATTAATAGCGACTTTTTAATCGATTAGGGCTCATGTTTTGATAGCTTTATTCCAGAGAAATTCCATCCAATGGTAATAATATCTTAGAATTTCGCAAAAGAAAACGTAAAAAGCGATTTATGGAAAAGCTCAAGAAGTCTGTCTGTTCAATTGTCTATTTCAGTCTAATAAGTGTTGAACCGCTTTATGTTAAAAGTTAAAGCAAAATGGCCTTTACGTGGCTTAGAAAATTTGAAAGCTAAAATTGTTTGGAAAAGGAAAATACCCACATGTATTATGTAAACATTAATTATTTAAGGCTTCCTAGCAATCGTAAATGCTTTTAAATCCCACTAAATTATGGTTAACATAAAAATGCATGTATGATAAATTTCCATAATATTTAAGAATGTGATTGGTTTTTTGTTTCGAATTTGAAAATTGAATACCCACTCGCTGTATATAAATGCATGACTCAGCTGGCGAAGCGATAATAGATTAATTAATTTAATTTAATGCATTATCATATCCCAAAAGCAATCGCTTACAAATACATATAAATGTAATAGTGGATTTTGTTTAAAAAAAATACCATGCTAATACAAACAACTTATGAATTAAACGACTTTTTCAACGTTTTAAAGCTGAAAGCTAGCAAAAATTTAAAATTTAAAGGTAACTGTTCCGACTAAACTTTTTTAAGGTTCACTTTTACAATAAACATGAAAAGTGTTTTGAATATAAAATAAGGCTCAAGGTCATTAAACTGAAGGTTTTCAAGTTTTTTCACCTAAAAAAGCCAGAAAGACAACAAAAAGGATTAAGGTAATTCCTTTTCAAAGTAGAAACTTTGAGCAGAAATCCCTTCAGAATTCAGACTTCGGGAAGGCCTTCGACACCATGATTTTGGAGTGACCAACTTCCCAACCTATCCATCGGGCGAAAAAATTATTCATTCGTCCTTGGACCCGTTGTGTGCTTGCATGAGGAGCGCGCATTAAAGGAGCAAATTTGTGTCACAGAATTCATTTCGAAATTAAACAAAAAGGGCAGCCCCCAAATGGCCGAGGAGGAGACAAGCAAAAGCACTAGGCGTATCCTCAGGAGCCCGAGGAGGCTCTTAATTAGAATGACCCGGTCGAGCCTGTCGACATCGACAGCGAGGTATCTCTTAATCAAAGAATTCCTTTTGTCGTGCCATCACGGACAGCGCCTAGCCCGATGGAACACATTTGATAAAACTAATATCCCGCAACTTGACCTGCCCCAGCTCCTGGACACTTCTCATAATAAGCGAGGCGCCCCCGAAAAGAGCCGGAGCCCGACTTTTGTTGTGCCAAGAAGTCTGGAGGGTGTTTGATTAAGGACACTCCGGAGGCACGGAAAGCAGCCATTAAAGGCGTAGCGCTCGCCTAGCCTTTGATGTGATCAATAGCCCCCGACACCCGCTAATATGCAAAGCAATCGGCGGCTAAGAGACGATCGGGTTTCCGCCCTTCGCTCCAATTTCGCGGCCATTAGCAACATTGAACGCGCCACGTCGGCATCATCAAAAGTTGGTGGTGACACGTCACTCGCGGCTTTTAGAGCTCATCACCGCGTTCTACCGATGGCCTAATTAATCCTCCCAGCGGTGCGGCGGCGGGACGGGGAAGACAGTCCCAAAACTGGGAGCGAATATTAATTTATGCCAACCAAAACATGTAAATTACCCCAGTGGCGCTCGGAGCCATGTGTAATCTTCACGAGGGCATTAATTTGACAGAGGTGCCGATTTTATTTTCTACCTTCGGTCGCGTTATTAATTTTTGATCGGCGGCCCTCTGGCGATAGGTAAATTTTGACGCGTCATTCTAGGCGATGGCCTCGATCAAATTCATCAATGTGGCCAACTGCCGGAGTAGAGAGCATCAATGCAATTTGACGCGAATAGAGTGCAAATTGCCTAAGCGAAGCTTTTAATTGTTTAAATCATCGCCGGCGTATTTAATTACCCCGAGAGCCTCCGGAGGGCTAATGTATGTCTCGGGGCTCCAGGGGGTACCGCGATAATTTATCATCTGACAAACGCTGTGAATTTATCGAAAGCCGCGCCGGCAACTTTGCCACAGGGAAATTAGTTGTGACGTTCCCTAATATATATCAAACCGCTTTGTCAGGCGACTTATTACCAAAAGATGCTTAAGAATACCTCGCCCTTGCCTAGACGGAAAATACCGAGGGCGGGAGCGGCAGCGGAATGTAGCATTTCCGAGAAGAAGTTTTCAGGACGCGTCGATAGGATGAGTTTTATTGAAATATCAAAACAGGCATTATGTGGGAAAATGTTGCCTTCAACGAAAGGTAATAGCGCGAAACATTGGATTATAATTTAAGAGGGTTTGCCTTTTTAAAGCGAACTAAAAGCCATTAAAGAATTTGTATGTAGCCCCTAATAAAGCCTATTTTAAAAATTTACTAATAAAACTCAAAACACATTGTATAAATTTCATGATTAGGTAAATGGAATTTTTAGTGCATTTGCTTTCATCTGTCTTTGTTATCATTGTCATTGTTTCTAAAATTAAAAAATTAGATTAGGACAAATCTACTAATATAAACCCCAAAACACTCAATACATGTTCAAGCCTTAATATTTTAAATAGTGATGAACATTAAATGTTTACATGAAAATATTATTTAGTTTGAGTGTCGGGATCGATATACATATACTGAAAAAATGTGGAGTAAATATAACACTTGCATGGGTATTCTTAACTCTTTTCAGTAATGGGTTTCAGCTAATCCCAAACTGCGTTATGATAGCTCTTAAAGTGGAGTCCAATAGGAAATCAACTTCAGCAAACGTCAGCTAACTTTATTATGATACTTTTAAAATTTGAATTGAATCAGATGTAGCGTCAACCGAACCTGCAAAAATTATTTATAGTGGAGAGTTATACTAAATGCCCAGGAGTAAAATATACCTTTGAAGATTTATAGTCATATTTTTAGATTTGACTGTTTTTACGGGTTAATTCAAACAGTAAAATTTGTCTAAGTGTATGAAAAATCGTTGGATCTGTGCTGAATAAATTATGTTTTTTCATTATTATATACCACAATATATGTACAAATGTATGTAAGTGCTGCATGTGTTTGATGTTATTATTGATTAAAAATCTTTTGTTCAATTACTATTTCTAGTGCAGTAGTCGCCAACGAATAGTTCTAAAAAACTAAAATAATACTATCCTGACTTTCTATTGAGTTATATATACAAATTGTTATTAATTTTTCATTCTTAAGATGAAGAACCAAAAATGAGTAGAGGGGTTTGAAAATACCTGTTTTATTTTGCTAACCCTTTAGAGTTTGAAATTCCGAAATCGCGAAATTGAATGTCTTGCATGATTTACATATTTATATGAATGTGGATCAGGCCACTTAGAGTTTCCGAAATTGATAAACCCTAAATAAGTAAAAGTATTATAATAAAAGCAACCTTAAGTAGCTAGGGAAGTATAATAATTTTCTTTCTACATGTCCATGCCTTTTACCCAATACACTTCCATCAGCAGAAAACCTGGGTTACCACAGGGTTCTGGGCACTCACCTATTCTCTTTCTTAGTATTTATTAATAGTCTGCCCCGGATAGGTTCTTCTGCCGGTTACTCAAAAGAAATGGCGACGGCGAGTGTGCCTCTAGGATTTGAATGAGTCCTCTGTAACAACCATCTCAATTTCCTCAGTGCCGTTATTCCGAGGAAACTGAATGAACTTTCACCCTACAGCTGCAAATATTTACACCAAGCCGGAAAGGGAAGAGGACAGACGGCCTCAGAATACGGAACATGTCTAATTTCTCCCCTCCCGGAGTCCACGTAGTTGGGACAACCGTTCCATCTGGCAGCGACATAAGCGAGTCTTCTCACATATCCCGGGGACGAAATATAATGAAAATCAAAAATTCTTTTGAGATAATCCTCCGGCCCGGCGGCGGCGGCCTGCCAGCGGAGGAAGAGGACAGATAAATCCGCCGAGGTGAATAACCCGCCGGAGAACAATTCCGCAGTGGGAAAATTATCATTCCACACAATTTCTTCACATTCTCCAGTATCTAGATAGCTCTATCTGTCAGCGGAGGCTATCGAGGCTCCTGCCAGCGCACGCCTCGCGCTCCGCGGGCCCATAACTCATCGTCGTTTTCTGTATTTACATGACACGTCTAATCTCAGGCTGCTATTACAAACAACTTATCTGCGGCAATTACACGCGACGGGTTGTCCACGTTAATAGCCAGTTCCACTTCAGTTCCCGACCTGCATAAAACTCCTTGCACTCCTCAGTTTCCGCGCCGCCCCCCCGCGGCATCTTCGCCGCCCCGCCCCGCCCCGCCCGTGCCCTGGCAACTTTCTACCGCGCTGTGTTTTCACCTTTCCACTAAAGAAAACCAAACAAATCCGCCCTGTCATCAAATCGTGCTCCAAGATCTTCTCAGTTGATTTTCCTGCACCGCCCCCACGCCCCGGACTCTGCCTATGGTGCGGTGCATGCAGAACCTCCTGCATCTTCCCGTGCACCACGGAGTCCCGGGGCCCCACGTCGGAGCTGGTGCAAGTGCTGGAGCACCTCATCTGCATACATCGCCCAAGTTGGCCGTATTTTGCATGGGTTCTGCTGATTCCGCTGGTGGATTCATGTTCCCCGGAAGATGAGGGATCAAATTGCATTACACAATCCGCTGCATGCTCCGGCATCACTCCCATTCCCGTCCTCCCCGGAAAATTAGTCAAAATCCGAAGAATCGAACCGTTTTGCCTGTGCCCCATAATCCGCTCAAAAGGCGATGCTCAGCGGATTCGGCACGGCTATCATGCGGGAAATGTGCCGCGCGAACGGCAAGCCCTCACTCAAAATCCTCTTCACGTTTTAGCGAACCTTAAACCTTTTTTGTTCCCCGCGCGCGCCGTCGGAAGGTAATGAAACACCGAAGGCCGGGCTGTGGGCGGACGAGTGCAGGAGGTGAGTCGTGGCCCCCTGCAAGGATTACAAATTAACACCTCGCCACTCTTGGCACATTGACTGGATGCTGGGAACTCTGTTACCTGGTGTAATTTGCATTTAAGTGGATGCTAACTACTTGCAGGTCTCCCGGGAGACCCATTCAATTTAATTTTGTCGAATTGGCCAATGGCTTCCTTTCGACAAGTGCGGCTGAGGTGTTGACTGCCGTTGCGAGTCGACTTCTGCAGCTGCTGCAACAGAGAAGCTGTCGAACTGAGCTAATGCGCTTCAAATGACGCCCTCGTCCATGGCAACGTCCATAAGGATCAATGGCCATGACGCTGGGGTTGATTTCATTGCAGGGATCTGCAGGACTTGAAATAGCTTTGATTAAAACCAGCTCACATTTTGTTCTGTGAACAGCACACGACTTAGGCTTTAGCCTTTCAAAGATAAATATAACGACAAGCAACAAGATTAAAAATGCTTTGTAATTGAATATCAAGGTTGAAAAATATTTCGGCATTCTAGCATTCTATCTTAGGGGATTTACTCGTCGTAGTTTAATACAATAATCCCTCAAGCTCGGCAGCTTTATTGTCAAAATTTTTTAAACCCTAGCTACAGTCACATTGAACATAAAATATGTAAGAAAATATCTTGAATCGTTCGAACGGCCAACAACCTTTATTATAAATAAATTATCGTTATTCGCCGTAAGTACACAATAATCTTGAAAATAATATGACGGTCATAAAATCCTCTTCAATTTCAGTATCATTCAATCATTCATTTTCCACTTACTTATAATTCTAAAACGAGACACTTCAACTACAATTTTCTTCATATGTATGTCAAATATTAAAATTTAACGAGCAGTATGTACCAATTGCACAACAATAATGAAAATACAATAGACCGAAAATTCTAAATCGAACTATTTTTGTTAAATTTTTACATTATCAGTGTTCTTCCACTTACAAAACAAACATTGCTAAATTTAAATATTCCAAAATATTTACTACTTATCACTGTCTAATTTTGAATATACCCTAAAATCTCAAATAAGAAAACAATACATCAGTCACTAATTTTTGTTAACAAAATTGTTGAATCAATATTAATCTAACTTTATGATTTGACTTTGCATACTTTTAAATTATATTTGTGCTATTTCCGAGAGACCATGCAACCTTGAAAACTACATGTTGACGTAGTTATATAACATATACTTACTCAATATTGTCTGAAATAAATTTTTAGAAAAGCTTCTGAGAGATTTCTCGGCTTTCATTGAACGAAAACTATCAACGTGATATTATTTAAACTTAGATATCTTTACACGACAGGTAGCACAATATTAGATAACTATTTAAATCAACTAATTTCCTTTAATCAACGCTCTTCCTCTTAATTCAATTTCTTATAAGTTTACATAAATGGTACTACAAAACTTACTTGGCCCCATCTTTGTTGCGATTCTGAAATTCGATATTCGAAATACGAAGCTACTTTCAAATCAAAGTCGTGCTCAACCACGCATCCTCAAGAACCTTTCTTTAACCCTCTAAATTTGCAGACTAATTTAATTAGGTAGTTTGGTTTTGCTTAATGCTTACAGCAGCATTTGTGCCCATTCGCACCCAGTGTGTGAAGAAACCACTCGCCACAAATTAACTCCCGAAAAAATAACAAACTTTGTCGAATGATCGCCCACGGCTTGGTAAGTCTTCGTCGGCTCGCCGGCTTTCCGGTGTCAGATTAGTGCTTATCCTCGCGCAAAATTATGTTCATTTTTATCGTCGAGTGCATCTGCACAAAAAATATTTACAGAAATCAGTTTAATGCTAGCACGATCTGATTTGTTTAACTTTTCGCTGGTTGACTTGACGCAAATATAAATAATCAGGGAATTTTAAAATCGTGCGATATCTGATACCACCGTCGACGCGATGATAAGCGTCTCCTGCCGGTGCACTTGCACTTTGATCGCAACGAGTAGTGAATTACATTCTTAAGTAATTCTGCTGGGCTAGTTATTTATTGTTTAAGAATATACAGATATACATATGTCTGGTAATTAGCAACTCTGTTCCTCATATTTCTGCTGTATATTCTATTTTTCTTTGGGAACATTCCTCAGCAAAGTGAAGGAACCCAAAGTTCAAGGGTTTAATTTGAGAGAAAATTTATATTTCACAAATAGCTGAATTTGCACTCATGTAAAAATACCAACAAATCAAATGACGTATTCAATTAACAGCTGCAAATTACTATGTGTCTGCTAAAATACCATTAAAACGTCGTCTAGCGCGAAATATTGGATCGAATCCGGCCTTGCCATTAAATCATATAACTGCTCTATTACCTTTTGTCATAAATTTCGTGACGGCCTTCGAATTCATTGACATCGTGCGCGTTGCATTTATTGGCAATTAAAATATTTTAAAGCTCATAAAAGGAGCAATTTTCGCTTACGCATGCGAAACGACGCCGACGCCTCCTCACCTCGAGCGCGGTTCGATGGGAATCTATCGAACATTTTGATACTACAAAGCCTGTCCGCGGCGAGTTCTAGCCGAAGAAACAGCCGTCCGGCTTGATCTCGCTTCAAATTAAAATAATCAAAACCGGCCTCAGTTGGCACCCTTTGATCGCTCGTATTCTGGAAGGCGTCCAAGTTGTGGCCCGCCAATAATTGGGTTCGATCGAAATTTCTCATCTTCGGTAATAGAAATCGATCGAGCGGCTGGCCGCGATCACCCTTTCCGCTCAGTGGCGTGGAATACTATGGCAGTTGACCTTTTTACGCGGGGTCGCCGCGATGCGGGCTGGGGCGCGAATCGGCGGTTACATTCCGCGGCAGCCAGTGCACCACATGGGCCCGATCATATCCATCAATTGACATCTGCACTCGAATTGTGCAATATTCGCTTGATACGCGCGACCAGATTTAAGATCGGAATGTGTGTGGCGTGTGTGGCACACGCTCGCGTCGCGGCGAATGTGCGATGAATAAATTAGCCGAAGAGTGCACCAGAACGCGACGAACGGGAGGAGTTTAACGGACGAACAATTCTCTGTAATTTTAATTAAAAGCGATGATAGAAGGGGCGCGTTGAAAATCTTCCTCTCTCAGGTTTTTGCGCGCAATAGAAAATAGTCAATTTTTACTACGTTACTACCGATTCTTTAACATTTTTAATGTTTTTAATATTAAACATGTGAAAAACTCCTATACTATAAAAAAATGTTTTTTCTTTCGAAACTTATCAATGCGAGGTTATTTATAGATACAAACCAAAACGGAACAGTAAGATTATCGAAATATTATACATTAGCCATTAAAATTATATTTTAGATTCAAACTAAATTTCAATATAATACGTAGATAGAATAGATTTTCTATATTCATTAAAAAATGTTTCATAATTTTCTTCATAAACTTTAAAAGTTATTATTGTGGGCCATAAGACTTACTACGACTGTTTATGGTAATTTATTTGTGTCTTCAGGTTTTAATTACTATGCTATAAATATACATATTTAATGAAATTTTCTGGATAAAGAACGTTTTGACGTCCCATTCTGACCTCTCATATGCATGAGTATATATTTCAGAGAAAGTTCAAAGAATTCTGATTCTAATTTCATATTATGCAGAATTATGTACAAAGGTATTTTAATCTTTTGCCCTTAATTGAGGATTTTTCATCAATTCCACACTTTTCATATTTCATAAAATCTAATTTTACTTTCCTTCTCTTCCGGATAATTTTCTCTGATAACATTTCTGTAGCTTTTCAACTCAAAAGAAACCAAGCCATTTAATCCACATATTTACGGAAATTAAATTGCTTTTCATTGAGCAAAATAATTATATGTATATATTTTGTTATTGAAAATTCAGCTGCTTTTAGAAGGATATATATAAATAAATATTCTAAAAAAAAATACGAAGTTATACATCTAGAATTTAGTGTACCTACCTAATAAAATTTTCTTTTTCTTATTCTGATTTCTGCCGAATTGTTGTAAATAAGTGGATTATAAATAGAAACAACAAAATTAGGACTTTAGACATTTTTTCAAAATGTATTACATACTTTCAAATAAAAGTATTTCGAGTTAAGAGAAAAAGGAGAAATGATTTATAATATAATGTAGTATATGATGTATGCACCATCCTTCTTTTGTGTTGTAGAATTTAAAAATAAATTTATCATCCCTTTTAAGATAGTGGAATTATGGCAGCTTCAAAGTAGAAAATGGATTGAAAATTATTTCATATTTTAGGGCTTCGGGTTCTTAGGCGATACCTTTTTCTTAAATACAATGAAAGCTTTTCTATTTCATCTTTGAGTTACATGTGACCCACTTTTCTATTTTATTCCCTCAAAGCCTTAACTCCAAATATTTTCCATGGGTTTTCTGTAATCTATGGTCGGATCACCACACCACGTCCTTTCATCGTTCCATTCGGTTGGCCGAGAAAATTTCTTAAGATTTCCCAAAGGCCTGGGGGGACGTTGATGCCGAGCTCCTCGGAAGTATTCCATACATTTGATATAATTCATGAGGGTTTAGGAAAAAGCTGCTTGTCCCATTTAGCACCACGCTGAATCCCTGAGTCAACAGCTACTCAAGTGGCACTTACAACTGCATTCCGATTGCATGATCCTCGGGTGTTCGGGGCGTGTATGCCACCTTGCCGCCTTGCTTACGCCTGAATCTTATCTCGGGCGAAAAATCGTCTTTTTCCACCGCGTTCGCCGGGAAAACAGCCATAAGACATGCCAGGCGTTTGGCAAATAGATGAGTAATCCAGCCGTCATCGTCATCGTGTACCCGCCGCTTCGGCACGATTCCAACGCAACGCCACAAAATACAGAAAGGTAAAATTTATGCATGAATGATGCCATGATGCCGCCATCCAGGCAGGTACATGGCGCGCTGCTCACTTCCCCCGACAGCCCCGCATAATGCCACATTGCTGCTCTACGACGAGCATACATAGGCCAAAGTATGGATTTTGTAATTTCTAGATGTTTTCTGCTGCATAAAGGGACACTCAGGAGCAGCATTTCAGCTCCCCCTGCACTCCCTCCCCGCTCCTAGACGGAGGCACAGGTCCGCTCCTACTGGGCCAGTTCTAAGCTGTTGCGACAAAATTCTAAGAAAAACCTGCTCGAGCTTACGTAAGAAGCCCAAGAATCTTAGAGGAGTCGTCCTCGACTGGCGTAAGATTTGCTGCCTTGATACATGTGCACGGCGCGCATACACACTTCACCGGAGGAAGACACAAATTTGATGACAGCTGGTGGATTTATTGGCATTTTATGCTAAGCAAGGATGAAGTTGATAACAATATCATTCCCAGGGGTTTCCTAAAATGCAATAAAAGAACTGGACAAGTTTATGCAGATTTCCTACACAAATTCCGTCTGAATTATATCGGATGATATAAAAATGTCCTTCCGACCTTATTTCGCTTTAATACGCGTCTACCAATAAATCTGTTTTGCATTTCTTAAGTCTGACTTAAAAGGTATTCGGTATTTCAACATTAAAGATGGTATGGCATAAATAATATATTGTATAAAATCTGAATTTAATCCAAGTTTTTATTTAATTTATTATGGTTATTATACTACAGTAAAATCTATAATATTAATTTTTATATTTTATGGTCCTTTTTCCTGTTTCCGACCAAAATTTCGATTACAATTTATAGTTTTGGAGTTACAACAGTGACAAAAATATATGTAGTCAAAAGAATGTGAATATTAATTTTTGGAAGATTACTTAAGTTTTATTAAAAAGATTCATATATTGTTTGATAATGCTCTACTTTCTGACATATTTTATATATTATATATCACTTTGAAAGTATGTTTCGGTAAAGGTAAAAGTGATAAATTATTACCACAATTGTTCAGGTCAGTTCAGGTAAAAAAGCGATAACTTCTCAATTCTCAAACTGAAATTGGAATCATTCCAATCTTTCAAGCCGCATCCGTAACGAATTCGCTTCGATTATATCACACAAAGTGCACGTTATTAAAATCACATATCATAAATTTTCCGCCGAAAAATCTCGTGCTGAGCTCGTAAATTCATTGGAATTCATCGCCATAATCCCTGACAATTGACATAATGCCCCAACAAATTACTTACTCCACTCTAATCCCCATAAAAATCGTATATGTGAAATGGCGCATCAATTAAGGCTCTTTTCCCCCCGTTCGCTTTTTACTTCTTATACTTTTTTATCGCCTTATTTATTTTTTGTATCGAAGAATTGATGTGGCCAGCAAGTGAAGCGAGTGCGATCTGGGGACATGCAGCCAGCCGTGACAGACATACCAAGATCAAGTGCTAATGACCGATCACTTCTTGGCTGGTGCCTGCCGCGGCGCATGATCATCGATCTTCGCCGAGAAGCGGACTGGAAGCGCTAATCAGATTTAATCCGATTGATGGCTTGCTTGAAAACGTCATAATCTATCAAAATACCTGAGCCATTCGCAATAGGCGACATGTCTCGGATGCCGATCGCATTCCTTTTTGCGGTCCGGGCTTAAGTATTCGCGCGCCTAATCGCAGTATCTTTGTAATATCTCGTGCCGAAAGGTTCGCGTATGCGGCCAATTTGCTTAATCCTGCACTGGGCCTCGCTGCATGCCGCCATTAAGCAGTACAAATCTATTGGAACTTCGGCTTGTCGCGGTCGGCGCATAAGAAGGCAGCCTGCTTATGGAAAAATCTTAAGACTTTCGGAGGTGTCTTAGGGGGCTTCCAGTCGGCTCCGGGGCCTTTGATGTTCGCGCCGTCAAAGCGGCCTCTGAAAGCTCGCTAACGTACGAGTGCAGCTGATGAAATTAATGGACCCATCTAGGCGGTGGCGGTTAAAATCGAGCGCATAAAAACCGCTTAGTGCTCGTCTGAGCGAGCGGTGCATGATCAGGAATGGTCCAGTGCGTCTTTTTGCCGTCCATGCGAAATTACCTATGCACTCGGACGTCTTCCCGGCCACCGTTCGTTCGTTGTCCGCTTCACTTCAGCGCGGCGATTCGCGATCGCGCGTTAATGAGCTCGGCAGATGGACGAGATTCCTGACGCCGCTGTCTTCAGTCTCGCGTCTTGTGAACGTGACTTAAGGAATTCTTCTTATTTTGAGCCGCGCCGACGTCGGCTGAACTTACGCTTTCACGCAGCCGCACTTCGGACCCCTCTGATCTTTCGCACATGGGGCCCATTCGAGCGGACAGATTACACCAGAAATGCAAACGCGAAGTGGGTTAATGGCAGATCACGGTTTAACAGTCCCGAGGTGAATATTTGCGCTTTAGTACGACTGTCGACTTTGTGTCGTCGAAGTACAATTCGACCTCGGTCTTATGCTGAGAACAATCGCACAAATATACATACGTCTCGTTGACACCAAGACTGACTGAGGCAACCTCGTTCAATATCCTTCAAGCCCTTTCTCTAGAGAGATAGAAAAACCTCCAATCTAGGTATAGAAGAACCCAAAGAGGTTATTTTGTCATACCTACTAACAAAAGTCCTAAACACGTTTAACAACCCCCAGTTTGCTAAATTTTACGAATTTTTCATTGTTATCTACCGATATACTTAAAAGATATTAACAATTTAATAAACTTCTATAAAATTTATAACAGTGAAGATTGCTAGCCTTGCTTCTATACATATCTCCGAATATAAAATAGATAAATGCAAATCGAATTGTTATGAAAAAGTTTGCGTTTTAGTTCAACATAAAATTTATCTAAGCATTAACTACGTAAGTAAAGTTGAATCTGGCGATTCTTCATTAAATTTTACTACTTTTAAGAGCCAATCTGCTACTCAAACTTGGCCTCTTTTTACAAAAGTATTTTTGATTGGTCTAGTCGATTGGCCAAGACATGCCCCAGAGACTAGCTCGAGGCTGCCTCAAATTGTTTACAAAAAAGTTAGGGCGGCCAGAAGACCGAAAAATAACAAAAAAAAAAGGCAACATTTTGCCCCAATTGACTAAGTATGGGGAAGTCCTGTCAAAACAAACTGCCACCTCTCTGGGGAGCATTTTTCTTTAATGCCCCCTCAATAAGCTGGAATTCAGCGGAAATTCATTGAAGACGTCCCTGAAGTGATGGTCGAATGGTCCGTCAGTCCCGGGGAAGGGCAGCGGCAGGGACATCGCCGCCATCCGGGAAAGTGTTGATTTGAACTTCTCAGAAGGTCTGCACAAAACTCCATCGAAAACGAAAAGCGAACATCATCCGCTGGTCACGGGAGACAGAAGCATCCCGCTTTTGATGAACAACAGGGGATTTCTGGGAATTATGAAATTTTGAAGATTGCCGAGACCTGATATTTGGCCTTTGAATGCGGGGGTGGTGGCGAACGCCATAGAAAAGTTGTTATCCTGGCGAATTTCATGGATTTGTACAGGAGCAGGTCAGGGAGGGGGTTTACCGTCTTCTGCTTATCACTGAGGCGTCCAGACGTCCTTCGAGCAAATTAAGAACAAACACTTGGAGTGTCGGATTTTGCGGGATTTATTTATTTTAATCTTCGCGTTGTTTTTCCAGTTTCCCCAGAAGTGTTTTAATTATATTTGTGTTTTGAATCAAAACGCTTTTATATAGTATATCCAACAGTAAGGATGGTTATTATTTATATTTAACTACCATTCTGACCAAGTTCGGCAGTTGGACACGTTTCAGAAATGATAACTTCCTTTAAGAGAAACATTCATTTCTCGTGAATTGACACATCATTTTCAGGTTGTTCAACTTTGAGAATTTTTCAGATAATTAACTATTTTGCTAATAGCCCTGTGTCGTGGGAATAAGAAAGTAAATATATATTTCTGTTTTTTTACTCTGAATGAAGGCAACAAGCAAATTTGAATATTCCTAAAAGTTAAAAGTATCATAGTACTTACCTGGTGGAAAAGAAACCTAATTCTTATTATTTGAGCCGTACTCAAACAAAAAAATTTCGACAAATTGGTCTAAGCGAAAACGGCCCAGATAAAGCCACAATTGCCTTGTTTATTACAATTTCCGTTTTCTTGCGGAAAAAGGCAGAAGATTCCCCCAGCGACGGCAATAATGTGCAATAAAAATAAATTGCAGAGCGCAATGATCCCCCGCTGACACCCCAGACGGGCAATTTTCGTGCACGCTCAGCTTGTCCCGAATTGCGCAATTGAATCCGCGCCATTAACCTGCCTGATTGCCAGCAATTTGCCATAATTGTCGGCGGAAGAGTTGGCATTTTTTCTAGTTCCTAGAGGAATTCTGCCGCCGAGCCCACGTGTCACCACTCACCCGATGCACCCGGAGACAGCTTCCTTTGCGGTGCATCGTGCAGGCTAAGTCAACAAATTCCGCCCTGTCAACAGCTCGGGGCTCCGAGTTGCTTACGTATGCAGCGCTATTCTTCGTCCCCCTGCTCCTGTTTACCACAGCCCCGGAGCGCCGTCACTCCATCCAGCTCCCTATTTAGCGACAGGAACGCACCCTGCTCCCATTTCAGCCCCACTAAATTTAAGTTACCGCCGCAAGGGTCCCATTACCTCGCGGCTGCAGGTGCAACAGGTGGACCCGCCCTTTGCACCGAGCGCCCTTTGGCGCAACGCCTGCCGCCACCGCCGGGCGGACGCGTTGCAGTTGCAGAGAGGCGCTTTGGCTGCGCTGGGGATGCAACGCTTTCGCGCTAAATGCAATTATGTGTCTCATTACTTTAATTAGTTGTCCAATTATTTTTCCCAAAGATTCATTTCCAGCCCTGACCGGGCTCGCCCGGCTGCGGAGTGGGAAGATTTGAAGCTTGCTGGTGACGCAAATGTCACGCCGCGCTGCCGTGGCGTTTGTGGTTTTGTACCTGCTGAGGTGGCGGTGTGTGGTAAATTCACTAATTAAGCACTTTTGTAACGTGAATGTCAACTGGACTTTACCAGGATTCGTGGGTCGTTGTCGTTGTGTTGCACATAAAATTAGTAAAGGATCTCTTGTCCTTGCTTCTTGCTTCCTAGTAAAACAATTGTGACTTTAACTCTGCTAACTCATATTTTAGTCTGCAATACGAACTTACTTAATTGCAAAAGTAAGGCATCACAATTAAAATTCTCGATGTACACCTGAAAGAAAAAAATTAATAGAAGATAGCTTTACTCAAATTAAACTCGTTTAATTAGATTATATGTGTATTTGAACTCTAGGAAAGATTAAATACATCTGTAATAAATACAAATACAAATTAATATCCCTCAAATATCTTTTACTTTAAAGAGTAGGATCTTAAAAAGTTTTAACTAATAATGAAATAATAATCATCAACGTAATTGAGTACCACTTTTATAAGCATTATATAATTTTTATTTTTTAATCTTCTTTTGGACATTGCATTGGCAAAATGTATGTATGATTTAATATTATTTTGATTTCGAGACTTGCATTGAGAAATACCATTCTTCATTTTTACATAAAATCCTTGTCTCATGTTACGCGATTATTATTATTCCATATCTACGAGTTTTTATTCCGGTTTTATGACTACATTGTCTCAATTTACACGGTTTTAATTTACGTGATATTTCTTGAAACGTACCTTTCGTGTAAATCGAGTGGTGATTATATCTGAGTTAGTACAATTTTAAAAATGTGGTGTTCACTTCTCAATTCAATTTAATTAGGTAATGGTTGTTTACTTGCAGTCACTTGCAGAGTGTGGTTTTCAATTAAATTTCGTAAATTGATAGTATAGACACTCGAAACTTAATTTTAATTCAACGTCAAAGCTCGAGAACTCTGATTGAAAAATGACTGTTTGAAGTCTAGGCAATCCTTCTTCGTAAAACAGTTCATGTCAAAATCTTAACAATACTGTACGAAAGAGCGTGGTAAAAATGATTTAAAATGTCGTTTCTTTGAACTCGCTTAAAAACAAATGGGAAAGTTTCAAGCAATAAGAAACCATTCAATTCGGCAAGTCGTTTCAATGCTCTAGTTCACTAAAAGCATTAGTTATAAGGCGTTCCTGTGAAAGGTCTTTAATTAATCTTCCTATTCAATTTGCAGCTCCGTTTTCTTCATTAATTTGCTCCGCCTTCAGGTTGAATAAAGATGAATCGCTGGAGATGCTCGCGCGCACCCTTCTTCAACGTCTGCACCTATGGTCACGGGCGCAATTCAACGCATTGACTGGGTACAGTGCACCGATTAATCAAATTCTAGCGGAAAGAGCCAAAGATCCTATCCATTTCCATGACCTAGAGCTGATTACCTCGGATAGATACGAGATCGCGGCAATAGTTGGCCAATAAATCGTCAAGATATCTCTATGATCCCGAGGTGCATCGTTACAAAAAGAGGTACCCGCAACAAAACTGTTAGCGGTCATTTTTCCCATATTTTCATCTCAATTTATGGCGCAGATAATCACAAGAGCCGCAACAAGGTCTGCCGTATCCTCCGGCTTTTAGTCACGGCCTCACTAAATCTCCTACGTATTTTATATGCATACGGCACCAGTGGGACTGGGCCTTAAGATCGCCCCGTTCGCGGAGCCTTCGGATTCTGTCCGGTCGCCGCATTATCTGGCGTTTTGGAGCGAGCGCATTTGCGTAAGCTCGGCTCTTGAATCGTCGAAAAAGGTATCTGCGACGGCTGCTTCGATTATCGTGATTTATGTGGTCCGTCGCGGCTCGACGGCGGCCGAGGACCGCGCGGAGCGGCAGAGGAGCACTTATGGATTTGCATAGATCGGACTGAATCTGGTCCAGTGCAAGAGCGAAACGGTAACGATCCAGGTGAACAAGGCGGCATTATGTTTCAGCCGACTCGCGGCAGTATTGCAGCTTTTCCGCCGGCCCTATCTGCGGTACGGTTGCGGAAATTTATGTTTATTCGCGACCATTATCGCGCTGCTCGGAGGTCGCTCTCGCGAGATCTTCACGCAGATAAGATCAATTTAAGGCCGCCTGAATGCCCCTATTTGCTTACTCCGCAGAGGAGCCCGCTGCGGTTTTTATGGAGCCATTCAGCTAATTCAAGGCTATCCCCCGGCAGCCGGGCACAAATCTCCGAGCCTCTGCCCCGAGCCATCAGCTTCAGTGATTAATTCCGGGCAATTAAAAAAACAAAGAGGCGAGAAAAAAAGACCGCCAGAACGACAAAGGCGCGATTAGGATCCATCGAGGCCACCCAGGGCTCACTTTCAAGTTAAATTAATGCGAACGTCGCCGGGGTCCTGCCGGGCCGCTGAATGCGAGTGCGCCGATCCCGCAGACGCTGCGCGGCTGTGATTCCGCTGCGCGAATCATCGCGACAGACACGACAGCCATGTGACGGACAGCAATTAATTGCTCAATTAGAGATGCAGCTGACGGGGAAAAATTGCACCCGCAGTAGCCTCCGTTCGGCCACTTATCAAACGCGAAAATGCACAGGCGCTCCACTGTCAAGGAGATCTGCCGACTTGGCGCTGTGCTCGGAATTCAGAATTAAGATGGGAGCGGGACCGATCGCACGCAAAAGATCGATTTTTTGCCGACTCATTTGCCGTGATTGGCGGGCGTTCCGAAGTCAGCAGCCGCTCAAGTCGGAGGCTTGCATGGTGGGTGATTTCGCTGCCAAAGGCGTGAAAGTATGAAAGACGCTGCGATCGAGATCTTTTGATTTCTCTATTAGAGCTCTGGAAAATCGGCCACAATTCGCGGGACGCTTCGCCTTTGAATCGAACTTGCTGCTCGTTAGGTAACCTGAACAGCGAGCGCCTTTGTCATGGACGAAGATCCGTATCGAGCCGCCGTTCTGGATGCAAAGCACATTTCTAGCTCAGAATGTGGCGCAAACGATCCTAATCGAATTCGCTCTTTTGTGGGTCTCCTTCGCTTTAATGAGGCTGAGAAATCGAGTTAAATTGTTGATTAAGTCCCGGAAGCATGCACCCAGAGAAAAAACTATTGTAAAATTACCTAAACCGGCTTGGGTAAAATATTTTGTATGGAAGTTACAACTTCGGTAAAAATTGCCTTAGTATTTGGTTGGTTTATACCAAGCTTAGGCTTCCTTAGATTGGGTAAATTATCGAAAAAAACTTAGGTAATTTGCGTTAGCAAATTTTATACAAGACTAATCATATTTACCTAAGCCATTATATGATTTTTCACAGTTCGATGTATAAAACTTTCGCCTTTGACTTTACCCTTGTATTTAGGCAAATTTCCTTACCAAAAGTGTATATTTCATTTTCATTTTTGCCCATCACTGTACCTATAAATCGGCTGATTCACCTAAGTTCTTGGGTAAAATATACAAATAAAGCGTCTTTCTGACACAAGTCTGCGCTTGATTCCCCAAGGCTGTGTGTAGAAGGATATGTTTTATACGAACGCTGTTTACGTGTAGTGCGTTGAACTAATCTCGTTGCGCTTCATTCAGAGTTATTCACACAGAAGGATCGGATCGTGAAATTTTAAAGTGAAAGAAAGTGAAATTAAGAAGCCTTAAGTGAAATTATAAAGAGGTAAGTTTAATTACTTTACTCTATTAATTATGTATAATAATTAATGCAATAAAGGTTTTGTGTAGGTCTTCAAAACTATGGAAAATTAGACTTTAGCGGGAAGTCTTTACGTCTTTTAAAAGTGTGGGGAAAAATAATTAGCTTGATACATCAATTTATTGACAATTGTAAGCAATGGTTTTATGCAGTATTTGCAAAACAAGTTTTGAAAATTCTCAGATATTAGTTGGACATCTAAAAATTATTCATGGGTTTAACAAAACAAGTCTCTACGAATGTTGTGAAAATGGTTGTCAACAATTATTTCAAAATAGTTCAGCTTTTAAAAAGCATTTGAATAAAGTACACGAGTGTGAAAAAAATTGTAAAGTTGATTCGTTCGTTCAACAGAATTTTGCTTGTAACAATATTGAAAATTTAAAATCTGCGCCAGTTGATAGGGAAATCAGATATTTTAATAACTTAAGCAACGACGAGTTCGACATAAGCAAATTAAAGCAACAACTGTTTACTAAGTTACTTGAATTCACTCTAACCTTGCACAATAATAACAATTTTACTAGAAAAGATGTACAAAATATTCAAACAGCAGTGAATGAATTTATTGTGTTGCCAATATTTGAACATTTGAATGTGTTATCAACTAAATTCTGTCAAGAAGATGCTATTGAAATTGATTTGTTTTCAAGTCATTATAAAGAGCTTTTCTTATCGATTGATTCAGAACACAAATTACTGAAGCATCTGTCCCAAAACGATGGATATGAGAAACCTACTGAATTTTTTATAAATAAAGAAATCTCAAATGTTCATCAAAGTGGAGTTTTCGCAATTGCAGAAAAGGTAAATAAAGGTGTAGTAATGCCATTAGAGTTTCAATTTCGTAAAATATTTGAGAAAGATTTTGTGTTAGCAGAATGCCTTGAGTCCATGGAAAAATTTAATGTAAGAAGTTGTAAATTAAACAATTTTGTACAGGGTGAGTTATGGCAAGAAAAAAAGAAATTGTACGATGGAAAAATACTTATTCCATATTTCCTATACATAGATGATTTCGAAATCAATAACCCTCTTGGTTCACATGCACGAAATCAGTCTATTACGGCTATTTATTATTCGTTCCCTACTTTACCAAATAATTCAAAATTAAATCAAATATACTTGGCTGCCTTATTAAAAGCTGTCGATGTTAAAAATTATGGAAATGACTTAACAATGTACACTTTAATTCAACAAATTATTTCTTTAGAAGTTAACGGGATAAATTGCAAACTAAATGGAACTGATACTAATATAAATTTTATTTTAGGTCTTGTTATCGGTGACAATTTAGGACTTAACCAATTACTCGAGTTTAGTAAATGTTTTTCTGCTAATTCTTATTGCAGGTTTTGTACCGATAAAAAAATAATAACAGCAACAATGTCAACTGAAAATGTGGATTCCTTGCGAACTATTGAAAATTATAAAAAGAGTGTAGAAATTTCTGATGTGTCATTAACCGGAATTTCGAAAAATTCTTTGTTTAATCAAATTCCTTCATTTCATGTTACAACAAATTTCGCTGTAGATATTATGCACGATATTTTTGAAGGAGTTGCTCACTATAATCTTTCACATATTTTAATGTATTGCATAAATAAGCGGTTTTTTACCATTGAAAATTTTAACCAACTAAAAAATACTTTCTCTTATGGAGAAACTGAAATTGAAAATATTTTCAAGGATGTATTACTGACTCACCTAAATAAGAAAAAATTTAATACCTCTGCTAGGGAAATGTGGACATTGGTACATCATTTTACATTAATAATTGGTCATTTAATACCAACTAACGATGAAGTATGGATATTTACTTGCACGTTTATTAAAATAATTGATTCTTTGCTTTCATCGAATTTTACAGAAGAAAAATTGCTTGAATTAGAAGAATTAATTAAAAAACATAATCAGTTGTATATAAAATTATTTGATGACACTCTTAAACCCAAACATCATTTTTTGCTTCATTACCCTCGAATAATAAGAAAATCGGGACCACCAAAATTATTTTGGTGTTTTAGGTACGAGGGAAAACATCGCGAACTAAAAACCTACGCCAAAGTAATAACTAGTAGAAAAAACATACTTATTTCATTAGCTACAAAATTCCAACTAAAATTTGCTTTTAACTTAATGGAAGAAAACCCGAAAGCACTATCTTGTGAAGAATCTAAAAAGATAGTGTTGGAAGACGAGCATTTCGTGATAAATTCCTTGAAAATATTCTCAACCGATTTTTCTTGCTATTCTCAAATATTATATAAAGGAACTTGTTATAAGGCCGGATTTTTCTTATCAATATCTTCGGAGGAATCCACTGAGGTATACTGTATTACCAAGATAATTGTTGTTCTTGAAAGAGATATCTATATAATGTGTTCACTAGTTCCAGGCCATTTCAATGATCATTATTTAGCGTACGAATTATCTACTGTCAATATTGATCATATCTCTATTTTACCAATATCATGTTTCGATGGGCCTCCAGTCCATTCTCATATATTGCCTAATTCAAAAATTATGTTAAGACTAAAAAGTTATTTCAACAATATATAAAAATGTAAAAGCTTGTGATAATACCGATTTTTGTTCTATCATTAAGGATCATTTTTCGAACTATTACTACCAGTATTTCGTGCAGTTTACAAAGTACCTAAATGGCAAGCCCACGAGTAAATTCAGACACACTTTTCACTGATAATCCAGAAATAATCTTTCTGGATAGCAGTTATAATATATTTTCACCGGAACAATCAAATATTGATGCACCAGAAACATTTAAACCATGCAATTCGAATTCAACGGCTTTTAATCCCACAACTGGAACTCTTTTACCGAATACTTTGGCATCCTCATCAGGAAACAATGACACGGCATCTCTAGAATCCCTCTTACGTAATTGGAATCTTTATGAGGAACTCTACGAACTTTTGACTGGTAAGCTCACATTAGTACTTTTTAAAGCATATCCAATAATTCAAAATAAAGAAAACGCTAAAATGTAAAAGCATAGATTCAAATCAAAATATAACAATACAAATTTTAAAAGTAATTATTCAATACAATCATTAATTAAAGTTGAAACAAACTACATTAAAATAACTTAAAACTTGAAATTACAAGTTCTGTTCGTTTCAAGCGTTTTACTAGTATTGTTTTATTTGTTATTTTCGAAAATTCTAAATCACTGAACTATTCATTTGTATAAAAATTCGAAAATTCTTTTCTTCTTCGAACAGCTAAAGAGATTACATTGGAAGGACTCAAATACATCAAAGAAAGACATTTAGATGAGCTTTTTTTCGGAGTAAACCTAAATACTAAAATCATATTTGAGCATAAACTTTCGCTTTGGCAAAATAAATATGTAAGTATTATAAGTTTAGAATATTTCTGTAATATATCAATTATTTTAATTTAGGGTATATATAATTTAAATTCAGCATCCAGTAGAGATACTCTATCAATGACCTCTTCCATTGAGTCGTGGATAAATAATAATTCACCATCAGTAAGCAGCAGCGCCAACATTTGTTCGCCATCAACAAGCAGTAGGAATTCAGATGACGTAAGTTCTCGAATTTTTAGCGTGGAATTTTTTTTTCGCTAGACGCATAATTGTTTATCTTTCTATGTAGATGTCGGTAAAAGATATAATATGTAGAACAGAACAAGGAAAATCAATTTTAAAACGATACCTTGAAGAAGGTTTCCTTTGTCCAGATGCCCGAAGAGAGCTTGTTCATAAAATTATACAATATTACATTGAAAATGACATTTCTCTATCGGTGTCAAAATGTAAAAGCCTAGGAGAACAAATTATAAAAATTTTCCCTAGTGAACAAATGGTACATTATTTCCTTTTCTTATAATAATATATTTTTTTACAATAAAAACCTAAAATTATATGCTTAAAACTAAGTAAAATCTCAGCCTCGCTTTTTGTTTTCGCAGAAGACCCGAGTTTCATCTAATTCAGGCTAAGATTGAGCTCAGTTTTTAAGCATATGGGCCATTGTTGCTTCATGACACTGCTGTTTATGTGTCAAACTTTTTTCCTATTTGGATTTTTAGTATTATGTTTTGAAGCAAATATTTAAGAGTTCGTTAGTATATTTGGTTATAACAGTCAGTCAAAAATATTAACTTATATGTTTAGTCTATCAATTGCTAAGTCAATAATTATATTATTATAAATTTAAATAACAATTCATAAATTGTAGTCAACATATTTTATTGGAAGAGGAAAATATCCACCCAAAGGTAAACTGTGGGACAGGTATCAAGGCAGAAAGCGCGCTTTGCGGAGGCTTCGAACGTGTACCAAGTCGACAAAGTCAATATTGAGCAATGAAATAGAAGACATTTCTGATCCAGGTTAAACATTTTACTAAATATATGTATATTCACACAAATAACCTTTCGATCTTAGAATTTACTGAACAAGAGTTTCAAGAAATGTCCCAAAGCTTAAAACATTTAAGAAAGTGGGATGAAGTTGTTTTGAATTGGAAAAAGACATTAAAATATCGGAGAAAGCAGTTGAATTCTAATTTAACTCTTCAGCAAATCTTTAATAACTGGCCTCTTTACAAATATTCTCAGGCCCCAGAATTGGTAATTTCCATTCACTTTCTATTTAATTCTCAATTTTGCTAGTCTAGTTAATTAAAAAAAAAATTATCCTTATTACTTGTTAACTATTTCATTACAATTGTTTAACTATTTTTTGAACTTAATTATAGATTGAAATTGACTACCATTATATTCATCCGAATAAAACATTTTCATTCACGCGTTGGGAAAAATTTTGCGAAGTAGCATTGGCATTATTTGAGGACAGAATTAAGGACGTTGCAGCAAAAGCCTTATTGGTAGAAATACTCAAAAGGAAGGATGAGCTTAACATAGGTATATTAAATAGATATTTCTGTTTAAACCAACATTTTTTAACTATTCACATATTTCAGATAATAAGAATATTATGTTTCTGCAGTTGATTCATGCTATTTTGGTGCCAACATCTAGAATTTCAGCTGTGTCGGCGAAAAGAGTGAAGTATACTATTAGGGACTCCCAGGAAGCTTTTACTTTATTAGTCTCACAAAGCAGCGATGTTGCCAATAAAATGACGGAAAAACGCTTGGAGTGTATAAAATCAAGTTCAACATTACAGCCCCTCATAATTGCTACTGGAAATGAGTTTGCGTATAATAATTTTTATGTAGATATTGATGGAGAGAAGTTTCAATTTCAGTCATATTTAGATGCAGTGCAATTTTGTTTTAAAGTATTCTTTGTCTTAAATTTAAAGTACCCAAATGAATGTATTGCTGTTTGGATTTTTATTCAAAAATTTCTTTTTTCAATTCAAGACACACAGGAAGAATTTCCAGTTGTAGCAACTTTTATAGCAGATCTTGAGCGCTTAATAAAATAAATTAATAATCATCTGCATGTAATAACCAAATCAACTTTCAATAAAAAAAAATTTAAATAAACGTTGCATTTCCTTATTTAAAAAATTCTAAAATGAATTAATTGAACTTTCTGGGGCTTAATAATATCTTGCACACACTTTTCTACTTTGCTTTTTGTGGCAAAATATTTTTGCATTCCTCTCGTACTTATTTAAGATGAAATACACATAATGATCCCTACATTCCTACTTTTGTTTCTTAATTACTTTAAATTTTTAGGGCAATAATGTACAATGTAATTCCTACTTTTGTTTCTTTTCGGTATATGAATGAAAAACGTGTTTCGCATCAAAAATAAAAATATCAATTCTAAATCAAAATAAACAATTTCTATTCTTCTTAATTGAATTGTTTATTTTGATTTAGAATTGATATTTTTATTTTTGATGCGAAACACGTTTTTCATTCATATACCGAAAAGAAACAAAAGTAGGAATTACATTGTACAGTATTGCCCTAAAAATTTAAGGTAATTTACCTAAGCTCGCTATATAAAATTGCCATAGCCTCTTTAGGTAATTTACCCAAGCTGCTTGTATAAAATAAGCCTAGGTTACCTAAGTTTTTGTATATCCTGCCGCGATGATTTTAGGTAGTTTACCGAAGTTTTTAGTATTATTAACTAAGCTCAATGTATGGTATTGCTATAGTATTTTAAGGTAAGTCATCGAAATATTTAGGTAGTTCACCTAAATTTCTTGTATAAAATTACCTAAGTATTTTCAGGTTATTTGCAAAAGTTCTTAGGTAGTTACTAAACATTTTTTTCCCTAAGCTTTACCCAAGTTATCTTGGGTGTTTTACCCAAAAACTTGGAAGACCGGAAAATGCACTAGCAATAGTACAAATGGTATCAGGTTTTTTAACAATTTTACATAAGTTTTTCTCTCAGTGTGCACTGGAATTAATTTATCGTATCTATTACGAGAAAATAGCTTACTCGCTTACTGCGTACAAAGGAGCGGCTAGAACACCTTCTTGTTTCAATATCAGTATACTAAACTAACTAAATTAATTAAATGGTGCCTATAATAAAATTGTTTAACTCAAATTTTTATTAATATATGTTCAAATTAAAAACAATTTTATTGTGTTAGAATGAGTTTGTCTAAACTTATTCCCGACGTTCTGAAACTAGTGGACTTGGGTATTAAGAGGACAAAAGTAGTGTAGATATTATGCAAAACGATTCTTTTTTTGTTTTGATATTATGGCATTCAAGAATATCAAAGTACAGACACACCAATACCTTTCGGTTGTCATACCACCATATTTCAAAATATTGATTCTGAAAACATCGCTTACATTTAAAATAAACTAATAAAAAAAAAGTAAGTGTCCAACAAATATGAACATACAGATAGAAAAATGCAGTTTTTCAGTCAATACTCATAGATTTTGTCTAAACCAGAATCGAGTCTAAGTCGAGTTACACAAAAGAAAATAGGTTATAGAATGATTATCAAAATTTTCAGTAAATCAGTTTTGTGGTTTTCGAAATATTCTTAAAAACACTGGTTTCGAAACAAACATTACAAAGTAATTCCTTCTACTATAGGACCATTTAAAAAATTGTGCTCGTAGTAAAGGAATTTTAAGTCAGCAACCCCAAAATTCGTTTTGTTCTTTTTCTAATAGACGTGTTTTGAAATTTAACATTTACGCGCAGTTTTTGGTCGCTCTAATGGATCTATAATCTATAATTTCTGCGGTTTGATAGCAGATTCATGGTCAAAAGTATTCCTCGTAAAAGCGAGAGATACTTAAAGCGTAAGTGAAATACGTTCCAGAAACAACTTCAAAAATAAAGTGATTCTTGGCGCTAAAGACCGTCAGGGCAAACAAGAGTTTTATGGAGGTGTTCCTACCTCCAAAAAAGTACTCGCCGCACCTTTTTCGAAGACATATTACATTTCAAAAGAACTAATGGCTCCATAATGTAGGTACACACGTATGGAAGTGACAAGTTTTCGTAGAACATCAAAGGCATTCGAAACGCCAAAAAAAGACTGCGACTGGGGCTATTTACTTACTTTTAAAAATGATTTCCGGATACTTACGTAACCGGCGAAAGTAAACACACTTACCCGTCGCTGGTGAGAACTTTTCGCGGAAGAAGGGACATAAAATTCGTCCATCGCCGCCATTATGCAAACAGCCAATTAAAGGTGTAAAACCACCGGCGCCGGACGGAGACCATCGCACAGGCCATCGGCGACAGTCGGCAGCTGTCCTCGCCTTTTTCACCTTGCGATGTTTATCTATTAAATAATCAATTTGTCACACATTTCTGAGCCATCAAAATATTAAAATAGAAGTCGACAAATAAAACTGCCACCGCGAAGCGCCACGGGCCATAAATTGGATCCGGGCGGCGGCGTTTTATTTTCGCCAGGTCTTCGGCTCACCTTCCGTCGTCCGTTGACCAAAGGCAGGAAAATTCTGGAAAAGTGGGTCGCACGGCACCAGCCCCCGCCAGGACGCCTGACGGATCGCATATCACGATGGAATTTTTATCAATACAATTTTTTACCAATTTTAAATATCTCACTATAAAGCAGCCCGGTTGTTTTGGACCACCGATGTTATCTTCACGTTTTCGCCTCTGCTGTGCTTTTATTTGCCCAACGACATTTGCATAAAATCGATGGGCTCTTCGGCGGCTTTTTTATGTATTTTTTTTTCCTTTATGCTCGACTAAGTCGCCTCCGATTGATTGATAAAACGATAAAAATTTCGAGCGGCGGTTTTATCGGCGAAGAAGAGATGCGGAGTGCGTTTCTTGGCAAATTACGGAAGGTATTACATTTCGTGTTGTGTTCGATTGGTTTAAATTGGAAATCAATCAGTTCGGACGAGTTGTTTTTTTGCATATCTCTCCGGTGGCTTTTGAATAATTTATCAATATTTCTCGAAAATGGCTGAAATGTTTAATCCATGGTCTATCGTGGCTCGCCTGAACGTGGGTAGATATGATTGTCTGATAACTTGTCGCTGGAAGCTAGATTTATTTGCTTTTATAAATATTGTATTTTTCGAAAAAAATTATGCGAATATTGATAACCCACTCCGTATATCTGCATAAATAAAAAGTAAAAATATGGAAACGCACCCATAATTTTACAAAATTTTTATGGTTTTTAGAAAAGTTGTACCGTGGGTTCTGCTTCATCATGGGCAATTTCGAATCTGTTGGAACTTTTGTTTTATTTCTATTATAAAATTTTGATAAATTAAAATAAAAATTTTCGCAAAGAAATTTTAAATCATTAAACCTGAAAATCCTTATTTATTTACTTTAATTAAAATTCTATAAAATTTACAAATTTTGGTCGTTATATTGAATCCGCCATCTCAAATTTGCAAATAACAAATTTTAAATCAGCGACATACACATTTTATGATAATTTTTAAACCAGGTATAATTTAAATCAAGTTGTAATCTAATCTAAATTTGTCTGGATATAAAGTAGACTTACTGCACACTTTTGAGAAACCTAGAAAACTAAACTATATTAAAACACAGCTTATGCAACAACATAACATGACAAAGAAAATGTAAGCTTATTTTCAGTCAAAAGCACAAATCTTGTTCAGTTCAGAAATATTTTAGGGTTAAGATAGAAATGCAATAAAATATGTATAAAAGTCAGTTCAAAATCGGAAGTAATTGCACCTACACTTATTAAAGTTTATTAAGACATAAGCAGTTTCTGTAGTTTCACTCACTTTTAATAGAATAAAAGTGCATACTTTTGCTTACAAGACTAAATTGCAAAACAAAAGTAATTTTGAAGAAATGCATTGGTGTACAATGCTCCAACATCGCCAAATTAATTTTAATTTCTTACAACAAGAATGTTTCCAGCTCTTAAAAGCGTATGCAAATATATCCAGCACCTGACGTCTTAGACTCGAGCACAAAAAATTGCGGCTCATAAATTAGTGATTTCGAAAAAAACAATCTAATAATCCTCACATGATCCCGAGGTCTATAAATATTTCGGAGTAATCGCGCGTTATTGCCCCAACACAGGCCGTTATCACCTGTGCATCAAATATTTCTGAAATTCCGACCAAATCTCACCGAAATTCCTTTCTTAGCGCGCTGGCAGTGAGTCTAAATTGGGAGCGGGCCAAGACAAATAGACCGCGAATCGAGAGCCCCGCGGCAAAGAAAAGTCTTAATGAAGCTGAAGCCTGCACCTTGACAAGGTTACAGGCAAGAGTTAGCCGTGGGCGACGTGTTGCTTCATGTTCGGCGCAAACAAGTGATAAATTCCATTGTGCGGAAAACATCCAAACAGGCCGCGAGGTGCACCCTCGCACCTCGGCTGGGCCTAATTAACCCAGCCACCGCGCGCTCACCTCTAATTAAGTGGCGGTATCTAATCTGTGGCGTCGCGAGAACGCTCGCGAATTATTCATCGCCAAATATTAGAATTGGAGGAATGCGAGCCGAGCAAACAGAGCGACGTTTGGAGTGTCGCCTCGCGCCGATAAAAAGACGCGCTCCGTCGCCCGGAAAGGTCTTGGAGGGCCCTCGTTTCGTTCGCCTCGCGGGGCCCTTTCGCAAGACGGCCTCCGAGGGGCCTCCGGCGAATCGCAGGGCAGCGTTGGACCCATTCCAAAAATTCTGGGCGCAGTGGACAGCTCCGAAGCAGCTGGTCGGAGATATTTCTCCACTGGCGTGAGTTAGAAATGGCACTCTCCGGGGATTTGATATCTTTTAGATTACCCAAACAAACACGGCGGTCGTTGGCCCCATGCGAAAAAATTTCACCGCCGCTATCGCGGGCCGCGATAAAAACTGATCACTTTACAGGGTGGATATCGATTTTGAGGTTAACAGCTGTACGGGGCGAGTTATTTGTTTCCGAATGGACTTGGATTTGGCCGGGATTGACTTAATGGCCGCTATTGGTGCAGTGGACTAAATGGGCAAACACACTGCGGCCGGGTCGCGCTCAAAGCAGCGAAAATTGCGATTTAAATTTGAATGGATTTGCCGATGCTCTGTTCGAGGCGTTCCGGTTAAAAAATTAATGGACCCGCACAAACTGAGCGCTGGCAGGGATTTGTTTTTATATTGTGCCGCATTGACGGCGCTCGGAAATGGGCTCGAGCGGATAAGCAATTTATCGAGTCTGCCCGGGTCGAATATAAAAGGGCAAATAACGGGATTTAGGGATTGCCGGAAGGACCTGAACAGTTGTCTAACATTTAACAATACGGTCTCAACTATCACCGCCCTCTGGCGGTGAAATGAGACTTTAAACCACTTAAGGAATATTGTTTTATTGAACGACAATCCGACTAAATTGGCTTACATGAGGAATTTAAAAGCGTTCCATTCGTTTACATTTATCCTGGGACCCATGCAAAATCAGTAGTTATACAAGTCTTCAAGCCCTTTGATTACCTACATCAAATAAACAGAACATTTTCTTTTACTAAACTTGAGCACAAAGTTTTCTAGTCAACACTTAGGTACAAATCTGAAGTCAGATTTTCAAAATTCAAAAAGGTGGACGTTAAATTTGAATAATAATAAATAACTGATGTTATATACATAAGTGCAACTAAATACTTATCCTTTATTTTTTAATAAATTTTCAAAAATATTCCAAATAGGAATTTTTTTTCACTTTTCAGCCCCATATTTCTCAAAAACATGATGTGATGGAATATTTTTATTTTGAAATTGGTAATTTACAAAAAACGGTCCTATCGAAAAGACCTTTTATCCTTTCAAATGTAGAAAAACCATAAAATATGCAGAACAGTGTAATTTAATTAAACAATTTTTTTCAATATTCGGCTTAGAAAATGTTAGTACAGAAAATAATAACATAAAACAAAAAAGATGCTTATTTCTTAAATCTACCCTCGCAAGCATAACCTTGAAGCAGCGAATGTAAATGGAGGTTTAAAAATTCGTCCTGATATAAATAATTGGGTATGAGGTTGTTTTCTTCAAATTAATCCACTCAAAAACTGTCAAGATGCAATTAATTTTTTACGTTCTCAATCCGTCTAAAACTGAAACAACGCCTCACAATGACATCAATCACCCAAATGATCGTGTAGCTCCGATTTTATCGACTGCGTATGAAACAATTCCCGATCAGGTTGTCAGATCACTTGAGAATTTTGTTTAACTGAAGGCAATTTAGCGTAATTACCAATCAAATACATCCCCGCGGTCCGCCGCCGCCGCCGGCCGCTGCCCAAGTCACGACAGAGTTCACTAATATGCGGCTGTGACTCCGCGGACACGATCGCGACTTTGATCGCGGTGACTGTGACAAATTGTACTAATTAAAAGCAACATCTTGGGGGCAGCGCGGCGACGGCAAAACGGCGCATAAAACTATCGCCGTGATCTCGCAAGACCGCGACGAGGTGAATTAACCGATTTATTGTATTACGCAACTGCATAGGGGGTGTTCGCGGAATTATTACCACCGCCGGCCGGAGTGCGACACCGCACTTCGCGGGAGATTTATTTGACGATCGCAATTAAACTTTCTCGCGGCGTTCATGGGCTATTTCTGAGGAAATTGCGCTGACTCGCCGGATTATTTTCGAAATGTGTGTTTATCTTGCGGAGAAATGGAAACGCTCGGGGCGTGTGACCGCTTGAGCATTTTATGGGCAAATTAAGACCCACAGGTCATTCTCGTTACGACAACGACATGCAAAAATAATTCTCTCATGAATGAAACAGTTTTTAGGCTTTCCTTTTACAAGAGATAGCATTCTTTGAATGAATGCACGTCTCAGCTTATCGTTTTGTTTTTTTTTTTTTTTTTGTTTTACAAAAGGAGTCAAGACAAAGAAAAGTTGCAAGTATTTCATAGTTTCTTAGAATTCCGAGATGTTTGTCTTTTAATAATTCAAATGTTACATTGGCTTCTACCCACCACCTGAAACCCCATTGAAATAAAAGATATTCTGGAAATTGCTCTCGAGATAACAAAAAGTCGTAATGTTTTCTTTTCATTTTCTTCCAGGTAAGTTTCCTGCAATTCTTTCATTCTTCTGTGCAACAAACCCCGAGGCGCATAAATATCCTGCCATCCTGTCTACCGTGAAGATGTCTGTTTACTTTTGATTTGTCTGTCGACAAAAAGAAATATACCTTCAAAAGGAAAAACACTCATCCCGAATCACCTTTAGACTCGGAATAGTTCATTTGTTTTAACTCGCAAAAACCGAATCCATTGAACTCCATCAAACCAGGGGATGTGGTAAGTACGAGGCGCGGGGGCGGGACTGACTCCCCTGAACCATTTCTTTGGTATGTTCTGGAGCACATCATTTAATCACGCTCAATCGCATTTACATCCCCATCAAGTGCAAGTAATTCGGCTTCTGTGCCCACTCCCGTCTAATTTGATGGAATTGTGCAGGAGCCCTACGAAACCAAAAAAATGTTGATGTAGTTTTTACTCATCTTCACAAGTTACACGTTTATCGCACAAAATTATGGCAAATTAGGGACTTGGTCATGGGCAGACGCTGTCGAAAATAAATGGGGATCGGGAGGATCGCAAGGTGCTCCGTGGTGCCTCCGAGGAGCTCCAGAACGAATACCTACCTCCAGACAATGGAGCACTTCAAGGGGCCCAATTATCGCATTTCAATATCCCATAACCGGCAGCTCTGGGATTCATTTCGAGCCAACGACACGAGACAAAAGTTATGCAATCGAGCATTGTCACGATTGATTTAGCACTCGCACAATGTGCTTAATTGAAAACCTCCCAGCGGACTTAAGCGATTAGAATACATAAGGAGAGGGGAGGCAAATAATTTACTGCAATTTAATATTTAAAAGCTTCTTTAATCAATATTCTAACATGCAAGCAAGCTTTAAGAGACTTTAAGAAGTTATACCTTCAATTTGCTAAGTTACGTTCAAATCCGATTAAGAAAAACAGGGCTGGGTGCGACTGGTCTCAAATCAAATTGTTTGCAAACCTTATCAGGTGTTCATTATGTAATTGTGCGTCGAAGGGTTTGGATTTTATTGATTATTGTTAGAAAAGGTGTCAAGTATGTCGCAAAAATATTTTGAATCGATCCCACTAATAATAAAGATTCTGCAGCATATTAAATTGAGCGCCGCACTACATGCATTCCGATTCGAAACTTTAAACGCGTTTATCTCACAACAATGTTTTTGATGTTTTTTGGGCGTGTTTTCAGAAAAACTTCTGAACCGATTTCCAAAATTTTGTTTTTTTTATTTCTTTCGTTATATATTTTTGCAAGCATTGAACCAAAAGAAGCGTGATTGTACAATTCCTACTATTTTTTTCAAGCTTTTGGTCATCAAATTTTCGTCAATTTTACAATTTTTTTTTTAAAAATTACGCCATTTTCTAGTTTTCAATATTTTTCGAACATTTTTCGAACATTTTTCAATATTCGTAACCGTCTATGACTAAAGAACTGCATCGACGTTAACATAAAATTTGCGTTAAGCTTTGAAAGAGAAATTCAACACCAAAAATGTAAATTTTGTAGCAAAAAAAGCCTTTGTGCCCAAGAATCAAAGAAAAGTTAAATCGATTTCGAATTTGTTAACTTCTAAAACTCTGTACAGTTGCAAACTATGTACATTTAAAAAAATAGTCTAAAATATCGTTATATCCACTGTTTATAATGATAGAAAAACATAAGTGGTATTCACTTCATGTTGTAAAGTTACTTAGGCTCGTATATTCTACGTCTCGTAAACAAGATAACGTGAATGTACTTTTTAGCAATTCTCGTAAACGCGCACATTGGTAACTTGCACTGTTAATTTCTTACAAATTGGGATTTTTCGATATCGAACGACTCAGGTAAAATTGCTTCCTTATTTTTAGTTTTATTTGAATTGAAACATTCCATATTTCCACATTCCATCTTTCAATTAAAAATTTCAAACGACTGAGCAAAAATATCCGACAGATCCAGATACGAGGTAAAAATCTACGAGGGTAAATTTACGCGACTATTTTGGCTCGCAAATTTAACGAAGGCGCGTAGAGTATAAATAGTATAGAAAGTTTTACGAACCTCATAATTGTTACGCGATTTTGACTAGTTACGAGACATACGAAGCTTACGAGCACGAAGTGAATGCCCCTATAATCTTATAATTTTGAACGTGAAAATAATTTGCTTGAGTTTATTTTTTTCTTCTAACTCCTCGTAGTGCAATTATTGTTTTTAATGCGGAACCGAGTCATTTTTCAAATTACATAAATTTTTAGTAATATACTGCAAAATAAACTCTTCGTAAATGCGGGCGGGCAGTCGTACTTGTTTAGGTGGAGAGTTTCAAAGACTTGAAATTTTTGAATTTATTTATTTCAATAGAAAGATTTTTACAGACATCAGCCCGGAAGAGCATTGGATGGTGAATGGTTAATAAAAAGCACCACATTAATGGCACACCCATAAAATAATAAACCCTAAAGAAAAATGTTATGTTCATTTAATTACACACCTTAATGGCAGCTACCGCCTCCCATGTAGTCATGAACGAGCGAAAAATTTAATTACACCTCTGCTGGGTTAAAGTCTTTGAATTGAAAGGATTAATGAGCTCATTAAAGCGGCTTAGCGGACGATGCTCTGTTGACCTGCTCAAATCCTTCTTACATTCAAAATACAGCGTCTTTGGTCCAGAGAAATGGCACAAAAAAAAAAATGATCAGACTTTTTGCCCAGCTGCCAAAACATGCAAGCGTCATCCGCTGATCATGTCCGTTTAATGAGATTATGCCGATCGCGGTGCTTTGAATTATCTTTTTGTTTCTGTCGGACCTCGGCACTTTTTACCGGCCAGCCTTGAGATGCTCAGCCAGCCGCATTGAGTTCATCTCCAAAGTACCGCTGAGCCCACCTTTGTGATGTTAATTTCGTGATTGGGATTAGTCATAAACCAGAACAATAACCGAAAAGCTACATGCAATTGCCCGTGATGAGCAACTTTTGTCTTTTCCACAAAAAGTGGAAGTGTTGGTGGCTGTTTGTCTGCACCGCGGGTGCTGCGCCTTTTTCATCGGCCAACATCAATTGAAGCCGCGGGGAGCCAAATTCAATTTTCGTCTGACCACTGGGCGGCAAATTGATTTAATGATAAGTGTCTGGTCGCGAATTAGCGTATCAGTAGCACCTGATTAATACCCTGATGAACCTGAATCATCGCTACCATAATTTATTGGGCTGCGCTCGTTGGAAAAGCAAGATCCATTTCAAGAAATTTCAGCGAGGTCGAAACGCAGAGATTCCAATAAGTTATTTTGGAATAAAAGAACGTAGAAACCCTACCTGCTTTATTTTTTGTGGAGAAATTAGTAGCAGACGACTGACGCCAGTTGGCCGAATGACGCGGCAGCTACTGCAGCGAATTGAATAGGTGCTAATTTGACTCAAAACTGCCTTGGTAACTGTCGCGGTTCCTAGGTGAATTCTCACGATCGTGGGCGGTAGATGTAGCGCCAGGAACGGATCGGTTATTTACGCCACTTATTTGAGTCTTTTGATTCCGCGGATCCCCTCAAGGTTGTTTGTAAAGCAAACTCATTTAATTTGTGCGCTATTCACCATTGTGAGAAACGTACATTTTGCTTGGTCTGCTTTGCTTCGAAACGTTTTTTGGAGTCGGGAGCATTAGCATTGGTATTTACATAAAAATTAAAACGAAAATATATTTTCAAGATAACGCAAACAAACAAGATTTCGCGAAATCGCACAAAGTTCTAATTTTCCATCCAATGTCAAGGCAAAACTAAGTGAGTGGGCGAAATTGGGGAAGTCCGAATAATTGAGTTTGGTGTACAATGCTGACCATCTGTAAGTATTATGATAAATTACGACATCTGTTTATCTATAGTTTATTAAAATCTTGAGAAGTAGTGTGCATATAGACTTTTTTTCTACATGCATATGTATGTACATATGAAGAGATTTCCAATTTTATATCAGTAACCATGTTATGTAATTTGTGCAAGAAGGTCTCAAACTCTGCAAGTTTGCCTATGCAAGGATATTCAACAAATGGTAATTAATATGACCACCCTTTTACCACAAAATTCCAACATACTGTATTAAAAAAAAGAAAGCAAAGTCAATTTTCTTCAAAGCAGTTATTGTACAATACTATGACAATATTCTTATCCAACTATTAATTCAATGCTTAATGACCTTCGTTATGCTTCAGAAAACATAGGAATTTTTCCAATAGACCACTTTTAGACGAAAATGAAAAGTAATGGCGCATCTTTGAGATGCAATCTTTTGTCGAAAAACATGGTTTACACCCATAAAAGTTGAGTAATGGTTGTCATAATTTTGTACTCTACAATAGATACTAAACGCCGCATTTCCCATGAAAAGACATAAATGTCTAATTGTTCTAGGAACTCGATAATTCTCACTTATTCTCTCATGACAGTTTATAATCCGTCGAACTGCCTTCTAGCCAAGGTCTTACAAACCACTTAAGATCATGATCGCTCCACGGTCCCGGACGTGCGTCGTCCCCCGTGGAGAAACTAGTTCGACAGTCGTACGACCAACGACCGAGTTGGCGCCTCCAAAAGGCCGGAAAAAATGAATTTATCACGAATGGAGCATTTTTTACAATCCTCCACTCGGTATTTAAATTCCGAAGATCAACATCAGGTGCGCAGAGACAAGCGTTTAGCGCAGCCGCAAACAAAAACTAATGCCCGTCCACAGTTGCGTCCGACGGAAAAATTAAAGCGGAAAGCTTGACAAATGGCTGCCTATTTCGGCTATTAACGACTCCGCCAGAACTCGTTCACGGAATTCATTAATTTTTTTACTATTTTTCTATGTGTTGGACGATTCGGCCACTCGTGGTGTCCGTTGAACATTGGTCCAAAAGCGCCTGTCCAGACGTTCAGGTGATGCACGTCAACGCTACGCAACGCAACCGTGGAAGTGTCCGTGCGCCGGGATCTTGCCCTAAAATATTGCCAAGAAGGCCCTTCAGCGTGCGATTTCCTCCCGAGCAACCCGTTCGGGCCGAGATCTCTCATTTTTATGGGGCCGCCGCTCTCGAGCAGTAGGGCAGCAATTTGCATAAATAATGACTTCGAGAGTTTTGCATATCGCAGCAGTGTTAATGGGTCTCCCTGATGGGAATTCTCGTAATTTTTAAGTTGGAAATTGTTTCCTTTTTGTTCGGTTGACTCTTAGTCGCACCTTATCTCCCCCGAGCTACAGATTCGTTTAAACGACGGCGTAGTCGAGGTGGCAAAACTTCTTTGGTTCTCATCTTTAGTGGACAATTAAGTGCGCATGATGGCCGGACGAGATGACTTTGTCCATTAATTACGCGTAACACGACAGTCCAAATTGCATGCCATAATGGGGGTCTTGTTCTGGGTTTCCTCTTTTAAGGGCATCTTTTTCCTTGATTATTTCAATTTACTGCGATTTTTTGTATTGTTCTCCTTATCACTTTTAGCAGCATGGAACGACGAGAATTAGTGACTCAAGAATCTTTGTTATTGCGAACGACAATTCATTGCAAAAATTTTCTAATTCTACAAGTTTTATCTTGGAATGAATGGCTTAAATAGACGACTTTTAAACAAAAAGTATTCGTTATTTAAGAAAATATTGTTTTTACTTTTATTCTACAAATAGCAACGAGGATAACAACGAATTATTTCGGTTTCTTACATAGTTCGTATTATCCCCACCCAATCCTGATTGATTTTCTTTATCGTGCTTAGATTTAAAATATGTGTTTCAACTCAACACCGTTTAATTTATGCCAATAGAACATAAAATAGCAATTCTGTTTGTATTGATGCAGTGACAAGAATGGTTCATCAAAATTTAAACCTGGTGCACTTACTGCATAAAATATTAAAGGTACAAAGCCGCTTTACTGATTCCTTCCAGATTGTTTTATTTTAGTAATATAAAAGAGTTTTTAAAATGTTGGGTATTGTAGAAATGACTAAAGTTTCACAATAAATCCCATCCTTTTATATACATACATCACCTTGAATTTGTTTCAAGATGCAGAAAGTAAATTCTGTCGCCCCGGTGGAACTTTGTAAGATTATTTTAAGACTTCCTTAATGTACTCACAAAATTCATCTCATATTTCAAAGAGAGTCATAAAAAATGAACTTTGACAAGTTTTTTTCAAAACACCCTCCACCCCGAAGCATTTCGACAGCGACAGTCTTACAAAATTTTACGATCCAAATAAAGTTGTCGAAAAGACGAGCGACTTAAAAGAGGTGTGCTAAATTCCTGCCATTTCCTGATTACGTGGAAGGCCTCTTTGTAGTTCCCCCAAGTGAAATAAAAAAATTTTCTCATGGTTCCAGGCGGCAGCGGGAAGAATGGCGGTCAAATAAAACAAAAGTGAATGTCCCTGTGCCCATTTCTTGGCATTGCAGACGGCGCAGGAATCGTATCCACCTGTCGTGTCTCCTTCCCAAATGCGGTTAGCACTAGAGTCTAGAGTCTAGGGGAGCAGGAGCAGGACGTGTGGGGGCAAGTGAACACCGCCACAAAATGTGGTCTATTCATTGGTCCGACCCAGCGGAAGCCCCGCCAGCGATGGTCGTAAAGAGACCTGGCGTCTCCAGCTTCCGCCAGGATCACCTCAGAGGCCGCTTTTCGGTCTTGAAGGAAGAGATTCTGTGGGTTTTTTCTGCATACCCCCGGCGAAACAAAGCTCCCGAAAACAAGGACATTACTTCAAATGGCGACCCGCCCCACCGCATGTCCTGTGTCGATTTTTACCTTTTCTTGCCTCTAGCTTCCACGGCATTTTTTCATCCCTCCGTGCTGCGGAGACAGACAGCAGCGATGAATATTTTATAGACACAAACATCGCCCCGAATGGAAGATACGTGTACCTGTGCCCGCGGTTTTTCCATCTCGACCCTGCGAGCGGTGTGTGGGCGTCCACCTCTGCTCCCGGCATATTAGAAGCTGAATTTCACTTAAAACATTCAACTCCGGAGACAACAAGGAAACTTTTGGTTAAAGTTGCAGTAACAGGAAAAGAGACATAATGCCGACGGGTTTGGGAACCGCACTGGCGGTAAGTGGGCAAAAAGGATCGGGAAATTGCTTTAGAGTTCAAAAATTGGGATCCTTAATGGGAAACAGGTACAACGGCTCCATCGTCTCTTCTTGTGCCATACTGCTGGATTTTCGTTTGTCTTTCCCATTTATGCTTTCACAGAAAAGCCAATCTCTGTGCGGTGAAATTTAAATTCAAGGAGATATAAATGCTCCCAAATACGAAGGACTTTTCTCCCAATTGAGGTGTATTTTGCGGAATAGGACTTGCATTGATACAATTTCTGGAGGTATTTGTGGGGCCACAATGATGTTCCGTACACAAATTGATGGCACTTTCGAAGTCCTTTGAATTTTAATGTTCGCTTGAGCCATTCTGGAATTATGTTTCTCAGAAACAGGGAAGGGAGCCCAAGGACCTTTGTATTTGCTACTATCATACTATTGTGGCATCAGCCATTTGGCTGCCTCCTTTGTGCTGGGTGGCAATGCAAATTAAATTTTCCAAAATGTTGGTGCAGCGGTTATACATACATTGAACATGTACAATAAAGCAAACATACTCCGCAGAATCTAAATAGTCTCAGCCCACTATGAAAATGAAGGTATCGATTTCTATAAGAGAAATTTAGCAGTTTGAGTACCTTTTTAAATAGTTAAAGCTAAGTGGATTTTATTCACAAACTGAGAGAAAGGCCTTGAAAAAACTAATTTTTCAATTTATATCATTCTTAATTAAATTCGATTTACCATTTAATAAGCATTGCTAAGCGTCAAGGACTTTCTGAAATTGTACTTTATTTCATCGCAGCATCTTCAAATGGCAATCAATTGATGCATATAAGGCCAGCACAAATTTTCGCAATTATTTTAAGCAAAATAAAAGAATTTTCTCAATAGAGCGTGCCATAAAAGATCAGTAACTTAAATAACTTCAAATGACTTGCTTTGCAACGCGCAAGTGCAGTAAAGCTCCTACTCATTAAAAAGACACTGTAAAAACTGTAAAATATTTGAAATTGCTTGCGTCACGCGATGTGAATTTGCCCCTTTAGTCGACATTAATTAGAGAAAATCGGGGCATCTGGCAATTCTGCATATTTCGGTGCTTCCGCATTTCTAATTCGTGCCCGAAATAAACTTTTCGGAACTACCAGAGCAGAACACTAAAGAGCAAAAAATAAAAGAACCTTCAGCGAAAGAAGCATGTAAACAGAATCAGCTGTGCCTTTTGCGCGGCGATCTCAATCCGCGATCGTCTTAAGGCGATCCGCGAAATTATCTGTCGCCCACTCAAGTGGATCACCCCCGAGCGGGGAAACGTTGGCCTCAGCCCAAAATTAAATTTGTTTTGAACGGCCTGGCCTCTCCGCGGTTTCTAACAAACTCCGCAGCCACTGTCTAAATCTAAAGATGCAAACCTCCGTGGCGGCGTCAACCATATTTGAACGATCGCGAGGCGAGGCTGCAAATTTAACACGATCGGGGGCAGATGGCTCGGCGGCTTCCGATCTGCGAGAGGTCAATTGGGACGGGTTCGGAGATGCACGCGGATTCCTGAGATATCGCAGCCGAATCTGCGCGGAAAATTTCCGCGTTAACAACTCGTTCCGCGAGGATGAGGGCGTCCCGTGGGGCGAAACGGCGGATTCAAGTGTAAGGTGAGTGTTAATTGAAACGTCGGCGGAGATAATTAACGACGCACGCACGGCCTCCTTTGATTGATTACCTCGAGGTCGGCAGGTGCGAGCCGCCGATGTTTGCGCCACGCAGTCTATGCGTACGACCGCACATAAAAATATTTCTTGCACAACATCCTCCCGCACCGCGCCGAGCGGGGCATGCGGGGAATGGGATGAGTCGCTCCATTTTCCTGCCTGCGAATTTATTTTTTCCCATTCATTTTCCGGGAAAGTTTATTTTTTTCTTCTCAGACTGTTTTCATGTATTTAGAAGTTGGTTAAGAGCCAGTTTAGTACTCCTTTGACTTAACTACAGCTTCCCGGGATGGCGAGAAAGTTCAGATTGCCCAGTGGGTGGCGAAAATCGCTGGCAGGAGGGTTAATGGAGTTTGAAAATGATTGAGTGAGTAATGAACCTGTTTACGGGAAAAAACACATCCAACCGGGGAGATTTGCTTGGTGTTATTTCAAGGTTGCCAGGATAAGAAAGTTAGTCCACTTTCTCTCTCCGGCTGACTTCGTTTTGATTTACTTTCCTCAAGTTTTTCAATGAATTGGTCTTTCCGAGTGGAAGAAATTATATGGATAAGTCCTGATATCATGAGGGACCCTGTCCCGAGGGTGCGCGGTGCAAGTACAACTTGTGCTGCTTCGGGATGACTGACGAGGAATGATGCTCTGCACTTTTATTTATAGCACCCTGCTTGGAAACATTGTAAGGTTAAGTTTTCCTACCCAAAGGGGTGAGACTGTGACCTCTGTCAATAAATTGAAGTGAACTAAACAGTCCCTCATTATTGAAATTTTTACCTAGTCGCTTTATTTTATATAGCTTGAAGGTATAAAGTTATATCAACGTTGTTCGTAAAAGTTAAATAAAGTACGTCGTACGATAAAGAAAGTTTGCTCTAACTTTGTAGAAATTTCTGCCATTTTCTTGAAATGATGTACTGCTCACTATTTGTTCAACAGATAAAAAAATGGGAGTTGCATTACAGCACTAATTAATAAATTTGTTATACATTACTAAACAAAAGTCGCATAGGGCAGAGATTATTTTCTCCATCTAAATAATCACTTCAATTTATAGTAATTTGAATTTAAATTACTCTTCATCGGTTGTACCTACTTACGTACATTCGAAACTCCAAACCTAATGCGAATATTTATCTACTTATTTATAAATATCAGAGTCCTAATTCTACTACAAAAAAAATTTAATTATAAGAAATTGTGGTTATCGCACTTATGATCCAATAGTCTTAAATTAGTTATTTGCTTCTGTCTATTTTTCAATTTAGGTATATACATATGTATATAGGTATTATAAATGTGAAAGTATAATTCTATAGCGCCAGGTATATCAAATATCAATGAAAAGTGCAAAGTGCCTTCTTAGCGTTCCACGCAATTTCTCATGGAGATCAAAAGGTGTTTCACCCCAAAGTCTTAGTCATTACTGAGCTCATCTTCCAGTCTCCTAACATCCTCCACCTCAGCGTAGGTGTCAGGATACAATATTCAGTCAAATGGAGGAGGACGAGCCCGCTAAAAAGCGAAGCAGTGCTTATCGAATACTAAGTAAAGGAGCCCCTCGCAGCGCCCCAATCCAGAATTCCCTTTGATTCTAAAGGAGGAGAACTTAATTTTCATAAGTGCTCTACAAATATTTATGGTTTCATGTAATTTAGATCAGCGGTGTCTATTCAACAGAAACCACCACAAAATTTTTTTACATTTTCAAAAGTTTTTTACTAGCCTACGAGATGGGACCCCGAGGTGCTTATATTGCACTTTAAATGAACACTCACCTCCGAGGTGCGCCCTTCCCTCCCGTCCCCGCACCCTGTACCGAGTGGATAAAGATTGCAATTCCGAAGACTGGGGCTCATAATTAATGCAAAACTACATACAAAATGGGGCCACAGTGCAATGGAAGATTCTTACACTTGGGCACAAAATCAAAGGTCCTTTTCAGGCGAGCGCCTCAGTCGTTCAGCTGCCTCTTGTAAATACTTTCATTGGGAAACGTGCACACCCGCACAAACAAGTCTGGAGTTTGCTCAAGTCCGCCTCCCCGGGAGCAGCCGGGTCTGTCGTCATATTTGAGGGCGGGGATGGGCAGGTGGCGGCCATATGAAGTTCCTCGACTGGAAGGATTTATGGCTCCGCAACTCTAATCAAAAAGCTTTTTACGAAAACAATCAGCCAGTCGTCAGCAGCTGGCAGAGTGCCTCCGCAGGATGAAGGGGAGCTGATGTACACTCATCTCCCGAGATTCATCCAGTTCTGCCCAACTCCATCCAGCTCCATCTAGATCTGGCCTCGGCCCCATATCTAGTGCCGCGCCCAGCGACAGAACAGACAGACAGTTTTGTTGGCGGGCACTCCCGTGGGAATGGGTACGGGCCAGAATTCCTGCATAACAACTCGCATTTCCTACCACCGAAAAGGCAACAATTTCGGAACGTCTTGGCGTTGTTTGCCGAATGTTTGTACAAAGCTCGGAGCGAAGAATGTTTAAATTTCATGCAATTATTCGACTATGTTTAATGAGCAATTATCCTCCGGGAATGTGGCAGGGCCTGATAACTCAAATTATCCAACATCTGGCTACGGGTTTAACGAGAACCTCTGGATCCCGAGAGCGCGCTTAAATTGCCCTAAATTTGTTAAAGTTTCATCAAAGTGCTCGAAAGATACTCGGCTCCTTCAGATGGATGACGCCCCAGACCAAATACAGTCGACGGTGGTGTGTCGACGATAAAGGAATATCATCGTTTTCGCCGGCAAAATTGTTTTGAATGAGCTCGGTTCCGGAGCTCTACCGCAGTTGGTATTTACTCAGAAATTCTCGAAAAGGTAAATTACATCTCTTAATATTCGCCCGTTGCTGTATTAATGGCGGTTTTCAGTGTGCGGGTCTCGGACCCCTTCTGGATTTTATTAATCAATTTACCACATGATGACTTGGGTCAAATCAACAAATCAAAATTAAAATACGGCATATGTCTTTGGATATAGAAACATACCCGGCATTCTATACTTATTTGAATCAGAAACTTGTCATAAATATAATGATTATTAATGTTTTGATCGATCAAACGCTTTTTAGAAAAGTTTGATTAAAATTACTTTGAAAGTAAAAATCAGTTTCGCACTAACTACAATTGGTATTAAAATATGTACCTATACATACATACTAAAACGCGCTTTTAAATGCTGTAATTTCAAAAATGTCAGCGAATATTAGTCGTTAAAATAATAATAATTATTAGTGCTTCGCACTAAATGCCCCTCAACATTAAAAGGATTAACTAAACATCTGTTTCGACATAAAATGACTTCAACCATCACATTAACGACGTCGTTATCACATATTTTAAAATAATGAAACAACATCAATTAACCTTAGCAAATTACTGAACATACTCGTAGAGTTAGCAATTTCCTGGAAATTCTTGATGATTATTTACCATCTATGAACGATTTCTACTAAAGTTCAAAATTGGTAATTAAATGATACAGAGACGAAAAATAAGAAAATAAGTAAAAACAAATTGCAATGGCTATTTCAGATAGGTATGATATGATGAATGTGTGTTTGACAGATAAAAGATATTTATTTGAATGTTTAATTAGAAAAAAATTAGATTAATTTCTCCAATATATCTATTATCAAATATATTGCCTATATTAATAAACACAAAGAAATTAGTCATTGGATAGTTAGGAAACTAAGGGGAAGCTGAAATTTGGTAATATCTATTGTATCAGGAGATTAATGACTTGGTTGCTTTTGCATCCACTTAAGATAGTTAATAGTCATTACCCACGCAAATGATTATGTTTTTTGACCCACTAAATATTATTAAAATGTTACATAAACGTCAAGTGTGCCGCGTGCAGCCGGTCCCACAGCCCCAGACGAGGGCTCCATCAATCACAATTTGACAAGGGTGCGGAGTTAATCACATGTACGGTGCCCACGGAAGTGTAAAATTACCAATCGTCTCTGGTGGGCCACATCGATTTACCGCGCGCGCAGATCCCCCCTGCTACCCAGTGTTAGGGTCGGATTAGCCATGGCAAATCCAATTTTCTTTAATCGGGGTGGTGCTCCCCGCACGACGGAGAGTCCCGGGCATCCTCAACCAGCCGTGTGCTGTGACCTTTAGTCAGCGACTTCCCCAATCATCCCCCGAAAAATCTCCAGGGCCTCTATTTATACAAATTGCTAGACCAAGAAAATTCGTTCCGGGTGGCCTGGTCCCGGCAAGTGTCCTGGGACACCAATTAAGTCCTCCTGATAAGACTTAATAAATTATACAAAAACAAAGCGAGGGCGATGTTTGGAGTCGGAATCGAGATTGATATTGCCTGAAGGATGGATGCGGGCTCCTTCCCGGGCGGCTGCTCCAGCGAATACCGCAGCACACTTAGTGGGGGGCGGCCTCTGCCAGGATTTAAAATTGGCGAACCCGAAACCCCAATCGAAAGGGGTGAGGCGGCAACTGCTTCCGGGGCATCAACAGAACCTAATTAGCAATCACTGAATTATTAGCCCTTCCCCCGGCAGGGCTCGAGCCTCGTTCCTTCCGCTAGTTAAAACAGAGGGGAGCCAGATTGCTCTGAGGGCTTGTAATTTATTCATAATTCTTTTGGGTTGGGCGTGCTCCAAGTCAATCCCCGTCCCAAGCCCCCGATGGGGCCCTGTCAGCTACCCAGAAATGCCATCGGTTTTGATGTTTTATTCCGAGGAACGTTGCTCGGGTGCTTTGCCCCGTCGGATGGCTAAGCCACCCCTGGCGGCTGTTAAATAGATTTTATGCCTATCAATCAAGAAGTGAGCAAAATATTTGATTTAGTAGAATTGCCTCCTCCGGGTGCCGCTTATCCACGGTTTGTTTAGAGCCCGGGCCACCCCCGCAGCTGAGATATGCGGGTTCATCGAAAGTTTAATGTACTAAACACAACCCCCGGTTAAACATTTTTGGGGCAGGGGAGCTCAAATTCCTGTTTGCTTGTGAGATTCCCTGGATGAATCAAAAGCAGATAGAGATAACATCTGCCAGATACCAGATCCTAGGCGAGCCAGTGTTCGTTTGCATTTTCCTGGCAATTAAATCAATTGCCGGAATTCAACTCAGGCCAGTTTCGGGCCGTAAAAATACCGACGAGTCTGGCGGAGCATACGCCCAAACATAATCAAATTATGCTGTAAACCCGATTGTAGGGCAATTCGGCAAAGTAGGAAGCCTGCCCACCGCGAGTCGGCCCACGGAAAGCGACCAGGTGAAGCTTCCCACATGTTCTGGAAGCGGCGATTTGTGGCCGCTGAAACGGATTCTGGACCACATCGATCATATCGCAGCGATATCCAAAAACCAGTTACCTGCACGACGCGAAATTCGCCGCGGTCAGACTCGCCCGGAAGCGTCTACCTGGGCGTCCTGCCGGCATGCTGATTTAGGCCTTCGAGTCTGCGTCTCGGCGTCTAACTGCAGCTGGTTCTATTCCCGCAATTCGCACCAGACTGATAAAAAGTGTCCACTTGGGACATGGGCAAAACTGGCCGTATGTTTGGACGGGTTTCGAATTGCACCATCGCTTCAGACGTTGGCGAAAATTAATTGACGACTGCAACAAGTGCAGCGAGTACCTCAGTCCGGTCGTTGATCCTGTTTTCGGTCAACAGGTGAAGCCCCGATGATGGATAATTGCTTTCGCAGGAATTAACACTCCATCCGGCTCGGGATGTCTCTCTCAAGATGAATATTTCAGGTTTGAGTGCCTGTCCCGAAACGAAATTCGCGCTGTGGATTTCCACTTAACGATCTGGACGACCCCGCGATAGGTGATCGTGCAAATTCTCGAGAAAACTTCTGTGCGATTTCGAAAACGACGAGGGCCATAAATTCGCCTTGAAGGAGATGATCGTGAGCAGAGAATGGCAGGGCTTGATATTTTCGACTTCGTGGCAATGAAGCACCAGTCAATCGGAGGCCCTTGCGTAATCCACGGAGCTGAAACAAAATGTTTTGATAACTGCATAGCCCCATCAAATTTGACTCTTTTCGAACTCTGTTTAGTTTCTCAATAGTGAGTGCATTTATGAATAACCGCTATTTGAATTGATTGATTTTCATGTACTTTAAGCAATCAATTTTACTTGGCAATCATCATTTAGTAAAACATTTACCTCAATAAAAATTGATGATGTGTACAGGCTAGACGCTGTTCCAATATCAATTATCAATCAATTTTCAGTATTAAATGAGAATTTACTTTTGTACGCGAACATCAGTTAAGCAGTATATGGATGTGATAAATTCATTAAAACACATTTATCTGCTAACTGCTTCTAACGACTGATCAATAAAATTTTGACATGAAAGATTTTACTACTATTTAATTTTCCAATACAAAACAACAGAGAAATACTCAATCTATTAATTTAAAGAAAAGACTTAAATTCTCAAATGTAATGTATGTTTTCTAATCGTTTTTTTTTTTTTTTTTTTGCTAAAGAATAGAATAGTATAAATGAAACAATTTTTGAATAGTCAACATAAACATTTTGTTCCATATTGAAGCGTCTGTCTGTGCGCGATTTGTTTCCTACCAACTGAACTGATTTTGTTCCGGTTTTTACGATTAGATTGATTCACGAGGAATAAAACTTTTGTTTAAATTATCGTCGATGAGGTAATGAGCTCCACTGCGTAAACTAAAAAATTTGTATTCCGATCAAACTCTCGTTTTTTTCGTGGAATACCTGAAAGCTCGTATTTTAAAAAGAGAATTACCTGCTTATGTATTTCAATCTTAATATTACCGCCAAATAAAACCTCTTCACTAATCTCCGTCTCTACCTTTGGGTTCTAGTCCCTGGGTGATTTCTATCGCATAAAAATGCGGAACAAATGGTCGCAATCGGCCGGTGGGACATCGCTCGTTCGGGCCAGAGCTAATGGAGCAGTCATTAAAGACATTCGTTCTCTGATCGCTGAGCTATCTGATTTTGGCCAGTACTGGGCCGAGCTCATTATTCAACGACTGTCAGGTTGCTCAATGCAGACGAGAAGAAAAAGAAAACTTTCTGCGGAGGTTTGCAAGAATCGTGGCCTGATGGCGTCAAAAATAATGAGGAGAGCGAGTGGGGTTCGGCCAGCAAGGCATTCAGCTGAGTTGTTCAAAAGAATTTCACCCGATATGACCCCAATTTGCGCAAATTATCAATCAAAGCTTGACACAACACGGGCGGGCTTATTAAGAAGTGTGCTCTGTTGCCACTCCATTAGCAGCCTGCGACGAGGGGCGGGATGCGGTGACGAAAACTGGAAAAAAATATGCGTCTCACGAGCGTGAGAAAGCCTAGAGCATGGTGCCAATTTGTCATCGATAGTGCGAACGGAGGACAAGCAGATTGACATTGTAATCGAATATAAGAAGTCCAACAAGCGATGGACGTCGAATCGACCGCGCTATAGCGACGTGGTCCTAGTCACTTGCCTGTTGAAAAAATTGAGTCGTTCGACGTTCGTGTCGGCCGCGACTGATAACCTCCGCGGAGATCTGAGGGATCTTTGTGCGGGCAGGTTAATGGGCTCTGGGCAATTCATCACGCGTGACACCTGCCCTGACCGGCGTCAGCCGTGATACGCTTAGACAACGGTGTTTCGTCATCGCGTTTGATTGGCATATGTCGCTACCGTCAATTACTCGGCGCTATCTTTTCGAGTGCGCTAGACCCAGACTTAGTCGGACCCCTCCAGACCGCTTTGATTTATGCACGGTAGCAACAATAGGCCGCGGCCTCCGCAGGGCTCTGCTCTTGGACCTGTTTGATTTTCCGTCACCAGGCCGCAGATTTATGGCGGTACACTTGCAGCTTTCTTATATTGTAATTTCATTCTGGCGATGAGGCGAGTTCTTTTGTTGGCTAAACAATAAAAACCCGCTCGAATATGGTGAAAAAGCTCTCCATAAATAACAGAAATCCACCGCAGCGCACGGCGGAATTGGTTTTTTGTCGATGTTTCTTTATGACCATATGCCACAAGTTGATAGCTCACTCTGCGGCTCCTGGATGCGGTTTGGGGCCCCTGCGCGCCGCATTTTGTACCTTTTGCCGGTTTTTGTTTAGTTCTGCGAATAAATTGAAATTGGATGCGACGTGAACACATGTCAGGCATCAGGGGAGTGGACGTGATCGCAATTGCACTCAATCAGTTGTCAATAAGCTCAGCAAATTAACTCGGCTCATGAATTTCTGCTTCCTTCCATTGTGCGGCCGCCGCGGGCTCGGGCTCCCCTGGCAACCGGGTCGCAGCTCGCGAGGCGACCACGTTTCACGGAAAAGGTGCTCGCCGGGATGGCTTCGATCGCTTCGATGGCCTTTTTCAAGTGGTTTGGTTATGTTGTGTTTTTGCCAGCTGAATATGCTGCTGTTGCATAAGTCGACTACCGCCGCCGGTCTCTCGACGGCGACGGCGGCGGCAGTATCGCACGGTCACCGTCGTCGTCGGCGTCTTCGGCGGTGGTATCTTGAACGATATGTTGAATTTTCTGCGCAGAATGTTTATTTATTTTCCCGCCGATTTGCAGCCACGAGAAATGTGGACGTGGAGTGGTCGCTTTATTGGAAATTTTATGAGCTATAAATGTTCCGAGGAGTTTTATTGTTTTCTATGAAGCTAGACAGCTGTCAACTGGCCTTTGTTCCAGTTACTGATTTATGGGATTCACGGATTTTCTGGGGCTAACGACTGGATTTCTGGGCCAATGAAAAACATTTTCTGTTTTACATTATTTCTGAAAAGGGTTGAGTTATTTTAATATGTGTCACCACGTCGAGGTAACTTTTACTACAGATTGGTTTATTATGCTTGGTTGGGAAGGACAGGAACAAAACATGACAAAATTATATCTTTATAAATTTAATTTGAATAAGGGAAAATCAACTTTAGAGACACAGACAGTATCATATCTCGACCAGACTTAATTTTTAACAAATCGTTCTCTAAAAAACCCTTTTCATGCCAAATTAGGGTCGGTGAGAACTCAGACGCAACGACTTTAAAATTGAGGTAAAAATATGGATATTTAAATTAACTGATTTAAAAGTCAATCTTTTTTTGATATTCATAAAGTTGAAGTTTAAAGATACATTTTTAAATTTTTAAAGATCGATCTTACTAAACTTAAGCTGTTTTGTATTTTACGTTTCTTTCATAATCGGATCCGGATCAGATTTAGCAGTATATTTTACCTTAACTTGAAATTTATGAATTCAAAGTACAAATTTTTAATTTTCCATAAAGAACATCAAATTACATTAAATTATAACTCCAAGTTATAATAAGTAAGTACAAAATTGAGTTCTAGATCAAGGAATTTCTTTGTAAAGTCAAACCAAAACTAAGTCAAGTTTTTTTTGTCTTCCAGGTAATTGAATTCTAGAATTCTGCGGTTAGTACCTATGTATAAAAAGAGTGAGTATTCAGTCCGAAATTACAATATATGGAGCCGCAAATTTCAAAAACTTAGGTATATAGGTATATAGAGCAGGTATAAATTACTAGATAAACATCATGAGGGCTATAATATTCCATTTAATAAAAGTAACTTTAACACATACCTCTGCTAATAAAAGTAAGTGTTCCTGATAAGATCTGGAAATTGTGTGTGCTTGATAGTCACTTCCAAAAAGGTTAAACTCCTACTTAAAACATTAATTTTAAAATAATATCCGATTTTTCGCCCAGAAGAGATAAATAGCTTTATTACAGAGATTGTGAACCCAAAAAATATCCATAAAGCCGGCTGAAATTGCTCGAAATTATGCAGTGACCCGGTTCGTACTTATGCCGTTTGCTTATTTCGCGCAGAAATATCGGGGCACATTAATAATTTTTTAATACGTATGTAGTTCAACCACTGGGCCGAAAGGGTTGCCACAAAAATGGCCAATCGTAAATTTTAAACAAAATGGTAAAAGAATTAAGCAGAAACGCGATAAAAGGACCAGACGGCGTGGAACGGATGCACGAAACGCTGCATTCCAATTCGCACTTTGCCGCAGGTCGCGGATCAGCCAGATAATGGCCGTAAAACTTTGCAATTATTACAATCAATTTTGCGGCAAAATATCAACTGAACTTTTAATTACTTTCCCTTTTCGCCCACTTTGAAATGGGATCCCCGGTGAAGGGCTGACCAATTGCGGGCCATCAACCTTGCACGCCTCCACTGCCTGTCAAAAATGCTTAATGACTAGAAAAGTTTCAGTTTATTTTTTATCTCTTTTTTGGCAATCGCGCTTCTGTGGACCGAAAATGTTTTCAGTCGCTGGCGCCGGATAAAAAGCTTTGCCGGGTTCGCTTTAATGACGAGTTGACCTGGCCACTGTCCTCGTGACGTAGTGACGGGGGCGATAGTGATGTCAGGGCACCCCCGGGCAGAGCAGGCCTAGGTGTCCCCAGCTCGCATGATCCCTTTTAAATGAAATATGGACAGACAATAACCGACTGACACGGTTAAAATATGATGAAACTGCTGTTTACATAAATACCGCAAATTAATGTCCAGCGCTAAAAGCCTTTTCATGTGGGTTTATCTCTTCAAGAGAGGAAATTAAAAACATTTTGTTTCAAATTAAAGAACTCATTTGCGGCCCTGCTAAATATGCTCGGATTGCAGAAAAATACATGGCGATGACGTCATCGCACAGATAGGGTTTTTGCTGAGTTTCCCAACTGATAATTGCTTATTCAGCGGCCTTTATCAGTCAGATTTGTAAAAGGGTTCACAAAAGGCACAAGTGGCAATCGAAATGCATGCACAAAGTTGGGTTTCTACAGTCTCTTTGTAAGTGCATAAATATTCCATACACATTTCAGACAAGTTCGCTAATTTAACACAGACATATTTATCGCAAAAAATCACCGCTTTAGTTTACGAAAACAACTTTATAAAAATGTTCATCATCCTTTCGATATTCTTTAAAAATAGGAGCAAAATACAGGTATTAAATTCCAAAATATTTTTTCTAGCCTGGAAAATTAGTATGTATTATAATTGATAGACTAAATAAATATTAATAATGCTATGTTGATGTCCGAGAGGCAGAGTACTAAAAACCCAGGGATTGGGATAAAGTTGTTCAATTCTCCAGTATGTTATTATATTTTAGTCTCTCAATACCTTTTTCGGAATTTCATTTCTACGATCTTATTTCCCTGTCTTCGAATCAGTAAAAACTAAAAGTTACATTTCGCACTCAATGCAGTTGTTGTAGGTAAAGGGATCAAAACTGAAACTTTCATGGGGCATTATTCATGCTCCACCATAGCACAGTACACGTTCAGGAGACATTCGAAATGGGGTACATCACTCTATTTCAACCCCGAAGCGTCCATTATCCTTTACAAGTTTGAATTGAACTAAACTATAGCTGGCAGGAAAATTTCAATATTGCAAACTTTCCAAACATGCAAAAAATTAATCGATTTTTCCAATCAAACAAAGTGAATTCACCCGAAATTGATGGACTTTGTTTTGTTATCCGGATTCTGATGGCAATCAATAGTAATTTGCTCAGATCAAGTATGGTCAGTGAAATTAATCCGATTTAAGGTATGTAATTCTGGTAATTTTAAAGTGGTCCTATTTTGGACAGGTGAATTACTCGAAGACCAAAATTATCAACCTGTAAGCCCATGCGCGAGATCCAGGAAGCCCGTCTTTTTAAAAACCTCCTTCCAACGTGCGGGTTATTTACATGTCCGTGAGATAACAAGTACTCAAGTACTAGCAACATCCTTACCGAGGAAATATTCAATTTTGAGCCGCCCATTGAACCGGCACCACCCCGGCCCTAATTTGCCTGAAGGGCTAAACAAACTAATTCCGAAAAGAGCTCCGGATAACGGATCCAATCAAATCACAAAAATGTCCTGATTCGATTAGGTGCCCAGAAGCGGCATACTTCGGCGCAGGCAGGGGGGAAATTTAAAAATTTCAAGAAATTCTCAGGATTGCCAATGAATGGCTACGAAGATATCGCAAATTTTTTTGTAATTTTCGCCCGCTGAGCAAAAGTTAGAAGCAGGACGTGTGTAAGCTTCCGCGCCGGGGGAGCAAGGGCTGCAGTACATCGTCTACGTCTGCATGATTTTTCGTTCAGCTTAATTCAATGATAGACCTCCGGGCGGAGGCGGATCGAAACAGAGGAGGATGTGCACGACGATGGAATTCTCAGCACGTACCCTTATCTACCCTTCATCGGATTCTGCCGATGTCCCATTTGCTGATATCGGTGGATTTACTGAATTCAAAACAGTCGATCGGGAAAATATGAAAAAAATTGCGGGGTGCTTGCCCGCTCCCTCCGGCGGCGCCGGGTGGAGCCCTTTTCCATATTTATGTCGGTATGAATGCCCTGGCGGAGTACCTTACCTTTTGTAAAGATTTTCCTTTTGCATTACTCGAAAAAGGTAGTCTCCGAAGGATGTGCGGGGTCAGATTTAAGCGCGGGAGATGTTGCGCTCCCCAATTTATTCCGGTACCCATAAAACCAAGGCACCTCTTCCCCGACTGGAATGTTTAGTCAGCGATTGGAAGACGTGAATGGGTCCCGGAGCGCCCCGGCTGGGCCTTGCCACGAAGAAAGACTGCTCGAGTCGGAGGAGGAGACAAAACGAATGGGCCCGGGCAGCTGGACCTCTACACAGGCTGCGGCCCTGCACACCTACCTTCTGGTCAGCAATTCCAATAAAAATCTCGGTGAAATGTAGTGGAAGACATGGAACGTGTCCCGGAGTCCCTGTCCGGTTCGTCTTTCAGGTTTATAAATAAAACTCCTCCCCGAATCGATTTCGCTGATGGGACATCTCCCGGCAACAATGCGAAGCCTCACTATTTATTGCAAATCGAACCGGGTAAACACCTGCCAAATGACTCAAAACGAGCCAGGCGACACGGCGGGTGAAGTTACACGTCGTGTTCATGGCAATTGAATGCGATCAACGCCACTCGTTCGGCTCACCTGTTTGCCAGAGCCCACCAAGGTCTCATTAAGTTCAAGGAGCACAAAGCAAACGAGCCAGAACTGTTTTCTAGCAGTCGGGTGATAGCGCTCCGCAGTGGGCCCCACTGCCGCGCTATGCTCCGACTATCGCGCTGAGGTGGACTAAATTTAGCTCCCCCCCGAAAAATGCGTGATAATGTCGTTCAATCGCAGTTACGTACTTTTGTAGGTGACATGCCAATTAATTCTCGCGTGAAAATAGACGGGTTCAGCGCTAAATTTGATTTAAGTGGGGCAAAAGGTGAAGATTCTTTCATTGAACTTTTTGTTCGCACTGAATTACCCGAATTGTAGTGGAATTTTTAGCGACGTGTAAAAGAGCATTGACTTGATTGCATTTTTTTGTTTTGCTTATTTTTAATTCAGGTATTTTTATATTTGTCGTAATTAAGCTTTAAATTACTTTCCACAATATATCCTTTATTAATATACTGCTGTGTATTATCTGTCAATCAGTCAGTGTTAGAGTTTTATTAAGTAGATTATGATAGTGATTATTCCTGCGGATTTTGGTTTTCAAAAATAAATAATTTCGCAATTTTCTGCATACTCCTGCAAAGTTGGAAAGCATAACAAATTCTAAATTATTGCAAATTAATTAGTCTAATCTGTAGTTTACATATGTATTTAAGCCGTTTTCGAATTCACATGCACTTGCACTTAAATCTATTTTTTCCCACTAAATATTCTCCGAAAAATTCCAAATAGTGCACTACATGGCACTTTTTTAACTATTAAACTTAAACTGTTCTCTAAAGAGTCTAAAGTAGACTAAAAATTTCGTATATTGTGATCGCAAATATTGTAGAGCAGTCTGAAGAGTTGGTGAAAAGTGCAAGTGCATGCGAATTCGAAAACGGTCTTAAATAGTAAATCAAATAATATAGAGGATTTATGATGTCCTTGGACTAAGATTTCTTACCGCATCGAGGAATTTGTTTCCAGTTTTTTTCAAAGCGCAGTCTTAATTTTGTTAAATTTACATTTTTAGTAGATTTATTTATACCTAAAGTCTTAAAGACACAAATATCTGTTTAAAGAAGTTCAGCTCTATGATAAGTTATAGTTTCTTGACCATTTTTAGTATATCTGATTTTTAAATTGTCTGCATATACATACGTATGTGTATAGCGACTTTTCTGCACTCAAGACTTCATGGCTCTCACGTTTTTACCTTCCATGCACCGTTGGCAACAAAAGTAAAGCAATACAATTATAAAATTTATGAATTACATTTCTTTATTTTTGCATTAAAACAGACATTCACCCAATGACTCAATCTGTGAATTCAATTGTAAGATTTCACAAGATCTGGAGCTACACTCATTCAAAACGCAATCTCCGATTTCTGAGTACGCTGTTAAAATTCACGCTGTTCCAATATCTCCCCTAAATCCCTCGATAAAAATGAACAGAATTATTCTTAAAAGCTGTTAACCTCACATCACCCACTGGTAAATATTGTGGCATTCAAAAAATTCCCGGAATGTTTACTTTTTTTTTCCCATTACTCCTCCATTCTTAAGGGGCGGCGTTTATAGTCCCCAATTGAATGGTTCATTTAGTGCTGCCATAAAACGATTATAAGCCTCCAAGTAGCTGGCAGAGCCACTTTCATTCTACTTTGTTATTACACGGAAGCAGACGAAATTATACAATCGCACAAAATATTAATTGGCTATAAATATCCCCGCTGGCTGGTCTTATTAAAATTCTTCAGCGTGCCTTATTTGGTATGCGACGACTAGACAGGGGTTAAATTCTGGCTCTGGTGAGTGGATGGTGTTTCTTAGAACACGTCCAGATGTGAAAGGAGAAAGATTTATTTAAATTTTACTTTTGGGGCGGAATGTCTTCCGGACGACGATGATGCTTTAACCGAGTTCTTTAAATTGCTGAATTATAGCTGCTTACTTGAATAAAAATCCGATAAAAGTTAACAGTCAAAGACCCAACGTTTATAGAATCTTTCTAATTAAAATTAATATAGCGAACATTTTTGGATCACTGAGGATAACATTGCTTGTATTCTAAAAATATTGAATATGGAATGTCTCGTTAATTATTTTCAACTCTTTAACATTACTCGTTAAGTTTTCTTGAACGAAGAAATGCTTCATTTTAATATTATTGCACAAAGGAGCAAATTGGCATTTAAATTAAGCAAACTGTAATGAAGCAAGCTAGTTTCACAATGAAGAAACTCCAAGAAAGAAATTTCTTAATTAAACAAAGTAAATGCTGCTTTACAATATGCTTTACAAGTAAAAGCAAAACTTAAATCGAGCTTTGGTCTCGATAGCGAGAATTTAAGTTTGTTGCTGAAAATTCATCAATTAATGTTTACACCTTTCTATGCATAAATTGCTCTTATATGTGACTTGCAGACATCAGATTTAAGTGAATTAAATACTACAAAAATAAGCAAATTTTTCTAACAAAATGTAGGTATCTTGAGTTTGAGAAAATTCATTTCAAAATATGCTAATATAATTTAATATCTTATATTCTGCTTGAGTTGCACAGCCTTCACAATTTTTTTAAAATCAAGATTACGAGTACTTTATTCAAAACGTACATATATCCAAAAGGGTGGGCCATAAAATTTATGCTTTAATCATTTACTTATAAAAGTATATAAAAACAGTGAGCAAATAGAAAACCATCGAAAAGCTTTGAGGTGAAATTGAAATAGCCTTCCATAGAATTCCAGGGCAGCAAGGTTGTTTACGAAATGAATAAAAGACGATGCTATTTCTCAACGTTCTCAGAATATTTCAGAATCTTGTGGCTTTTCATCCATGAAGGCGATGATCGTGGCAGCCACTGCCAGAATGTATTCGATTTTATTACAGCACCTTAACCGCATGTCCATCACTCACCTTGCTTGCATCACTCTCCTGTAGATTTAAAATAGAAAACTGGGCAAAAAATAGCTCGACACAAAACTCATCCACTTGAGATTGCGCCTCATACATAAGTAGCTCGGGTATAAACTACGAAAGATCGAGCGGCGCATTCCATCCAATCAATAGACGATTTTTCGTCATTTCATAAAATATCTGTTGTGCAACACTTGACATTCTTGGTGGCGGTAATCACCTTTATTTGTTCCATGTGGTGCGCAAGTGATAAAATCGAAACAAAAACAAAACAGTTCGCGACTAGGTGAACAATGGGGCCGCATTAAAATTGTTCGAATTTCTACAGCGCGGTGAGAACAGTGAAAGGTCAACTGCGAAATGTTGACACAGCTTGGAAAATTACGAGTTTAAAATTGTCGTCTTGTAACAAGCTCTGCAAATATTAAGGAAAATTGGAGAAAGAGCTAAGACGGTCTATTAGAATGAAATCACGTTTTTCGGCGCACATACGCCGAGCATTAAGGTACGAGCAGCAGCTCAGGTACTCCAGCCGATATAGTGAGCAAATTTCAGCAAGATAACGACCCCCGCGCCAATTCGAGCAGCTTTCAAGTCGCAAATCACATAAATGGGGGAAATTGGCCGCAGCCGCACGACAGAAAGCATAGGTTACCTTTTTGGGACCAAATAATTGTCAGGTCGCAAACGCGCACGCCATTCAATTAGAAGTCGACGTGCGCACACCGCTCGGAGCCCGTTGACAATTGAAATTGAAATTGCGGCGCATGCATGCTCCATGTTACCTGCGCTGCTCGCTGGAGGTGCTCCCGGTGCAAGGTGAGCCCCAGTGCGGGTGCTCCACGGGCCAGGTCTGTTTGACTTGCCGGTCTTCGGCCCAGAGTTGATCGCGCTTATAATTTATAGGAAATTGTTAGGCACTCTGGTGCTTGATATGCGCAGACTGTGACCGAGATTTATGTAATGAGAAGCGTTTGATGGGGCAATTATCGGGCTCTGGTACACCTCTGGGTGAATGCAGCCGGTGCCTTTCAAGTGAACTTTCCTTCCTCGGCTACGGACCACTTTTACTTTTTATCTATGCCTCGACGAACGACGATGGAATTTATGTAAGATATCAGAGCAGCATAATCGATGAACTACGCGATGGGCGCGCTTCCATTTAGCTCAAATTTGACTTAATTGATTTATGCGGCCATTAGTCATAGCCGGGAGATCGCAAGCTTTTTCGCTGCTCGTAAAGGTTTTTTTATATGATTTTGAGTCATGTTTAGTTATTTTGATCTCAGATCACCTTAATGGGCGTGGATTTTAAGGTTTTGCCAAGAAATCGGAAAAAGCGGTTTAGTAGGTGCTTTTTTTTTGTACAGTCCCCAAATGAATGGAGTTTACCCAAATTAGATTAAAATCGGACTAATGACAAGACAGGTGATTTGTTACCAACAGGAAAATGTTATGTTGATTTTTTTAAAGACAAGGTAGGGGCCCCTTGAGCGATGGGTTTCATTACGTTATGAATATATTCGCGGTGTAGAAACATCAAATACGTTTTCAAAGAAATTAAAACTTTGTATTGCGTTGTTCTTTACTAAAATGCAAAAGTATCGTGATTTTATTATACTATAATTAAAACTATCTCAGCTAAAAAAACGTTTCGTTTTCGAATTTCGCAGTACTAAACTCTTTAATTTGATTTCTTAATTGTAAATAAAAGCACGTTTTTAAAAAATCATGTCTTTTAAATATTATATGTAGGAACAAAACGTTACTTAAGAACTTTTAAATAATTTTTATTAAATCAAAATGTTCGTACATTTTAATTTTTGATTAAAACAATTGAACTATATTTTAAACTTTCATTATAAAATTTTCGTGGATAAATATTTGCCAACTGTTTCAGCTGTATGTACATTGTACATATGTATGCGCCCATAAATACTTTTCAAGACCTCTTTTAGAAGATAATAGACTAAATGAGTGCGTTTTATTTTAAACAAATTCTCAATTTGCAGTTTTCCACTTTCAAGGAAGGAAAACTGCCAAATTAACATGTTTGAAGTGCATTCTATCCCCAAAGTGAGGCGACCCACTTTCCAACTATCTTATAATTAGATTCAAACTCATAACCTGAAATCATATTCATTTATAAGTTCTGAGCCAATTCCCTGCCCCCGGCAGTGGTCGTCTTTGCGAATCCTTTTCTGACTTGATAAAATTTTTTACTTTTCCTTGGGGCAAAAGTGCAGGGGCTGCATGAGCTGAGCTGTAAGGGGAGAAATGAAAGGCGAAACGACGCATATTTAACTAGACAAGGAAGAAAACTAGGGTCGTACCCCATGCCAACTGGCTAACATACACTGAAAGAAAAACCCTGATCAGAATGATGAATTTCTAGGTTAAATTGATAAAATACCTGTCAACATACGGTCAACAAAATTGATTTTCAAATTGAAAAAATAATACAAAATATTGTCATTTTGATAAAACGATTGTAAATTTAACAATTGAAATATCAACAGAATAATGATAAAAATTTGTCAAAAGTCCTTAATGGAATTTTTCAAATTGACAAAAAATTTGTCTAATTTGTAAAGCAGAATTCACTTTTTGAATAATATTTTCATTGAATCGAAAGATTAATTTTGTGAAAACAACAAAATTTTGTTGAAAAGTGATAAATCATTTTGTCACAGTGACAATGCACATTTTCAATTCGAATAAGAGTTTTTTAACATATTTTGTTAAATTGACAAATATAGGTAAAATATGTGGAAATTGGTCACTAAATAAAAAATTGTTTTTTTAACATAATCAAATATTCTTTTATTTTATTTTAAATAGAGTGAAATTAAGATCGTGTTCGGTTTTGTTAAATGAGATGATTAAGATGAAAATGTAATCATGAAAAGCAGACGGTGAAAAAAGCTTATGAAAAGAAAATGGGAGACAAGCAACAAAGACATAAATTCTCTTTTAAGTTTAAAAACAACTTATTGTAATGATACTCACTTGCTAAAACCGAATACGGCCCTAAGCATGATACACATTTGTATGTCGTACAATTTTTGTTCTAATATGTGTGTTTGTAAATAACTTATTTTTAAGTATTAATTTTGCTTTAGCTCAGAACATAGTAAGTTAATACTTGGGTGGCATTTGTCGAACTTAGTTTTAATGCAATAGAAAAATTTTTGAATAAAGTTCCAAACTAAAGTGGATGCTAAAGGGTATTCTAAGTTGAATAAATTGAATATTTTAAAGCAGATATCAACTGCTTGTATAAAAGAAAAAATTTTGTATTTTATGCCGTCAAAAAAAATTATGATAGTTTTAGGATCCATGACACTGCCAGTGATTAATATCAGTGGTTGTATAGCTTGAAGCTTTTCCAATTTTCTGGATAATATTGTATCAGCTTCATCGGCCGTATTTCCCACTATTAAAAACGAATTTTGCGAGTCCTTTATTGAATGTTTAATATGGACTTTCTTTCCATTTTCAACTTTTACTGCCTTTGAAGTAGGCACAAGAACCGCATGAAGCAAGTATAAAATTGTTGCGTATCGTCCATCTGAAATCAAAGCAAAATAAGTAAAATCGTGAAAAGCTTGCATTTATATTGATTTTTTACTTTCGGACAAAGATTCAATATTTTTTATTCCGCTCAGAAGGGATAAACTGGCAGGATCTTTAATGCGCCGTTCCAGAATTTGGAATAATCTATTTGAATACTCGGGAATACTATTAATAAGACTGCATGCTTCTGGATACAATGTTTTGAAGTCCAAATCAATCTAAGAATGATAGTAATATTAATATAATAATTGCAACATACAACAAAAACATATAACCTACCAATTTATAACCGAGAGGGCTTTTAAAATGTTTCCATTTCTTAACAATTTCTGCAGTAGTTGTGGTTAGTGAAATTTGTATAATTCTATGCTTTGATGTGGCTGCGTAGTGGTTCTCTATCTCAGACCAAGAGCAGTTATCGGTCTCTATGGCTTCTAAATGGTCCTCAATATTTTCTTCCGAATCTAAAACAATGTTCAATATTAGTATCATAAATCAAAAAACAGACAAACAACAAAATTATATTAAAAATATTACCAAATAAGCCAGGATCAATAGAGCGAGAATTGTTTGAAGTTCCTGCTTCCCTTAAATAAGATCTCTTTTGCACGAGACCACTGCTCTTCAGACACCTCAATTGATTAAAATATTTAGCATAAATTTTTCCCTTTGGGGCTTTTCCTCCCTCTTTAAAGAAATACACTGACTAAAATTTGAAAAAAAATTAAAATAAACTTAAAAATATTTGTATAATATAAAATTACCTCAATCTCGTTGGGAAAAATGGTCACAATTTCTTTCGACAATTTTTCTGCTAAAGGAACGGTCATCTTTATGTTATTTTGTATTAAATGATTTATAAGTATGTCCAACAGTATGCTTCTGCACCCATCATTGAGATTTTTATCTCGGCGCTCGATTAATGCCCTTCCTTGACTGCTTTGCTGCAGTAGATCTTCTACATTTATTGCATTTTCTTTATTCCCCTCAAAAGTATGTTTTTGGGAGTTTAAACATAAATCAGATTTTGTGCCTTCAGAAACGGATGATACGACAGTTGAATTTTCGGACATTTGCCACTTTTTCAAATTATATTCGAATTTAATTAAAATTCCAAGTTTAAAGTTTTTCGTTAAAAGCTCTGCATGCCTTGGGGTCATATATTTCATGATTTCCAAATCAATTTGTTCTTCTGAAATAATTTAAATTACTTTTATAGGCTTGAGAGTACTGAGAATTTTAAATGCGTACATACCAATACACTTATCGTACAAGATTTGTACACCCCATTTCGTCAAAAGTTCAAAGAGCTCTGGGTTTTCAAAAGTGTTTGTAGGTTCGTTACATCCAATATTTGCGGAATCAACAAGCAACCGAAGCGTTTGACCTGAGTCTATTATATGTCCTTCGGATTCTTCATTTTGTTGTAACGGTACTTTCGGTAGATTAGTATAGCAAAGGTATTGCGATATGTCATCCATATTCTTTTAGTTGTTATAAAAAATAATTCAATTTTTCAAAATAGTTAAAAATTAAGATTTATGTTTATTGAAGTCTTAGTTTGCAATATATGTACCCGTGTTTAAAATTTGAATAAATAAAAATAATAGCAATATAATTAGAAATATTCTTTCAACCGAAACATTAGCTCAACGGAAAAAAGATTTGAATGTGATATTTAAGTAAGTTAGTAAGTTATAGCTTAAACACATAGAGCATACATATGCCCAGTTAAATTGATAATATTATTGAGTAATAATTTAATTAGGGTACCATTATTATTATATTGAAAATATGTATGATGTTAAAATTATAAAGTATGGAAGCTTTGTTAATAATAAAATATGACCGAAACTTAAGCAATGACTTAATTAAACTGATAATATTATTTTATTAAAGTTAAAAAATATGATATTGAAATTAAAAAGCAGATAAGCTTTGTTAGTGTTAATTATGGCTGAAATAATAGTAAGATATTTCTTAGTTAAATAGAAAATATTGCTCAAGATTGTTGCGTACATTAAGCTGTTGCCAAACTTGAAGACGCTGTTCAAAAAGAATTTGTATTCCAAGTGGAATTTGATGCATTTCAAAGAACTTGTCAAGATGTTTAAGAGTCATGTGCTTCAAAACTGATCGGTTGATTTCACACTCTAAAAATTTTATATTTACTTAGACACAACATCACCACAATTTCATTTTCTTAATCACTTACCTTTTAAAAAATAAAGAAGTTGACATTTTTTAACTCTTTCTATGTCGAGATGGAGTTCAGTCATTAAACTTTCCAATTCGTCAATATTATTTACCATATTTATTCCTTTTTATGTTGTATGATGTTTTTAAACCAAAAATACACGGTTCACGTATGTTTTTTTGTACACAAAAACACTTTAATAACTCACAAAACTGACTAAAAATGTTATACGCCTTGAGTCTTTAGATCTGGAGTGCAGTTAAATGAGCTGACGCTGCTTCAGATCCAAATTCCTCTTGATTAACAAATTGTTATTCAGTTTAACAATGTTTTTATCCCTTTAACTGTCAATTTGATAAAATTTGTCAATCGTACAAAAAGGGTAACAAATTAATTTTCAATATGATAAAATGAGTTGATAATTTAAATGAAGTTTTGAAAATATGTTTATCATATTGACAAAGTAGTGTGTCTCGAACAAAATATTTCTCGCTAACGTTCGCGTCAGTGTCAGTAAGAATACAATTTCGATATATTTTTTTCAATTTAACAAATTGATGGAACTTGGTCGTTTATTAATCATAATGATAAACATTTCTTTCAAATTACCACATTCTGGGATCATATTGACAAAATCTTTTTAATTTAATAAAATTATTTTGTTAAGTTTTGATAAAAATATTTTGTCAATATTACCTACGGTTTTTCTTTCAGTGTAAGAGCCACCAAGTATCTGAAGGTTCTGCAGTGCTGCGAAGGCGCGTCGCGTCCACAACTTTTGAATACCAAACGAAGCGCAGAAATTCTTGGGAAACTCTCCAAAAGTGGAGTAATTTTAAGCGTTCACCGGGGAAAATGAAATGAACGGAAAAATTAATAAAATTGGAAAACAACAGTCTGTCGGGTGAGGAACACGCGAAAAACCGAGGCGAGCAGGAGTTTCGAGTGCATCTCAAGTATGCAACTGAAATGGATGCAGTACCTCATCCGTGCGCCACTCAAGTGCACTATGAAGTGCCTCTAAGTGCAACAGTTTGGTTTTGTTTATGGCTCTTCCTCATTGTTTGCGAGGCATCCGTGTTTAGACATGAAAAATTCAATTACACGGTGCCACTTCCGCCGAAGACGGGGCGGCGCGGGGAGCCCAGCCTCCGCCGGAAATTTATGACGATCTGAGTGCCACGGAAATTCGCTGACGCTGCAGTTGTTTTTCGCGAACCACTGTTTCGATGAAACTCGGTGGGCTTTGGTTCACTCTTTGAATCCGCAACTCACATTCATTCGAAAAATTCCCAGCAGAACTCCGAAGCTCTGCCCCCGCACTGGGAACCCACCGCGGAGCCTGGTCGATAGTTTTGCTGAGTTGATCAAGTTAGAATGGAATTTGAAATATTTTCCTAGCAGTGCGCCCTGACGTCAGTCTGTTACGCGGAGAAGGCTGACAGGATTAAAACATTCTCCCGTGGGAAAGTGCAGAGTTCTAGAAATAAGCCCGCTCCAGCCGCGTGGAGCAATCCCACATCAACCGCTTGTAGAAGCTATCCAGATATTTAATTACAGCGTTATTACTTTATCCGTTGGGGAGTTATGCGTTTCCAATGAAGTCATTCTGCCCACATCCCCTTTTCGAGTTTAGGACAAATATTAAATTCCTGGAACTAACAGAATTCATAAAATGTATAGCAATTCACAAATTTTAGAGGAATTTTTAATTATTTTATCCGATTCGCAATCAACTATTTCAACAGAAAAACTGTATACCTCAATTCACAGACATTACATAACATCGAATTAGATATTTTACACATGCATATTGCAATTGTTCCATATGTTTGTAGCGAAATCAATTCATCGAGTGATTTCTTTTTAGATAGAAAAGTAGGAAAAAAAATGGAGATTAATTACAAATTACAACTACAAAAAACAAACGTGCAGTGAAACCAATTCTCTTGTTAATTCATTTAAACTGCATGAAAGTCGTAAAATTTTCTATTTGCTTTAACTTAATTAAAATTGTGCGCTCTTTAGAGGCTATATATTTTATGAGGGCTAAGAAACGAAATTGCTAATTTGTTTTTTCTAAAATATAATGTTATTTTAGACGACTTTTTGGATTTTGTTTTAGAGCGGTTTATAGCAAGAAACTCTGACAAAGTGTCCCATTAAAATGTATAGTTTACGATTTGTTGAATAATATTTACCCTGCTTGTCTCAAGCTAATTAAAACCCGCAACAAATTAAGGAATTTTCCTTTATAGATCCCACTCCTGGCACCAAATACTCCAAAGCTAGCTTAGAGTTTCTTAAATTTATAGTATTTTCCTTGATTATAACTGTATGCGTTTTTAAGAATGAACTAAAGGTTTTCTTTCTGTAATATGGCGCTTTTTAATAAAACCCCTCCCAGACTATTAATATTTAGGACCATCGTATCTCCACGTGGCTTTATTAATTCTCATACCTGAAGGCTGGATGCTAAAGCTGGCCGAATTTTCTGTCATCGCTCATCGCTTTGGCATTATAAATAATGCCCTGAATCCTTTCTGGATTATTTAAACAATTCGTCCAAACCCTCGTCACGTTCCCCATGTGCGCCTGAGTAAGTCTGCAACTGACACCCGAACTAAGCACCGTCTCATTTAAAGGGAGAGCGGGCGTTTTGCGGCCTCCGTAAACAAACAGGAAATACCTCACGTCCTTGAAATTAGAGTTCCTGCAGGAGGTGCACTTCGCCAGGAACAGGCCAAACAAAAGGCTCACGTTTTGATGGCATACCGCACATAAGCAGAAAAATTGGACGTAAAACTCGTAGAGCTGGTGCACGTTTGCAGTCCTCCAGGACGGTGTCCATCGCCAATGTCAACTGAGCCAGGACCCAGAACGTGTCCTGTTCAAATATTTGTCTTTCATAGGGCGAAAGATACACTCGATGACACCGCGTCCTTCTCCTCCAGGAGCCTCCGCCTCGTTAATATTGCCACGGGTGCTCCTGCCCTTCGTGGCTTTTTTCATGCTCAGCTGGAAGTAGTGGCATTTGCAGTCCACCCAGGAAATGCAAATAGTTCCCAAGCCTGACGGTGGAAATTTGTTTTTTCAAAAATTCCACCAGTTCTGCCAGTAACCATATCGCAGACAACTTTTCTTAGGAAGGTCTGGAGAGCAAACAATGTAATCGTAGCTTTTTAAAAGTGCACGTATTTCATTAGTGCCAACATTCTAGCACACAAATTATAAATTCAAAACCATTCTAAGTTTTCATAATTCAAGGAAGTAAGAAAAAATAATGTACTTTGATTATATTATACTATTTATACCTTAAAAATATTTCTGATTCGCTTTAGAACGGCGACGCGAGCGCCTACATAACAAGAACTGCATTCGATTTTCTCGAAAGATTCATGAATTAATAAAGAACTGTTTAAAGCGATTAATTTACGTAAGTCCAAATAGGCCGAGAGCTAATCCATTTTGGATTCTTTTCCGATGTTTTTAATACCACGAATACTAATATTAATTTAAACTATAAATAATAATAATAATATTGTATGTAATCTATAAAATGTTAAATATATTTACTTTTATAATGCAGAGAAATCCTCTTGACTATAAGTACACTTACAATATTTAACTCTTGACCCCCTGAAACAAATTTTTGCACATCCTGCGTACGCTCGTGAGCTTTTCTATTATTTTTTTCACTGAATTGTGACTTAAAACGTAATAATAAATTTTTCGTACATTTTTTAGCAATTTTATTTAATTGATTTATACAAAATATAGATACTAAAATAATATAATTAAACTTTCAAAACAATTTTTAATACTACTATTTACCTATAATAAGATCATATAGATCTAAAAACTTTGAACAAGAAAGAAAATATTGTGATTTTATGATTCCTTCTCGAGGAACTACTAAATTTAAAATACGATCGGATGTCAATAGGTCACCAGATATTTCCCAGTTAATTCCGGCGGCAGTTGTACCTCTTTGTCATCTTTCCAAACTACTCTGGCGCATTTACACCGAAAGCGGTGAGCTAAAATCCTCCAATTAGAATTCAGCGCACTCCCCATAGTTCCAATTTTAATCTTAATCCCGCGATCTGCAGGATATGCACTCGCTTCCTGCACGTAGCTGCATCGTAAGGCCTACCACTCACTGGCCAAGTGCCTCCGCAGCGGGCTTTTCCACATTAAAAATAAATTTTAATCATTTAGCACGCCCAGCCAAGCAATGGCAGCTCCACGTGAGTGGACACGTCCACAAACGACAAACTGAGCTAGTCGCTAGAATGGGCACGCACTAGGGCTAAATAGTTGACAGAGCAAACGAATTTGAATAAGGACTCAATTCCCAGCTCCAGGTCATGAGTGGGCTTGAAGCTTGCATTTTGCTTTGATTGTTGCGAATTTTGTAACAGGTCCCAATTCTAAATAGGGCTGTGGAGCCCGGACAGGACATGCCGGTGATATCAGGGTGCCCCGTCAATTTTATGTCCCAGCACCGGCCCAAAAGTACAGTCAGCCGCACACATCCTCCGCCCGTCCTTCTTCTGGTAATTACAGGAAATTTCAGGACCCATGTTATTGATTCTGGCGAACTAAATCGGATCATGAAAACTATTCCGTGTTGGGTCACTTGGGCGCTCCACGGCCACCACCCAGCGGGGACCCGGCAGTTTCACCGCGGAGGACCAGGTGCCCGTGGGGTGAGCACATAAAAGTCAGCTCGAATTTCGACAGTAAGCACTTTTGTAATCCCCGTAAAGCCGGAGTGCGTTTATGCTCGGGATTTATAGCAGGAATTAGGGGAGTTTCGCCTCCAATTAATATAATTGTTTATATGCATGGTCTAATGCCGGGGCTCCGGGTTATTACCTCGTTCGGCGCTAGTTGCTATAAACACCAACTCTAGCCGGCTCAGATTGCTGTTTGTGTTTTGTCTTCTTTAGGGGCATTTTTGCGGGAGGAGTTTGTAGTTTTAGCGCCATTATCAATTTAGAGAATTACTGTGAGAGTCCCTAAAGCGTGGGTGGATTTGAACCATTTTTGGTATTTCATCCCCAAGGGGAATATTTACTCGATTATTCAAAACTCCCAGCGGGCCCCTAAACATTTTCTACATCTTCTCCGCTCGGAAAAGTTTTCAAGTTGCACAAAACTTCAAAAAACAACTTCAAGCATTTTTCCATAGAACCCCAGCTCCCGGGACTGTTTGGCTTGGCAGCGTGTTGTGTGATATTTCTTATCATGCGGTGCCACACGCTCAAAATTTGCAAAGTCTTAATAAAAGAACAATGACATGCAGTGGCCCCTTCGGGATTAAGGAGATTTTTTCCAGTTTATGCGCAAATGCATCTTACGTCGATTTAGTCAAAAACCACCCACTGCATCTTTAAGTGGAGTGTAAGTGTAATTTAATGAGGGTTTAGCGAAGGATCTGGCCTGGGAGTGGAAGTGGATTTTGTACTCCTTCCAGTAAAGTAAGCAAGCTTTAAAGGTAAACTACTTTTGATAAACTTAAGGAGAATTTACGTCATATGCGTGTAAGAAAAATGTACGTATGTTTGTTTAAAATGCAAAAGCAATATCGCCTGAAGGAGTGTTCTAGAGCAATTTAATTTTTCGAACTGAAAACCTGCTGTCCTTTACATTTAACTTACTACCGCTTTTTATTCGGCTAATGCCAGTAGTATATTATAAAATATTATTACCTTATAGCAAGGTGAATTAATAATTTCTATGTTAGCACATGCAAACAGCCAATTTTAACATAGAGTACCCGCCATAAAATTAGGAACTCCGTGCATTTTTCATGCATAATTTTTCTTTAGATCATGTTTCGAATGATTAAGAACCAGTAATAAACATTTTTTTTTTTCTGAAAATATTTTGTTATGGGAATTCCTTGTTTATTACTCGTACATATATTGGCAAGACTTACTAATATTTAGTAAAATTTCCTTTACTTTTAATTAATGTACCCACTCTTTTCGGCATGCTGCTTACGGAGTTCTTAATCATTTTTTCAGGTCATCGTCATTTTACCAGATTTCTTTAATTCATATTTTGCTTTAGCATTTGCACTGTAGTATTCCTTCCTACGAGTATTACACACTTTCGGTTTTAGGTACGCCCAAGAGTTTTTTGTGCGGTTTATATCCGGAGAATTACCGGGCCATAGAAAAATATTGATTTCCTCATTTAAAAAGTCAATTGCTCTTTTTGCATGTATGGCATGGTGCTCTACCCTGCATAAAAATATATTCACCCCCAGGACGCTGAAGATCGTTCATAAATGTTAAATTTAGTTACTTGGAAAGGAATCAGCCCATTTTTGTCCGATATAATGACGATGAATTCCTAAGGCGGAGTACTGTACAATATATAGGGCATTTTTAAAATCTACTATACCATTTTGGGTCTTATCTCTGTACAGTTTTCATTAATAACTTGTTTCTTTTAATTATTAATGCGCAACTTTGAAGCGTTCAATTTTCCTTTGAATTGAGCTTTACAGAAGTATTCCAAGTATGCGTTCGTTTATTGGAATATATTTATCTGAATTTTTCGTTCCCAGTACAAATATTTTATCAAAGAATGTATGCGTAAAAAAAATGTAAAATCAATATCCGAAGTTGCAAAATGAAAATACTCAATTCAATCCGGCGAGCAAAAGCATTCAACTTCAAAAGGAGTTTTTACTTACAAAGCGATTATTTTAAATGGGTACATATATAAGATTTCTTTAGAAAAACTGATTTCAAATATGATGGTGTTTTATTTTATACTTTAGGAATTTAAAAATGATCTAGTACCTACATGAGAGTCAAGGAAGAGGGAAAAAATTTACATTATACAGAAAATTAAAACTTAGATAATAAAAATAGGCAACAATCATTTTAGTGTTGAATTTTAAACGCTACCTCCTTGAAAGTTCTGAGTCGTATGGAGTACAATTTTGAAATTCAGTTTATGAATAGTATTAGGAAAAAATATTGTTTTATTAATAACAGCAGCAAAACGGCACCGTAATATGTTTTGTCGAAAACGAGAGCAACATCGGCAAAACACCATTCCATTAGGGCGTAATTTATTTGATATCCTTGACGGAAATGATACACTTAGCCGCACATCAGCGCAGCTCTCGTAAATAATTAGTTTTTCCCCCTGTTGCAAAAGAAAGGCTGGCGGAGGAGCCGGGTCCATAAATCACCCTAGTTGACTGAGGCGGCGGATTTAACGTCCGTGGCGAGGCGTTGAACACATGTCGGCGTTAAGACGATCCCGGGAATCCTTTAAGACGACTGCCGAGTGGAGTGGCTGGAGGAGGAACGGGCAGTCAAAACGTCGTTAAAAATTCGAATTGGATGTAATAAGAGCTATTCAATGTTATAATCCCTCCGAGGGCCCCAAAAGCCATAACCAGTCCATAACCACTATGTCGAACATCCCTCAGGTTGGCCCAGACGTGTCTCGAGTGCCCTTGGACGGATGCGAAAACGACACGACACTAATGTCCTCGTGAAATCTGCGCCGTTCGTTGGCACGTTTCACGGCTTTCGCACCTGAGATGAAATCGGGAACAGACCGGCGTAAAATTGGTTTTTAACACTCATAAATAGTCCAGACACGGCATTTTTATAGCCAACTTGGCTGAAGGGTTTCGCTGCGTCGCTCCGCGCCCAGCCGCCCTTCGGTCCGAAGAAGGTCGCCTCTTTCGGCGCCCTCCGTCGACCTCCTCGACAGGTGCGCTATAATTTCTGAATCCCACCTGACAATACCAAGAGCAGCTTTTATTCATTTTTATCGGAACGGGTAACAGCGGTGGTTATTAGCGGTGACAGCGCGGGATATTGGCGAGTTTATGAATATTGCACTCGGTGCGGTATTCATGGAGCCAATGCCACGGGAGAGACCGCTTTATGGGGAGCTTGATTGAATTTTGAATAATAAATGGGCGCCACTACCTCGAGTAGAAATTGTAACGAGAAAAACGTGGGAGGGCTGGCAGACGGGAAAGGAATAGTCGAATTGAAGATTATGGTCTTATATCTGTTAAACCAAGGTTATTTCAAGACGATCGAAACATCTTGGGCAAAAAACTCGTTAAAACCTTTCCAGACCGATTTGATTAACGCTGTGGACAGGTCATAGATCAATTGAAGTGCATTTTGGCTTTTATAATATGCGATCATTTATGGAAACTAAATATAATAACTACATATTTGGTTTCTGATTTCAAAATTTCATATTTTTAGAATTATTTTAAAAATCGTTCGTTTTCAGTAAAATACTGTATACTGCGCAAAGTAAATCTTTAACAAATTTATTTATTTCGTACCCATATTTAATAGTATACTTACTGTTATTCCTCATAATCAGTTTTTTTGTGAAAATAATTCAAATTCGTAAATAAATAATATTATAATATTAATATCCTGTACTGCTAAGTCGTTGATTTCAAAATTGCTATTGAAATGTTTTAACTTGAGATGGTGATTTTCTATGAAATTTAATATATCGCGGTTTATGTACTATTTCAATATTGATTAAAATGCCTGAACCGAAAATATTGAACTTACTTTTTTTTTCGTTACAGATCAATTCGATTGTAAGGATGTGGAGTGCCCACCAGAGATAACATGTCCCCCTGATAGTACCATACGTGTGACATACACAAAATTTGACTACGATACAAGAAATTCAATTGATGGCGACAACACCGATACAGAAAATGATAAAGCAGACCGCTCTCGACGGCATACATCAAAAGTTATGGTGGAGGCCAGTGATACAACAAATGATCATCCAAAATCCTTGCAAAAACGAAGTTTGCAATATAAACGACGAGAGTCAATAAAAATTGTTCCTGGAGACTACATAAGTTTAGTCCCCGAAGCTGTCCGGTACCATCACCAAATGCATCCACACCAGCACAAATGGAAGAGAACTGCCGATGAATTGCAAACAAAAGCCGTCGAAGTATGTTGCCCAAAGCAAACATGCGTATGCAGCGGAAATTGTGAATTACCAAAATGTTTTAATCCAGCCCAAGTACCTTACCAAAGAGCTCCTGGATCCAATGTTCCCGGCAAGTGCTGCCCCCTCTACCAGTGCATTGACGAACCAGACTGCTCGAACCTAACCGACACGACAACCTTTTGGCAATCAAAGTGCAAGAAATGCACTTGCCGTGTCGGTCAAAAAATGTGTCACGAAGAATGTGAGGAAGAGCCTACTTGCTTTTCGAAAAATTTGAGAAAATCATTTTCAAATGGTATATCGTGGCTGGAAGATGACTGCACGCAGTGTCAGTGCCACAACGGAGAAGCAAGGTGTCAAGTCAGCTTCTGCAAACCCCTAGACTGTACAAACAAAATGAAAATTGTAGGTGAGTGCTGCATGGTATGCGTACCAAACATAACGTTGATAATAAACCAGACTGAATCCACGATTACCGACAATGCAACTGATGCTGAATTCGATACAGATGTTACGGAAAATATAACAACAATTGCATCATCAACTCTCGGTCCTGCAATACTACCCAATGTTGATAAGTCAACAACAAAACAAGTAACACCTTCACCAACTACAATAACGTCTGCAACTCCATCTCCAACAGCTTCAGAAACGCAAACTCCTTCAACACCACCAGCAACTGCTGAAGTTATTTCAACAACAATTTCATCATCACCTACACCAAAAGTAGTCGTGTCGACTGCCACAACAGCCAGTGAGAGCGCTCTAAAGAATTTGTCCACAAGAGTTATTGTTTCAACATCAACGATTCCCCCAATACTGGCGCCAACACAACGTTCAACATATTTCGACACAGAGACGGAAAGTATTATACTATACACAGTGATAGTTATATTACTTATAATGTGCTGCGTATTCGCCGGTCTCTACATTCACGAGGTAACCAAGAGGCAAACCTACTCATCGATACCAAATTCCGACTCAAACCTTAGCCAAATGCCAAGACCTAAAGTTGAAGAGTCTGCCTAAATAATTTTTTATTAATATTATTTTATTTTTATTTTTTTTATTTATAAGAAGAGAGGATGCAACTATTAAAATTTAACTTAAATTATTTAATATTAATTTAGTTCTATAATAGCACAGATAAGAATCCAGATGACGACTCTAGAACAAGCAAATGGTCTCCTATGCTATGGCCATCTATCGTAGAGCTAAGATATAAGGATCACTTATTCTAGATTCGTCATTTGGATTCTTATCTGTGGTTCTAGTTTCACATGCAAACGATTTGTGGTGGACTGTCGATTTGTAAAAGGTGGGTTTTCAATTTTTACAAATTCACTAGGTAAAAATGCAAAAGTGTTTGAAATTTTTGGAACCAAAAATCGTTTGAACAATTCAACTATTTAGCACAGAAATATCAACGCGTGCTTTTTACAATTTCTTCATTATCTGTCTCATGTATGCACGTAAATGTCTAAGGCTTAGCTTCTTTAATCTGACGATCTGTTTCATTTAATTAATTTTGCAGATTTCAACTAATCTCGAATTTGAAAACCAGAAACACAACTTAACGTGTCGATTGATTTGATTTGAACTAAATTCTTAGCCCAAAACTAGAGTTATTTAAGTCTAAAGTTAAACGATAACAACCAAATTAGGCAATTCCACTAAAAAATTCAATTTAATTTTGTACATGTATGTGGGTAAGACTAATTCAATTTCGACCCACCGCAAAATTTCGATTTTTGCGTTATGTGGCAAAATTATGGCTTGACTAAGAGTAACAAAATTGGTAGTTAGATATTATGTTCGATATTAACATATCTGATTTTGAGTTTAAATGAGTCTCTGAGACCACACGATCGACATTTAGTATCATATTCATAATAAATATATTCTTGTTTGAATTTGTTGACCTATTCAAAAGATAATTGAATGAGAAAAACTAAAGTTATCTTTAGCTCAGCTTGTTCGTTCTAAAGCTGATTTTAAAGATTTATCTTTAAAATATAGTCTCAAAGAACGTGTAGTCCACTTCCGCCTCTAAATTCAGTCATCCATCGATTTCCTATCTTTTTTTCCGCTGTAAAAATTTGTTTGAAAGCGAAAGCCCCATGGACTTTTGACGAGCCCTTCTCGCTGTACAAAGTAAAACAAAATAAAAAAGGGTTCGAGCAAACAAAATAATTTCCTGGGATCGCGTTTGTAAACGTTGGCAAACGCTTCGAATTGTAGGCCATAGCGAACTCAGTTCGGCTTTTACGTCCGCCCAAAAAGGAGAGTGTGTTCAGTATCTGCTACCACTTCAAAAACGAGGTAAAATTAAATTTTTAGGCAAAAGACAAATATTCCGAACCCTCTCGATGCCGCGAACGAACGAACCCAAATAGCCAGAAGCCCAGCCGCAATATACTCAATTTTTGGTAAACTTCGGCTGTAGGGAAATTTTCATTTAGCCCCAGACATGTGTTCCCATTTTTTTCCTTAACAAAACGAATACCCGGCTTTCATCTTTTTCGTATTAAAAAAAAAAAGCGGAAAATAGGAACGACACACCGCCCCCGCAATTCCATTCAAATGAAATTATTGCAAGAGGTGCGACCCCAGCGATGCGAGCCGTACCCTTTTCACCCTCGTGTCAGGCGGGGGTGGGCCGGGAAGCGCACCTTTTATTCATTTTCTGCCGTTCAAAGTTGTAAAATGCGAGCACAACGGTGTTAAGAGATCCTTAAAATAACGTTATACGTTCGGTTGACAGCTTAAAAGAGTTCTGCACCAGTTCCAAAGAGCTCCATGTCTTCTAATTTGGGTTAATGTAAAAACTTGAAAGCAACGAATCACTGGATGTTTGAGAATGTTTGAGAATGTTTGTGGATGTTTGCCCTAACGAGTTTCCCTTGCTTGCCCTTTTCGGTTTCACCACGGGGTTTGCACCTCTGTCGCTCCCAAGGTGATGTTGAGGCGGGAAGGTGGCTTCGGCCGGGCACACGCGAGGTATGAACTTTTTGCCCACATGTTCCCATTTTTGCTACCCTCTACCTGGTTCCACCTGCCTTAGTTCCATAGAAAACGTAAGAAAATTGGATTTATTTACTGGAACAGAGAAGGGCTCCCTTAACTCATTTCTTTGAACTTGGCAAGGAGCGGTGGGCACTGTGGCCGATGAGCGGCTTTCTGGGGCAAGGAGAATCGCGGGTATGTTGAAAAAAGCAATTCCATAATTTGCTTCGTTTCAAAAATAGAAACAATCGCAAGCAAAATTTACAAGTTGCACGCTAAAACAATTTCCATTATACGATACACATGTTTATGGTTTTACTTTGTAATTGGCTGACTTTGTTTTCGTTGTTGGAGCAGTCATAAACGAGTATAACTTCACTTTTCAATCTTTCGAACAATTTTAATTTTAATAACGAAAACAACAACATTAAGCCCGCAGATACAAAACATTTTAAAGCAGCACGCATCTTTGCGAACATACACGACTAATGAGACCCCAGCTCCGCTTATATACAAAAATATATGCTATAGATGCAAAAATATACAATATTAAATTTTATTCTTATATTTAAATATGTTACACTTTAGACAAAAGTTATGAAGAATTGCGTAAAGTCCCCGGAACTTTACGTATCCTGATCTATCTTAAATTTTTTTGTTCTCTAAATAAAATATTTTTAACGTACAATACAAACCCCACCTTGAAACAGTTCACCACACCTTCAAAATGTTACTACGCAACTACTATACCACTAAATATGCATACAATGAGAAAAAACAATTGATTGTGATAATTTATGTATTTTATAATTTTTTTTACGTATAAAAACTTAGTTAAGCGTTGTAATTAAAAGCAAAACTACTCTTCATTTTTTGTTCTTTCTCATTATTTTTATATAGTACCCGCTAAGTTATTGTTACGAAAAAAAGAGAATCATTTACTTCATAAGAACCTGAAAGTCTCCTCTTAGTATGTATGTAGGGTGAAACGATTAAATTATTTGTATTTGTAAAGATACTGAATCCCCTAGAATTACGTTGCATTTAATATATTTATGTAATCTACTCGAGCACTATGCCTATATTCACTCAACAAAAAAAAAAAAAAATACACTTTTTTGGCAAAATAATTGATGTTGAACAAAGCAAGTATTAAAACCAACGAAATTTTTTTTTATATTATATAAATTCATTAAGTTGGCCTAAAGACAAGGAGAAAGGTGAATGAAAAGTTTGTAAGATTAAGACAACAATTGCTACTATAAAATGAGAAACAAATCGAACTTCTCTGTCACACGGCTCTATAAAAAAAAAACATATATAGGGCACTAACCAATAATTCAGAAGAAAGTGAAAATTGAAAGTTGAAAGGTAAAAGAAAATGTAAAATGTAAAATTAATTACAACAGCAAGAATAATTATAACTGTAAATGGATATGTCCCGAAGATAAACAGTAAAGCTAAAATCCTAACATATAAGAGTCCCTCATTATTTACACTTTGTTATATATATAAAGAAAACATTGTTAAGTAAAGGATATACATAAAGATAACATTAATATTAAAAATAATAATGGTAACTACTATAAAAATGTGAAAAACAAATACCGCTGTTAACTTTGTGTCAGCTGCAAAAAAAAAATAAAATAAAATAAATAAATAAATAAATAAATTCTGAAGAGCGCTGTAATTAGGGAAATACTGCAAGCCTCAACAACAACAAAATATTGTGTAAGTTTACCAAAATTGTTTAAGTGATTAATCAATACAAGAAAAAAATGAAAAGCAACCACTGAAGAATAAAATGAGAAAAATAACAAAACTATTGCCGATCACTTTTGCAATGTAATTGATTTGGTCCGTTTAATTTCTTCAGAAACAAAATGGCGCTTTAGACTTTACTCTCCACCTTTTGTAGCAATGTATGGTAGCTTTCGATGTCCTTTAGTTTGTTAAATGAATTTTTTTGTTATAATTTTTACACTTTCAACGGAGAAATAGACGAAGTATTATGTTTTATTACAACTATGTCTTTTATTGCTCCTACTCCTTTCACTCCCAACCTCGACGGCATTTATTGTCGTAGGTGTGTTCTACTATCAGAAAATTTCAAATCACGTTAAACTTGTGCTTTAATTTCTAGATTAATTCAGATTTTCAATACAGTAAGTATGGCAGATCTCTCATGATCTTCACTTGTTAAGTAAATATACTTTTTCTTTTTAAAATAATTACAAATCGCAGTACGAAAATGTTATAGATGAATTTTAGGATCTCCCTTTTCACATATTGTAGTCGTTATCGCAGCTTTTTCTGTAAGTTACATATAGTGGGCATCTTTTTTCCTTCTAGTAGCTTAAAGTCACACTAAGAAAGATGACGATTTTATTTTCTACCTACCCTTTTATTTGCTGATCTTAATAAGCTTACTATGCCATTCAATAAATTTGTCATATTTGAAACAAATATTTTTAAAACGACCGACAAATTTTGTTAAACAAGATGATGTCTGAATGTGGAACGTACGCTTGTGTGAATTTGCCATGGCTCTACAAAAATATCGATAAAAGAACAAGGTAGAAAACTAGAGACCTTTAAAATAACGACCAAACACTGCATTTCTTTTAGAAAAGCCGAACGGCATGCAAAGGAAAAGTTTTTAACTGCTAGGAGGATCCAGAGATTTTATCGAAAATTCAGATCGCGAAAGCGTTTTAAGGAATGGAACAATCGCGTCGTTCTAATGCAGAGTGTGATAAGACGCTATCTAGCTAAAAAGCACTACTACGCAAAGCTTGAAGAAACCATAAACAAGTGGACTAAAGAATGGCATAACTACGCTGCGACGCTCATTCAAAAGATTTGGAGGGGTTACATCACCAGATTGAAGATCCACGACCACACTAAGATGAGGGGCTCACAGCTTAGTGCAGCTAAGGACCTCATAATTTGCATAGCTTACAAGTTGCATCACCTGCTGAGAACTAGACAGATTCCAGGAATATACTCCATTCGGAACTCCAAGTATTTCGCTGCCAATGCGCTAATTATTATTGTCCTTGCAAGAATTATTTCAGCATTTTGTCTCGTGTTGAGCAGCTGCTGGCTTCTTTGGAATTTAAGGAATACAATGCTAAAGTGCGTCGTTCACGGGCTGAAAAAAGGAAGAAAATTGCCGAGGCGACTGAAGAGAGCATTAAATCCACGGTAAAGACAAAAGTGCCCTACAGCTCCGCCTGTGAGAAGTTTTTTAAGGAGAATAACATTGAGAGAATGCATTCGCTGTTGAATACCGTGGACCCAATTCGGAAGACTCCAAAGCAGAAAGGTAAAGTTCATGTCCTTAGAACCATACACAAAGCAGTTCTTTCGCAAAACCGGATGGATATCTTAAAACATGTTTTCGAAATGCAATTATCCTCAAACAAAATAGTCTGAAATAATTAAAAAACGGACGAATGTAAAAGGAGTTCACGTGTTTAGAGTATACCAAATTGTTACATTTAGTAGAATATTTTTGTTCAGAATTTGAAAAGGGGGTTTTCTTATTGAAAAACGCATGTCTTTTTGTGGATTTTGGTTCTATTACATTTCAAGAATGTTTCCCCAAATAACATTATGTGAAAAAATTCGTTTTGTTCTCTGCGTCAAGCTCCCCAAAAACTTTAAACTCATTTTTCTCGAAATAGAAAAATTTACGATCATGAAAAATCTGTATAAACATTTTTGTTGTTGTTGAAAAAATTCAGTTTTTTTTTCAAATCACTCTAATTTCTTTAATTTTTAATCTTTTTTCGCGTTCTGAGGTTTACTTGAAGCGTATTGATTTATAGTTCAGACTTTTTTTTTAATTTTATGTCTAAGACGTTCACAGCAAGTCCAATCATCCCTGCCCTTTTTGATTATCGTTGTCGAGGCTTGTTTTTTACATACATATGTGCCCAGTCGATTCCACATATATGTATGTATGTATATGAGTGAGGGTGTAAACAAAAATAAAAAATAATTTTCATATCTAAAAATATTATACAAAAAAAAAATTCATTTAAATATACTGAATACGCATTTCTAATAATAATACATTCCGGAACAATCCGAACAGAATCAGAATAGTCCGGACAACGTTTAAAAGTTCACTCAAAATATGTGACTTGGGTACAAAAAGGTGGGACAAGGAACCAAAACCTACCCGTTCTTCAAGAAAACCTTCTTTTTGAATGAACTCCAAAAATTGAGCCCGTCGGTCTCTGGAATTTTTATCGGCAATTTCTCTGAATTGGCCGCCCGGCGATAAATCACTTTCTCACATTATCCCCACTGAAAGGAAATTACTCAGTCTACCCGTCTGCCCGGCCCTATCATCGCGATTTAATCAATTTTTTGAATAATTGCCCCCGTCTTCATGTGTCTCCTTTGTAGGGACACCACCGCAGGGAGCTGGCCTGCGACGAAAGGACGCTCGTGATGACGTCATGAGCAGCATGAAGCGCTGGAAAATTGTGGAGAATGAAAAGAATTTATCAGTGTCACCGCGGATCGTCTCCAAGCCAGAAAATATTGAAAATTTCCTCGGCGAAATTGAAGCCATTTGCCACCAGGAGAATCTCGTTAATGATCGGAACATTCGCTGCGTCTGCACCCCGCGCAGCTGAAGCCGAGTTCCTCAAGGACCCTGCGGCCCATTTACCCAGGTCTAGTCGTGGCGAGAAATTCGGAGCGCTCTTATATTTTATAGCTCATTTATTGCCTATTTAATTCGTGTCTCCCGGATGAAGATGAAATTGCATTTTAAATTCAGCACCCCTGCCACTACCACCAGTTGAAGTTTGCGGAAACTTTTGTCAGCTAATGAGATTCATGGCTTTATTCAAATACTTTTGTAAATTATCTCGTGAATTCGAAGCTACACTTCTTTTCTTATATAAACAAATTCTGTATGCAGTACATTTGTTAACTGTCTTTTTAAGCACTTTAATCAATATAATCTCGAATTTATCGTTAATATTTGGACTGTTTTATTTTTTATGTCTTTTAGCACTTTCTCCACGGGCATTTTTTTGTACTAACATAAATATTACGTAAGAATAGTTTAAGACTTTATCACTGATTTCTAGTAAATTGTATTTTCATTTTGAAAACTTATTGGAAGTTAAATTTATTAAAAGTATACCTAAATATTGAAACAAAAAAAATTGTTTTTCTTATCCCTCGTAAAATGTTAAGTACTTCATTCGAAAAGATAAAAATATCCTTTTCATTTGACATAACTCTGATACATATAATATCTATTTTTAGTTTATGCCCTATTAAGGGTATGTGTAAGTTTTTAGAAAGCTCCTAAAATATCCCCGTATTAAATTAGAAAAGCTCTATTCAGGAATTCTACAGTGATACGAACATTATACTCGTATGTATGATTTACAATATTATGGTAACTTAAATCTTTTTGAAGTTATTATTACTTCCCTTCTTTGTAACATATTTTCGAACTCTCTAATTATATTTTTCGATATGAACTTCTGGATTTTTGCTTTTGTTCATATCTGAGGACTTAGAGCAAATTGTCCCCGCTGACCCCCTTCGGAGTGCTCCCCGGGGCACTTTCCTTTTAATATAACGCCGCATGCAGGTCGAGTCATTCTTGGCCCAGATCCCATCTTACCAGCAAATTTCAATGTGAGTCCGGTCCCGAGTCAATGGCGCCCAGGGCGTTCAATAGGACCCCGTTTCGCCATTAATTACTACATTCTGGATCTTATTCAGCCTCTGCGGAACTTGATATTTTTCGAAGCCAGCAATCACCTGCAGGAGCCCTGCACAATGCAGGTGCGCCCCGCCCCCGCCTGCCGTCTCGCGTGCCCACTTAATGCAACGCCGCCGCCCAGAAAATTTTAATAAACAGAAGGCATCCCGGCGATGATGAGTCCCGGGAGTCGGGGGCGCCGGCCGGGCTTTTCTGGACTCATTTGTGGAAATCCCACCCCACCGTTGTCGGAGCACCCGGCCCCAGCAGCCGCTCGGCGACCCGCTCTGACCCTCGTCTGACCCTAATTCTGGCAGTTTTTCGGTCTGGGCGAAGGAGGGCCCTTGGAAATTGTCCCGCAAAAGTGCTTCCTGTGCGGAGGCTACGACTTGGTGCTTAAGACGGTTTTTATTTTGTTGCGACTTTCATCGCATTTTTTTGCGAATTTATTCCTCGTCCTGGATAATGGAGGAGATTTGCACCTGCCCTGCCCCCGCGGATGCTTCCGATTGCGGCCAGTGGAACGAGGTCGGTCGACGCATAGAAACGGCACTCGCCGCACCGCAACCGCCCTGCCCCTGGTAACGAAGGTGCAGCTGAAGATATTTATGATAACTTAATTTCGCTGGAAATATGGAAATTATAGGGGAATTTTTCAACGGAAATATCCCGAGTGGAGAAGCAGACTAAGCGCTTCACGATGAAATGCCTTAAAATGGTGATAATCGCAAAATTTCGTAAAATAGAAGTTTCTGCAGCGCCTAAACCATGCTTCCGGGACGAAATAAGCGAAAATCTTAGACTAAAGACTTATTTTTTGCACCCAACTCCGACGAAAAGAAAAAGGGCGAATGTTTGGCTCAATTTTCCATTTATTCATTTCCCCAATTAAAGAAAATAATATCGTATGAAGACCGAGATAAATTATGGAACGCGGCTATTAAATTTCAGAATTCGTTTGAACATTTTATATCATTTTAAAAGACCCTACTCAACGACACCTCACATGATGTACTGAAAGATTTTAAACAAAGTACTAATGCCGATGGGTCCAAAAGCATCTGAATGAATTTAGAAAGTTTATGGTTCGCAAGAAATGAGTGCACCCAAATAACTAAATCAAGGGACCAACGTATTGATAGACAATTAGAATTTCTTTATTCAATCGATAAAACATTTGGCAACCAATATCTATCATCAACGAATTTAATAAATTTATCGTCGACTGATAAGATGATGAATTTCAGTCGGCTTTGATTCATATAATTTTTAATAAGATAACTTAAGTTCAGGAAACTGTTAAAATCTATTTCAAAAACTGATCAGGTATAAATTTTGATTTAAATGAAAGTTGTGTTACACATAGCCACAATTTTTATTTTTGCAAGAGTAAAAACAATAACTGAATAACTTAATACGCTTTCCATAAATTTCAAATCTTTCTACGTCACAAAGTTTAATTCAAACGAATATTTGATTCCTAATTTGGTGAAAATCGAAACGTAAAATAAACCACAGCCCGTTGTTCTCCGCTTATCGACTACAGCGCCAATTTGTTATATCTGGATAAATAGCACACCAATTGGAAAGTTTTGTTCCATGAAAATTGTTGCAGAATGGAAATAATAAGAATAAATAAAACAGCTAAATTTCTTTAAATTAGACTTCTGCACACTTTCGCAGCCTTTTAAAATAAAAATATTTTCATTTTTCAGAAATTCTTTCAATGAACCTCTTCCAACTTCATCACCAGGACCACCAATTTGAATGCAAAACAAAACTGCTGTCACATAACGTCGCACTTCTGTCAAATCGCGAGAAGTTTTTTCTTTCGCTGTGCATTGTCAAGGGTAAAAATTTTCTGAAAAGGAATTTCGCGTATTCCAGACAGTTCCGGCAAACACAGCGAAATTGTGAACATTCTGTGGTTTCTCGAACGCCTGTAGAGTATTATGGCAAGTGAAAATGACCGGCTACTGAGTGGAAATTTTGATAAAACTTCAACGAATTACAACAACAATGAAGTCGGGACGTCGACATCGGCGTTGTCTGGCCAGGCTCCGTCGTCCTCAAACTCAGCGGAAAGGAGGAAATCTGCTGCCGGAGCTGGCGGCGGTGACTACAGGAACATTAGAGCGACTGCTGGCGAAGGTTCGTGGGGCTGAGGATCGGGGAGGCTCTTTGTTTCGGTGACTTCTTGCATGTTTTGATTGTGGCCCTGTTTCTTGAATTTTCTTCAGGGTCGGATGGGGCTGCATTTCCGATTTAAAGCTCTTCCGCCACCCTGTGACACATTCTTCTAGAAAATTCAATAAGCAGTCTGTCGGGGCAATTCCAGCATTTTGGCCTTTGTACCCTAACAGTAGATAAATTTAATTTCTTTGCTTGCAGGTAACACAAATGAGCACCAACCCCGGCGAGAGGAGAACCCTTTCTCGTTCAAGCACTTCCTGAACCGTGATAGCTCGTCGTCGTTAGGTAGCACTAGTAATTGTAATTCAGTGACTGTGACCAGTATTGGACCTCTTCCGGCAGCGTCCACTACGTCCCGTGGAAATGACTCCTCTGCGAGCGGCAGTTGTCCAAACAACAACTCCACAGGGGACGACTACACCCCGTCACTGCTCCGAGGGCAATCCGCGTCAGCAGGTACATCAGCATCACCAGCCGCCAAGGCATCGTCATCGTCCTCCCAGACTTCCACAGGAGCCAGACCAAAAGTTCCTCAGTCTTCTGTGACTAGCAATCATCACCCATCTTCGTCCATCTCCACGACTTCCATGTCTTCACTGGTCGGCGACACGCCCAAGATGAAGCGATCGCCGCGATTCTCCTCGTTCGATTCGCAAGCGAGCCTTGCAGAATTCGCTGGGGGAGGCACAAGTTCGCCATCGAATTTCCAGGATATTACCCCACTCGACCTTGGGATCGATAAAGACAACGGCGACGACCCCGACCAATTCTTCACCGGCGTCTATGACCGGCAGTTCGTGCACCGCTCCTATTCCAACTACGACATGGACATGCCTCCAGATCTGCCCGGTGGATGTGGTGCACCGTCGCCGCGCAGAAGACACTCTCCACCTCGTTGTTCGAATCGTACAAGTGCTGGAAGTGGATCCTCGCAGCCCCAAAACGAGGGCCCTCTTTACAATGTAGGTTCAATTCAGCCTCACAACAGACCTTTAAGATAATTTTTCCCTATTCAGAAAAATGCAAAGTCATCGTCAAGCGGCGGTATATTGCCCGACTTCGTCCAGGACCACATAATTGACCCTTGGTACTTTAATGAGGTGATAAACTCCGTGGACTTTGTTGAAGATCTTCCAGACATGGCTAATCCGTCGGAAAAGTGCCAGGCACTGCCCGACTTCCTCTCCGACGGGCCCATCATTCACTCGTCGTCCGCGCATCTCGCCGACGTCGCAGCTGGACTGCCGGATGTTGACTCCCCCGAGGACAACTCTCCAAGCCTACAAATTGCACGGTTGCGGCTTGAAAACGACCGTCTCCGAAGGGAGCTGGACGAGAGCCGTCTCGCTTTGGCCGACCAGACGAGGCGTTCCGTGGAGCTCGAGAGGCGACTAGAACAAGTTAGAACTAACGAATCGGCGTATAACAGGAGCCTGGCGCAGAGCATGGGCCAGGTGGAGGAGAACTTGGATCAGAGCAAGGTATGGTTTTTGTACTTTCGGGGCCAAACTGACTGTTTTTCTATCTTTCTTCTAGAAAAGAACTGCTGCAGCTCAGAACCAAGTGACCAAACTTAGGCAGCAAGTTAAACAGCTTACAGTACGTTCACCTAGTTTATGAAAGTGACATTTTAGGACTAAAATTCTATATTTTTAAGACGGAAGTCGAAACTTTGCGGCGTGAGAATGAATCTCTTCGCGAAGAGGGTGCAGTTGGGGGTGATCGTGTTACTAGAAGGCCGTCCAGGGTTCAACAATTGTCGAGGGATTTAATGAGGGCTGCTTCAAATGCTGAATGCAATTTAAGGTAAAGTGTGATATCTTTATTGCTCGAGCACATTCATTCAATCAAACTAAACACAAATTCGCTGACTTAATTCCAATAACGATTCCTTCAAAAAGTCACGTCAAGGATTGTGGAAATTTTTAATTTTGTAAAGTAACAACATCAAGGAATTTCTGTTTAAATTCAGCTCCACATTATGCAATTCAACTATTAAACTTGTTCGAAATTCAGACCATAGATATACTTAAAAAATATATGCTAGCGGATGCTAGAATTAAAAATCTACCAAAGTTAATCTTTATAACCGTTTCTCTTGTTTCAGGCAACTGTTGACCGGTGTAGATAATCTTCGTTTAATGGCAGCAACTATTGAAAACATGGATCGCATAGCATACGACTCGAATAACGCTGCCAATCCAGTCATAAACGAGGAATTTCTCTCAGATTGTGATGCTGACTACGAGGACTTCAGTGGGCCTGGCTTGCAATAAGTGGGATGAAAGCACCAGGGGAGCTCTACCAATATCCACACACATACACACACAGCTAAATTATATATGTTGTTCCTTCCCCTAAGTTTTTAGTGTCGCCGCACGTTTTCTATTAAAAATGTAAGAAATGGACGCTTGATCGAACGCATCCACAGTCAGGCCCACCTCGTCCCCCAACATAGCTAGAGAAATTTTTCTAAGAGTAATTCTAAAAGTTTATTCGCTGTGTTTCCCAACAATTCTCTAATCCCACGTGTTCCGGAGTATTGTTGTCTGAACTATATTTTTTAAACTACACACATAAACTGTATTTTTGCTGTAATATTGTGTAACAATTATCTTTTTAAGAAGTGTACAGTCATAACCGCTGAACGAGCAGGAGGAGAGTTCACTTCTTTACGAAGGGAAGAACTTGAGAGTCCTGCGGCAGTTCGAGCGCTAAAACGACTTCAAGAGAAACAAAAATGAAACGGTTCACAAAAGTTGAACCGCAAATGGAAATGTTTATTTTGTTGGATGTGATAAACAAATTGAAAGAAAAGAAAATGCTTTTTTAAGTTCACAAATTTGTTTAAATTCCCCATATCGGGCAAGATGTTTTGTCTCGTCTGTTAGAGAACCGCATACAATATTATTTTTTGAAGTTTTTGTTTATACTTTTACAAAGCTTCTATTTTTGAAATTACTTGCACGAGAAACTATAAAAGGATCACTTCGTTTCGTTTGTTGTAACTGACAGATTAAGCTAAATTAATACCGAAAGTGGTGAAATTAGATATCCGACAAAAAAACTAATTTTATCAAAGAGGAGTTTAAAGATTAGTTCCGACAACAACTAGGTAGTCCAAAAAAAGAGGAGGAGACGGGAGAAGCGATTAGAATTCAGAAGAACTTCTAAGACTTAAATCATAAGGGGATAGAAAAAAACAATGTTTAGACAAAAAGTTAATTCTATTCATCTCCTCTAACACCGAACGGCCACCCAGAGCGGATCCCTGTACCCTGCGGCGGTGATGCATTTTAAAGTCAGCTTCCTTCGCCTTCCATAAAATTCTGGAACCATCAAGTTTGCGTATGAGTCGACTGAAAATTCCCAATGAAATCGGTCTCCTGTCCGCCGAAGAGTCCTTCCAGGAGGGTGTCACAGGTCTGCGTGTGCTGGGTAATCCCATTCGTTGAGGACCCGTTGTAGTCCAACAGGCACTGCGTGAAGCTCGTCTGAGTCTCGGTCGACACAAGAAGCTCATCATGAGCCCCCGAAGCAGATCCTCCGCCTGAATCCACCCTCCCGGACCAATTCGTTTGCGTCTGAATGTCGGAGAGGCCCAGTTCCGATAGAAATTCGTCGCAGGTCTGCGTGTGGGTGTTGGAGTAAAGCATCTGGTCCAACATTGCCGAGGAGAACTCCGTTTGTGTCTCGATGTGGCAGAAGGTGGAGGAGTTCACCAACTGATCAAAGCAGCTGTTCACCGTATCTTCAGAGTAGCTCAGGTTGTTTAGGTTGCCATTCTCTTTTGGTTTTTCTTCTGGTGCATCTTCCGCATAACTCAAGTTGTCGAGGTTACCGCTTACCTTTTGCTTCTCTTCTTCAGATGGGTCTACGAAAAGATCGAAGTCCAGGTGAGTGGATTTTTCAGTTTTTTCAGGATATGGCTGCTGAAGCGGTTCTGGTAAATAGGAGCGTTTTGAGCCTGCGTCCACTCGTTGAATTGATTTTCGTTTGGTTGGAGCTGCTTTTTTGGGTTGCGCAAAGGATTCTGTTTGAGTGCCCATGTCCTTTAACCCCGAACAAACTTTCACCAGTATTTGAATAGGACCGAAGTTGGCGTCGTGCGGTGGAAGTTTAATTTTCTCCTTAGATTCAACTGTAGGTGGTTTTTGTAGCCCTCCATCCTGCAGAATGTGCCTCTTCCGCTTCGCGTGGGTCAGGAGCGCCTCCCGGCTGGAATACTCCCAACCACAGGTGCACTTGTACACCCGGCCGCAACTACTGAAATGAGCCTTGAGCGCCCCACCAGTTAAAAACACCTTGAGGCACTTTTCGCAGTTGAACTTCTTCTCAGCGTGGACCTTTTGGTAGTGCTGCCGGACGTACTTGAGGGTGGTGAAGAACTTCCCTCCCGTTGTTTTCTCGTGGTAGACACACTCATTTTCGGGGCAAAAATAAATTGCTGACTTTCCTGAAGTACCATTTCCCAACGAAGTTTTTGT